>JAPTHN010000010.1:27562762-28262762 GCA_026936325.1 Platynereis dumerilii
GGTGTATGAGGATCATGTGCTATGTACCACATGACAAACCGGTTTCTACTTGAGTAAAGCTCTCCTGTACTGGCGGTGGACAACTTTTTATGCATGTTCGGAAACAAACAAGTGACAAAACAGTCACCGATGTTACAGGTGCAAATCTTTCCAAAATCGTCAATCATGTAGGCTTGACTGGAAGAAGTGTACTGGGGAAACTAACAATTACCAGATGGCATGAGAGTGAAGGTGTTGGCCAAAGATTGAGCATGCCTAACTTCCTCCAATTAAATTTAGTAATGAATCAAAAAAATATGTCTATCATCTACATGCAATTATATTAGCGAAAACGCTGTCCAAACAATGCTCACAGCACAACTATGCTTATTCAAGCATGTTGACCCTTCCATTAATTGTGAATAAAGTAACAATATCAAAATTAACCTAGAGTTCCTCCGTGGCCTAATGGTTAAGAGTGCTTGTTTGCACAACCACTGGCTCTGAGGGTGTGGGTTCGAATCCCACCCCCGGAACTAAATTTAGTCCGAGCCCATGGGCCTTTAAATGCAGGCGGGTTGTATCCAGTGTTTTATGCTGGGGCAACTGAAAGACCCTGGGCATCCCTGAAGTAATAGGGTATGTACCAGACTCACAGTCTTCTCATCTCAGCATCATACGGCGATCGCCTGCCTCGATATAGCCCACTAAGGTGCTGCTGAGGTGTAAAACACAAACAAACACACAAACAAAAATCAAAATTAACTAAATATTTTCTTAAATGGCATTGACATTTTTATTTTGAATTTGCATCCATTTATTGACCTGTGACCGACATTTTAATAATTAACTGTATTATCAAATTGTGTAAATAATATTATATTTAATTTTACTGTATCAATAATATAGTAAGGAACCTCCACTGGTGATATTGTTGAAAATGACCTTCAATGAATGAATCAATCACTTGTAATGAAACTTTGAAACTACTGAATAAAGCACTGAAATACAGCAAGAATCAAGGCCAATGCTTACTTAATGGAGAAAGTGTTAATGAATAGCTTTTAGCTCCAATGCGAGAAATTTCCTTTGTCTGTAATGCTATCACACAACAATCGCATTAAGAATGAAAGCCATTTCTATCAGATTCTACAATGACCTTGTGATAATACTTTGTAAGTGGGAGGGCAATTAGGGGCTGACCAGATGATAGTTGGGCGGGGGGCTATGGATTTACCCTCAATACAAACTCTTTTTTCGCTGGCGAAGCTTGAATGAACAATTTTTTGCATTGAACGAGTGACAAACTTTTTTATCGCAATTTTTACATTACGGTGCCCTAGCAAAACAATTTTTTTTTCAGTGTCAAGTGGGAGACAAACACGAACATCTGGTTGGCCTCTTACGCAAGATTATATTTGACTCTACATGATTCATAAGAGATAATTTGACTGCAGGCCAACTAACTTGGTAAGGGAGTACACACTTTGAAGTGCTTCAGGTCCCTATATAAATCAACTCGGACATTATTGCATTCCTGCCTGACAAGGTTGACTTGCTAGTTTGCCAATTAATATATTATTGTCAAACAGGCATGTTGTCCTAATGGGAATAATGTGCATTTTCAGTGAAATGGTGTATATGCAGAATTAACCCATGTCCAGGCATATTTTATCCCGGATACAGCCTCTTTTGTTGGCAAATACAGAAAAAGAACAGCATACAGTCACAACATCATGTGTATACAATGAAATCTGCCTGGCAAAAGTATCAGTAGGGCCAGCTAGGGCGAAAAGAAAAACAGCATAGGATCACATGACCATTGGGCGAAATTACAGGGTGGTCAAAAAAACTTTACACTTATGAATAATTTTTTGGATGATGCTCATTGTAACAAATGCTTATTTTTCAATACAATAACAACTTGTATAGCAAAGAATAACTCTTCTATAGACAATTTCTTCATTCGGAGGTCCTTTTTGACTGATGACTTTTCTGCAGTGGGCCTAAATGATGCAGAGGTGTCAAAAATGTAACTTCGTGTCCGTTTTTCCCATAAAAACGTAATGGATGCCTTTATTGGGCAACTAAGGTCTGTGGTGTCTTGCAGGGATCTGCCTCTAAGTTTGCCCATCCAGAATGATCACATTGATTGAGATCTTGTGATAACAAGGGCCATATTGTCCGGCTGAGAAACTTGACAGAGCGAACCTTGATCCAGCTCTGGGCTTTCCAAGGGAGTGTGGCTGATGCCCCGTCTTGTTTGAAGATCAAATTATCTGTGGCACTGTATCATGTATGTCTTATCTATCCAGGGCTTTAGATGCTCTTTCAAGATGTTATGCATATACTTTTCATGTGATTTCAACACCCTGATCATCCACCTTCAGACGGCTTTGTTTTAAAATCTTGTATTGGCCATAGTGAAGTCTGAACTTGCTCTAGCACCTTCTGGTTTGTGATGAATTGTGCCTCTGTCTTCTCAATTTCATTTTATGTTGTATCTATTTTGTCCTGTGAAGCACAGTAGCTTCAAAATTGCTGATGGGCCATGCATGAACAACCCAGAGTAGCAAAAACGCAGGAGCACTCCTGGCTTCCATTTTGTCTGCTATCAAGAAAGAAATGAACCGTTTTGATTATTAACCAATTTTCCAAAGATCTAACATACTTGGCTTATATACACAATAAGTACCCAGGCACTCACTCAATCCTGGCAGCCTGGAAAATGAAATATCAACTGTAAAGTTTTTTTTTACCACCCTGTAGCTACATGTAGGCATATATTGATCACTAGACCATATACAGCAATGAAGCATCATTTGCAAGACAAATACTGACCACTGGCCAATCACATTAAGACACGGCATTTAAAAAACGTATATATATATAGGTATACCATGGGTAGGTGAAGTACATCCCCGTATTCTCCCCTCGACCTCAGTATAACATACTTGGGTGTTTGGTATAGTTGTCCAGAACCAGCTGAACTGTGGATCTGTAGCCTATTGTATGGGAGCCTTTCGCGTTACTCATTCTGAGTTTGATCTGGATGAGCGGATATTTGGCGCCTTAATAGCCATTGATTCTTCAGGCCACTTCCAGCTACTGACAACAGATGATAACTTTGCATGATCCGGACCTAAAATACACTGGATTTTTTGTGCTCTCTCAAGAAGCACTGCAAATGAGGTCTGTAAGGCAGTGGTTTGTCTTTTTTAGTTGTGACTCTGTGGCTCCTTGGCCTATAATCTGCACTCAAAGAAAGTGTATCCCAATTAATCACACTTCAATTTCTTTCCTCTACTTTTTCGAACAAAGACAATAGAAAACCGGGAAAGTATTTTTGGGCCAGATGGAAATACCTTGACCACCCTGTACCACTAAGATGACTTAAGAATTACAAAAAGCGTATTCTTGCTTTTGTTCTGGAGAACATTTTTTAATTTGGTGAACCTTACATTTAACAAGGAATGAAAATGAAAGCTTCATAAGTGAATTGGCTGGTACTAAATTTGTTGGTTCTTGAATTATGATTGCTTATTCCATAAAATCCCTAGCAGTGAACTCCATAATAATTTCATCAATTTCTGAATTATTAGATTACTCACCCAGTAAAAACCAACAAATTAAACAAATTGAATTATTTATCAACAAATTCTTGTATAAAGTTGGAGAGTAACAAAATAATAAAAAAAATTATGAGTTTATTACTGACAGTGCATACTGGAGATAATGATAGAACTACATTGTATTGTATTTACCACATCAGTGACAAGCCAACTGGGCTGTTATAGAGATGTTATAATCGAAACAGATAACCTAAACACAAATAACGTAGTTAATATATAGTTTATGAAGGGAAATGATTTGAAATAAATTGCAGCTCGGATGAGTCTGAGCTTTTGTGGTAATCTTTTACCATGTTTCAAGTCAACTGGAATTGCCTGGCAAATAGACTTTGGGAAAGATGAGCCTGCCTGCAATTCATCTTAATCAGTTACCCTCTGTTGACAGGATTGCATGGCAGTACCTGCACAGAAACCTAACAGAAATGCACAACTTGTGCTACACCATTGGCAGCTGTAACAGCGCTACACAGGTTTTAGTAAGCTAATTTACTCAGCTATTTGCAACAATTCTGCTGGGACAAGTATGTATGGCTTTGGTAACAAGCCCTGACATCCAATTAGAAAGGCATTGGTGTGAAAAGGCTGTTGTCGAGCACTGTACTTGTGTGTCAGATGTTGGTTGAGAATGAATGAGTTCTGGAGGGGTCATAAAATTTCCTTGATAGTTCCTCATCGAAGCCTGTCCCAAATGTTGGGTGACCATTTTATTTCAAAGGAGGGGGGCTTGGAATATTCCACAGCGGGAAATTATTATTTTCACAATGACGGCGGCAGCCTTAATTTATTTCTAGCAGATAAAGTCTCCGAATATTCATTCCTAAATGACGTAAGACATTATAAAGAAATACCCTTGGCAGAAATGATTTATTTCAAGACTTTCCAAAAGGAAGTTATTCATTTCAACAAAAACGATCAAGAAATTATTTATTTCAGAGAAACTAACCCCACCCCCTTGACATTAAATGGCCTTCCCCTCAGAAGCATAAAATGTTATACAGTTGTATCATATTTTCATTTATCATTAATTTATCAAAATTAAATCTGAGGGATTCATAGTTCCATGCACTGGTCCCAGCAACTGAATGGAAGAAGCAGTAGGATGACAATCAGCCCCTTCACAGTGAGTTTGAATTGTTGCCAAGTGCTACGAGACTGTGATTTATTCTAAAACTATCCGGTACAAATATACATTCATATATACGAAAAGTTATTTTAATGCTAACATCTGCAAATTTAAGACAATTTTCTTGGACTTGCAATTTAAGGGTTATTATTCCTGGCCTTTATCACACCAGCATTACACCATAGTGACCAATAAATTATCTGTATCTGTATCGACCTGTATATGAAGTCTTGACTACAAATTAGCCGCAAAACTCACTCCAAAACGGCCTACTAATCAACATTAAGCTAACGTTTTACATTATCGCTGGAGATACATACTTAAGGCAACCATAATTTTATTATACTGTAAGAAAAACAAAAATTCTCTAAAACGACACTATCTGTCCTGGTTGATCACCATTCAGTATAAAGTAATTGATTTAATGATGCCCATATCAATACTTCGTTCCTCCAAAAATGAATACTTGGATTATTTTGACTGAAGCCTCGACTATTGATGTTGTTGTCTGACCATATATCCAAACCAAGTCAGGTTGTCAGACTTCCTGTTGTGTCTGGTTGGCAGGATATATGTTTGCATGGTGTTGTCCTTTGTCTGCATTGTCTCTGTTTGTGTTGCTAATGCCTCTTTTATGTTCACTTCCTATCTCGTAACTCCATCTTCCTTGTTTTATGCTAATCCAGACAGTCTTCAGGTCAACATTGAGGGCATTGTCAATCTTGCAGGTTTCTGTTTGTTGTTCTTGAATGTATGGGTTATCATTCCTGACTTTTTTAGCTAATGTGGGATGGCTACCTACCAAAAATTTGTCCTTGGATTATTTTTACACACTGAGAATAGATTAGAAGTGGGTAACCAATAAGTCACAATTAAAGAAACCTGCAGCTGCCCCACTGACATAGCATTGCGCCACAACAGAGCATGCAACCCAGACCAACTCTTGGCCCAGATCATGCAACATTGGCTTTGAAGTCTGCCGGATGGGAGTGGCCAGATGAATTGATGGCCATGACGGAACCAGAATCTTCCGCTTTAAGCCAAAGTTCGGAAGTCAATATTGCAGAGGGTGCTAAAGCTGTTATTCTACTGGATCAAGACAATTCCAGAAGGTCCTATTTGTTTGGTTGTACTATCTCAATTGCTTCAAATTATTGAAGTTAGCTGTTGTAAATATACTAAATATTCAATTGCAAAACAAAACTTGATGTTAATTGTTTCAGTGGTAAGGTTATCAGTTCAACAGAGGCGTCATACAGGCCAGTTGCTAAGAGTTGGGGTCAATTAAATTATCTTGTTAATAAATTTTTACTGTCCAAAATGCAAATCATCTGCTAGGTTGTGTCTGTTTCCACGTGTAAACATGAAAATTATTATTGACAAGAATCGTAAACAATTTTGGCAGACTAATCTAACTTTACAACTGATCATTTGTAAGGCACTTCAATTTCACCTGTGCTATAAAGTAAGGGAAAGAAATACACAGACATTGCAAAAATTTTTGACTGACTTGTTGAGTTAGCGAACTGTTAAGATGGGTTTCCAAAAAATGTGAGAACATTGCACAGGAATTAGAACTTCAAGCAGAAATTGTGTAGAAAACTAGCATATGAAGACACCTCTGTTCAATTAGACCTAATGACAACTGACTTGTTTCATACAAAAAAGTATGGATAAAGGCGATAGCATAGAAATCGAACTTAGTATTCTTCAGAGGTTGTGCTCATTTAAATGAGGAAATAACCAAAGCATGAACTATTTAGCTGTAAATAAAACTGATAACTCATCTCTAAGGGAATATGTCTCCTGGTGAAAGTGATTGTGCCTGTTAAATGAATATTCCTGGCAGAGCCTTTCCTTGTTGCAGAAGAGTCTGTCTGCGCTCACTAATTTCAGGCTGCACAACACTGATCGGAAATCAAATTGTCCATGCTCAATGACACCCTAACCCAGCAATTGTGCATAACTACAGCTCAATTGACAACAGAGGGCATTGCACATGTGCACTGGACTTGGATTGACTGACAAACAAGAAAAGGTCTTCCTCAATGGCCATTTATCCTCTATCCCTCACCCTGTGTCTGCGATCCAGCCTTTTATTGGCACTTGTTGGAAGGGCTAATGCTGCCTGAAATGACCCCTTTGAAGTGACCATCGGGCATTGCTGGCTGGCAATGGAAGTTTTGCTCCCATTGGTGACTTATTCTGAAATATGTTTCTTTTATATTCTTGGCAAGCTGGCTTATGCATTATATTATGGAGGGAAATACAACAATGACGACTGCCATTTAATTATAGACACGAAAAAGGTTTTTCCAAATTTTGCTAGCACATACAATGACATTGCCTTGTTTCAATGCACTATGACATTAAGAGAGAGGTTGCAATGAATTTTTATTGCTGTGTAATAGGCATAGAAATACATAGAAGGGACATGAGGATGTATGAAGCCACCTCAAGATGAGGTCACCAAATCCGCCATATTGGAACTGCCCTGAGACATGACGTCACAATAGACAATGTCATGCCATTGTTATAAGTGACATCACAGTTATTGGTGATGTCACAGTACCATTGTGTCAAGATACAGGGCAGTTCCTAGATGGTGGATTTGCTTGCTTCATCTGCCAGAGCCTCATGTCCGTTCTATGTATTTCTATGGTAATAGGTCTTTATTAAGCGTTATTGAGTGTGACATTCCTAACTCTGTCAGTTGCCATTGCAAGTTAACTTGTCAGGCGTACAACACTATCTTATAAATACTAGGCCCATCCAGTTGCAGTAGTAGCATGCTGGGCTGCCAATTTCTGGGTCCAGGATTTGTATATGTTGGACAGATGTTTCAATCATCTGTCACCTCTTTGCAATGTCCTCCTCCTAACCCAATTAGCCTACCAAGTTCGAAAATAAAGACATAGAGCCCCAATCATCCATCCAACCTCAAACAAAGAAATATTTGTGTGCTGTGCTACTTTGATGTCAATGTTGAAATAATGACTCAACAGAAGGGATTCTCTTATGAAGAGCATTGCATGCCAGGGAGTAATCACACCTCCCTGTTGCACCCCTTGTTGGGTTCAATCTCAAATAAAATAGCCCCACCCTCTTCTTAGTGATCTGAGGTCAACTGAGTGGTGCTGGTACCTTGCTGGAAATGTGCTGCCAAAGGAGTATGCTGTTGCTGCTGGAGGATTCACAAAATTTGGTATTGGCACAAAAGAAAATGTATCAACTTGCAAAATATCTGTTTGTCCCTGATTTCATTTGACAATAACATCAAACCTAGACCTGAACCAATTGGCACTTCTTGGTTTAATATTTTAAGTTTTAGCATATTTTTTGAAATAATTATAAATTGTGAGAATTTTTAGAAAGATTTATCTGTTGGACTTCATTTCCAGACACATGTGCGCACATTCTGGTTGCATTCAAGACAATGCTAGTTTCAAAAGTGTTTGATTATGACAATGAGCAGCTTCTAGGGCCAACACTGAATCTCTTCTATCATAGAATGGATGATGTGAATCATACTATCTAATGCCCTTGAGGCTAGAGTGCATTTTGATAACACTTGATCTGGGTATTCTGCAGGAATTCCTTGACATTAGGCAACATCAGAGACACACTATAGAAATGCAATGGAAAATTTGCTCTGACCTAATTTGGCACTGAGCATGCCCGGGAGTGACCTGATTCCACTGAGCATGCTCAGACCTATTGAGCATGTGCAGAGAGCAACAACAAATGGTGGCCATTTTGAAATTTTCCCTGATTCAAACTTTGGAGGCCAGTTTTCACTACAAGCTACATGGGGTTCACTCATCAGACAAGGCTCATTTTAATCTAAATTTTGTAAGGAATTTTTTAGTGTGGGTCTGATCAGTGAACGTTATGTAGCTCACTTTTGGGTGATAATGGATCAAATTTTACCATGAATGATAAGGACATTTTCGTAGAGAGACAATGTGGATGCGTTAATCTTATTTAGCATGTAACTAACAATTGATCAGGGCTGTTCTAGGACACATTTGGATGCCTTTAGGGAGACACAACATATTCTGAGGATTTTTCGTTGGGGACACCAGCAGAACAACATCTAAGATTTTTTAATGCGCCTTGATTCGTGAAAAATAAAGATAGTTTGCTTAATGGAGCATTTTGCGCTGTCACTATTGAAAATAATGTTCATCAAATTTGCCCAAATTTCGAGAACACCTAAATGATTCACAAGTACAATCAATCCTGGTTTATAAGCAGCTACGAAGGCAATCCGTTATCGCATAGTATTAGAGTAACTGTTATTCTATAGTTGTATTCCTTTCAGCACATTGGTGCGATTAACATGTAATTGATGTGCGTCACACTGTCCATACAATGTTTATGCCCTTCTTTCAGATAAAAAAAGGAGGACAAAGGCAACACATCTATTAAAAAACAAGTAGAAATGATATGAAAAAGCAGAAGCCCAGTTAAACAATCTCCTAGTGAGTGCAGATTAGAGGCCAGGTAAAGTCAGAGAGTCACAATTAAGGAGGCCAACAGCAACACACTGACATCACTAGCATTGCTCCACAGCAGAGCATGCAACTCAGACCAACTCATGGCCCAGATCATGCAACACTGGCGTTTGAAGTCAGCCGGATGGGAGTGGCCAGATGAATTGATGCCTACAAAGGCGCCATTGGCTTCCGCTCATTCGGTGTAGGTTCAGAGGAAAAACAACATAGGGTACTACAGCTCCTTTATTGAGTTGTAGCAAAACAATCTTGATATTTGTTTAACTAGTAGTACCATTTCAGTCCCTATTAACCCCAAAATAATTCTGGCCAACTACAACTATAACATGTACATTTAAGAAAATGTAAAAAAGGAGAATTTTGGTCTCAGGACAGCTAAAAGATATGATTTCTGGAAGAAGATAAGCCAACAACCAATGAAGGTAATAATTGAGACACCAAACACAAACAATAAATGTATCTATAATAAAACGATTCTTTAGAATAAAAATGATTGTGCCCAAACATATAACATTTTATATTTCAGACAGTGCCTTAATTGTCAGGTAGCAGAAAAGTCTCTGATCACTGGTTACTGCACTGAGCAGCTTGGAAATCAAATTGTCCAAGCTCAATGACACCCTAACACAGCACTTGTGCATAGCTGCAGGTCAATTGACAACAGTGGGAATGTCATATGTGACCTGGACGTGGATTGACTGACTAACCAGAGAAGGTCTTCCTTAATGGTCATTTATTCTCCATCCCTTGTCCACTGTCTGCAATCCTGCCCTTTATTGGTGCTTGCTAATGTTGCCTGAAATTACCCCTTTGAAGTGACCATAGGCTAATGCTGTCCAACAGATGGAAATTTCCAGTGGCGTAGCTAGGATTTTTCTCTGGGGGGGCAAATGACCCTGGATTTCCCCAAAATGTTATCGACAACATGGCGTACGTTCGACGCGGTCCAGAACGTTTGTCAAAATTGGGTGAAATCTCTAATAAAGCATTTTGAGATAGATAGTTGCATCTTTCAGAATCTGCAACATTAAAAACACGAGTTTTTAAACACCTAGCAACTAACTTGTTACATATATATATTCTAATTTAATTTTACACTGATGTCAATTTACATCAATCAATGGAGATTGGCCGAAAAAATCATGAAGTCTGTTAGGCCTACATTTTCCATGTCTAAATTTAGTTCAGTGGTTTACACACAAGCTTGGTAAGTTACTTATAAGATAAACCTCAGCAGTTAAAAAAGTTATGACACTATGAAAGGATGTGCTGAGCTCAACTTAAAACTTCTTTAGAAAAAGGAGCACATTTTATAAACTTGAGCTTGATCTGTTATGACAAAGACTCCTTTCTGTCATTCATCATCGATGATCATTCATCAAACATGGAATCTGTAGACCTGTATTCAGATAAAAACCAAGGCAGGCAGGGACATCCTTGAAAAGGCCATTGGCCATTTTAGAAGAAAAAGTTTTGCCAAGGTGTTGTGAGCATTAGAAATAAGCAGGGAGAAAATTTCAAAAAGTTAATCTAATTAACTGCCATCAAGGTCAGAAAATCGGTCTGAAAATTCCTGTTTGATTCCATCAAACAGTGCTCAGTGAATTTTGTTTTTGAATTCTAATTCCACATTAGATTTACATGTTCCAGTTCATCATGAGCATTTTCTCCAGTCTTTCTTCAAATTGACATGTATATATTTTTCATTATTTGACATGTACACGAATTTGTGGAGGTGTAAAAACGAGCATGTACGAATTTGTGGACATGAAAAAACGAGCATAGGTGCTCGTGTATGTGTAATAGCTAGCACTCGTGCATGTGCTTTATTATTCATTTGTGTACCTGTCATTACTACTATTCGTGGAGGTGATATATATTTCAGCTTTAGGGTCAAAATTAGGTTTAGAATTTTAGCCAAGTTTAAGGTTGCAATGTTCGTTTTTGCAGCTGCACAAATTCGTGAATTGCAATATTTCACACTTACACGAAAGCCGAATTCGTGTATATGTTCGTTTTTGCAGGTATACAAATTCGTGTACATGCCAAATAGTGAAAAATATATACCTCAAATTGATCTGTCTTTTGGACTATTAATTACAAAAGTTTTACTAAAATCTTCATTCTTATTTGCTTCTGTTGGCCAAAATATTATTAAGACTTCGTAAGCTCGTATGTTAGGAGTGAAATCATGCGGACCATAAAGACCAACTAGATATACATTACTAGTAGGCCCACTATTTCATGTATATATTTTTCAATATTTGGCATGTTCACGAATTCGTGGAGGTGTAAAAACGAGCATGTACGAATTTGTGGATGTGTAAAAACGAGCAGAAGCGCTCGTGAATATGTAATTACTAACACTCGTGAATGTGCTTTATTTTTCATTCGTGTATCTGCTAAAACTAACATTCGTGGAAGTGCTATATCATTAGGGTTTAGTGTTAAAATTAGGTTTAGAGTAGGTTTGAGGTTAGTATGTTCGTTATTACACCTATACAAATTCGTGAATGACAATATTTGACACTTATACGAATGACAAATTCGTGCACATGTTCGTTTTTGCAGGTTTACAAATTCGTCCACATGCAAAATATTGAAAAATATATACCTCACTATTTAGATAGATAGTATATACCAAAATGTTCACATTAATATGCACTATACAAGTCTCTCCTAGTAGTCATACTTCAAAGTTTCAAATAAGGTGTCCACATGAATTTCAACAGGTTTTCCCCAAAAACGTCTTTTGCCCTTTCTAATCTTTTTCCTTCTCTGTTTTCCCCTCTTTCTTCTCCATTTTGCCATCTATTTCCCCCACATTTCACAATTTTTACTCGCATTTCCCCATTTTGGCCCATTTCCCAATTTTTTTTGTCAATTTCCCCATTTTTTTGTCCATTTCCCCATTTTTCCCCAATAAGTTGTCTGGGGGGGCAACTTGCCCCCCCTGCCCCCCCACTAGCTACGCCACTGGAAATTTCTCTACAGTTGGCTTGCAGACTTGCAGTGTATGATAGAGGCAAATACAGCAATTATTCATAGTGTTGCCGAGAAATTCTTGATCTTCAAAGAATTCTTTTTTTATATCTTGTTTTGCCGACATGAAAATATATCTATATATATATATATATATACATATTACTTTATTCACAACGAAATATCAACAAGATACATGTGTGATATCGGATTATAATACCTTTGTCTCCGAAAAATGCCAGCTTTAAGATATCATGAGTTACATTGGCCTTTTCATTGGGTACTTAATTTTTCTAAAGTTATAAAATTGTTAATGTCTTAGCAAAGTTATATTAGTAGTGGGAGTCAGTATCTTTTTGGAATACACTATTCACAGTCTTGTTGCAAGGTTACATTGGTAGTCTAAAACGTCTGCTCGAAATTTTGCTGAGGTATTCTTGTTAATTTATTTCTAGTTTTATAGACTCTGACTCGGTTTTTATAATTATACAGAAGCACATACATGTAAATCAATTGCAGGTGGCGATATATTTGGCACATTCTGCCATAACTTTCTGTCTGAAATGTATTTATTTCATTATCGCACACATGTATGACATTTCTTGACTAAAGGACAATTTTCACATAACTATTCAGATTTTTGCCCAAATTCAATGTTAACTTTAAAGGTTTCTATATTTTTAGAGGGACAGCTGCCTCCTTATCCCCCCCCCGCTCCGCCTGGTTTCTATGCCTAGATGTAATCTACTCTCTTTTATTTGCTTGTTTTGCTTATTAAGATTTCTCAGACATATATTTTATAAGTACAGAAATAAATGTGAAACATCTATCAATTGTGTTCACTAGGAGCTACATGCATGACGTCAGGATATGAAACAATACATTCCTGTCAATTATCAGTTAAAGTGAAGAGCCAGACGTATGTATCATCCTCAAAATTCTCACTGTTTCTAATTTGAATAATTAGGGTGCATTAGCTGAGAGAAAGTTTTGAAAGTATTTTTTTTTGCTAATGAATGTAATTGTTTTGGTATAATCAGTGCTACATTAGAACCATTTTTGAGAAAGTTTGATATAACTGGCTTCAGAAAAATGTATAGGGATGCCTACTTGTTGTATTAATGGAAACTCTTACCTAATGGTAATAGTGTCAATGAGAAGCTCTTAGAGCCAATGTCAAATTTCCTCTATCATGGATCTTGTCACGCCACAAACTCATTTGTTGATGATACTGTGAATCATATTCTCCTTTGACCTTGGAGATACTTTGCAAAGTGGGCATTCAGATTACATTTGATCTGGCTCAGCTCGGTGTTCTACAGGGATTTCTTGACATTTGGCTATGAGTGACAAATTATGCATGTGTTTTTTTTTCGTTTTCCCTTGCAATTCACTTACAATCACAGGCCTCTTTTGACAAAATTGTGGATATTTTTCTATGAAATATGGATGAAATCTCCGTCCTTGTTCTGAACTGTTCCTGATAAAGTTGTGTACGCAGGAAATTGGCATTGAATGAGGTGATTATTTGGTCAATGAAACTGGCAATCAATTTCAAATAGATGTCGAATTTCAAAGGGTGATCGACTTTTGCAAGAACATGCACCAATGTTAAAGAACCATTACTCATACTTGTAAGGCAACATCATTGAACAAGTGCACTCCTTCAAGTTTCGTGGTACCCACCAGACCAACAATGCGACATGCAGGGAAATTGGCACATTACAGTTGCCATGCTCACCCAGGCCTTGTGGCATATAATACTGAATTCCTGAGAGGTTAAAACTTCCTTCGTCGATGATGCCTGGAGATCAATATGAAGATTCCCTTGATGATTTGCACAAATTTGTAAGAACAATTTCTAAAGGTAAACTTCTATTCTCCAGATATTTTGAAAAGCATTCATGATACTTATCTTGTATGTCACATGACTCTCCTTGTTAATAAAACAATGCACAGAACTTTCCCTTGGCGGTGTAAAGGTCATTATTCATATAGATATCATCAAATGTTGCATGATTATTATCAGTCAGTATGCTGTATGAATACTATGCGGCCCATAATTAATTTTAGAAGGATAAGAAATCAATCGCCGTGCGTCTATCACTAGTTATTGACCCAACTCGCCCCCCCCCCCCCCGCCATCCTCTCGGTCAATTTTTAGACATGCCATTGTAATTTCTCATGCAGGATTAAGGTACCTTTGTTCATTTTGCTTCTTTTACAAGCAGTTAGTTTGGTAAACAAAAGTTGAAAGAGCTAATACTCCAGTGATCCTAATTGCATGACCTTGATAATTGAACCATTCCAGGAAAATTGGGAAAAGATTGATCGGAGTCTAACTGATGCAGGAAATAAGACCGGAATTAGGCCTATGGAATTATTTTCTGGACTCACATTGTGGCAGTTATTGCCCCTTCAATTTTCAAATGACAAAGGGACACAATTAATTGCAATCAATCATCGGTGAATCTCATTACACTTCTGTTTAGTGAGATGGTGTAACTGGAGGCTGACCAAGTGGTACTTGTTCTATGGTATTCTGTGGAATTGCACTCAATGACTTGTATAGTAAAAGAGTAAAATATCGGCATTGGGATCAACACACAAAAAATTTCTTTCAAATCTTCGACAAAGAGAATTGAAATATGACGGAGTTGTCTGGAGCAATATTTACTTCACATGTATAATTCAAAACACTGCCAGAGATATGAATGCATTTTACGGCTAAAAATTTGTAACAATGAGAATGTACTGCAGAGCATTTCCGTTCCTCTTTTGAAAACATCAATTCAAATTAAATATTGACATACAGTGTATGCCGTTCTTCATGACAAAGAATGGCTCCAGTCAGCTGAAGGAAATGCGCGTCTACATTTTAGTCAATTCACTCCAAGTCACTTCTTCACATGTTCATTGAACGACAACAGCAAATGGTGAGTAGTCAATCTCTCTCTTTACTACTCTTTTAAATATGTCATAACTGCTTCTGATATATTCAATTGATAAGTCATTGTTCCTTTTTGCGGCTCGTATCAAATTATACGACTATTCACAAACTGAGAACTTGATCAAAAACACAAGTGTGACAATTTCAAAAAAGGCCAGCAGGTGATTTTCAAATGGGCATTTATTTCATGGGAGGGTATGCTCGCGAGCATTAAATGCCATGAAAGTCTTTCGGGACAGCACTCGATTGCCTTGAATAGTCATCGATACTAAACTGAACAGAATATGGCATAGCCTTTTCAGAGAACTCAGATAGTTCATGTAGTTCTTGGGCATGTTCCTTTATCTTTTCTAGTTATTTCAGTCTTTTTTTTTCAGCTGCTGTTGCACTGTTCTCCATAGTTTGCTATTTCTAACCTGCTGATGGTAAAAACTTCTGATGATTTGATACTAATGAGGCTTTAGTTTATCAATTGATAATGCCTTTACACTAATACACTGGTACAGTGTACTACATGCACGATTCTGACCTACCGACAGGGGTGCCGGAACAGGGGGGGCAGGGGGGCAGTTGCCCCTCCTGCCCTTGTCAAAGGGGGGCAGGGGGGGCAAGGGTGCCCTTCAGATTGTAAAGAAAAATATATATTAGACCTTATTTTACTAATTTTAAGCACAAATTAGTAAGTATACATTCAAAATTATTATTGACTTTCTATTTGCATTTTGTCACGCGAAATTGGCGCGAATATGGTTTGCCCTTTTTCGTCTGACCGCCCCTTCCGCCCGCGATTCCTTCCGGCACCCCTGCCTACCATATTGATGTTGGCACTGTGGATTTGTTACTTGGATTTTTTGTTGTCTTTCGATTTTAAGACCATTTTTCTTGATTGATAAACCCTAATAGCTCTTTACACATTAGGGGTCCATATAAGTGCATGCAACTCCGTAAATATAGTATTTTTGTCAATTGCAGATGAGATGAAGCATATGAAAATTCTGACATTGGCTCTTCTGTGGGGAGTGACCTCAGGATGTGGTGTAGAAATCTACTTGAAAGAAACATCTCCAAATAATGTAACAGGGGTATACTGCTCTCCATATGGCATCAGACACCAAGCTACAAACAGAAGACTCAGTGATGCTAAATTGATAGGAAAATACAGAAAAGATTTTGATCAAAGTTACTTATGCTATTATGAAAAAGTGAATGACACCCTGGTGGCACTGACAAGTCTCTCTGGCGGTATATTCTACACTACAGGTAATTATTCTCTATTCTGTTTCTCAGCATGTTTGAAGTTCAAAATTCACAAAATCGATATTGTGTAAAGTAACTTCAAGGATTTATCCGACAAAAGGGATGGGGAGGGCCGGCGGTTTGTAACTCCTGAGGTAGAGACTGTAATAATACTGTTATTAATGAAATTTCTTCAATCCAGGTGTGGCACATTGTCCATCCGGCTATACAACTGTCAATGAGTTCTGCTATCTCACGACCGCCAGTCCAAATAACTTCACCGTTCAAAGAGACTACTGTCTATCAAAAGGAGGATATTTGGCAACCATCAAAACTAAGGAAGAAAATGTGGTCTTCCTCAAGTATCTGTCTGGTATTTACTCTTACATGTATTATCCTGAACTTTCTTCTAATGAATTATTAGGTTACTTGAAATTATTTTCTGAAAAACAACATCTTATCAGCAGGCTCATCGCAGGTATATTCACTGTGTTATGACTAATACTGTTATTAGAACATCTATGATATCTAGAAATGAATTCAGAAAATGTATATCCTATCTAACTTTCTTAATGGGTGAAAATTTCTGTCATTAGGCTGATAACCGAAAAGTAACTGATTTACATAAATTTTTCACTCAAAAGTGAGTGTGCCCACCATTTCATATTAGCCCATTGGCACATTGAAACTAAAAACGCTTGCTCTCTAGCCATGAGCCTTACAGATGACATAGTTGCAGACACCTTTGATTAGAAATACATACATTTTCGAAACTTCAATTGGTTTGACATTACTCTGTACAGAAGAACGGTGGATCTTTTTCCCCTCTTCATCCCTGCCTTCCTTCTTCATCCATCCCCTTCTGCTTCCAACTCCTTCTTCGTCCTCTTTTTCTTCTTCCTTCCTTCTGTTTTCTCTTCATCTTTCTTCAATTTGTTTCTTCTCTTCCTCTTCTATTTTCATCCTGCTTTCTTCTTTCCTCACTATTTTCTTCATTATATCTCTCTATCCTTATTAGCATTTCCCTTCTGCCATACCATTTAAAGTTGTTCCTCACTTGACTCTACTTACAACTAGTGAAAAAAATGTCTGCCAATTAATAAAGGAGTTACGGCCATTTTTGTTAAAAAAAATTCCAAATGGCCTATTACCCCACCCACCAGGTTGAAACCCCCCCTATTATAATCCTAAGGCAATTTTTTTGCAAGCGCATTCAGCTTGAAAATTATTTATTGCGGTTCTTCTATCCTTTTTAATGCATTCTATTTACTTTTTATGAATTTCAGGATTTTTCTACTCATATTTCTATTTTTTAATATTTTTTGGCATTGTTCAATTTCAGGCAATTTTTGTCTATTTTTATTAGCTATTCTATCGAGATTTATGGTAAAGTACACATTAATAAGTGGTTCCCGCAGCAGCTTCGAGACCCCAGTGAAGGGGCCTATATTTTATATTTCCGACTTCAGATTCAGATTCCTGGGGAATATTTATAGGAGATTCATGAAATTCAAAAATAACATTGTGGACCAAAATGTGAAGAATATATGAATCAATTCTTCAACCTTGTCATATGGATAGTGGTCAAAATAGCCCCCTGTCATTTGCGGGTGTCTGCCAGTGGCTAGGTCTGAAGGGTTGACGCTTCTGAGCCGGAGGTCCGTGGGCTGGTGGAGGCTCACAGAGGCTGAGGGGTTTCAGAAAGGACTACATGTACTCTGAAATGAATTCTGAATGTTATAAGTATGTTTTGTCTCAGAAACTAATTTATGAAAATTCCATTTCTGGATTGAATCATGCACATTTAGTATTTGAGGGGGTTTATTCGGGAAACCCCCCCCCCCCTCCTAATTTTGTGTACTGTGTATTGGAAGTAATTGACAAAAGTTAAAGTTATTAACTGTTTGGTTTTGTTTGTAATTATTATCAATTATTTTTTTGTCCAATTCTATACTAACAATTACACTTGTGGCCTTTTTACTTTTTAGGAAGACAAGTAACCAGACGTTGGATTGGTCTATTTGACTACTCCAGTCAAGAAACAGACTTGAGATGGATTAAAGATGGAACAAGACTGGACACAATTGCTTTCCCCAAGGCAACATTCACCTTTATAGAAACCTTGGGCGGCATTGAAAATTGCTATCTTGTATATTTGGGCTACCCCAGACCTGGAAAATGGGGAGATGCATTTTGTGAAACAATATATCATGCAGCATGCGAAGCAGACAGGGTAATTGATGACCATTCAAATAAAATATTGTGAATTTTAAAACCAAAATGTATTTCACATATCATCAATATCAATTTCATTTCTTTATCAATTTTCACATAAATTCTTTCTAAAAAATTAGTATTTTTGAAATATTGTGATTTAAATTCAAAGAACGTTACAATGTATACTTCTGAATATAACAGGAAAAGCATTTGAGCGACATCACTATTAAATCAACATTCCATCTCATTGGCCTGATTTGCCCCAGACATGAATTCGGAGAAAATCCAGGACCCTTCTTTTATTTATTTCAGGTTTTCACTGCACATGGGAAATAAAACTGAAAACGCATACCTGAAGGACGGAATTTCACAAAGAGTCTGAATAAGCACATAGTCTACAGTATGCATTCTGAAAAGTGACTTATGTTTTAAAACTTTCAACTTGTTAAACTCCTTCCTTATGTATTCATATAGCTGTCCATACAGATATTTTTGCTCTAATTAACAAGGGGCAAGAGACTTCAGAGAATACAAATGAATTGTAAATAAGTAAGTAAGGAAGTATTTATCGACTATATTTGCATGCATGTATATAAAATGCTATTTAAATTTTCTAACACCAAGATTCAACCTAAATGGAAAAATAAGGATGAGACAAAAAGACAAGTTTTGAAGAGCTACAAAAACAGCTAAATAAAGCCAATTTTAGAAATTTGTACAGTATATGATGATCGATGAGGCAGGAAACAGATAACATTTTATGGCATAGAGAAGTAAAATGGTGACCAGCTGATTGAAGACACATTCCTCTTCTTCTTCTTCAGTATGATTTCCTACTTATAGAACAGGTGAACCTCAAATGAGTATGAAGTCTAATTTTTTTTTATTGTTTGTCACAATAAAAGCTACTACACCTTGTTTGAATAACGAGATAAATTAATTCACTGCCGGCTTTTCCATAAAGATACGCACAAATAACTCATCTTGCTTCCTTGATCAGATGAATTTGTTTCTGAACTCACCAGACTCGACCCTTGTGCTTTCCGGAATGCACTGGAGGTGCCAATAAGAATTCTCAAAAATAGCCTTTCTGGGTGTTTGAGGATCATGTGTTTTGTACCACATGACAAACTGGTTTCTACTCGAGTAAAGCTCTGCTGTACTGGCTGTTGGCAACTTCTTATGCATGTTCGGAAACAAACAAGTGACACCAGGGTCACCCATGTTACAGGTGCAAATCTTTCCAAAATCATCAATCATGTAGGCTTGACTTGAAGAAGTGTACTGGGGAAACTAACAATCACCAGATGGCATGAGAGTGAAGGTGTTGGACAAAGATTGAGCATGCCTAACTTCCTCCAATTAAATTTAGTAATGAATCAAAAAAATATGTCTATCAGCGAAAATGCTGTCCAAACAATGCTCACAGCACAACTATGCTTATTCAAGCATGTTGACCCTTCCATTTATTGTGAATAAAGTAACAATATCAAAATTAACTAAATATTTTCTTAAATGGCATTTACATTTTTATTTTGAATTCGCATCCATTTGTTGACCTGTGACCGACATTTTAATAATTAACTGTATTATCAAATTGTGTATTTAATATTATATTTAATTTTAATGTATCAGTAATATAATAAGGAACGTCCACTGGCGATATTGTTGAAAATGACCTTCAATGAATGATTCAATCACTTGTTATGAAACTTTAAAACTACTGAATAAAGCATTGAAATACAACAAGTATCAAGGCCAATGCTTACTTAATGGAGAAAGTGTTAATGAATAGCTTTTAGGTCCAATGCGAGAAATTTCCTTTGTCTGTAATGCTATCACACAACAATCGCATTAAGAATGAAAGCCATTTCCATCAGATTCTACAATGACCTTGTGATAATACTTTGTATTGTAAGTGGGAGGGCAATTAGGGGCTGACCAGATGCTAGTTGGGGGGGCTATGGATTTATCCTCAAGACAAACTTTTTTTTCGCTGGCGAAGCTTCAATGAACAATTTTTTGCATTGAACGAGTGACAAACTTTTTTATTGCAATTTTTACAAGTCAAGTCAAGTCAAGTCAAATATTTTTTATTTAAGTGACCTGCAGTTTACACTGCCCGGCCTCTAAGGCCTACAAGTCACCAGGTGGGCCACAAAGAACACATGCAAAAACAAAGCAAAACATCAGTATGAATAATAGAAAATCCTCATCTCCTACATTTATAAGCATTCTTTATAAATTTTGCTAGATAAGTACATAATAGTTTACAATTTAAAATAGATATGAATTTGTCTAATTCATCTGAATTTGAAAAATTGTCAATAAATTTTACACAATTCTCAAACAAAATATTTCTTTGAACAGTGTGCAATGTACAAGTCATCAAAAAATGTTTTTCATCATCAATTTCATTTATATTACAATTTGGACAAACTCTATTTTGGAGTAAAAGGGGAAGTAAATCTACCTGTTTCTATTGACAAGGGCAATATTCCTAACCTGAATTGAGCAAGAAATGATCTCTCAGAACGGTTAATTACTCTATTGACATAATATTCCACATTATAATCATTTTTAAATATAAGATAAGTTCTAAGTTTTGGAAAATTAGCAAGATCCTGTTTCAATTGATTTTTATAACTTTCAACTAACCTGGTTTCGGTAACTTTCAATACACGATCTAAGCAGAATTTATCAGACATAGATTCAAATAAGTTAAGCTGATCAGTAGCCTCAAAAATCTGTTTAACCTCCCAGGCCCAATTTTTTAAATTTGATATTTTACAAAGGTCAACATCATGTAAAAATATTCTTTTTACTAGCCTAGAATCATCTAATCTAATCAACCTACACCAAAGGCGGACCATATTAACTTTTCTTCTTATTTCACTCGGAGTCCAACCTAGATCTCCCCACACTGCCAAATTTGGTGCAAAACGATGCACTCCCAAGAAATAGCGCAACATTTTATTCTCCATAATTTTAGAACTATCATACGTTTTATAACCCCAGACTGCAGAAGCATAGTCCATGATGGGAGCAATACACGTTTTACATAATTTTTCAAACAACTGAAAATCAAATGATTTCAAATTCCGCAATTTTGACAATATCAAACCGAAGGCTCTGCATGAGCTCTCAGAAAGAACCTTTGCTGTGACCTGGAAGTTCATATTTTCTTCAAGAATTATTCCCAAATATTTGTATTTATGATCGACCACAAGTGACTCTTGAAAACACATGAAGTCATAATCAGTTCTGGGTACTGAAGGATTACGAAAGTGCACCACCTTTGTTTTATCTACATTCATTTTCAGTCTCCATTGCATACACCAATCACAACATTTATCTATCATTCGCTGTAAAGCAATTTCATTTTCAGCTAAGATAACCAAATCATCAGCATAAAGTAAAATATTAACAATCTCATCACCGAATTTAACACCTAGGTTCATAACATTTAGTTCAACTGCTAGG
Source organism: Platynereis dumerilii (assembly GCA_026936325.1). Classification (NCBI taxonomy): domain Eukaryota; kingdom Metazoa; phylum Annelida; class Polychaeta; order Phyllodocida; family Nereididae; genus Platynereis; species Platynereis dumerilii. The sequence goes on from JAPTHN010000010.1 coordinate 27,584,882, forward strand.
TCATTGATAAACAAAGAAAATAAAGTGGGTGAAAGTGGGTCCCCTTGGTGAACACCTATGTCATTGTTAAACCAATCAGTCACTGAATCATTAATTTTTACAGCACAAACCTGACCTAAATACAAAGCTTTTATGGCCTTATACAACTTTCCATTTATACCATTATACAACAACTTATAAAGCAAACAATCTCTATCTACAGAATCAAAAGCCTTTGCCATATCTATAAAGCAACAAAAGGTTGATAAGTTCTGTAATTGCCTTGTTCTAATTATACTAGTGATTGTATACAAATGTTCTAAACAAGACCTAGACTGACGAAAACCATTTTGGACATCAGCAACAGCACCTGTCATCTCTAAAAATACAGTTAGACAAGCATTTAATAAGGCAGCATATAATTTACCCAAACATGAAATAAGACTGATTCCATGATATAACCTTGGGTTGCGGGGATCATTTTGTGTTCCCTTAGGAATAGGTTTGATTAGAGCTTTTCCCCAAGCTGAAGGGGTGAGTCCATTTTCAAAACAGAATGAGAACAGTTTGAGCAATAGGTCTATCGAGGAATCATTCTTGAACACTTCATTTGGAAGTTTATCAATTCCAAACGCTTTACCACTTTTGGCATTCTTTATAACAATTGCCACTTCTTTCTTGGTTATGACATCATTGATAATATCACCTAGCAATTCAAGGCGATAAACAAATGGACTTTCAGATTGACCGTTTTCTAGATGCACAAGTGAAGCTTTAACATTGTCATACAATTCATTATCAAAGTGATTAATTATAGGATCAGGGCATTGATATATTCTCATAAAGGTATTACGCCATTCAAGTAATAAAGTTTCATGATCATCAGTTATTGAACCATCTTGTAAAATCACTTCATTAGGAATAATATCCTTTTTACATTACGGTACCCTAGCTACAGATGGAAACAATTTTTTTTCAGTGTCAATTGGGAGACAAACACGATCATCTGGTTGGCCTCTTACGCAAGATTATATTTGACTCTACATGATTCATAAGAGATAATTTGACTGCAGGCCAACTAACTTGGTAAGAGAGTAAACACTTTGAAGTGCTTCAGGTCCCTATATAAATCAACTCGGACATTATTGCATTCCTGCCTGACAAGGTTGACTTGCTAGTTAGCCAATTAATATATTATTGTCAAACAGGCATGTTGTCCTAATGGGAATAATGTGCATTTTGAGTGAAATGGTGTATATGCAGTGTTAACCCATGTCCAGGCATATTCTATCCCTGATACAGCCTCTTTTGTTGGCAAATACAGAAAAAGAACAGCATACGGTCACAACATCATGTATATACAATGAAATCTGCCTGGTAAAAATATCAGTAGGGCCAGGTAGGACGTATACAGGAAAAAAAACAGCATAGGATCACATGACCATTGGGCATAATTAGCTATAATGCACATATTGATCACTAGACCATATACAGCATCATTTTTAAGGCAAATACTGACCACTGGCCAATCACATTTTGACACGGCATTTAAAAACGTATATAGGTATACCATGGGTAGGTGAAGTACATCCCCGTATTCTCCCCTCGACCTCAGTATAACATGCTTGGGTGTTTGGTATAGTTGTCCAGAACCAGCTGAACTGTGGATCTGTAGCCTATTGTATAGGAGCCTTTCACGTTACTCATTCTGAGTTTGATCTGGATGAGCGGATATTTGGCGCCTTAATAGCCATCGATCCTTCTGGCCACTTCCAGCTACTGACAACAAATGATAACTTTGCATGATCCGGACCTAAAATACGCTGGATTCCCTGTGCTCTCTCAAGAAGCACTTCAAAAGAGGTCTTTAAGGCAGTGGTTTGTCTCTTTTAGTTGTGACCCTGTGGCTCCTTGGCCTCAAACAAAGTGTATCCCAATTAATCACACTTAAATTTCTTTCCTCTACTTTTTCAATCGAAGACAACAGAAAACCGGGAGAATATTTAAGGGCCAGATGGAAATACCTTGACCACCCTGTACCACTAAGATGACTTAAAAATTACAAAAAGCATATTCTTGCTTTTCTTCTGGAGAAAATTTATATTTTTGGTGAACCTTACAATCAACAAGGACTGAAAATGAAAGCTTCATAAGTGAATTGGGCTGGTACAAAATTTGTTGGTTCTTGAAATATGACATCTTGTACCATAAAATCCCTGGCTGTTATCTCCATAATATGCTGTCAATAATTATTTCATCAATTTCCAAATCATCAAATTTCTCACCCAGTAAAAACCAACACATTAATCAAATTGAATTACTTACCAACAAATTATTGTATGAACTTGGAGAGCAACAAACTGATAAATAAATTGGTGATATTAGTATTGACAGTGCATACTGGAGAAAATAATACAAAGCGTTTCATTTGCAACATCAGTGATATAGGCCAACTGGGCTGTGATAATGATGTGGTAATCAAAACAGATAACCTAAACACATAGTAAAACATAATTAAGATTGTTTAAAAAGGGAAATAATTTGAAATGAATTGCAGCTCGGATGAGCCTGATCTTTTTTGGCAATCTTTTACCATGTTTCAAGTCAACTGGAATTGCCTGGCAAATAGGCTTTGGAAAAGATGAGCCTACCTGCAATTCATCTTAATCAGTTACTTTCTGTAGGCACGACTGACAGTACCTGCACACAAATCTAACTGAAATGAACAACCTCTGCTAGGCCATCGGCAGCTGCAACAGCGCTGTACACAGGTTTTAGTAGGCTAATTTACGCAGCCATTCACCACAATTCTGCTGGGACAAGTATGTATGGCTTTGGTAACAAGCCCGGACTTCCAATTAGAAAGGTATGGGTGCAAAAAGGCCGTTGTCGAGCACTGTAATTGTGTGTCAGGTGTTGGTTGAGAATGAATGAGTTCTGGAGGTGTCATAAAATTTCCTTGATAGATCCTCATTGAAGCCTGTCCCAAATATTGGATGACCATTTTACTTCAAGGGAGGGGGGCTTTGAGTCTTCCCCCGCGGGAAATTATTTGTTTGACGATGATGGCCGCAGCATTTATTTATTTCAAGCGCATAAAGGCTCCGAATATTCATTCCTAAATCACGTAACACCTTATTAAGAAATACCCCCGGCAGATATGATTTATTTCAAGCCTGCCCAAAAGTAATTTTTTATTTCACCAAAACTGATCAAGAATTATTAAGTAACTCCAACCCCCCCCCCCCCTTGACATTAAATGGCCTACCAGAAACATATACATGTAATTTTATGTACAGCTGGGTTATATTTTCATTATCATATATTTATAAAAATTAAATCTGAGGATTCACAGTGTCATACTGTAGTCCCAGCCATTTAATGCAAGAAGCAGTAGGATGCCAATCAGCCCCTTCACAGTGAGTTTGAATTGTTGCCAAGTGCTTATGTGTATGGGGACCCATGACATCAACCAGTAATATAAAAAGGCTACAGGTTCAACAGAACAAAGCTATTCGGGCATTATTTTTAATTAATAGAAGAACTCGCCTAAAACCATATTTTAAATTAGCGAAAATTCTAACTGTGGAAGACTTAATATCTCTGTCTCTTATGAAGATTTCTTTCAAATATACGAATGATACTCTACCAAAAAGAATAGTTAACTTATTTGAACAAAATGTACATGGATATAATACTAGAAACAGGGACTGCCCACGGGTCGCACAACATACTATACAAATTTATAATAAAAGTTTTCTCGGCAGGGCACCGAATTTATGGTTGCAGTTACCAAATATTGTTAAAAATAAGAAGAATGTTAAGTTGTTTAGTAAGCAAGTAGTGATCTTAAAATTAGAATCCTATTGAAAAACTGTTAGAAATTATAATAATTTTAATTTTATTGACATTTTTGTTGAATGAAATATATACATTATAATTAACAATTTGCATTTCCTTGCATGAATGTTCTGTCATTGTAAGTAATAATTTCAACTGTATTGTTAATGTGATGTTATTGTTTTATATCAACTGATTTGTATATTGGTGCAAATGCTCTGTATATAATTATTAACTACTTGTTGGATTGACATGTTAATTATTAGTATACATATGATTTTTTTAAAGATATATTTTCCTTTTAATTAACTGTTAATTTAACTTGGGCAGTCACCCCCCAATGGGAACAGTAATAATCATTTACTCGGGTAGATTGCCTCCAACATATGTAATTTTCTTATTATAATTTGAAAGCTATCCTTATTAATATACCATGTATGTACTATGTATGTTGGAAATAAATATATCTATCTATCTATCTACAAGACTGTGATTTAAGTATGCTAGAACATCCCCGTACAAATATAAATTCATGCTAAAAGCTAAATATTGTAATGTTAAAATCTGTAAATCGCAGACAATTTTCATATACTTACATTTCAGTGACTATATTTCTTGCCTTTAACACACACCACCATTACACCATGGTGACTAATAAATTATCTGTATGTGTATCTGTCTGTATAATATGAAGTCTTGACTACATAATGAGCAAAATTTGCTCCAAAACAGTCTGTTTTAATCTAACTATATATGTTATCCCTTGACATAAAGGTAACCAGAATTTCTGTGTGCTGTAAAAAGCAAAAATTATCTAAAAGGACACTACATTTCCTGGTTAATCACCAATTAATATAAAATTTTAAATTATTGATACTCATATCAATACATCGTTCTTCCACAAATGAATGCTTTGATATCTGGTCAAAGCCTTGACTATTGGTGCTGTTTTGTTTGACCATATAACCAAACCAAGTCAGGTTGCCAGACTTCCTGTAGTGTCTGGTTGGCAAGAGATGTTTTTTACATATGGTGTTTTCCTTGGCCTGCATCGTCTCTGTTTGTGTTGCTAATTCCTCTTCTATGTTCACTTCCTTTCTCGTAACTCTATCTTCCCTGTTTTATGCTAAACCAGACAGTCTACAGGTCGACATCGCAGGCATTGTCTATATAGCTCTTTTTGTTTGTTGTTTATGGATTATAATTTCTGGCCTTATTATAGCTAATGTGAGATGGCTAGCTGCCAACAATGTGTGCATGGATTCTGTTTAATGAAAAAGACGTGTTATCTTACATCACTCTCAGATCAAACATTGAAGAAATTGGAAAGTCATTGGAAAGGATGTAGCCGAGAATGAGCCTAAATTGGGAGAACTACAGGATTATGGCATCTGCACAGTCATGCAATACAATACACGAAAGAAAAAAGGATAGGCTACCAATGTCAGAGGTTACTTATCCATATACATATTATTCAGACTTTGCACAAGGTGATAGTCTACTATATTGCAGGAACCAAAAATGGAAATTAAAAATCAGTTCTGATATGCCCACCATGGCGTAATTTGGTAGGGGACGGGGGGGACATGTCCCCCCCAAATTTTTGACCCCGGGGGACATAATATGAAATGTCCCCCCCACTTTTTTGTGTGAAAACAAACAGTGTTGTAACTGTTTTTTGTAATCGTCCTTGGGCTCAATTTGGTAGGGTGCCGCTCTAAGAGACATGTCTCCAACGTTTCTGCTTCGGCAGGTTACGAAGCCATACAGAAGTTAGGAATTCAGGAATGTAAAAAAGACTGACTCAGATATTCGCGTATTCTTCGGTCGATTCCAACTACGTCACGGCGGTGTCCCCCCCACAATTTCCGCAACAATTACGCCCCTGAGGCCCACCCTAAACCATTGTATTGTTCTGCCTTTTCTATCAGAATGGCTTGCCTTGGCAGTCTTGTCTTTTTTAACTCCCAATTTATTCGAAGAAGTCTGATATTGAATTTCGCCAAAGGGAAGTCAGCAAACATTGGTGTTTTAAGGGCTTTCAATGCTGATAAACAGTTGCCTGAGAAGCGTGTGCTTAAACATAAGAAATGTGCAAATTAGGAAAAGAGGTGAGCTCAATTTTTCTACAGCCCTGCTCTTCAAGCTGGTTTCAGATGGCTCAATTTAGATTTTAACTCTGAAAAGGGAAAGAAGAGAACATCAATTTGCTTGTTTGCTAGGGTTGTCCTGGCCTGAGTATATTTAATTGGTAGCTGGCACATGAAGTGATCTATGAATTCATAGATGATCAGGGTCTTACACAGTTGCCTTATATAAAACACTTGATCATGGAGTTGGGACGCAATCTGCTTTGAAGTTAACATCGCATTGGAACCCATGACCTCAGAGCCAGTGGTTAGCAAACAAACGCTGTTAACCGTTAGATCGTGGATAACTTGTACTATAGCAACAGTGTTAGCATTTGGCGCTGTTCCCCAGTGGATGGAGTGTTCGCCTGGTAATTGAGAGTTTCAGACATTGCAGTTTTGACCCCACACACTGTAAAATTTGAATTTTGAATCAACTCAAATGATTGAGCTAGATGGTTACACAATTCCATCGAGCCAACATAGCTTGTTGTTTTAAGTTATGATAACAAAGAGATTATTATCAAAACAACCAGCCATGTTAGGTCAAACGAATTGTGCAAGCATCTTACTCAATCATCAAAGCTGATTCAAGCACTCTAAAATTTCAAATTTTAGAGGGCAGCCTGTCTAAGCCATGCATGGAAGAAAAAGGCAGATCATAACTCTTTGGCTCACTTGACCCAGGTGTGAACGGGTGCTTTGCCACAGGTACGTAGTGATGACAATTTCAGAGTGAACGAAGAAGTGATTTAGCATTGTGTTGCTGGAAAATGCTGCCTGCTTTTATCATTCCTATGCCCTAATTTGAGAAAGGCTCATGTTTGAAAAGGCAAGGCAGAAAGTAATTGCACTGTAAGGTATATTGAGACTAACTTTGTGTAGTTCCTTTAGATCTGGATAAAATCAGTATTTGGTTGATACTGAACTGCCATGACAAACGAATATGGCTATTCTTGGCGAATTTAGACTATATTCAATATTTCCTTCTTATTAAAGCATTTTTGAAACTTTAACAAATTATCATGGCAGCCATTCAAAATAATAACCTTCAGTATCCATGGCAATTATGTAATTTTAAAGAAGCAGTTTGAGATTGAGCCTTGAGGGAAACCAAACAGCACACATAATCTCAAATCGATGTTTAATTGAGGATGAATATTGGCCATTTTTCGAAATTAAGGAAGAATATTGATTCTGGTAAATAAATCATGTGCAGCAGATTGAGGAGATGGATGATTGATGCCATAATATTATGTCTTTTATAATTGCACTTCCGGCTGACCAAATAAGAGGATATGGTAATGAGGCAAAGTATGATAGAAAAATTTTTAACAGAGATCTCTGTCGCCCGACCCGAGATAGATTCAAACCCAAGATCCAGCGAATGGATGATGAGAATGCTCTAAACAGACCCTAAACTGATCTGCGACAGGTTGAAAAGATTCCAATGAAGTCTAATGATTACTATAAATGATATGAATGATTTTTTCAAGAGGGACGTCATTATATTTTAGATTGCAAGAAAAGTCAGTATTATTTTCCTCCTCTCTATCTTTCCACAACTGAGCAAAGCATCTTTTGAACTAATAAGTAAGTCAGACCTTTCAGATTTCATTTATTGGGCTGTAATGGAAGCGAAATAGGGATGGGTAGCTTTATAATATGTATAGGTTATTCACCTAGGGAGAGGCAATATGTGATTTATCCAGCGAGGGCGTTAGCCCGAGCTGTGATAAACACATATTGCCTATCCCGCGGTGAATAACCGGCTTATACCATAAGACAAAGCTGAAAGTTGTCATTTGTTGCAGTGTTTTTTTCACAGCTTAACTTATTAATCTCCCATGGGAGGATAACTGGACAACAAAGAATATGGGTTTTATTGCAGTGAAATACTGGCTCGTGATTGGCTGACAGAGGTGTCGAATGGTATAAAGACTGGAATTCAACGAAGTGCTGCAATAACCCCAAGTCACGGAGTGCATGTACATTTCTTAGGATTAAGATCAGCTGTACAAACAGTAACCTTATCCCTGTTTTTTCTGAGGCATGCATAACTCTCAAGAGGATAAGCCTATCAGTAACGACAGGTGACATTGGTCCAGGAAGATTATCTCATAACAGGACACTGAGCAAACGTTTCACATGACAATAATATATTGCAACCTGTTTCTGGTATTTGAAATTTAACAATGATGAATATGTTTTCCAAATAAAAAGGTTTCCAATTTCTGAAGGACATTTTTACAGGTTTTCCGTTCAGATAGCACCTTAATTTGTGCTGTTCTTGTTAATCTTTCACAATGTCTTTTAAAGTCAACTGGAATTCCTTGGCAGATGCAGCAGAATGAATGCATTCTTGCATAAATTCCCTGCAAGAGAGGCATAAATCTGTCTTCTTTTCTCTTGTTTTTTTGTGATAATTAATAGATTCATATTACTGTACTATGCCTCCGGCAGTTGAATGTAAGAACTAGTTTGCAACGTAAAAAACAATACAGGCAGCATTTAGGCTGCCAAACTAACCCCAAAACTCTCTGCTGACACAAATCAAGGTTATTGTTTACTATAAGTCCGATAAAAGCATATAAATCGTACATTTGTGTGTTCTCACAAAAAATCTATTTCGGTTTGATACCAATGGATATTTAATAATCATGTTGACCAGTGTTTGAACCCTTTAAAGAAGAGATTCTAGGTATGCTGCGATAGGATTAGAATCCTCACCTTTGTTTTCTGACAACCAAAACAAAACCAAGTCATGTTGCAGGACTTCCGGCATGTCTGGCTGACCGGAGATGTTTTGTAAGGTGTTTTTATTTTGCTGCATGGTCTCTGTTTGTGTTGCTAATGCCTCTTTCATGTTCACTTCCTTTCTCGTAACCCCATCTTCCCAGATTATGGTAATCCAGAAAATCTGTCAACATCTCAAACATTGTCTGTCTCGCAGTTTTCGTCTGTTTCAAGCCTTATCACAAGAGATGTAAGAAGGTTGCCAAGAATGTGTGGTTAAGTCAGTGCATAATACATGGTTTGTTTTATGGAAAGGTATAACGTTTAACTGGTTAAATGCTGAATTGGCAGCTAATAGAAGTAATGAATGTGCAGCTATTACCGGGTCACCTGGGCCTGTGTTAAACGGCTGTTTCAATCATTCAAGATTCGCCTTATTGCCGTGTCTGCCTACTGTCCTAAATTGCCCACCAAGCGCATAAATACAGCATTTTAAGCCCCAACAATCCATCCATCCATCAATGATTAAAAAATCTAGACCAAAAAGAGAACCACTTTTAAATCACTTGTCTTTACTTTGATACAAGTTCCTAAGGTCAGTCGAGAGTATCGAGCCAATATGCAGAAGGATAGATGGGGCCCGTCCGTAATTCATCTAAATCAATTAATATTTTGCCTTCCAAAGAAGGCTGCACAAATTGATATAACTGAGATGAACAAGCCATACAGGGCCTAAGCAATAGTGTACATGTGCTTGTGCTTCACAAATTTATTCAGCTAAGCTAGATACTGCCTCATACCAGAAATAAACCAGTCTGATTGCAAGTGTAAGTGCAAGTCTGCTGTGTTGAAAGTTCTTGGTCCGCTAAAATGGAAACCCAAAATGGCTTCTAGGGCTGCAATTTCAGCATCACACAAGTTACTGGCTTATTTTCCCATCATTCTATTTGCCTTTTTTAGCTGCCGATATTTAATGAATAAGCAAATCCAGCTTTCAAACCATTGACTTTGGATATCCTTTCAGTAAACTATCCATGCATTGTGCATTACTTCTGATATTAAGACCTGAACCTCTAACCCATAAAATGCAAAATATAACAAATCGAAAGCTGCAAGACAGACAATGCCTGAGATGTTGACTGACTCTCTGGATTAGGATAATCTGGGAAGATGGGGTTGCAAGAAAGGAAGTGAACATGAAAGAGGCATTAGCAATACAAACAAAGACCATGCCGCCAAAGGAAAACACCTGACAAAAATATCACTTTTCAACAAGACATAGCAGGAATTCAGGCAACCTGACTTGGTCTGTTTTTGTAGATGGACAACAAAACAGGAAATTCAGATTCCATCAGAATATTTCAAACATTTAATAATGTGGATATGTATTGAATTTAATGTTTATTTATTAATTTGGAGTAAACAATCTTGAACACATTTTTGTGTGAGAAAGAATGCTCATTAAAGTATCGACAAGTAGTGATATTGTCCTTTTACAGTATTAAATAGACTTAAAGAAGACAGAATTAATTCGTTATTTTTGATATCAGGCTTATTGTAAAGAATGACCTAAATTTGGATTAGCAACCTGTTTTGGAGAGCATTTTGTAGCCAACAGGCAGTTATATTGGTGCAGTCTTCAATGTACACTGGTTCTTGCATTTAGTTGCCGCGACTGGTTTAGGGTAATGCAAACCAGTATATTTAATAAAGAGAAGAAGAAATAAGACAGATTTAGACCACTATAACATTTGAAACATGCTCTGACATGGTATTTGCATATGAAACTTTTAGATGCACATGTTCCCCATTTGGCTGAGGGCCAGTGAGGGGGAATACTTTATCGCTCCTCAGGTACACATTCCTTGTTCACCAACACCTGACATACAATTACAGTGCTCAACAAGGGCCTTTTTGCACAATACCTTTCTAACAGGATGCCAGGGCTTGTTACCAAAGCCATACATACTTGTCCCTGATGAACTGTGGTTAATGGCTGAGTAAAATAGCCTGCTAATACCTGTGTTCAGCTGTTGTAGCATCCTACAGCCTAGTTTGGTGTTTTTTTGTTTTTCAAGTAAGGTTTGTACCAGTCTTTCCCAGAGAGAGTAATTTATTCAAGATGAATTGTGGACAGGCCAATATATCCAAAAGCCTGTCTGCCAAGTCATTCCTGTGGACTAAAACCATGGCGGTGGATTACCAGAACACCTCAAGCTAAGGCTCCACCCAGCTGCACATTTGTAAAATATTTTTCTTGTTTTTCAAATTTTGAATAATGTTTCATTGACTTGCATGTTGGTTATTGGTGTTGGTTACCATACATTTAGTCATAGTGCAGTATGGGCTTTCACTGATGAAGAAACTCAACTGTGACTTGCGAAATATGCAGCGAAAATTACAGACCACCTTAATAATATGCAAGACAAGTGAAATTTATTAATACGAGGTCCACTGCAGCCTCAAAAGAATATATGTGATGATTTATTTCATAACCTTAATCAAGGACTCACCAAAAATGTCTTTGCCTGATTTGTAATACCAAAGGCTTCCAACTTATTGTCAAATAACTTCCATTACATGTATCAAATATCATACGGGTCAAAATTATTTCAAATCAAATATTTTGCTCCTGGAGTACTTAACAGCCTAGTGAAGTGCAGGTTTCGAAATATAGCTCAAGTTTACAAGCAGTGATGTCATGTCTAGATGAGTGAGTAATCTGCCAGATGTCAACGTGGGTAAAAATATTAAACCCCAGGGTATAACCATATAAGGGCAAGAATTCTGATAATCCCTTGCTTCAAGTAGCCCAAGTTTCTCTGAATATGTCCAAGTTGATATATATTGAGCATATTGGCACTTGTTTAGTCGGCTGATATTAAATTACCTCTTATGATTCTGGTAGAGCTAAATATAATCATTTCTAATTGCTATCCAACTTACAAAGTATTATCCCACAAGGTCATTGTGGAACTTGATGCAAATGATTATCGTTCTTAATGCAATCGTTGTGTGATAGCATTACAGACAAAGGAAATTTCGCATTGGTGCTAAAAGCTATTCATTGACACTCTCTCCATTAAGAAAGCATTGGCCCTGATTCTTCCTGTATCTTGGCACTTTATCTGTAAGTTTTCAAGTGGCATTAAGAATGACTGATTGATTCATGGAAGGTTAATTTCAACTTAATAGCATACAAAAATAAATTAAGCCAATACATCATGGAGCATATTGTAAAAGAAAAACTTACAATTGAAAAGAAGATATTCAATTAAACAGGAAACAGTGTATGCATAATTCAATTATACATACATATACATGAAAGAGAAAACAAGACAGCCATATGGCTCTATACTAATATTGTTTGATTCAACTGGAATTTCTTGGCAAAAGGGCTTTGTATTCCATTATGTCGAAATTAACCTTCTATGAATCAATTAATCATTCATACTGAGACTTGAAAACTTCTGAATAAAGTGCCGAAATACAGCAGGAATCAAGGCCATTACTTCCTACAGGCTGTAAATTGAGGGAGAGTCAATGACTAGCTGTATCTCACAACAGTTCCCTTTAAGAACAATAATCATTTTTGGGGTAATAATTGTGAAGGGAAGAGAAATTAGGAATGATTATATTTGGTGCATAAATGAATTGTAAGTTATAATTTTACTTCCAGCCAACTTGCTTTAAGGAAGCAAGTGAAAAATGCTTTGGGTTCCCATATATATCAACTTGAATCATTGCATAACCATCTGACAAGATTGACCTGGGAGGTTGCCAAATAGCTAACAGTGTCTTTTCATTTATTGTCTGCAGCTGTAATGTATATTCTCGGATTCAATAAACATAATGGACATTAGGATTTGCAATGTTTACGCTGGCGTGAACTGTAATGTTCAGCTTGATGTACTCATTATTGCAATACGAATTAAACAAGAGCAGGTACCGCCTCTACATCCCCCATGCCCTGCACAATCTGCATCAGCCTCAAAAAAAGTGAAGGGAGACTTGGGGAGTAGGCCTGTAGTACATTCCCACAGTTTTCATTCATGAGTGTGTAGTTCTGTAAACACCACTAGGGGTGCAATTGTGCATACCTACATGTGGTGACGCCTATGAATGGCCTGGGCTTACCAAATTTAGAAATGGTGGCAGTCCCAGCCACACTCACATAGATAGCTGGGAAATAAGTTAGCTTCCTAAATTTGATGATTTTATTGTAGATTTGGCAAGTTAAAGGAGTTATAAGAACTTGCAGAAAGTATGAACATTGTGCATGGTGAGGCATTGGAGATTTTTGATGGAAACCATGATATGGATACTGAAACCATATCCTCCATGCCATAGCATGGGGGATAATTAACTTTTCCTGATAACAGTAGACTAAATGATGTGAGTGAAGATTATTACATTTTCAATCTTGCTCCAATAGAGGGCGTTCAAATACATTAATTCATATAAAGCCATACACCTAGGGATAACGCTTATCTTTTTTTTTTTTCTAGAGTCTTCTGTTGTAGACTTCAGCTAACTTTACAAGTAACAATGACGGGGCATGTAAGCTTCATCAGTAAATTGCCCTTGTCATACAAGAAGTAGGCTTCATAATTTTTATGGCATATTTTGCAATTTAATCATAGTCGTCTCGACAGTGTATGACCAAACTGGGCTATAACTGTACATATTGTAATCAAAACTGATAGGCTAACCAACACACAAGGCAACGAAACATACAGCCTGAGCTGTACACTGGTAATCTCCAACCATTGTTTAAGTCAACTGGAATTGCCTGGGAAACAGGGTTTGGGATAGATGAGCCTGTTGGCCATTCATCTTAATCAATTACTCTCTGTGGGCAAACCTGGCAGTGCACACAATCCTAACTGAAACGAACAACTCATACTGGGCCATAGGCTGCTGTAACTGTGCTGTACACAGGTTTTAGCAGGCTATTTTACTCAGTTATTTACCACATTTCTGCAGGGACAGGTATGCATGGCTTTGGTAACAAGCCCTGACTTGCAATTAGAATGGTATGGGTGAGAAAAGGCTGTTGTCGAGCACTGTAATTGTGTGTCAGGTGTTGTTCTGGAATGAATGTGTACCCAGGGAGTCATAAAACATTCTCCTCTCGGCAAGAAGGGATACATATTATATGTCTAAAGGCTTCTTCTATTAATTCCTAGCGAGAGTTTTTTTTAATGTAAGAAGTACTCGCCCATCTTTCTCTTCTTTTCCTTACGTTTAATAGTACTCTGGCAGTCACTACCAAATTAACTTGTTCGCGGGCTACAGAAACAGGCTGCTTATTTTGCAAACTATCAAATCCACTTAAAGCTCCAAAACAAAATCATCAAATGTTGTCTGTACCTTACTCATAGTATATTCTCACATAATTAAGGTAATTTTTACCATTTAGAATTAAATGATCAATTAAATAAATACCCTAATTAGTTTCTTAAAAAAGGTAATACTGTAATATTCCACGGCCTCAACTTTCAGCTTGGTTGTCTGACAGCACAAACAAAACCCTAGTCAGGTTGCAAGACTTCCTCAACACTGCATCTGGTTGAAAGGAGATATTTTTGTGAGATGTTTTTCTTTTGCTACGTCATCTCTGTTTGTGTTGCTAATACCTCTTTCATGTTCACTTCCTTTCTCGCAATCCCATCTTCCTGGTTTTATGCTAATCCAAAAAGTCTGTCAACATCTCAGGTACTGTCTGTCTTGCAGGTTTTGTTTATTATTCTGCATTTTATGGGTTAGAGTTCCTGGCCTTGTCAGAACTGATGTGAGAAGGTTGCCAAGAATGTGTGCTTCAGTCAGTACACAAATGCATTATTTTTTTTATATTATGCAAGAGATTATGTAATGTTAAATTTAACTGTCTCAATGCCAAGCTGAATTTGCTTATTTTGCATTTATATATTATTATTGATAGTAATTGACATTTTGGTAAAAGTGGCCATTTTTGGTTCGAACTTCGGGATCGAATCAACTCCCTGAACAGGTACTTTCGTATCTTAAATATTTGACTGCAGCCACTTCTGTCATCCGTTTTATACAGTGGTCCCATTACCCCTTTCAAGCCAGATTGAAATACTTATAAAAATTACATATCAAATTGAAAAATGCATATTTTCAGTAAATACTAATTAGAAAACATCCAATCATTTCATTAGAATTAGGCTTGACCAAACATGGATATTGTTAGAAAAAAACTTTCTGCACAGCAAAATGTAGGGTTTTGGATTTGTTGCATTACTTGGACCTGCCCTGGTTTAACCTCAGCTGAAGGCATCAGGTCACCGTTGCATAAGGATAGACGAGCCTGTCTGTAATTCATATAAATCAATTATGTGGCCTTCTGAAAGTGACAGACAAAATGGATCTAACTATGATGAGCAACCCATACTGGACCAAAGTCATTTGCACTCATACTATACAGTATTATTCAGTAAAGCCCGATACTGTCCTCATACCAGGCCAGTAATTTAGCTGACTTGGATCAATTGTAGCAAAAATGCCAACCCAAAGCTTTAAAAAAATCTATAAAGAAGTTGAAGTCACTTCCTGTGAAAGCATGTCTGCAGGATTGAAAGAACAGCAGGTTCCAGTATCAGTGGGTTACACTGATTGCAGGTGTGATATTCTATTCAGTGATCCTCTTGATTGTTGTTCAAAATGTACTCATCTTAGCACTAGCTCACAACACAACAATGGCTTAAACAAACTATAAATGAATTTTAATAACAATTGTGCAAGATGGTTATTAATGACTTTGGGTTATAATCCTTCATAGTCTACCAAACAATGTCAGTGAACTTGGTTTACAGAATTACGGTTGGCTTTTGTTACATAATTGATTGATTCAGTTTGCCAGACTGAGCTTTTAAAGAACTTCAATAGACAAACCTGCCTGGAACTGCTCAAAAGGTCATGTCAAAGCCGCTGAACAGTTATATTTAGTTAGTAATCCCCAGTTTAGTGACTGTGACAAAATCTGCGCATCCTCAGCTGCTATTATGATACTTGCTCAGAGTTATAAAACATTTTTCAGTTACACAGAAAATTTACCACCATTCTTTTATAGATCTTTGCGGTTGGCGGTCCACTGGAAAATTGATTTTCTTATTTCAATTTGCAAACTGGCTTTCCCGAATCATCTACAGTTTTCTGTTGGTCTCCTAATCTCCTTATTTGAACAAGTACCTCAAGTCATTTAAATTAGTTTGTTTATTATCACCTATGCTTTTAGATACAGTGGCGTAACTAGGCGGTCTTGAGCGGGGGGCACCTGGGGGGGCACGAAATTGTCTGGGGGCCACCCTCTATACTAAGTGTATATTTTAGCCAGAGTTGGAAAGTTCATATGGGGGGGCACCTGGGGGGCACAGGTCCAATACGGGGGGCACGTGCCCCCCCGTGCCCCACCCCAATAGGGACGCCACCATTTAGATATGATGAGCACTGAATCAACTGATTAACCCTAGCTGATACAAAACCTTTTTAAGCCAATGACATCACACAACCGAATTGAAAGAAAATTTTAAACTGTTTAGGCCGCTAATCCACAAACAACTCTAAGATCAAGATTGTGCACATATTGACCAATGATAATTACAGCAGTCAAGAATATTGCAGTCAAATATAGTCCTATTGACCTTGAAAGTACCATATCTACTGCTTTCAATTAGAATTGGGGAAAAGAAAAATCATTTTTGGCTGAAAGGGTTTCCATGACAGCAGATAGTATTTCTTTCTTTTATTTTGCAATTCATATTTATTCAGGTAATTCTGATATTGAATTTTGGCAAAGAAGCATCTGTAAACATGGGTGGTTTAAGAGCTTTCACTGTTGATAAAGACACCTGTGTGCTGTGGCATAAGAAATGGACATAGAAAAGAAGATTGTAGTAAATGGATGCTTGTTTATTCAGTCTCGGATTCAGAGTTGGTTTCTGTAGTCTCAATTTTGAATCTGCAGATTATCACAGGAATAGAAAGGTGTGTGGATTTATAATGGAAACACAACAGCATGTATACATTTCTTCTTTCGTTATATAATTCCATTGAGGTTTCCAGACAGCACTGCAAAAAATTCCCGTTAAATTTTACAGTTAAATTAACTGGCAACTTTGTTCCAGGTCTAAGAACTGTAAAAGTACTAATAAACCTGAACAGGACAATGAACCGTAAAATGCAGATTGGTACATTGAACTGTAATTTTGCAGATTCAACAAAGTGATATTACGGTATAATGTACATATATAAAACAGTTTATTTAAAGTATATTTTACAGTTATATCAACTGTCAATCATAGAATGTAAAGAATGCAAGGAGCTGTATAATATACTGTAAAAATACGGATAATATGTGTTATTCTTACTTATTGCACAAGTGTGAAACAACAGACTAAGCATGTGATTTAACTGTCGCATAGCTGTAGGGATGTACCCAAGCTGGAATCAGCTGAGAGAGTGAGAGAGCCACTGACTCCAGGCTCGGCCTTGCTCATCTCTTGCTTGACAGCAGGGAAGTAAGTCCATCAATTATACCCAGCAATTAATTCGCACACGTTTGCTCACAAACCATAAAATTGATGGATATTTTCCAAGAGAACCAGGTGTCAAGTTTATCTGAGTATGTTGTATTGATGCACACTGCGCCTGGGTTATTTTGGTTTTAATAGTGTCATTCTTTAGATCACATCATAAGACTCACACAAATGTCAATTTCATATATAAATATAACAACTTTTGCATAATGACAGCATCTTTAAGATCATATGAATGAGGATGTTCCCTTACCTTCAGATAAGTTATAAATTAAGTTTGATTAACAGCTGTGTAAAGCATATGTTATAGATGACACCACATGTTCCGTGGTTGAAGTCCATGCAATCTCTTGTTTATAGTTCCTAATCTGACCAGGTGTATTGATTGTTTGGCCAATTCAAGTGTTTTGTCTGCATATTATAAGTTGCCAGTAAATTAACGGTTGAGGTAATTGTTCATTAACGTGAACTGAATGTTAAATGACATGTTGCAGTAGATTTATCTTGGAGCCATTTTGTAACTGACAAAGAACTGTAAATTTACAGACAAAGTCTGTTTTTAAAAAATACTGATAAAATAACAATAAATTTACGGTTCTTTTAGCCAGAAAAACACGGTCATTTCTTACAGTGAGCCTCACATAAGGATACAGACAAGCTACACATAATTCTAATAAATTTCTCTGAGAGTCTGGGGTGATCTTTGCAAATTCAAGTGAGGCAAACAACCCATTCTATAGGCCTATACTAGGCTGCCTCATAAAGGAAGGTTTTGTCATTCCGAAAACTTTTCAGTCCATCAGTCTGACAGTGTTATTAACCATATTATATGAATACAAGTAATTTGAAAGTGTTCTACACATTTATGTAGCCCTTTGTTGATTTTCAACTGTGTTATAATCACAACCTTCTTAGAAGTCAGATTTGAAATGTACTGCATTCTTTTCAGTACATGATACGCTTACAAAAAAATAACAAAAATTTTAAGGGACATTTCATTTAGATAATTTGCAATAGGATTTATCTGTGTTGCTTGTCGATTTAGATTATATCTACCTTGAATATTAAATGATTTCATAGTTTTTGGAGCAGATTATATCATAACTGGACTACCTACCAAATGGTCACGTGTCGTGATGTCGTACAATTTGAGAAATTTTACATTTATGTGATGATTACAAGCACATATCTTGTATGTACCATCACTTATTATATATCACTGGAATGCCTAGCATAAGACACCGTTCGAGGTCTGAGTTACATTTGGGTGTCGTAGGGGCTAAAAAATAAAACATCATATTTTGCGATCAAAGTGCATGGGATATATGCGAAAAAATGTGAGGATTAATAATATGTAAGAATCAATGCAAAATGTTTAACTGTTCAAAAGTTATTCACAATTAATGGGAGGGACCTCATTTTTGCCTAAAAATCTGATAAAAAATTGTAACCACAACACTTAAAAGTTACTTTCTTTGGGATTTTAGTCCTTTAGCACAAAATATTATTGATTTCATACTTTGGCATGTAATTAAGTCAGTTTAAGCCAATTTAAACACAATTTTTGCGGGAAAGGTCAGACCGACATTACCAAGTCGCATCAACCACTTTTTGCTGTAACCAACAGCAGCAATCAGTACAATATTCAAATATAATTACTTTCAATAATCTCCAAATGATGCCTGTATGTTACGGTGTCTGGTAAAAGTTTTTGAATGCCTTTTTTATGCAGCAGAAGTTACAGAGCCAATTCTTGGCATCACCTTGGTGGAAGGTGCGAACTGTAACTTTAAATATGACTGCATTTTTGACCAGATAGGCTCAAAACTATTAATAAATGTGGTGTGTGAGTAAATTTTGCTATATTTTAGTAGTTCTAGACGTGTTATTGACCAGTATATGGGAGTTATATGACCTTATAGAACCTGCAACCCATATATAAAAGCCCAAAGAACAAGGGCCTTATTTTCATCAAAACTTAATTTTTGGAGGTTCATTTATGTTCGTGGTTCCTGCTACAACCATATCTATTAAGAAGATTCATCAATACTCCAAATTAGACGAAATTCAGAAAATAAAATATGACTTCTAAAAAATTTCACATAAAATTTCGTCGTAAAAAAAACTTAATCTCAAAAACTATCCAAAACTGGGATCTGCCAATATAAACTGCTTGTAACCAATTAAGTTGGGCAAACGAAGTTTGATTTTCATCGCATTATCTTGAGAACTTTTTGAGATTAAGTTTTTTTTACGGGGCTACATATGTTTTTGACCTGTCCTGAACTGACAGGACCATCATTGGTAATCTATTTTATTTTGTCGTTTTGACACATGATACAGACAATCAAAGCTAGTATAAGTCCTATTACATAATAAAGAATATTTCTGTGAAATATAAAGTTTCTGTCTTTAAAATTAGAGCCACAATTGTCACATTAAAATTGACTATTCCTTGAGAGGCGAGAAAATCACAACAAAATTGTCACCGTACCCTGCATCGCTTTTTGATATTTTTCTTCAAAATGATTGCCATATTCGACATAATGTGGATATCATACGATAGGTAAGAAACTTAGGGAGAGCCTCAAGAAAAAAAATTGATAAAAAAACCATTATCATCCAAAATATGAAGCGTTAAACATCAAGGTGTCATTTTTTTTGTCACCCAAAATCGGCGATTTTTGCCTGTTTTTTGTCCTATTTTAGTTAATCGTACCTAGAAAGTGTATATACACATCACAAAAGTGATACTATTATGAAAGCCAACTATTTTCTGCATCAGATAAAGCAAGTTTCGTCCAGATATCTGCATTTTTGGCGACACAGGATTTTTTTTACACGGATGACACCTAAATGTAACTCAGTGCTTGAACTGTGTCATATTTAGTTTCATATTGACCCCCAAAAATGATCTTCCTTACAGAATAAGGCTGTTAGCCACCAAAACCCTCGAGAAAACAGGTGATTTTTTGTGTGTCCCGCGTTACATCAGATTTGAAAAAATCATCTTGAATGTGAGATTGCATGCCAATGACAAAAGATATCTTGTTCTGGTTTTCTCTGTAGCAATACCCAATTCCTTTTCAAGGCTCAAAAGCTTACATCGTCTATCTAACTGTCATCATGTCTTTTGTAGCGCCTTTAATGCAAACAACGTCAACCTGTCCCTCTTGCCAAAACAAATTAGCATGTTTTTCAAAATTCAGTCTGAAACTCTTGATATTGAAGCTAGGAACTTCTAACATGTATCTAATAAATGCTCATGAGTTCTACTTTCAAATGCATACCTCAGATTTTATGTGCAGGTAAACCACTTGCTGTGTAGCTTGTGTAGTTTACCCTGAAACTTTAGTAACACCTGTAAAAAACTGTCAAATTTGAGAGGGGACCATCAGAGCTTCAACCAGTAAAATCGTACAATGTGGAAAGTGCTATTTTCCAAATGCTCATAAGTCAAGGTTAAACTTGGTATAAGATATGGTTAGGTTTGCAATGATTTTGTGACTTCTGTGATGCTGGGAAAAACCCTGAAAAAAATGTAACACATGCACGCATGATTGGTACAGATTTTTATGCTGGCTTCATAGCTATGTACTGGACTTCAAAAATGACCAAAAAGTGATAAAACTAATAAATAACAAGTCATATTTTACTTCTGTGCCCTCATATCATGAAAAAGGGCATGAATTTCTGTTAAAATATAAGAATTGCTCTGAAATTACATACTCACTTGAGATATTGATTTTTTATCACTGCACAAAAATTGAGACTGAAGATATATGTGAGATGTGACATGAATTTTTGATAAATATTGAAGGGAGATGTTTGAACTACTTCTTAGGTATATTGGTAATGTTTTGAAACCTTTTACTTGAGATTTTAATATGAACTCAGGCTTCTAGCTTAGTTATACACATGATGCTTGAAAACGTTTTTTGTAGTTTGCTGTATCATGACTTTCTGGATCTATGTATTAGGTTTTGGAGAAGAGATACTTATTTTTACTGCTCAAATTAATCAGTAAGATCATCATCTTGGCCAACTTCGGTGGCAATTTCATGGTGATACATGGAGTACTTTGTATTTTACAGCAGCTTTAGTGGAATGAAGTAGTTTTCGAGAAAAATGCATTTTAAATATGAATTTTACACCGATTTGTGTGGTGAAATAATTTGTTTATGCCATATACAGACCTAATTATTGCATAATCGTGCTTAATTTTTGTTTTAATTGGTTGTTCTTAGTCTATTTTAGTCATTTTTGAAGAAAAAAACTTTGGTCCAAAATGGCCATGTAACGCAAATTGTACGACCTTGTGACGTGCGACCAAATGCATAAAATTGCTCAACTCTTAGCATTATTTAGTATTTCTTTTTAAACAAACCATCATTAAAAATCAAGTTAATTTTTATGGCACCAGATCATAACATTAAAGAACAAATTCCATAGCAAATAAAGAATAGATCAATTATTTTAGGGAGGCAGTTTAAAATTAAACCTTGAGGCACCCAAAATGACACACCGTGTAACAAAGCAAAGTTTATTTGAGGATGGATATTGGAAATGAAGGCAGAAATTATTGAAGGAGTTTTGATGCGGGGTAAAAGGAATCAAACTTTCAACGGAGCACAAATGAACATTCTGGTGTGTAGAAAAAATGAAGCTTCATTATAATATTATGGGCAATAGAAAATTATAAATTTCCCCATTGTTATACTATATTTCAATTCCATTTTTGCCTCATCATCTAAAATGATGATGCACAATTGCTTACGTTTAAAACAGTCACTAAAGGTTGTAATTACTATCTTCATTCTTCACCTTAATACTTTGAAAAATCCATGTTAGTTTTTTTGCATTGAAATTTGGTTTTTCAAAAAACCATTTTGAATCTAAAAAACCAATTTTGTCTGAAATATTTTAGAGTGTATACAGTAGGCCTATGATTTTCTAAGACAACAATTGCAGAAAAAACTTCCAACCAGTACTCAAATGTACAGCAACATACATGAAATCACCATGAATGAAGCCCAAAGTTCTAGTGGCTTTAAGGGCGTCAATTTTAAATTGCCTGCCCTGTAGAAATCAAAGCGAAACCATGCATGATCTGAGCTAAAAGTTGATTGACGTCTGCGTGCTGTACTTTTAGGAAAAGCCTGTTGGATCCACAAAGAGAGGCAGATGTCTTTGATCATGACAATGTGGCAATGGCCTCTAATTCAAACTCTGCAAGTAAAGTTTTACTGGGCTAGTAATGCCCCTGCTGTTGCTTCTGAACTCCCAAGTTTATGATTTTTCCTGATCAAACTAATTCTTGTGGTGACCATAGGCATTAAAATTTCTCACAACATGTATGAATAGGTCCCCTTGATTTGATAAATGATATAATGCTATGTGATCCACTCAGGTGCTTAATTCATTGGGAAATCACTTAGTCATAATGTCATGCTGCCATGAATCACTTTTGCCCTCATCACCATACAACACTTAGTGCAAATCCTACTGATTATATCTAGTTTAGGCATTATAATAAAAAATACCCAGATGGAAAACAGAATTTCTTTAGAAAGTGAGAAATATCCACCATAGAGGACAGGGACAACATTTGAAATTGCTTGTGTTGCATGCAGCCAGAATTGATTGGTTTATGCTATTTTGTAATCTTGCACCACGGTTTAAGCTAAGCCACAATAATCAGGAAACAGCCATTGGGATAGATGAGCCTGTCAGCAATGCATCTAAATCAATTACTTCAGCTGACAGGGGTGGCAGCAAACACAGCAGATCTTAGGTTAACAGCCGGCACCTGACCATATCATGAATTCCATGCAAATGTCGCGTCTCTTGGAAACATGACCTTTTCATGCATGAAGTGACATGCCACTGACAATTTTCAAAATATTTTCCAAAAACAAAATTATTTGTTATCCAGATATGTAAGGTTACTTGTTATTTACATAAATTTTGAAATCTTTTTGCTGGTTAGATTGTTCTTTCAATGTTCATCAGAAATTGTGTTTTTTTTTTTCATTACTGTTTATTTCACTAAAAAAATCATGAAAAATGCCATTTTTCGAGGCATCAATGCAAGTGGATGACTTAGTTCTTGTTGTTTGATGTTGGCATCACTTGATGTTAATATTATTCAAATTCACAATTCTAAAATATTTTTCCCCATTTCATTATTGTGTGGCTCCATAGGCTAAATTCAATTAAAGGTACAGTACAAATTTCTAAATGTGGCTCAACTTAGCTGTCTATAGCTATTCGCTACTAGTCTTATCCATATCTATCCATAGCTATTCATTTGTATCTTTTGTATACACTGGAAGCTCTTCACCCCTTGTTTAAACAATAGTAATTGTGGCTAGCTATGAATAGCTATGGATAAGTTTAGCTAGGTTTAGCTTAAAATGGCTATGGATAGATAGCTAAGGCTAGATTTTAAATGAAAAGCCACTTTTAGAAATTTGTACTGTAACGGAATCACATTTGACTCGGCTACGGAATCACACAATTCTCATAAAATCCCATCCTAAAGGGAGCAGCAAAATTTCCATCTGTGAAGACCCAAGACCATCAAAATGGAACTACTTTGAGAATATATTCCTGGGATGAGCACTGTCATTTTCCATCTCCCATAGCTGGAATATTTTTCTTAAATGAGACGATGAGATTAAAAAGTAATAAAAATGGGTGTTTTTGCTCGTGATTCCGTTACCCAAAGTTGGATTTGACATTAAAAACTGATCGGACATATGTCAGAAATTTTGCATGTCAAAAAATCAAGTTTACCTACACATAAATCAGAAAAAATCACAAATTCATGATTTTATTCATCATATCTTCGGTAGTGTATCAATAAAGGTCAATTTTCATGACCCCCCGGTGATTCCGTTACCGTGGAATTCATGATATACTGCTATATCTTGGCTATACAAAGCTTAAACAAGGTATTCTTGTACAGATTCTGCATCAAGTATTGGCCACACAGACTTGAATCAAATGTATACTGAATTGGCTACAGATCTAGCATATTCTTGCCAGTGGAATGTATCGTATTGACAGTAATAGTCAATTATTTTTGCTGTTGTGAGAATTGGAAATAAAAATGATGAAGAGAAAAGGGAACCAACAAATTTACGATCCCTTTTAGATTACTTCCAGGTGTATTAACTGTATTTAGTGTATATAATTTTTCCTTGTGAACTGACACGTAAGAGTCATGTCCAAAGATACTTTTCCATTCCTTGTTATAACTATAAACATAATAATTAATATCAAATTCAATTTTGTATTGTTTAATGTATAAGCTAATACCTGAACTGCCACTTAAAGATTCTCAAGATATTAACTTTGCCACAAATCTGTGAACAATCAAATTTCTAGCCAGTATGATATCCCCATGAAGAGAGGATATTAGAAGGTGTGCTGCTGATGACAATGTTGCGTGATCTCCTAAATAGATTCCCTTGCTCTTCATGTGTCTTATCTAATCACAAGACCTGCTTGTCATCACATAATAATAGTGCTTGGCACGCCATTCGCCACTGCTAAGGAATCTGGAGAACACAGCTGGGTAAGATTGCAGAGATCCAGCGAGTAGAGAAGTAGACCTGTATGTGTATGTATGTATAGTTTATTTTGCTCATGCAAACAAAACTCTTAGCTTATCATGCTGGCCCCGAAAGTAGAGCAATTACATAATAATTTTAACATGTTGACCAAAAATATTGAAAATTTAAGCAGTATGGAGACAATGAGCATTCAGGTTCAACGGAAAATTAATTAAAAAATTATTGAAAAGCTATCTTTGGAGTAAAAAAAAACTAACATAAAATTCAGAGACTCCTTTACTATTAAATTAAAGCAATTGTCAGCATTTTCTGAGAAGATGCCTTTGAGTGGCTGTCATCTTTTCATATTTCCCTGCTGAATCACTGCTACCAGCTAGTTCTATCAGAGCATGAGTTCTTTCATCTTTTCTTGATAGTTAGTGGGATCAAATGAACTCCTTGCATGATTCCTTTTTCCAAACTCGCAGGGCACGGCAACTACCAGAGATCATTGGCCACACAAATATCCTAATGAGGCTAGCAATAGCATGATATGTATATCTTCATTCCATAATGACGGCTTACTTACTGATCTATGGAATCTACAAAACTTGGAAGAAAGTGACAAAAAGAAAAAAAGATAGATATTTATGATAGATATACTATCATATCTAACTAATGTAAGAGCCAGACTATTGAAAAAGAAGTTTCTGATTGAGTCAGCCAAAGATCACTTTTAGAAAAGCCAATATCAAATTTAAGATACAGCTGAGAACATAAGTATCTGATCCCCTACATTACCTTTTTGAACACTTTCTGAAATGGTGTTGATTATGAGATTTGGTATTGTCATTCTGAAAATTATAAGGTTCAGGAGAACAGTTACTTTCAACAGCTAATACAATCCCGTGGAAATAAAAACAGGATGAAATTGTAGTTTCAAAAAGATTTGCTGATGAGTGATCTCAAAAAGGCATGCCAACATGTTGACTTGAAATAAATGCTATCTCTATCAAAGCATGTCATCCCTAGGAGCAGGGACGGACGCAGGGGGGGGGGATGGGGGGGATGCATCCCCCCCCACCAGACCAAAATTTATATATTTTTGCATGTTAATTTTATCCGCGCACAATGGCGTTTTGTCGCGAATTATGCATTCCGCAACGCGATAGCCCGATAGACCCCCCCACCGGAATTTTCTGGATCCTCCCCTGCCTAGGAGTTAAAATTAGTTGCAATCATTATCACGACATTTCAACGTGACTTCTAGTCTCCTTATTATCGTTAGAACTTATCAGATCTTTGGAAATTTATGATTGGAGCATTGACTGGGCAGTGTTGGAGTGACAAAAGTTTCTAATGCAATTCTCTGGCCATTCTGGTGTCAATCTAGGAAATCCCAAAGGCATCGCTGTTGCTGTTCTGCCAGTCTGTGGAGCCCTGATAGTGTCCTTCCAAATTATACTTCACAAGCAAACAAAGAACAGAGCTGCCTCACTCTGTTTTAAAGACTGTTTGTGCCTGGACTGGATTATTACAGTTGGGTTCTGGAGTGAGGCAGTGATTGCCCATGGAAAAATGTTTCCAATAGATCTCTTTCTTACAGATTCAACATTTTATGAACCATAACATTTGTTGTGTAAATGTATATGTACCAAATGAACTTTGTTTACTGTTCATAACATGTTTTTTACACACTTAATTCAAGCTGGTTAAACTTACTCTCTTAAAGAAATTTTACATCTATCTCAAATTAATCCTCATCTCTTAGCAAAAACTAATTGAAAAGCTGTTCTCTTTAGATACATCAATATGAAAAGTTAGACTTTTGCTTCAATTGGATGAAAGAAGTTACTCAAATGTTAAATCAGAAACAATATTTTCCTGTGATGCAGCGCAAGGATACTTAAAACATCAAAACACTTAAACATACGCTCATGTTATGCGCATTCGACTCTTAGTTGATTAATTGCCAAAAATTGTTGATTAATTGCCAAAAATTGTCATTTTATAAGGAAAAAAAATACACTATATACACCTGGAAGTAATCTAAAATCTCACCTCCTACAACTGTCAGTAGCTAGACTTTTTAGTAGTACCACAGGTAACCAGTTTAGCCTTCATGTCCAGGAGAGGGTCGGTCACAATACCCAAAAAAAAAACTTGACAGGTTAAGGGAGGCTGGATTCATGGTCGCACCTTCTGGTGTTATAAAAGTGCCATAATTCTTGAGGTTGCATGCAAATTGCTCATATAACTAAGCTAGACACACTAAGGGGAATAGGATGAGGAAAGCCAGCTGCATAAGGTGTCAAGTGCCATGAGCAGCAGACATATATTCAGAAATGCAAACGGCCACCTTGCGACTGCAACCCAGGAATGTTTCCACATATCAAAATGATTAATTAGATAATTAACACCCCATATTGGAAAGGGATGGATCTATTTCTCTTTTATCCAATAGCAGGGAAACAGCAAAGTAAAACATGCATGCTAACTGCATGAGTTGCCATTTGTTCCATCCTTACACTGAGGTTCGTAGATTATCACACTGAAAATAATTTCTACCAGAAAAGCAATCCTTGCAGCATTCTAATCCAACAAACAGTCCAAACAATACTTTTGCAAACAATCAAGCAACTGCTTCAAAAAAATATATGATTGAGTGACACTTTGCAAATTAAAGGTAACATCTCCAATCGAAAATTAATCGAAAAGCAAAGCAAAGAGTACCGACTTCAATTAACATCTTTATAATTGCAAACACCAAAATAGCATAATAAAAGCAACAATCGTGAAAACAAAATTGTTCCCTAATTGTCATACAAATTGCTTTCACATCATCTTCTGTTCTATAAATACCTTTATTACTAAGTCTTGTATTCCGGAAGTGAACATCACTGAACAACTGTCAAAATATGTAGATATATCGGACGACTTAGTCACGACAGACAAATTTGTAAATTTAATTTCGCAGAACATTTCAATATTTGTTTTAGAGCAAACAATTTTTGAAAATCAAACTAATTTTCTGGGCAGCAGATCATAATATTAACCAACACATTCCATGGCAAAGAAATAATGAATGAACAATTTTAAAGCGACAGTTTGAAATTGAACCTTGAGGCAAACAGAATGACACACTCTTCTCTAATCAATGTTTAATTGAGGATAGATATAGGAAAGAAGGCGGAATTAATTGAAGGAGTTTTGAAGTTGCCTAGAAGAAATCAATAGAACGGTCATGCAAAGCTGGCAGTACTCCCAAGTACAGAAATATGTAAAGAAGAATGGCAGTAACACTCGAGAATAGTTGTACAACAAGCAAGCAGTAACCTTTCCTGGATTATTTGTGGCACAGGATTACTCAGTGAAGGATAAGCCCACGTGTAAAGACAGCTGACATCGGTCAAATAAGACAATTCCATGACAGGACACGGAACAAACAGCAAGTCACAACACATTGTGAAAATAATCCAGTATTTTCTTGTCAAAACAATACATGTTGGCCATTTCTAAGTGCCAATGCCTTAGCTATTGCAAATCAATATCTTAATCAACATTTAACCTCAATCTGCATAATTCATATGACACACAGCCCAATATTTGGTCAGAGAGGATGTGAAGCAATCTCACCACTTACAACAGCAATTGAATCATGAATATTGGAACCTGAATATTCATTAGCTTAAGGTGTAGATCTCCCTGCTTTGGGATGCTGAAATTCTGTTGCCTCATTGCAGTGCAGATACAAAAATTTCCAACTTTTGAATAATTTGTTCAGCAAAAGGTTAAAACATTGAGGAGTGTGGCATGTGGAGCAGGGCTGATCCCTTAAAACTAATAAAGGATTAATCCATGCACAAACAAAATATACCACAGTTTCTTGCCGTGTGCTCATTAATGGTGCTTCAATTTTATTTTGCCTCATCAACAATTTGGTTGATGCACAATGGTTTATGACTAAAGGTCATCATATTCAAATATATTACCACAGCTAATTATCACTATTTGTGCCTTAGTATAGAGTGGACCTATGATTTTCTATAACAACCTTTGAAGAGAAAAACTCAATGTTGAATGTTTGTTGTAATATGCATGTTCTCACAATGAATGAATACCAAAGATCCGTCGGCTTTTAGGGCATCAACCTTCAAACATAGCCTGCTCTGCAGAATTCAAAGGAAAACTTGCACACGTGATCTGAGGCCAAAATTGAATGAAGTTTGCGTGCTATCCTTTTGGGAAAAGTGTTTATCTAATCTGACTGATGGATAGATGATTTGGGCTTCCGTCTGGTATTATGGACATGGTAGGCTAATTAGGACAGGGGGACATGGCAATGAGTCAAAGCATTATTGAAACAGCGGTCCAATATAGGCCCAGGTGACCAAGAAACAGCTGGATTTGAACCCTGGACCCAGCGATTGGCAGCCAAGGACACTACCACTGGATCAACCCTCCCCCCGTATCTTATCTGAAGAGAGTGGTATGTCTTACTGATTGCGACCTAGTGACCATGGCATGTAAGTAAAACTCAGCAAAGGAAATTTAACTTGGCTAAATACGGACTCTTCCTTTTTTTTGCTGGTGATGCACATCTTCATTTTGGAAGTAATATATCAGATTGATCAGACATTTCATTCTGTAATCCATTCAATTGAGAGTGGTAACAATTTCATTCATCACAGTACAAAGTTATGCTGGAATCCCTGCCAAAAATCACTCCAAGAATTAATCACAGCTATACAATGCCAGTGAGTATTTCCCATAAAATGTGTGTAGGCGTCACTGATTTAATGAGTATGTATGGTTTAGAACAACTGATTAAGACATGTGAAAATTACTTTGTAATTTATGTACCAAGTATTATTTTAAACATACCATTGATTATTACTGTCTTCTCTGGATCTGCAACTACACAGTTGTGATCCATATCAGTCAGATGCAAAACAGACTTGGTTTAACAGAACAAAAAACTTCAATTTGAAATTGCTCGCAAAGCATGCAGCCAGAACTGATTGGTTTATATTATTTTGTAATCTTGCCCCATGGTATAAG
This sequence comes from Platynereis dumerilii, assembly GCA_026936325.1. Classification (NCBI taxonomy): domain Eukaryota; kingdom Metazoa; phylum Annelida; class Polychaeta; order Phyllodocida; family Nereididae; genus Platynereis; species Platynereis dumerilii. The sequence continues at coordinate 27,614,747 of JAPTHN010000010.1, forward strand.
TCGGAATAATCAGGAAACAGCCATTGGGATGGATGAGCCTATGTGCAATGCATCTAAATCAATTGCTTCACCTGACAGGGCAGGGAGCCAATACAGCAGATCTGAAGTGAACAGCCTGTACAAGGCCATATACTGATATATGGGCTATACATATCTTAAAAAAGGTATTTAGCTCAGCCATTTACTGCCATCCTACATGGAGTGGGATAGATGGTGCCAGCAACTAGGCTTGACACCTTCTTGTAAGGATTCCATATCAAGTATTGGCCACACATGAATGAAAATGAATACGTGATGGGCTGCAGGATATGCATATTTGCTGGTGGTTGTTCACTCCGCAAAGTATGTACGGTTACGGTCAATCTGTTTATTACTAGCTACTTTTTCAGTTAGGACCTAACGTGTGATATTTCAGAATACTTCGGAGGTGATGACTAAAATGAATTCCACAAATAGTCAATGCTGACCAATTGACCTCAATCTGCAAGGGCAGAGTGTCTCCTGAGATTTTGTTATGTTTAGATTTGCATTTTATATTTTTTTCGTTGCAACATAGAGTATTGTTTTGGGGATGCAAGCTCGCCATTGAACTAGCTGCCAAAACTTTCTGATGAAACGAGATCAATCTTGTCTTTTCACCATACAAAGGTTATCAGGCAATGGTGTCATTTCCTATCCTGTGCTTTGTGTGTCTGAAAAGCAGAATGTCATCACCATCGTGCCTGAAGAACCCTGAAATTCATATGATCTCCTGTCATTTCTTCTTGTCACTGTGTAATGTATTTTGCCCCCACTATGGCCAATAGGAATGAAATAAATCATGTGATTGAAGCCTCCTTTGAGGCATGGCATATCTGTCACTGCCAGGCAGAATGCCATATCATGCTTTATAGAAAAGATGAAAACTATCCTGGATGTATGAGAATTAAAATGAGGAAGCCTCTTCTAAAGTCCGATGCTAGATGGCTTTGTGGTTGTGATCTAAGCCTGCTCAGCTGAAAGTCTTTGCCTGCATTGGTACAAAGCTTTGGTGGCAAACCAAAAATATTTTCAGTTAACCTTCTAGAGCACATTCAAAGTTTGATGTCAATTCAATGAGACATACAATTGGAAGGAGTCAGATATGAGTCTGCTGAAGTTTTTATCAGAAAGCAAGCTGAATATCCCAGACTTCTTCAAGAATGAGTTTTCATATCCTATAGTATGAATGCTTCAGAAAGAAGGGAACCAACAAATTTGTGATCACTCTTAGATCACCTACATATGCGTGTAGTGCATCAATTTCTTTCCTTATGAACTTACATGTTAGAGTCTTGAGCATGTCAGAGATTTTGCTGTCCAAACATGCTCTTCCAATCCGTATTATAACAAAAAAGGTGCACAAGAATGAAACACACGCAAACTCTTTAAAATCAAATTTTGGATTCTTTAAAGCATAGGCATATACCGGAACCATTGCTCCAAGATTTCCAAGATATGAACTTTGCCACAAATCTGTGAACAATCCAGTTTCTAGCAAATATGATATCCCATGAAGGGAGGATATTAGAAGGTGTGCTGCTGATGACAGTATTGCATGATCTCATAAATAAATTCCCTTGCTCTTCATGTGTCTTATCTAATCACAAGACATGCTTGTCATCACATGATAATAGTGCATATCACGCCATTCGCCACTGCTGTAACGAATCGGGAGAACACAGCTTGGTAAGATTGTAGAGAAGCAGCGAGTGGGGAAGTAGACCTGTATGTGTATATATGTATAGCTTGTTGACCAAACGTATTGAAAATTTGTGTTGAAAAGCTATCTTTGGAATAAAAGAATATAAAATAAAAAAACATAAAATTCAACGCCTCCTTTACTTTTAAATTAAAGCAATTGTCATCAACTTCTGGGAAGATGCTTTTGAGTGACAGTTGATATTTTCATATTTCTCTGCTAAATTACTACTGCCAGCTAGTTCTATCAGAGTGTGAGTTCTTTGATCTCTTGATTGTTGGTGGGATCAAGTGAACTCCTTGCATGATTCCTTTTTCCAAACTCGCAGTGCACGGCAACTTCCAGAGATCATTGGCCACACAACTATCCTAATGAGGCTAGCATGATACGCATATCTTTTTTCCATAACTACGGCTTACTTACTGATCTATGGAATCTACAAAACTTGGCGCATGTGACAAAATTTTTAAAAAACATAGACATCTGTAGTGTATTTACTATCACATCCAACTAATGTGAGAGCCAGATGAAAAAAAAAAGAAGAAGTTTCTGATTGAGTCGGGCAATGATACGTTTTAGTAAAGCCAACATCAAGTTTAAATACAGCTGGGAAAATAGGTATATCACACTCATTACCTTATTGAACACTTTCTGAAATGGTGTTGATTATGCAATGAATACAGAATTGGTATTGTCATTCAGAAAATTATAAGTTTTAGGACAATATTTTCAACCGCTAATGCAATCATTTGGAAGTCATAACAGGACGAAAACATAGTTTGAACAAGATTTGCTGATGAGTGATCTCAAAAAGGTATGCCAACATGTTGAGTTGAAATAACTGCTATCACTATCACAGAATGTCAATTGTAGAAGTTAAAACCAGTTGCAATCAATATCATGACATGTCAATATGACTTCTTGTCTCCTCCTTATTGTTAGAACTAATTAGATCTTTGAAAAATGTGTGAAAATGTGTGATTGGAGCATTGACTGGGCAGTGTTGGAGTGGCAAGCATTTCCAAACCAATTCTTTGGCTTTTCAGGTGTCAATCTCAGCAATCCCAAAGGCATTGCTGTTGCTGTTCTGCCAGTCTGTGGAGTCCTGATAGTGTCCTTCCAAATTATACTTCACAAGCAGGCAAAGAACGGAGCAGCCTCACCCTGATTCTAAAGACTGCTTGTGCCTGGACTGGAACGCTAAAATAGCGTTCAGAAGTGTGGCAGTGATTTCCCATGAAAACATATTTCCAATAGATCTCCTTCTGGCTGATTCAAAATTGTATGAACTAGAATATTAGTTGTGCATATGTCAATTCATCAAACAAACTTTGTATACTGTTCATAACAGTTTTTTTAACATGACTTTAATTCAAGCTGATTATGAGTAAGAGAGAAATACACATACAGTTGAGGTCAAATGTATTCATACAGCAAGGGCTGCTTTTTTCAAAGCTATGTGGCATCGTAAAATCTGCCTATATTGGAATGAAAACACTTCAGATTATTTGTTGTGATTGTTTTTCAACTCATGGCAGTGAAAAAACCAGAATCAAACATTATTTGCAGTTGTTAAGAGGCTCTGAATTCAAAATGTCCAAAATTTGGTGGGTCAAAAGAAATCATACACCTGAATTTTTCTCCAGTATATGCAAAATAAGCATTGGTAAACCAACTAAAAAATGGGAATTGATGTCAGAAATGGATGCCTCAATTCCTGATTATGTTTTGTTTAATTTCTGAAATGCAAACTGTTGACTGACCTAATTTTTTCTCAAGGGATGTGATAAGTTACCCACTTACACATATTATTACAATTTTTAAAAACTTATTTAAAGGAAAAAACATGTGGCAAATACATGAAAAGGTGAATAATTGAGTTCAAATGGCCAGGAAACAAATTGCATGCAGTATCTAAACAATTTCACAAATCATGGTCTACCATATACACCACCATGAGGAAGTATATGGGAAATTGGTCAACAGAACCACTGTACATGTGGGAAATGGATGGAGGCTGTCTGTCAGACAAGAGTGAATTTTAGTCAGTATGGTTACAAACAACCTAAATTAACAATGGAAGAGCTCTGTGGAGAATTATGGACACAGGGGACATAACTGTCAACAAGTGCTAACAAATGAACATTTCACCAACATGGCCTCTGAGAGGTCTCAATGCAAAGAAGAGCTAATGCACCAAAACAAAGCATTCAATTTCACCTCTAATAACTTCATGTAGTAGGAGAACGATTTTTGAATCTCTACTGTACTTGAAACAAGAATTAAGTGACATTTTTACTGCATTGAAACCCATCAGCCTGTGTAGAGGCAAAGTGTGTTAAACAATGCTTGCTCACAGCACTGTCCACTATGCCCGTAACTCTCCACAGAACTCCCTTCTTTCTTAATTTTGAGGTGTGATCCACCTTTCTGACCAAAATGCATTCTTGTTTTGAAGATAGGTCCCATCGATTTCCTACTCATGCAATGATTCTGTTGACAGATAGGCTGCAGGGCCCTCAATGGTCATCTACATAAAGGCATTGGCATGTTAAATTGTTCACATACCACATGTTATCAGCACCCACACTCTCTGAATTTGATTTCCATTGTTTTGATGTATTTTCTGCATGTTCATTTCCCCTTCAAAATATTTTAAATGAAATATGTGAGCAGTAATTTGTCACACCCTGTTGGAAAACTAGGTCAGTCAATTTGTTGCTGTTCAGAAATTAACAAAACCTCATCAGACATTGAGGCATCACTTTCTGACATCAATTTATATTTTTTAATTGGTTTACCAATGCTTATTTTGCATATATTAGAGAAAAATCGAAGTATATGATTTCCTTTGACCCACCAAATTTTGGACATTTTGAATTCAGAACCTCTTAACAAATGCAAATCATATTTGATTCTGGTTTTTTCACTGCCATTAGTTGAAAAACAATCACAACAAATGATCTGAAGTGTTATCATTCCAATATAGGCAGATTTTACGGTGCCGCATAACTTTAAAACAGCAGCCCTCGCTGTATGAATAAATTTGACCTCAACTGTGTGTACCCTCTTAAAGAAATCTTACATATACCTCAAATCAATCATCATATCATAGCAAAAACTAATTGAAAAGCGGTTCTTTTTAAATATATCAATATAAAAATTTGATTGGATGAAAAAGGTTACTCAGAAACAACCTTTTCCTGGGATACAGCGTGAGGATATTTTACATGCCAAGACATTTAAACATAGTCTTATGTTATGCACATATGATTCTTAATAGATTAATAGCAAAAGTTGGGACTTTTTAGTAGTACCTAAGAAACCAGTTAAGCTTTCGTATCCTGTAGGTGGTCTGTCACAATATTTTAAAAAAACTTGATAGGTTAAAGGAGACCGGATTCATGAGTCGCACTAGCCAGCGTTATCCCAGTGCTATAATTCTCTAGGTTGCATGCAAATTGCTCATATAACTAAGCTAGACATGCCACCCAGGGGAATAGGGTGAGCAAAGCCAGCTGCATAAAGTGTCAAGTGCCCGAGCAGCAGGCATAAATTTAGAAATTCATACGACTACCTTGGGACTGCAACCCAGAAAAGCTCGCACATGTCTGAATGATTAATTATATAGTAAACACCCAATATTGGAAATTTATGGATCTATTTATCTTTTACCCAATAGCAGAAAAGCATCGCTCATGCAAAACCTGCATGTTGGATTGGTTTATGGCAGCAGAGGGGGGGGGGGTGAACCTCCAAAATCTGTCAATACTTTTTTAAGAAGTAACTGTGATGTTGAATTTTGTCAAAGAAGCATCTTCAAATATCGGTTCATTAAGAGCTTTCACACTCTTGATAAACAGACACCAAAACAGTGTGTGATGTTGCATAAGAAATGGAAAGGGCTGGAAGATTGGATTAGATCGGTGCATGTTTATTAAGTATTGATTTTTAGGTTGGCTTCTTAAGTCTCAAATTAGAACTACACACCCAGGTTATCAAAAGATATGAAACATAACGGCATTGGGAAGAAAGTTATTTGGATTTAGAATGGACAGATAATTGTATTTATCCACTTCTGCATCATTGTCAAAATCCAAAGAATACTAGACAACCAGTTAATTATCCTTTGTGAAGAGATGTAAATAAATCTGAGGACACTCTCATGACAGATAAACGTGCAAATTATAGAAAATATAAGAATGTCTTTCTTTGCAAAGTATTATTGAAAACTAAACTAATTTTCATGACAGCAGATCGTAATATTAACCAACAAATTCCATGGCAATGAAAGAATAAAACAATAATTTTGAGGAGAAAGTTTGAAATTGAACCTTGAGGCACCAGAATCACACACTGCATCTTAAATCACTGTTTTATTGAGGATCGATATTGGAAATGAATTATGGTCCAAGCCTGCTTAAGGTTTTGCCAGCATATGTTCAAACTGCACTGTAAAATCGGACTCGCTGATTCAGCTCAATTGATTGAGTGAGATGGTTGCACAAGTTGATTGAGCTAACATAGATTAATGTTTTAAGCTGAGATAACTCAAAATACTGAGCTGAGATACCTCAAAATACTAAGCTATGTTGACTAAGGTATTCAAGCTGAGAAAACTCAAAACAATGAGCTGTGTTGACTTACAGCTCAAAATATTGAGTTTTGTTGACTTATTGATCCAAGCTGACACAACTCAAAATGTTGAGCTGTGTTGACTTATTTTTAGTTTTTTTTCATTTATATTTGTGTTACCTGTCTTATAGAGTTATTTATGAATATGGGCTGTAATCCCGAAATATTTTTTGATCTCTCAAGGGGATCCACCTGATCCAGTATGCTTCATTTCAGCACATCATGGACAGGCCCAAGATGCATTCAACAAAGACCATTGCATCACAAGGAGATTTAAAAATTAATTTCTTGTGAATAAATCCCAATGGCCTGTGGCTCATCTCACTTGGTATACAGTGCTAGAAGCCTTTATTTGAACACACTCTGACTTGGAAATGTTGGTTGACGTATGAAAGCATGCATCTAATTACTCCAACAAATTAATTAAAGAGAGATAAAAATAAAAAAGTAACCAGCTAAAGTGGTGTGCTACTCATTTTTTCTATGGGATAGCGTAATATAAATGTTATTTTTTCTTGTAAGTTAATAATTATTTAAAACTAAATGCAGTCTTATGAGAAGTGCTTGTTATAGATGGCGCTATATGTGGCATGACTGAGATGTCAAGCTATCTGCAACAACTGAAGCTTTCATGTCTTCACAGCTTAATGTTATGATTCGTTTGGACAACTTACAGCATTGAGCTATCATACCTTGACAACTTATAGGATTGAGCTATTATAGCTTGAAAATTATTAACATTCTCAGACAGCTCAAATTATTGCATCAACTCAGTTTTCAAATTTTACAGTGTGGGCAGTGAACCAAACGTATTTTCTGCGGACCTTCAAGAGAAAATTCCAGCTGATGTTCCAATTAGGGGTGAATTTGGTAACCTCTTGTAACAGTGGGTGCTTGGCAATTTGGTTATATGACTAATGGTGAGAACATCCACTCAGTCTATCATCATCTCATCGACCCCTTGTGAATGCCCAAAACTTGGCAATGAGGGATACACTTAACACTTTGCCGTTTCCCGATTCAGTGCAGTAGGATTGCATAACTGTAGAAGAGTGAGTGAGTGAGTTTGTGTTCTACGCACTACCATTTGTTGTTGTTTTTTTTTCGGTTATGAGTCGATTAATCATTGTCATCCATGGCCTTGTCTTGTTTTCTATACAATTCAGTATTGCCTAAATTTACCTCTTATCAATCATTTTCTTCTATAGATCACAACTGTTCTGACGCTGATAGCCTGTAAGATAGATTATGAGGTTATCTCATTGGTAGGTAAAGATTTTCGGCTGTGAAAAAAGGAGATGAAGTGCTATTTGCCTTATTACAGCCTCAAGTTCGAAGCAACGTACTGCTTAATCATGTCTTGAGCACTTTTGGCAGTTCAAAAAGGCTCCTACAGAACCACTCTACTTTCCAAATGGTACCTTATTTCATTATTACATTTGCTCTCGAAAGTAAGTACGCCCCTGCATGATTATTGCATTTTGCTCGTTAATTGATATCTGGTCATGATTATCATCCCATTTTTGCAACAAAGTGTATCTCTTTGAAGTCTTACATAACATGTAATTTGAGTTTCTTGAAATTTTAAGGTCATTTTGACGTTTGACCTCAAATGAAAAAATAACCCATTGCAAAAGTAAGTACACCCTCACAATAGTTTACGTTTTTATCGCATTATTCTCTCTGTTTTGGTCAAACTGCTTTTGCCCTGCGACATTTAAGTGTTTGTTGTTCCGCCTGATTGATTTTGGGACCTTCGTTTTAGTTTCTGTCCTCCTCAACAGTACTTAACAATTGATTATCCTTAAATATGTCTTATCAAGCCATTATGGTGTGAGTTATGGGTCAGTCACCATGCCCAGAACATATGAACTGTCTAAAAGGCTAAGATATACTATTATTTACACCTGCAATGACAGATTTGGATATATAAGTAAATTTAGGAACAACTTGGGGTTCACATATCTACTGTCAGGAATTTTTTTCAAATGGAAGGACCAAAAAAACACAAACTTATCAAGCAGGATGGAAATACCGGCGAAAATGTCTTGCATAACATCCAAGAAAGTATTACAGGAAGCAGTAAAACACCCTAAGGTTAGATCCATATAATTACAAGAGCAACTTGCATCATCTGGAGCACATGTCCACATGTCAAACATATGGATGCATTTGAATGAAGATGGCCCCACTGCCAGAGCACCCAGAAACAAGCTCCTGTTGATGAAAATAACACAAGGAACCAAGCCTACATTTTGCCCAGAAATAATCTTTGGACAGCAGAACCAAAAATTGAATTCTATGGTCACACGAACAACCAATACATTTGCTGCAATGTGAACTCAGCTTTCCAAGAGAAGAACCTGGTCCCTATAGCGAAACACGAAGGTGGGAATATCGTGCAGAGTGGGCTTTTTGCCTCATCAGAAACTGGTAAACTGGTTCATGTAGAGGGAATAATGAATCCAAAGCTCTCTTATGAAATCCTAGGAGATAATGTTGTTCAATTGGTGTAGTAGCTTTGTTCAAAGTGCTCTTGGGTGTTCCAGCAGGACAACAATCCAAAACACACAAGTGTGTCAACTACATCCTAAACAAATTAAAATGAATACATGCTTTAGGAATGACCCAGCCATATCCCTGATGTGAATCCCATCGAGATGTTACGGTTTGACCTCAAAAAGCGGGCAAATGCAGGTAATCCCCAGACATTCAGTGGTGACACAGTTTTACATGGAGGCACGGCAAAAAATTAAAGTGCAAAGATGTTAGAACCTTGTTCAAGGCTATATGAAGCATCTTCAAGCTATTTTAGCCTCCCATTTGGGAGACACAAGGAATTGAATTTCTGAAATGAGAAGGGTGTACTTACTTTTGCAATGACAATTTTTTTCATACTTAACTGTATTAATTTAATGGGAGACTGAATTTGTGAATTAGTAAAATAATTGTATGCACATATATTAGGTTGACAATATTTCATTGTTAGTTAGTGAATATTTAATAATTTGTACCCTTGAGAGACAAAAGTTTGATAAATAGCATGGGGTGCACTTACTTTCGAGAGCAACTGTACATCTGGAGTTAGTTCCTGGGATATTTGCATAGCCACATGCTGCAAACACTCTCATCCCCATTCATTCCGGAAAAATGATCATAGTAAACATACTTCAGCACAGGAAGGGAGTCGCAGATGACTTTCTTATTCGCAGAGTAAACATCCCAGACCCTTGACTTGAATGAATTACTGCTGTAAATGAAGAACAAAGTAAGGAAACCAACAAATTAATGATGACTTCTGAATACCACACATTTAATGCATGGCATATTTCAAAGAATTATACATCATAATATACTTTTCTTATGCGTACCAAAAATAACATAATTATTATGCATGATTTTATCATTGCTTTGAAAGACAATACAAGATTGTTGAAATGACAAAATGGATCACTAAAAACGACAAAACAGGAGCTCTTGATTTTTTCAAAAAATTTATGTTGTATATTGAATTCTTATATCTACAGGCAAATACAGGAACAGCAGCTTGTATAATTTCTAAGATATAAATTTTGCCGCAAATCTGCGAACACTCCTAATTCTGGCCAATATGATATCTCAATGAAGAGAGGTCATTAGAAGGTGTGCTGCTAATGACGGTATTGCATGATTTCCCAAAATAAATTCCCTTCCTCTTTATGTGTCTTACCTAATCACTATAACTGCTTGTCATCACATAATAATACTGCTTATTATGCCATTCTCCACGGCTAAGGAATCTGGAGAAAGCAGCTGGGTAAGATTGTATAGATGTAGAAATGTAGAGATTTATGATTTGTATGAGTACGGTATGTATCTATAGATTATTTTGTTCATAAAAATAAAACTCTGAGCTTTTTATCCTGACCCCCGAAAATAGAGCAATTTACTTAAACTAAGCAAAATTTAAAATTGGCACATTTTCGAAGTATCATAACTTATGATGAAATAGATTTATTTTCATGTAACTTGGCAAATTTACTTATTAGCTTCTCAACTAAAGATGAGAACATTTGAAGCAGATCCATGGATATTCTAATAAACCGACATGCCTTTGTGACATAATGTCAAATTTAGAATTTGCTAAATTAAAAAGGTGTACCGATGCTATCACTTTATTATTGATTTCAAATGGTCAAACCAGATGTCCAACAAGATTTCAGCTCAAAATTTGACCAAAAACAGGATTATTTCCTATGCATATGATGCTGAAGTATTGAATATGATGTGACAAACATGTGAAATACACCACATTGACAGAAAAATTAACCAAAAATGCACAAAATCCCATAAAAATCATGAATGACCACCTTGATTATTTTTCACACTCCAAATATTGAGCTGTGACAGATCGACTTTACAGGCATTAGAATTTGAACCAATTTGCTTAGTTGTGATTTTGGTTTTTGGACATGTTTCACAAAAGTGACCTAATCCAACCATTTCATTTTCCTTTTTTTGAGATTTTGCAGCTTCAACAAGATGGGCAAAGACAATTATTTGAAGAACTAGATCTGATAATCCATCTGATATGTAGACTTCTAGCTCTAAGAAAGCATACCAACCTCTTGAGTTGAAATAAGGTGCAATCACTATCCCAGAATGTCAACGTGACTTCTTCTCTCCACTGTATTGTTGCGAAATTGAATCGCTGAAAATACATGATTGGAGCACAGACTGGGCAGGGTTGGAATTGCAAAAGTTGGTAGTAGAATTCCCTGGCTTTTCTGGTGTCAATCTCGGCAATCCAACAGGCATCATAGTTGCTGTTCTGCCGACTGTGGTGCCAAGATAGTGTCCTTCCAAATTATACTTCCCAAGCAAGCCTGTTTGTGCGAGGGCTGGATACAATAATTGGGTTCAGAAGTGAATCAGCGATTTCCCATGAAAAAGCATGATTCAGAAACATGATTCTCACTAATTCTAACTTTTATGAACCATAATGTTAGTTGTGCATAAGTCAATTCATCACATGAAATTTGTTCATAGCAGGCTTTTTTGCATGACTGTAATTCGAGCTGGTTATGAGTAAAGGAAAACATACCCTCTTCAGGAAATCACTTGGACTTTCATCTATCTCAAATCAATCCTAAACTTTTTGTAAAAACTAATTGAAAAGTGTTTTTCTTTAAATATGTTACTACAAAATTAAGATTTTTGTTTTAATTGGATGAAAGAGGTTACTCAAATGTTAAGTCAGAAACACCCTTTTCCTAGGACACAGCGCATGGTTACTTTACATGCCAAAACACTTACACATAGGCTTATGTTATGTGCATATGATTCCTAATTTATTAATTGCCAAATTTGGGACTTTTTAGTAGTACCTAAGGTAACCAGTTAAGCCTTCATGTCCAGGAGAGGGTTGGTTACAATATAACAAAAAAGAATTTGACAGGTTAAAGGAGGCTGGATTCATGTGGCATTTGCCAGTGTTACCCTGGCGCCATAATTCTGGAGGAGCATGCAAATTGCTCATATAACTGAGCTAGACCTGGGAGAATAGGGTGAGCAAAGCCTGCTGCAAGAGGTGTCAAGTGCCTGAACAGCAGGCATAAATTCAGAAATGCATACAGCCACCTTGGGACTGCGGCCCAGAAATGCTCCCTCAGGTCTGAATGACTAATTAGATAATTAACACCCACATTGGAAATTTGTGAATCTATTTCTCCTTTACCCAATATCAGGGAAACAGCAAAGTAAAACCTGCATGCTAACTGCATCAGTAGCCATTTGTTCTGATCCTTACACTGAGGCTCATAGATTATCACACTGAAAATAATTTGTACCTGAAAATCAATCCTTGCAGCATTCTTATCCAACAAACAGTCAAAACGATACTTTTGCAAACAATCAAGCAACTGTTTCACAAAAATAGTTTACGATAGAGTGACACTTTGCAAATCAAAGGTAACATCTCCAATTGAAAGTTAATCGTAAAGCAACACAAAGAGAACAGACTTCACTTAATATCTTTATAATTGCAAACACCAAAATAGCATAATAAAAACAAAAATAGTGAAAACAGAATTGTTCCCTAATTGTCAAACAAATTGCTTTCACATCATCTTCTGTTCTATAAAGTACCTTTATTACTAAATCTTGTATTCCAGAAGTGGACATAACTGTCATAATATGTAGATATATCAGACGACTTAGTCATGAAAGACAAATTTGTAAATTTAATTTCGCAGAACATTTCGATATTTGTTTTTGAGCAAACAATTTTTGAAAATCAAACTAATTTTTTGGGCAGCAGATCAAAATATTTTAAAACCAGCACATTCCATGAAAAAGAAAGACTGAATTTTAAGGTGACAGTTTGAAATTGAACCTTGAGGCAAACAGAATAACACACTCTTCTCAAATCAATGTTTAATTGAGGATAGATATTGGAAAGAAGGCGGAATTAATTGAAGGACTTTTGAAGCTGCCTAAAAGAAATCAATTGAACGGTGATGCAAAGCTGGCAGTACTCCAAGTACAGAAATATCATATTCAAATATGTAAAGAAGAATGGCAGTAACACTCAAGAATAGTTGTACAACAAGCAAGCAGTAACCTTATCCTGGATTATTTTGTGGCACTGGATTACTCAGTGAAGGATAAGCCCATGTGTAAAGAAAGCTGACATCGGCCAAATAGGATGATTCCATAGCAGGACACGGAACAAACAGCAAGTCACACCACCTTGTGAAAATAATGCAGTATTGACCGGTCAAAACAATACATTTTCTAAGTGCCGATGCCTTAGCTATTGCAAATCAAAATCTTAATCAACACTTAACCTCAATCTGCATAATTCATATGACACACAACCCAATATTTGGTCAGAGAGGAGGAGAAGCAATAACACCATTTACAACATCACTTGAATCCTGAATATTGGATCCTGAATATTCATTAGTTTGAGGTGTAGACCTCCTTGCTTTGGGCTGCTCAAATTCTGTTGCCTCATTGCAGTGCAGATACAAGAATTTCAAGGCTGATCCCTCAAAACTAACAAAGGATTAATCCATGCACAAACAAAGAATTACCAGAGTTTCTTGCCTTGTGCTCATTAATGGTGCTTCAATTCTATTTTTCCTCATCATCAATTTGGTTGATGTGCAATGGTTTATGACTGAAGTTTATCGTATTCAAATATATTACTACAGTTAATTATTACTATTTATACCTTAATATAGAGTAGGCCTTTGATTTTCTATCTTCACAGAAAGATCTATTGGCTTTAAGGTCATCAAACTTCAAACATAGCCTGCCCCGTAGAATTCAGAGGAAATCTTGCACACGTGATCTGAGCCCTAAGTTGACTGAGGTTTGCAAGCTATGATTTTGGGAAAAGTGTATACATCTAATCTGATGGATGGATGGATGATTGGGGCTTCACGTCCTGTATTTATGCACTTGGAAGGTTAATTAGGGGAGATAGCAATGAGTCAAAGGATGATTAAAACAGCAGTCCCACATAGGCTCAGTTGACTTGGCAAGAGCTGGGTTCCAACAATGGCCCAGCGATTGGCTGCCCAGCATGCTACCATTGGACCAACCAACCCCCCCCCCCCGTATCTAATCTGAAGGGAGTGGTCTCTTCATTTTGTAATCTTGCACCATGGTTTAAACTAAGTCAGACTATTCAGGAAACAGCCATTGGGTTAGATGAGCCTGTATGCAATGCATCTAAATCAATTACTTCAGCTGACAAGGGTGGGAGCCAACACAGCAGATCTGAAGCGAACAGCCTGTACAAAGCTAGGGTGATGGGTCGTCACATTCAAAATCTTGAGATTTTGACATGACATCAGGAAAATTGGTCTATACTAAATAATTCTAATCCAAATTTCATGGAATTTTGGATTCGGATAGCCCACATAATATTATTTTACTGCTGACGGCACTACTTTTGAAAGCAATTCCTGCAGGTTGAAAGGACGAAAAATCACTTTTAAAAAACAAAAACTCTATGAAAAAATGTGCAAAATCTCTCTTCTCCATTGACAGCACAACAGTGACGTCATCAGGCTATCCTACCAGAAATTGACCAATCAGTTGACGCCATTTTTTCAATATATAAAGAAAATAATCACTTCTTCAGGTTGACAGAATGAATTTTCATTCTTTTCAGCATGTGGAGAAATAAGAAATAGTGCCGTCAGTAGCAAATTGTGCACTCTTTCAGATGGTATACATAAGTGGAATGAACAAGCTGCAAATACCTAAAAATATATCTTGATTCAGCTTTATCCTCTCTTTCAATTCTCATGATTTTCCAATGGGATGATTCATGACCCCTGTCCCTAGGGTCCAGGGATAGTACCAAGCTATATACTGCTACATATGGGCTATACATATCTTAAAAAAGGTATTTAGCTCAGCCATTTACTGTCATCCTACATGGAGTGGGATAGATGGTGTCTGCAACAGTCTTTACTTGACTTCTTCTTGTAAAGATCCTGCACATGTATCAAGTATAGGCCACACAATGCACACATGAATCGAATTGCATACTTGATGGATGGCAGAATATGCATTTTTTTGCTTCTTTTTTTTTTGCTCCACAAAATAGGTATGGTCAGGGACTCAGGGTCAATCTGTTTATTACTACATAAGTTTTCATTTAGGAAATGTCTCCTGAGATTTTGTTCTATTCAGATTTGTATCATACAGTTTTTGCACCATTTTGAATTCTGTTTTGGGGATGCAAGCTCTCCATTGAGCAGCTGCCAAAACTTTCTGATGCTACCAGATCAATCCAGTCTTTACACTATGCATAGCTTATAAGGCGATGGTATTATTTCCCATCCTGTGCTTTGTGTGTCTGACAAGCAGAATGTAATCACTGTCATACACCTCAAGAATCCTGAAATTCATATGATCTTCTGTCATTTCCTCTTTTCACTTTGCAATGTTTTTTCTCTGCACTGTGGCCAATAGGAATGACATAAATCATCTGTCTGAAAGCTCCTTTGATGCATGGCATAACTCCACAGCCAGACAGAATACCTTGTCATGCCTTATAGAAAAAGTTGGAAACTGCCCTGAATGTATGAGAATCCAAGTGAAGAAGCCTCATCTAAAGACTTAGTGAGAAACTCAGTGGCTAAACATTTATTGTCTGAATGTGTTTGAAACTATGGCAGTGTACCCAAAATATTTCCAGATGTCATTTAGATGAGATGTGCAATTTCCATTGGCAATATGATTAACATGTTGTGAACTCCCACTAACATCATCTCATCAATCAGCCCCTGTGAGTACCCAGAACTATGCATAGAGTGCAACACTTAACATATTGTTGCTTCCCTATTCAGTGTAGCTGACTGTAATCTAAACAGGATACATGGAACAAAAGTAAATATCAAACTATCAAATCAATCCTCATCTCTTGAAAACTGTTCTCTTTTGATATATCAGTACAAAATGCTAGAGCCTTTCTTTGATTGAATGAAAGAGGTCGCTCAATCCGGTTCTGAATCAGAAACAACATCTCCTTGGATGTAGAGCAGGGCTGCTTTACGAGAAAAAAAACCCATTTAATGCACAGTGTGTTTTACTTGTCTATGTTCTATAGATGGGTCTTAATCGATTCAAGCTAGACTTTTATTTTAGTAGTACCTAAGGTAACCTCTTAAGCTTTCATATCTGGGAGTTGGTCGGTCACAAACTCACAACATAAGAAAAAAAAACTTGACAGGTTGAAGGGCTGGATTCACGTGTCACACTTGCTGGTGTTATCCCACTGCCATAATTCTGGAGGTTGCATGCAAATTGCTCATATAACTGAGCTAGACATGCCACCCAGGGGAGTAGGGTGAGCAAAGCCAGCTGCAAGAGGTGTCAAGTGCCTGAGCAGCAGGCTTAAATTCAGAAATTCATACGACTACCATGGGACTGCAACCCAGAAAAGCTCCCACTGGTCCAAATGATTAATTAGATAATTAATGCCCTATATTGGTAGTCGTTTCATATTTCTTCAACACATGCAGTAGCAGGGAAACAGAAGTTAGCCTATATAGAACCTGCATGTTGGACTGTTTAACACTATATGACTAGCCATCTGATTGATCCTCATGCTGAAGTTTAACAATTATATATGACACTGAAAATATATTGTAACAGTAATTGTGTCATGAATGTGAACTGTCTACAGTTGAATTTCTATGTAGGCGAAAGTGTAAAACTTTAATATGAAAAATTGTACATTTTTTCACATGTTGTCTTTTTAGCACAACTGAATTGATATGCACACCTAATTTCAGTTTAGGCCAAAAACAGTGCTTTTATTACCAGTAATCAAAGTCTGAGGACGGGCAAAACTAGGAAGGTTGCTCAATTTCTTCGGAGCCATCAGAATGAGTACAAATCAAATCAATTCTTAACTATCCTCACTTCTCAGTGTGAGCTTGGAAAGCTACCCTGACCATATACACTGTTTTGTGAAGTAGTAACGAAAAGATTAACTTTCCACCGGTGTGATAGACATAATTAACAATGTGAGATTTTTCAAAGCAATTGAATGAATGCTTGAGTGTTTCATGTTAGTTGCCTGTATGTTGTTTAATTCAATGAGTTTCTTTGCAGAAAACCATAAACAATTAATTAAATTACACCGGAAAAAAGCTGACAATGCTAAAAAAATCTTCAGTTGGCGGGGTGAGTGTAAACGAGTCCTGCAATGGGAGGATTCTAAAACTGCCAAGTAGTGATATTGTAAAACAACAAACTGCCTAATTTAGAGTGTACCTTCTCATCTCTGAGAATTTTCATTATAGACACGTGGAAAGACATATTTTTTATGGAAAATTTTTAGCAGATTTGTGACATATTTTAAAATACCTCCAGGGTCCGTCCTAGGGACAAAGAAAGACATCAGAACTTATTAAGTTACTTATCTGATACTGGGGTCATTTTACCTTTTCTGAGTTCCGTACTCATGCTACTCCACTTGGATTTGACTTAGTACACTCTAAAATATTTTGGATATTAGTGGTATTGTGCAAAACCAGTGCGTGCAATAAAAAACCAGTTTGGTATTTTTTTACTATATTTGGTATTCTTCAGAGCAAGTGGTATTTTTCATGAAAATTGGTTTTGGTCATGAGGAATTATGGTATTTATAAAAACCAAACTTCTGAAAAAGCACCTTTATTATGATCCGTTTTTAATATACTTGAGGAACAATGATTTGAGATGTTTAAGATGTTAATGGTGTTGTTTTTTCTAATTTTAAAATTCATGCATGTTACTCTATTTAGAAGTTTTAAGAGAGAGGACTAACTATGCTGTATATCAGTCATGGCTACTGGAATATCCAATTAGGTATTTTAATAATCTCTCAGGGCTCACTCACTGGTTGACCTTATCTAAGAACACAAAACTGTGAACATGTTGCCTGACAAGAAAAGCTGTTTGTTTATCAATCAAGACTTAAGAAGCTTTAAGGCACAGTTTACTAGTCTCAACACTGCAGTGAAAGAGTGTGCATGTCAGTGTGCAGAAGATTGAGAAGAACTTGGTATGTTTTTTTCTTAAATTCCTTAATTAAACCCCTGAGAAATATGCATTCTGAATGCAACTGTGTTTATTCGGGTGAGGTGTACAGTGTACACGATGTCTGGTTCATAGATAAGATAAATACATATATCAAACACACGGATAGTGTTCTGATATAACAATGACCCAAGGCATTCAATACTGTGAATATTGCATTCTGCCTGTAAAACGACTCATGATAATTTAAGGCAGCATGAAATTGTGGTTTGGTATATGGAATACCCAGTTCCATAATTTTCACCAGTCTTTTGCCGTAGGGGAGACCGGGGTATTGTGCCACCAATTGTAGGTTTGAATTGAAGAACCATCAAAATTGTGAACAAATAAACTGCCAAATATTTAAATGTGAAAAAGTGTCTATCAGAAATTAAGTATGTTTTGTTAAATGTATTCTGAAGACCAGCATTATTGTTCTTCAATTGTGTTATTTGGCATTTAATGGAGTGACAGATTTCCATGAAAAAGAAGTATTTTGGGCAAGTTATGCATTGGTAAGATGTGCCAATGTTATGATATGGGATTTTAATTCCCTTTTGAAACATTTTTGCTTGTTTCACACACAACCTTGTAAATGTAGTGAAACAATTTTAAAAGGCTATTAGAAGAATTTATAATTACAAACATGATCCAAAAAGCATAATATATATCATACTTTTAAAGTTTTTGGAGGTTTATATGGGCCATCAATGTTCTGTGATAACCTTCATTTCATGTATCGGAGCATCAGAGCATCAGCAATAATTATGTCATACACATGACACAAATTTTATCATTGAAGAAATCAGTGAGATTTGAGGTCTCACCGGATACACTTAGCTATACAACGTGCCCCATCATGTGGCACAACTTACATGCTAATGGTCCAATGGTGCTGACACCTACACTACATTAACTATGATAATAATGTTATCATTATTTTCATATCTGATATTCACGTTTTTCTGACAAAGGTACAGTCACCCACAAATATTTACCCCACATTGGGTTGAGTTGTATAGTATTTTAATGTGCTTTACTATTCTTGAGGTGAAATGTGTTACATATGCCTGTGAATTATACAAAATTACATGCAGTACCTTTACAGATATTTTTAAAATCTTTGACATTTTAAAAGATAGTTTTTTACTTTTTGTTTCAGATGAAGAATGGCATGTTCCTACTGAGGCCCTTAATACAAAAAACTACCTTTGGAAGAAGTTTGCGCCATAAAGCAAGCTGGGAAAAATATAGAAAATGCTCCTCAAGGTACGTAAGTTGAATGACAGCTGCTCCTTATCCTTTCCAATTGACAAATTAATAATGCATAGTATTCTGATATTCTCTTGTGTTAAAATGAGCTTATTTTGACTGATCTTCAGTCAAATAATGAGTGAAATGGGGATGTCCGATGTTGCATAACCAGGGCATTGATTTAATTGAATGAAGTTATTTGATATATTTTTGCATTATCCTGCTTGCAAAAACTATGGATGTATCTACCTACTATTTCAGATCTCACCAGGAAATGGTTACCTTGTCCCTCCTAGAGTACCAAAGGAAAATGTCTACTTCCTTTTTGCAATATTGAGGTGAGTGCGAACAGTATGAGATCTTTTACTGGTAAAACACACAGTGAGAAGACAAGAATTCAGCATTCATATTCTGCCAGTGTGTAGGGAAACTACAAAATAATTTAAGTTTTTATAAATGTTAGTCAGTAATGAAATGTTGAGTTTTAGCACCAAAAGTTCCATTGTAGGTTTTGCAGATAAAGTATTTGATGTATAAATAATCACTACCTTGACTGAGTAATTTTTTTTTGCATAGAAGTGATATTTGGATACCAATGCTTATCCACTTTCTACTTTCAGGATCTCAATGATGCACACTGCAAGGTTCGATTCAAGAACAGTCGTTCACCTTTCATCCATCCAAATTGACCTAAAAGCGCATAATAATGATACGAGAAGGAAAACTTCAACCAACAATTATACCATTCCAATACTTGTCATTAATAATGTCAAAAAAATATCCTCTTGGCTACTGAGAGGGGAGGGTTGGTCTTGTGATAGCATGCCCGGCTGCCAATCGCTGGTTCAAGGGTTCGAATCCAGCTGTAGCCAGACTCATTGCTTTGTCCTCCTACTGTCCTAGTGGGCCTACCAAGTGCACAAATACAGGACGTAAAGCCCCGATCATCCATCCATCCATCCATCCATCCTCAAGATTGGCTACTGAAGACTTTTGATACAAACTAATGACACTGACATTTCGATTGACATTGCCACCCTGACTTGCCGCTTTTGGAAATATAACTCCAGTCATTAACAATATAATGTTTTCTACATGTTAAGTGTCTTTATTTCAACCAATTCATATTTTTGTTAATCTCCGCTTTCCTGTGTTTTGATTACCAATTACTGCTGTGATGTTTTTATTCCGTGTGTTTGGTTACCAATGACTGCTGTGATGTTTTTATTCCTTGTGTTTGATTACCAATGACTGCTGTGATGTTTTTATTCTGTGTGTTTGATTACCAATGACTGCTGTGATGTTTTTATTTCCAAGGCCAAAGTGTGACAAATGAGTGTCAATATTGCTTTTTCAATAAATTTTTATCTTGTAATATCAATATATGCAATTATTGTGAATTTTTGTGAGTGTGCTTATGTAAAAAATAAACATTGGAATCAGATCCGTAGAATTTTTTTTTTTTTACTTTTAACTACAGAATATTTTAAGAGAAATGTGAACAAAATTGATTATTCATTGATACTAATGCCGAAATACTGGTAAACCTGCATTTAAAAAAATGGATCATAATAAATCAAATTTGGTATTTTCCAGAATGATCTCCCTCCCTGTGGGATGGTTCTGGTAGCCTGATTTATCATATTTGATTCATTCCAGTACCTCGAATATCACCAGTTATATTCATCCAAAAACTTTGAAATACCATTTTCATTGCAGTTTACAATTCATATTGGTATAAAGAAATTTCAATTAAATGATATCGAAAACCTGCAATCGGGTACCAATATGACCGTTATCGATACCGCAAAATTTTTAAAAAGGTCGTACAAAATACCCTCCAAACATAATGGGAGAATCAATTTTGATATTTTTAGGGATATGCTGGTTTTTGTAAGTGCAGGAAATGGTTTAATTTTCAATTAATGACAAACCCCAAAGATTTCAAATATCAAGGAATAAAAAACCCATTGTGTTTTCTATTGTATGCATTTAAGTATTAATGGATTTCTATGATGGAATTACAGTAGCTGCAATTTGAAACATTAATATCCACCACTGACTTCCTGCAAATTAAACAAAAAACCAATACTGTATTTTTCTTGTAGGCCTACAAATGCAACTGGTTTTTGAAAATATCAATTGTTAATGGTTTTTTAACTAATCAAAAGGTGTTCAAAATACGGGACAAGCTTAAATACCAATATTGGTATCTTATTAGAACTTTAGTTTTTAGAGTGTATGATTGAAAAAATATCCTCCACATATTTTAGAATTGAGACTAAGCGGTAATGATAAGAAATTGCTCCAGTTCCAACCTTGATCTTCTGCTAATGAAAGGATGTCAGAAGGTTTCCTGATGATCACAACATTGCATGCCTTTAAAGATAAGGTCCCTCCTTCCTCGGTCTTGCAAGGTAAGTAATCAGAGGCCTGGGATGGCAACATATCTGTGCTAAAAGCTAGCTTTGGAGTCGTATAGACTGTGATCTGACTCAAACTCGTCGGGCTTCATGAATTTCGACTGCGAATCCTGACTCCGCTTTTAGAAATTATTTTGACACAAATTTCATGTGGTAAGCAATGAAAAGAAAAACATCTATTGCAACATAATAATTTTCTTTATTTATACATTAACAGTAGTTCAAGAAGTTTAAAGTGATTTATATGTATCATGGTGAGGCTAACAACCGAGTTGGTTTGGGTATCACCTCTGACCGCATCGCAATAATGGTAAAAATAATGCGGATTTGTTTATAATAGTCGAAATGATATTGTCACAATGTTGTGCAGCAAGTTGGCAAACAACATCAAAGATTGGCAAGAGACGTAGTGGCAACATTTCAAAAATATGTCTTCCTCAATGTCGTGTTAATGTTATGGCAACAGAATATCCACCATACTTTCATAGGTGACCGGCAGACGCTTTCTACAACAATTGACAATGTTGTGTTTACGTTGTGTGGCCCTTGGGATTTTTCATTAATTTTTGGGTCCTTTTAACTATATGGAAAGATACGAAAAAGATGTCCCTGTAACATGCTGTATTTGTTTGCAGTATTAAAGTAGACGAATGAGCACTTGCATTCATCTGCTAACTGTTCATCATTGACCTCACAACAGGCCCTATCCATCAGTAAAATGAACTGTCTATTGTCATTTGGCAACTTGTGACCTTTTTGGCAAGTGGTTTTGTATGACTTGGTCAGTGACTCTGTTTAATAACATAGGAATTATAGGATATGACCTCACTGGCTCATATAGTTTAACATGGCATGGATAGGGATATGATCTCACAAGGAGGATTCCTGTGGATTTCTGCCAGGGTTTGCCTTTCGTCTACTGTAAACTACAGGACGTTAAGGTTTCCTCATTGTGAGAACAGGTCATATTCATATTGATTTAATTTTATGGGTTTGGTGTTTTATTGATCATTGCCTCATGATAATTTTCTGACATTTACTACAATGTATGGTTCAATTTATTCAGCTAATTATTCAAACCCTAATTCCACCTTTCAATGTTTGTGTATAAGTGATCTATCTGTGTCATAATAACGATTATGGATCACTTAAATTGGCTGTATTTATCAATAGTATTTCTAGATTGCATGAATGAGGCCAGAGAGAGTTAATGTACATGATGATGCACTGTACGCAGTGCTGCCTGTAAGTAACGGAAACGGTGATGTTTTGTCATCGGGTCAATGCTAAAGATCCTATACGATACTGTGCGGATGCAAGGATACACATTCAATGAACTTATTGGGTGACAGCAGATGATATTTAAGGCTTGTGAGATACAAGTAACTACCAACAGTTTTTGCTCTTCAAACGATTACATATGGGTGAATGCCTTTGCTCCCCATTGAAATTTCATTGACTTGGATTTCACTGACTAATCAAAAACTTTGACCAAAACCTAAATCTGAGTGCTGAAAAGATTAAATTGACAGCCAGTTGCATCTCCCATGCTTCGAGTATTGTCCTTTACAACCAAATGCGTCAAAATTTGAAAACCTTGAAATTTCAGCTGAAAAAAATTTGAAAATTTTTTTGGTCCAGAAATGCCTTTTTAGGTTGGCATTAGGTAGGTCAAACAATCAGCTATCACTGCACTGTCATGTCCAAGGGTCCCAAATGCTCTGCTGATCCGTAATCAGGTGATAAATACAGTTGTGATGTTTTTTGACAGTCATTAAAATCACACTTAAAACTTAAAAATCCTGACCACTTAGGGCTAAATAATCTATTACCAATGATTAGGCAGGTAGCTTGCACATTTCAGGCCAATTTCCAGGTCTCTAGCACCTGTTAGTTTGAGATAATGCATTTTGCTCAATTTTATACCTAATATGTGTGTCATTAGCATCATGCCTGTAACTTGAAATCCGCACCACTTAGAGCTGAAGAATGCATTACCAACGTATGGGAAAGTGGCTATTTTGCAAACATTGAGCTATATTTCAGGTCTCTACGACCTATACTTATTAAGATAGAAAATTTTCTTGAACTAGAAATATACAAACAGAAACAAAAATACTCTTTTCACCAATAGTTTGGATTCTGAATAACAAAGATGATCTCCACTACCCCACCAGTGCCCACTGTCTTTGCTGAACCATATTTCAGGTGCTAGACTATGGTAAAATGTCACTGACACCCCATATTTGATTAGTAATCTCAGAAAAGCGTCAAAATTCATACTAAGCATGTCAGATGCAAGGAAAAGGCAAAAATTCTGAGTAATAGTTTGTTAAAACATTAATTGATAATATATATGAACACAATTTCGACTCCAGTCACTTGCAACAGAATTTTAGTGAGGTAAAGGAAAGAAGCGTTTTTTTGTTGTGATGCTAATGACGGCGTGATGCTAATGATAATTAAGATAAAAATCTTTGTAGGGACCAGTGCAAAACTGGCGATCTGGCAATTTGTGCATTCAATGATCTTATGAACACCAGAAGCATGTTCACATTGATTCTGGTCCAGAAATATGCAGTCAAAATAGAGCAGCAAGGCGTTTGCTAATGACAAATTAAGATTGGACAACCGACATGCCAACAGAAATACTCAAATATTTTGGTTTACATAAATGATACAGAGCTACAGATAGCACAGTTATTTTCTTGGGTTCTCAGGCAACGTCAGACACAAGGTTTTCTCACAGAATGTGCGTCCCTTTCATTTTTATTAAGAAATCAAACTGGTGTGATGCTAATGATGCAATATTGGAGACATTGATACAACAACCTCCGGCTCTTATACAGGATATTATTTCAGAAATTGGAAACTATATTTTAGAAGAGTGATAAGAATTTCAGACTTACCAAATTTTGACCCAAATATGTTTCCATCTGCTTGGATGAGAATTCAGCCTTCAAAAAGAAATTTAGTTTAGGATGTTTAGCATTGACTGAAAGACAAAGCATCATCCGTTTCACTTACTTGCTGGCAGCACTCTAAGGACTGAAATTAAGTAAAAACCTTGGGGATGGATGATTGAGTCTTTATGTCCTGTATTAATGCATTTGGTAGGCTAATTAGGACAGGAGGAGGACTCTGCAATGGATTATTGAAACAGCCATCCAACATTGGCCAAAGTAACACGGCAAGAGCTAAATTCAAACCTCAGACCCAGCGATTGGCAGCCCAGACAAGTATGAAACACACATGCCAACTTTGAAACCATTGCCTTCTAAATCATGAGGAGTCAATGTTGCTTTGCAATAAAATTAATTATTTCCATATGAGATCACCAGTAAAAATTAACTTCTTCAAAAAAAAGATTAATGGATCAACACAAGACTTATTATAGTGGTCAAAGCTTTCGTTTTTTAATAAATTGTTGTTTTTTTCCTTCTTGTGAAGATGATTTGTTTCAGAGATGTGAACTGTCAATGCAAACTGAGAAATACCACCACCCCAACTGTCAGTGTTACATGCAAGTCTCAAACTTGAGATTGAAAAAGCATTACCCCATCAGTAAGAAAGCTTCAATCTTGAGTAAAATAGACAAACGTTGAAACACGAGGGCCCTGTCACGATTGCTGACATGATAAAGGCTAATAACCATCGATATTCATGCTTTGCTACTGTGCTACAGGTTCAGAGTAGTTGGATGAAATTATGTCGGGCCATAAGACTCTTGGCAAGTTGGCAGGTTGCTCTGCTCACCGCATTCCCCTGGGTGGCATGTCTAGGTCCTTTTTATGAGCATTTTGCATGCAGCCTTCCGAATTATGACATTGTGATAACGCAAGCAACCAGTGCTAATGAATCAAAGGCTTCTTTAGTCTGTCACGTATTTCCTGGTTACAGGACTTTTCCTCATGACTTACAATCTTGACACATTTACATCCTGAAGTCCCCGGGTGACTCTGAGATGAGCAATTAACAGGTTTCGTTGGGTAGCAGTAAATACGCAATGTACTTTGAATTGAAAGTGAATCAAGGTTAATATGCAGATTGTGTCATAAAGATTTTGCACATTTTTATTTTGAGTATTGTTATGTGCCATACATAAAGATGCAAAAAAAAAAATCATGCAACTGATTTGCCTTGGCGAAGACGTCAGGTCAAATAAGTCATCAATAATGGTCAAGTCAACGCCATCAATCATCAGGAACTAAATGTCCTCATCTATTGACATCGCCGTCTAGCAGCTAATAACTGGTATCATTAATTTTTCATCTTTTGCTTTATTGTTGGGGGGGGGGAAGCTTTTCAATAAGTTTTCGTGTATAACGTGTGTAGACAGTGTAGTTATTGTGATATACACACTGTTATGAAATCATAATTGCCTTTATACAATGTTTAAAAAAGTCGTCATTTCACTGCAGAAAAAAAAGTTTTACAGTAGGAAATTTTGTTTTAACAATAACTGCCGTAAAAACGACTGCAGTGGGTTTTCCATTGTGCATGTAGCTGTTACAAACAAAAAATTACTAGTGCTTACAGAATGGCACAGACATAATTATTCCTTTTGAGGTCATACACCTATCGATGCCATGATATTCTCTGTGACTCACATGCAATTAGTGAGGTCATATCATAGATACTTTCAGGGCTATAAAAAGAAATCGCCAACACATTAACAGCACTCCTCATGACATATATCACTGAAGTCACAATTACTAAATGACAAATTGATAAATAATTTTAATGCAATGGATATGGCCTGTTGTGAGGTCACTGATGGCCACAAACAGCTGAATATGTGATTACCGTAATATGGGGTGAATCGGGACAGAATTGGCCATCTTTCTGTGATAACAGGGTCAAAAATCAACTCAGAAATTAAAATATGGTGTCAAATTGTGTCCAAGCAGAATGTCTAACATACTGTTGGAGCTTGACATGATATCTTTAATTGCCGAGGCTCAGGGCCCATAAAACCACTGTCCCAATTGACCCCACAGTTTGGGGTGAATCGGGACACTCCATTATTTTCACAATCAATACTTCCTAGCTTCTTTGAGTGATTGCTTCTGATGACTAAACAATAGAAAACATCTTCAATGTGCAAAATATTTATTTTGAGGAAAATCTGAAATCAATTCCATTGATAATATTCAGATTTGAAAAATGTGATAAAAGGCAGAAAAGCACCAAAAACTGTAGTTATTTACTAATTTTGCAGGTGATCACTTATTCTGGACTAAATCCATAATAAATGATGCCAAGTTCAATAATATTTATCAAAAACCCATGCCAGTACATTCAAGTGAAAATTGGTAGAGTATATTTTGATTATTCCCAGAACTTTGCCACTGACCTGGATCTTAACCCAAGACCAAACATACATAATCCCACATATATTCTACTATTCTGGTTCCCTGATACAATTTTAAATTGAAAAAAAGTTTCCTGCAAGTTTGATGGCTGTGGTGTATATATATTTTGAGGAATGAGTGAAGTTTTGACCAGCATGCCAAAATTCAAATTATGCAGGGTCAAGTTTAAGGTGCTACAGCTCCTCACTGCCTGCAGTTAGAAACATGAAATTCCATCACAAGATGCGCCTTTATGTGTACTATAAATGTGCCAAAAATGAACTGCCTAGGTTTAGTGGAAGTAGTTGATCTTTGAAGAAGTTGTACAAGTCTCTGTCTTGTCCCGATTCACCCCTGTGTCCCGATTCACCCCATATTACGGTACTCGTCATTTGTCGACTACTGGTCACAAATAATACAATTTCTTCAAAGTAAAGCAAACAAATTTCAACTTCAAAATGCCCTTGTGCCGTTAAAATTTTTGATTTAAGCAAAGTGATCCACTGGCAATTGATCAGTTGAGTCTTTTACGTATTTGGACTGATCACCAAAATGCTTTCGACCCGACATGTGCTGCTGTCTAATTAATTATTGAACCAAAGTAGTATTAATCAGTTTATTGACACAAATCGAATATGTATTATGTTATTGTCAAAACAATGGTATTGATTCTGTTGACATTATATGTTTAGTAACAAATGCTGATTGGCTGTCTGTTTTACCAAAATATCCAAGAAGGGTCTCATATTTACGAGGGATTCAACATTGACCATTGATCGCAGCATGACACTGTCTAGGAATAAAAATGCTTTTGTGCTATTTCATATTTGGATTACCTGCTTAATTGCACTTCGATATAACTGCAGTGGAAGTAAGTTTGTTTCATTATTTACTACCATTAAAGTTAAAACCATTATGAATACAAAAATTGCCATTAATATTCAATTAAAAAAATTGTCATTTTACGGCAAAACACTGTTGATTGCCCTGGCAGAGGTGTCGTTCAAGTAGTAACTGACCAAAAAGTGACACAAGATGGTTTCACAGTACACAATTTTCATTTTTGATATCCTGAATGCCCCCCCCCCTTGCTTGGATGGACCAGTTGCAGCTGCCACTCTGCCACATAGGCCAGTCTTCCCCTTGACATATCAACTGTTCTATAAAATAACACATGAACTTAAAAATTATAAAATTGGTAAGTTTACTATTTGTGATTTTTACCTTTCAGGCGAAGTTACCCTGGATGTACATAATT
The DNA here is from genome assembly GCA_026936325.1 of Platynereis dumerilii. Taxonomy (NCBI): domain Eukaryota; kingdom Metazoa; phylum Annelida; class Polychaeta; order Phyllodocida; family Nereididae; genus Platynereis; species Platynereis dumerilii. Next base: position 27,642,959 of record JAPTHN010000010.1, read on the forward strand.
ATAACTACATCTACACACCGTATAAAGTGAAGGAGATTTCAAATATTACATTTAAAGTGAAGGGTTCCAATGACGCATATGTTGGACTTTTCGCCGACATAAAATCACAATTTGCCGGAGAACCATTTTATGAATTGATCATTGGAGGATGGGGCAATCAAAGATTTGGATTAAAAAAGGTTGGCTATAGTGGAGGTACATTATCCATCACTGGTGCGGATCAAAATGGTTATTTGAGTGATCAGGAATTTCGACCATTCTGGGTATCCTGGGCATACCATGTCATTAAGATTGGGTATGGAACAGTAGTGGGTCAGGGTACTCTTATAACCTATGATGACAGAGCTGCTCCTATGGACATCAACCACTTGGCTTTTGGTACAAACAATGCAATATCCCTCAAGTTTAGCTACTATAACAGTAAGTTATCTATAGAAACTTAAATATATTTCCTTTTATCCCTTATAACAGCATAGTCAAAGTCAAATTTATGTTTATTTTTAGTCGGATTTGAAATTTACAAAAAATACGAGCTGTATCGTTTTTGTTTCGACTATAAAACACACTATAAGCAAAATGTGGTAAAGTTGGGAAACCAGGGGAAAGTTCGCTGGCTATTTTAATCGACTTACTGGCAGAAATGACTACCTTTCTCACTGACACAGGCTTCTTTGGCAAATTGACTACTTGTATCAAAGAGGAAAGTTGGCATTTCTTTCAGCATGTGGGTTAAAATAGCCAGCCAACTTTCCCCAGGATTGTCAACTTTACCCTGTTTTATGGTAAGTAATACAGGACAACCAAAAGGTAAAAGCAGGAATTAAAATGATCACAAAAAATATACCAGTCCTCAAACGTTCCTGTAATGCTATGATAGGTAGAAAAATAGATGGCTTTTACTTTCCATCTTCAAAAATTATTAAGTACAGAGCTATACAATATGGGTATTAAGGGGTGGCCGTTTGATATCCAGGGTGTCTTGTTTTTTTTTTTTCAATAAATAATTTATTTCTCCGTTTTGGTAAAATAAAAAGATATCATTTGGCAGTCCTGAAATAAATACTTTCAACTTGGGGCATTTATTTACATTGTGTTGCTTGATTTAGGCGTAAAATAAATAATTACTGCAGCCGTCACCGTGAATTAAATAATTCCCGCAAACGAAAACTCCAAGCAGCCCTTGGAAACTTAATGGTCACCCTATTGGGGACCTTTGCTAACTACTAAGACTCATTGGATAGATCAGCCATTTTCAGTTGCTCACTGTCTTAAGTGGGATTTTTACTTTGTATACATACAATTATAGCTTTTCAAGATGAAACATTTTCTGAATTTGTTGCCACAGTTCAGCCTATACACCTGAGCGAAGTCGATGTTTGTCACAACAGTGATTACTCGAAGATGGTTCCGCAAGCCTACAACAGTTACGAGGTTATAAATGACAATGACACCAACACTTGTTTTAATGTGAGTTATTTGAGATATACCCATTTCTTTCCAAATCCTTATTGAGTCAAATTTCAGGGTTATCCACACATGTCCAGGAACCCAGCATATTTATTATGTTATTTTTCAGAGGTTTATTCCTTTCTTTGCACACTATGCACAGTTGCTGTTTATTTGTGGACAGAATTTAATGTTTTCATTGCCAATATCATTCTATAATATTATATATATATTAGGGTGATGCAGATTGCACAAAAAAAAATAAACTTTTGAATTTTCAATGGGGCACCCCCCAAATATGTTTCAATATATGAAAAAAAAATTCTGTAAAAATTTGAGCCAAATCGGACAAATTTTAGAGGGTGCTACCGCAATTTGAAATATAACATTGTATTGAAATGGGCAAAATCCCAGTTTTATGGGTGCTGGGTGAAGGAAGTTGTCCAACCACTAGAGTGTTAGTAATTTTTTTTTATTTAAGCTTTCCACTATTCTCATCACAAATCCATTCATATTTTGCCAATATCCGGCCATTTCAGGCTACAGGGCACTCCTAAAGCAACAAATTTTGCCCTATTTTTACAGCATTAAGGGTAGACGAAGTATTGAATAACATAATCAGCAATAAAGGTACACAAATATAAGTTACAACATCTTATTAAGCAGGAAAAGAGCTTTAATTTGAATACCAACATTACTATGTTGCTATATTCTACAGAATTACGACAGTGCTTTGAATATTGGAAATTTTCGCAAATAATTTTTAATGACAAATAAGCTAATTCAACGGGGTCAGATGGTCAGAATATAGCAGTGTTGGAATTCAAATTAAAGCTCTTTTCATGCTCCATCTAATGAAGTAACTTTCATTTCTGTGATATTAAAACTCGTAATGTTATTAAATACCGTGAATTCGGTATATTTTGACTATCTTATCTTCGTTAGTCCGGTGGTAGCAGCATGGAGAAGTCAAAAATAATACAAATTTGCATTGATCCGCTGTTCTGACAACCAGACCCAAAAATTATGAACCTGCCGCATTGGTTTGGTGCACCGGGTATAGTTGAACTCACTACATGCCATATAATTGGATATTTTTGTATTGAATACTAATGTTAATTTTGATGATGCGGTAGCGCCATCTAATTTTTGTCAGAATGAGCTCAAATTTTTACAGAATTTTTTTTTCATATATTGGAACAACTTCAGTGGGTGCCCCATTAACATTTCAAAACTTCACTTTTTTGCATCACCCTAATATATATATATTTCATATAACTCACCTGTGATACCACATATCGAAAATCCATTTAAAAGATTGTGCCTCTTGTCCTCTACGGATTTGCCAATCTTTGAAATAATTGAGATGGCAATTTTGATTGTGTTTCATAAATGTTTGTGGTCCAATGATTGTTTGTATAATTTTCTTTTATTAAATTTTTTATTGTCTGGGTTGTAGGTAATGGCTGCGGCGCCTGTCAGCTTTCTTCCACTGATTATCCACAAGAAATTTCCTGCTAAAATAAAACTTCTCCTTAAATCAGTGTCCTCTTGCCAGGCGTCAAATGTGATGGTGTTCACAAGGTCAAGGAGGGAATGTCCTTTAATAAGTGATGGCATAGAGAATGGAACAGTCGCCTGCATCTACAACTGCAAGGATTCTTGTTCAACCAAAGTGACAATTGGATTTATGAAGCCATGGGAAACATCTGTATTTTGGTCACTTTGTGAAGTTATCCCTTTTTAGTGTGACAAAATTGTGAAGTTAGAACTAAATCAAGTCGGATTGATTGTTGGTTCACACAGTTTCCGATTACAGGTGATTTCACTAGTATGTGATTCTTAGGTTGTAGACTTACCAAATAGATGCCATTATTTTTAGTTAATCTGATTGGTTTAGAAACAACAAAACATCACACATTTGATTTATCAAACGTAGTAAGTGCTGGTTTAGCATTAATTCCTCACAGCAAGCGTGAATGACAAGAATCGCATGGTAATGAAATCACCTGTAATTTTATTTGTGCTCTTGAAAATGAGAATTCATGTAAAACTCATTATAACAACCACCGACGCTGCACAATATACGTAGGACAACACATATAGACTTTAGGGTGGTCCACATTCCTATGGAAAAAATCAAATCTCCTAAAACCCCCAATTTGAAAGTAGAAATTGGTGACCACATAAGTAAAACAAACACACGCAAAATTTCAGCAAAATCGGTTAATATTTAGAGGTGGCACAAAGCCCCTGAAGTTTATTATGTAATTCCCCATTCACGGAACTGAAAAAATGGTCAATTTCCCAGATCTTTCTCCGAAGTAAATATTTTTTTTGCGGTTTTTTAGTATATGATAAAGTTGGCATGGCAAAGTAATATCTGAGGGTTATTTTGGATTTATCATTCATAGTAAGTGAAATATTTGCCTGTTTTTATGAAGAAATGCTTGAACATTGACCTATACAATATCTATGCTGACCTTTCATAAAACATTTTATGACATAAAGAATATCAGGACTAGATTGGGCATCCTTGATATACTGAAAAAATGGTAATTTGATCAAAATAATTGGCCATTATTGCAAGATTTGCAAATACCGATGATTTTGAGGTCTGCTGCAGGGCAATCGCATGTTAAACTTCAACAGCTTTGTGCCACCTCTAAATATTGATTGATTTTGCTGAAATTGTTACTCAATACCTTCTATCGATATAAGATCACAATGCAAGATTCAAATCAGAGAAATTTAGAAGAAAGTGTTTTTGGACCACCCTAATAGACTTTCATAAATTTCTTGAAGTTGGGTATGTTTAAAATCAATTTGACAATGCTGACATTGCTGTTCTGTCAATTTGTGGACCGCTGATAGTGTCCTTCCAAATTATACTTCACAAGCAAACCTGTTTGTGCAAGGGCTGAAATACTACAATTGGGTTCAAAAGTGAATCAGTGATTTCCTATAAAAAACATGCTTCTAAAACATGCTTCTCGCTGATTCAAACTTTTATGAACCACAATATTACCTCTGCAAAAGTTAATTCATCAAATGAACTTTGTTCATAGAAGGTTTTTTGAATGAATCTAATTCAAGCTGGTTATGAGTAAATAAAACATACCCTCTTAGGGAACTCACTTGGACTTTCATCTATCTCACATCAGTGCTGATCTCCTTGCAAAAACTAATTGAAAGGCGGTTCTCTTTAAATATATCAATATAAAATGAAAGACTTTCGTTTTAATTAGATGACAGAGGTTCCTCAAATGTTTTAAAATCAGAAGCAACATTTTCCTGTGAAGCAGGGAAAGGATACTTCACATGCTAAAATACTTGAGCACTGGCCAACTTTATGCACATACAGTGTATGCCTCATAATTGATTGACTGCCAAAGCTAGAAGTTTTAGCAGAACCTAAAGAAATCAGTCAAGCTTCCGGAGCCTTGAGATGGTCGGTCATACAAGGGGGAAAACAACATGACTGGTTAAAGCGGGCAGTCGCGCTTGCCGGTGTTATCCCAGGCGTCATAATTCTGAAGGTTGCATGCAAATTGCTCATATAAGTGAGCTAGGCATGCCACCCAGGGGAATAGGGTGAGCCAAGCCAGCTGCATGAGGTGTCAAGTGCCTGAGCACTAGGCATAAATTTAGAAATTCGTACGACTATACCTTGGGACTGCAACCCAGAAAAGCTCCCACAGGTTTGAATGCTTAATTAGATAATTAACACCCCATAATCCCCATAGAGGATATTTATGGATCTATATCTCTTTTACCCAATAGCAGGGAAACAGCAGTATCGCAAAACCTGCATGTTGGATTGGTTTATGACAGCAGAGGGGGGGGGGGGGTGAACCTCCAAAAATTGTGGATACTTTTTTTCTCAAGTAAATCTGATGTGGAATTTTGTCAAAGGAGCATCTGAAAATATTGGTGCAAGAAGAGATTTCACACTCTTGACAAACAGATTTCAAAACAGTGTGTGCTTTTGCATAGGAAATGGACAGAGTGGGAAGATTGGAATAGATTGGTGCATGTTCATTAAGTTTTGTGTTTAGGTTGGTTTCTTAAGTCTCAAATTAGAACTGCACTCTTACCTTAACAAAAGATATCAAACATAATGGCATTGGAAAGAAAGTTATGTGGATTTAAACAGGAAAGATAATTGTATGTAACCATTCCTGCATCATTGTCAAAGTCCAAATAATACTAAACAACCAAATAATTATCCTTAGTGGAAAGACATAAATGAAGCAGAGGACACTCTCATGACAGATAAACTTGCCAATTTTAGAATTTCTTTCTTTGCAAACCATTATTGAAAACTAGACTAATTTTCATGACAGCATATTGTAATATTAACCAAGAGTAAGATGAGCCTCTCAGTAATGCATCTAAATCAATTACTTCAGCTGACAAGAGTTGGAACCAACACAGCAGATCTGAAGTGAACAGCCTGTACCATATATATGGGTTATACAGAGCTTAAACAAGGTATTTAGCTCAGTCATTTGCTGCCATCGTACATGAGTGGTATAGATGGTGTCTGCAACTAGGTTTGATATGTTCTTGTAAAGATTCTGTACTTTTCACACATGAATCAAAATGCATTATTGATGGGTGGCAGAATATATATATTTTGCTGGTCACAGGTGGTTGTCTACTTTACAAAGTATGTACTGTCACTGTCAATCTGTTTATTACAAGAAAATTTTTCAGTTAGGACCAAATAGGTGATATTTCAGAATACATCGGTGGTGATGACTGTAATGGATTCAACAAATAGTCAATTCTGACCAATTGATCTCAATCGGTAAGGGCAGAGTGTCTCCTGAGATTTTGTTATGTTTAGATTTGTATTTTTTTTTTTTTTTCATTACAACATAAAGTATTCGGTTTTGGGGATGCAAGCTCTCCATTCTTCCAAAACTGGTTGCTGAATCCAGAGCAATCCTGTCTTTCCACCCTGCATAGCCATTTCCCATCCTGTGCTTTGTGTGCCTGACTAGCAGAATGGTTGGACGGGATAATGTATGTAATGAGAAACAACGGAGTGGAAGGAAAAGACTGGCAAATTATAAAGAAGCTGAATGAAAACCTAACAGCCACGATACAAACGGCACACGGACCAACCAGGGAAATCAACATAAAGGACAGCATACGACAAGGAGGAGTACTGTCAGTCAACCAATATGCTCTGCTAATGGACGAAATAAGCAAAGCAATCATAAAAGAGAACATCGGAGTCAAATATAACAACCAGGAAACCGTAGGATGCCTACTATGGATGGATGACGTAGCACTGATAACAAACAACGAACAAGAAATGGAAAAAATGCTTAATATAACCCATGAAATCGCAAGAAAATATCACATTAAATTTGGAGCAGAAAAAAGCAAAATCATGACAATGGGGAAAACCGACGAAAGCAAAACATATATGCTCGGAGAAATGCAGGTAGAACGAACAGAAACATACAAGTACCTCGGAGTGATCCTAAATAACAAAAATAACCTAAAGGAGCATATCAAATCGACCAAATCAAAAGTGGAAGCAGCATACCAAACGATGATGACAATATGCGAAGACTCTGATCTAAAAGGGATCCAACTGGAAGCAGCGTGGAAAATTATAGAAACCTGCATAGAGCCAATAGTGACATACGGAATTGAAGCCCTCAGCCCAAACAAGACAGAACTAAGAGAACTGAACAGTATATGGACGAACGTCATCAAAAGACTACTGATGACGCCACAATCAACACCCAACGAGGCTGTCTACATGGAGACGGGAACCCTTGACTTCGAGGCCATGATGGACAGAAACCGGATGAGAATGACCAGCAGACTGAGAACAACTGCTAACCACCTACTGACAACTATGATGAACGATGAAACCAAGGGAGGTTGGAGAGAAACAATTTCAGAAACAATGGCAAAATACAACATAACGGAAGAAGACATGTCAGAACCAGAAAAAGTCAGAAAGAGAACGATAGCAAAAAAAATCAAAGAAAAGTTCAAAGAAAGAATAGAACGTCAATCCCAAGAAAAATCAAAAGTAAAGACCCTTCTGGAAAACACAAAATGGGAAACCAAGAAAAGAAAAGGATACCTAAATAAACTAACAAGAAAACAAGCCAGCACTATCTTCAAAGCACGAACCAGAATGCTGGATGTTAAAAACAACTACAAGGGTAAATACCGAGATACCCTATGTAGAATGTGCAAGAACCAAAACGAAACAACAGAGCACGTACTGCAAAATTGCACTACAATCCACCCGGACGACACCAACAAAATACAACTCAAAGACATTTACGAGGACAATTACCTGAAACTAAAAACAATTACTGAAAAAATAAAGAAAATCATGATTGAAATACATAATGTAAACGTGTAGCTCCCTATTTCAGGTTCGAGCGGCCTAGCAACCTAGGTACACACACAAGAGAGAGAGAGAGAGAGAGATCACTGTCGTGCCTCAAGAACCCTGAAATTCATGTGATCTCCTGTCATTTCCTCTTGTCACTATGCAATGTATTTTTTCCCTGCACTATGGCCTATAGGAATGACATAAATCACCTGGCTGAAGCCTCCTTTGGTGCATGGCATAACTCTCATAGCCAGGCAGAATACCTTGTCATGCCTTATAGAAAAGTTGGAAACTATCCTGAATGTATGAGAATCCAAGTGAGGAACCTCATCTAAAGACTTAGTAATAGGGTGGGCTAATCTGGGTAAAAATCATAAGACTTGTGATTTCCAAGGCCAAATATCCTCCTGATTAAGAATTTGGCAGGTAAAGTTGTCTCAGAAATGTATTTATGTCGGTAATTTGCATTTGTTTGCCCCTATCTTAATTTAGGGAAAAAAGAGACGTTTTTCATACATTTTGGGTACCTTTTCAGCCAGTAGACAGACAGGTGGGCATATTTTTATCACTGAAATGACATTAGATGTCATAAAATGTGTTTAGTGAACTTTCTATCACATATCATGGTCAAATTTCCCCAAAAAGTTGATAATACATGGGAGTTTTATGCATTCGAGGGGTCTCAAGCCTCAAGAATGGCTGTAAATATATTGATTTTATAGATGTTGGTAGTTTAGATATGTTTAGCTGCAAGTAGTGCTTGTTTTAGTTTGCAGTATAATGTCCAAACATTTTAAAACAATTAATAGGGTTGTCATAGATAGTGTCCTGAACTCTGTTTACAATTTAAGTATACATACTCTATAGAAAAGTTGGAAACTATCCTGAATGTATGAGAATCCAAGTGAGGAACCTCATCTAAAGACTTAGTAATAGGGTGGGCTAATCTGGGTAAAAATCATAAGACTTGTGATTTCCAAGGCCAAATATCCTCCTGATTAAGAATTTGGCAGGTAAAGTTGTCTCAGAAATGTATTTATGTCGGTAATTTGCATTTGTTTGCCCCTATCTTAATTTAGGGAAAAAAGAGACGTTTTTCATACATTTTGGGTACCTTTTCAGCCAGTAGACAGACAGGTGGGCATATTTTTATCACTGAAATGACATTAGATGTCATAAAATGTGTTTAGTGAACTTTCTATCACATATCATGGTCAAATTTCCCCAAAAAGTTGATAATACATGGGAGTTTTATGCATTCGAGGGGTCTCAAGCCTCAAGAATGGCTGTAAATATATTGATTTTATAGATGTTGGTAGTTTAGATATGTTTAGCTGCAAGTAGTGCTTGTTTTAGTTTGCAGTATAATGTCCAAACATTTTAAAACAATTAATAGGGTTGTCATAGATAGTGTCCTGAACTCTGTTTACAATTTAAGTATACATGAGCCTAAAGTGCGTTTCCCACTATGACAAGTTATCCTGAGCCGAATGATAACACTTGTCTTGTGTGACCAACCAAGTCTTTGAGAAGGAAGAGGAGGTTGTTGGTGAAGGAGAAGTGGTTCTTAAAATTGTAAAGGACTGGACTTAGCACTAAAATGTGTACTTAACTGTACATTATGCCCAAAAAGTCTGTAGCCAAGAAAATAAGGGACATCGATGGAAAGTAATCTTATTATAGAAGCAACAGGAAATAGAAGACATAAGAATGAAATTTACTGAATTGAATGAGCACATGACCAGGAGAGCCTATAACACCAGGAGAAAGAGGGATAAGCAGTTGGAGACTGAATATGATACTGTCATGAAGGCAGAAGGGACAGCTTTCTTTCACACACATTTTTTCTTCTTCACAGACTGTGCGTAAGAACTAGTCAAAGCAGCAAAAAGGAAACAAAACAGGGAAGAAAAGAGATTTGTTCTAGGCACAGAGGGAAAGCTGAAGACAGGAGCAAACAGTTTAAAAAAAGAGGCACACACCCGCATGGAAACTGTGACAGATGATTCAGAATTTACCACACCAATGGTTGAACCTAGACAAGTCCCTCATGGCATACAAGTTCAATGCACACAGTTAGAGAAAAATATACTAATGCAGAACCATCTCAGGCTAATTTCCCAAAGGCCCAATCAACATTGCCAAAACTAAAACACTGCACATCTGATTCTTGGGGCATGACCATGCAATTATAAGTGTTTTCTGATTTGGAAAAAAGAATTGGCATTCGAGATCTCATCCAAAACTTCAAGGCATTCAGGGTTTGTGTTCAAGGCAAGTATCCATGCCATAGTCTCACTGTCACTTCCAAGCTGCTTTCTCCAAGTCATGCTTGGCATTAACCTCACTCACTGTAAAATGTTGATATGTCTAGGATGGATTGCAATGATATCCAGTATGAAGCCAGTGCTCACTTGAAATGAGAGACCATGTAGCATTTTTTTTATTCTGTCTTACCTTGCTTGGTTGCTTTCTGCTTGTGCTGGTGTCCCCTCATCAGCTGGATAGTTCAACCTTGATTTTGTAGATGAAGTTGCCATTCATTGATGGTGATCTCTATAATTATGATGATGGGAAGCATCGGAGTCCAGCACAAGCTCTATTCATTATTGAAGTTGGCTTGGGATTGATGGGAATTAGTTCGGGGAGAATCCTGGATGTAACTTGGCAGGTGTACAAGGTAGACATTCTACAAGATCAGCACAAGCAGTTAAGGAAGTCCTGTCAGTGCAGATGAGGTCATTGGAACTTTTAGTTACTGCAGTCAGAAATTGATCTATGTCAAAGTTATAAATGTGTGGCAATGTGGGTAATATATCTTCAGACCAGATTCCAAAATTCTCAGAGTAGGAGCTTAGAGATAGAATCAAAGTTGTGTTTCCAAACCAGGGGGCAAGGTAAAGACAAACTTAGATTCCCTTCTGAATAATGTGTTTAAGTGGCTGTGATATGACTGTCCTAATTGGCATATACATGATGCTAGAATTTACATGTGACCATGTCTTACAATAATCTTCACAATCTTGTATATTGCAGCTTCTCATTGCATTTAAATTTAATGATACTTTCTTATTGGCCTAATTCTAGTTATTGTGAGAATGGGATTTGTGTCTCAACACTCCTCAAATTTGGCAACATGTTCTATTGGTGTTAAATGTAAAACCATAGTCATGAATAATGTGACGTTAAACCAAAAAGACCAACCTGCTCAGAGTTTATGGGTTGTTTAATGCCAAATTACTTTGGAGGAACAGTTTTCTTATGTCAAGACATGTATATTGTGTTTGAATTACAGAGAAGTAGCATTATTATTGATTGAATGCTATGTATTAGTGTTTGAATGATGTTACTTGACTGTTTATTGGTGAAATTGCTCGATTTTCGCTTCTTATTTCTTAATAAATTGACTTATTTTTCTTCAATTTGCAATTGATTTTACTATTTGATGTATATAAATAAAATAATAATATTACTAACACCTAAAATCATTAATAGAAACCTAATATTAGTCTAAATTTGGAATTCAGAGCTGTTTACTTTAAAAAACATGTCCAAAAATAGGCGATTTTTCAACTTCTGGGACCTATCTCAGAAAAATCAAAATTACCAACATAAATATGCCATTTACATGAAAAAACCAACCAAATTTGAGATCTCCAGATCATTTGGCCTATGAAACCACAAGTCTTCAGTGAGAATTTTGAAAATATTGTAGATTGGCCCACCCCTATTAGTAAGAAGCTCAGTGGCTACACATTTATGGTCTAAATGTGTTCGAAACTCTGGCAGTGTACCAAAAATATTTTCTGTCGATCTTCAAGAGCAAAATTCCAGATGAATGTCATTTGGATGAGATATGAAATTTCCCTCGCATTTGCAATGTGATTTTAAAACATATCAAGAACTTCCACTTTCATCATCTCATCAATCAACCCTTGTGAGTGCCCAGAACTACATGTAGGCATGGAGTGCTACACTTAAGATATTGTTGCTTCCCTATTTAGTGTAGAATATAAGATTACATACCTATAGAAATATTCAGTCTCCAACAGCCGAAAGGTTTCTTCAACAATTAATCTATGACATGATTGAGACTTGAACCAGCAACCTTGATCATAACACATATCATTGGTGTTTTGGTAAAAGAAAAACAGCTATTTGTCTTTTTCCTTTTTTGGTTGTGAGTTGATTAATCATTGTCAACCATGGCCTTGTCTTGTTTTCTATAAAATTCAGTATGCTTTAATTTACTTCTTAGAAATTCTTATCAATCATTTTCTTCCGTCAAGAGAACAATTATTCTGACACCAATAGTCCCTGAGAGAGATTATGAGGTTATATCATGTGCAGTTTCAGATTTTCAGTTTTAGGTTTGTGAAAATACATGTAGGTGAGGAGACGCGGTTTGCCTCACTGCCTCAAGTTCGAAGAAGGTGACCGCCTATGTCCACTCTTGAGCAGTTTGGGTAGTTCAAAAGCCTCCTTCAGGACCATTCTGCATTCCAAATGGCCTATAATTTTGGAGTCAGAATCTTAGATATTTGTATTGCCACATGCTCCTAATACTCTCATCGGCATTCATTTTAGACACAAGATGATAGTAAACATACTTCACACACAGGGAAGGAGTGACTTTGTCATTCCATGGCACACATCTCAAACTTCGTCAAGAATGATTTATCGTTCCCTAGGATAAAAAATATGTGAACTTTGTCACAAAAATATCATAAAACCAAAAAATTAAAAGTTTTAAATATTATAAACTCAAGAATTCTGCAGCGAAACCATATTTTTTCAGTCCTAGTAATTTTAGCAACAATCACAACATAATCATTGATATGAAGACATAGCATAGAGGAAGGTTGAGAGAAATAAGAAACCAAGGAGCATTATGAGAAGCAAACACAACTTCTTTAAAATCATGTATAATACTATTTTCTATTTCCTGACAAAGAATAGACAATCACTGGGACTGAAGATAAAAAAAATCTGCAAACACTCCAGTTCTGGTCAATATGATATCCCAATGAAGACAGGATATTAGAAGTTGTGCTGCTGATGATTGTATTGCATGATCTCATGAATAAACTACCTTGCCCTTCATGTGTCTTATCTAGTCACTAGACCTGCTTTTCATCACATACAATGCATGTCAACATAACTTCTCTCCTCCTTACTTTTATAGGAAAATGGATCACTGAAAATGCATGATTTGAGCATGGACTGGGCGATGTTAAAAATGTAGGAGCTTCTTATGCAATTTTCTTGCCTTTCTGATATCACCTGAAGACATTGCTGTTGCTGTTTTTGCCAGTCTGTGGAGCCCGATAATGTCCTTTCAAATTAAACTTCACAAGGAAGGCAAGAACGGAGCACACTCAGTGACTTCTTGAAAGACTATTCATGACTGGGCTGGAGTACTATAGTTGGGTTCAGAAGTGAAGCAGTGATATCTCTAAAAACGTGTTTTCAATAGATGCTTCTCGCTAATTCAAAATGTATGTACAATAATAGTAATTGTGCTTAAGAAAACTCATCATATCAACTTAGACTGGTTTTTGGCAAACTGTAATCTAAACAGGGTAAGGACCAAAGTTAAGCATAAACTCTCAAATCAATCATCATCTCTTGAAAAGCTGTTCTATTTTGATATATCAATATAAAGTGTCAGACTTTTTCTTTGATTGGATGAAAGATATATCTCAAATCTATTTCAAATCAGAAACAACATTTCCTGGGATGCAGCACCGGGCTGCCCTACAAGAATAAAAACTTAAACATACAGTGTATATTACTTTTCTATACTCGATAGACGGTTCTTAATTGATTCATTTCTGAAGCAGGACTTTTTAGTAGTACCTAAGTTAACCAGTTAAGCTTTCATGTCGGGAAATGATTGGTCACAATATAAGAAAAAAAACTTGACAGGTTAGAGGAGGCTGGATTCATGTGTTGCACTTGCCAGTGCTACCCTGGCGCCATAATTTTGGGGGTTACATGCAAATTGCTCATATAACTAAGCTAGACATGCCACCCAGGGGAATAGGGTGAGCAAAGCCAGCTGCAAGAGGTGTCAAGTGCCTGAGCAGCAGACATAAATTCAGAAATGCATACGGCTAACTTGGGACTGCAACCCAGAAAAGCTGCTGCTGGTCCAAATGATTAATTAGATAATTAATGCCCTATATTGGTAGTCGGTTCATTTTTCTTCTATCCATGCTATAGCAGGGTAACAGAAGTTAGCCTATATAGAACCTGCATGCTTGACTACTTTACACTATATGAGTAGCCATTAGATTGATCCGCACACTGAAGTTTAACTATTATATATGATACTGAAAATATTTTGTAACAGTACTTGTGTTATGAATGTGAATGGTCTGTAGTTAAATTCCCAGTCTACTGGAACTGGCCATGTAAACAACCTCAAGCAGCATGCAAAGGAGCAAGATATTTCAGAGTGAACTTGTTACCTACAGTAGCGGACAAAAGTTTAGGCCACATCAATTTTTTGGCAATATTAGGGAAAATAGCTGCTCAGCTGAAAAATTTCTGCATGGATTTTCTTGCTAATGTGTCAGGGAAATTCTGCACGAGGGAAAACTTGATCTATTTTCATCACTTCCTTGGAAATGTGTGATAAACAAAAATTTCAGGTGGTCTAAACTTATGTCTGATGCTTGCCTACATCCACAAAGGCCCTTAATGGCATTGTACATTAGTGGACAGGTGGCTAAATTATTTAATGTTATTTTAGACAAGTTATTCAAACATGTTTCATGTGATTTAAAGGCAATTTGTCATGAAACAGGAAAAAAAGACATTTTTTTATATTTCAACTTAGGAGGTAATAATGGTGATTCAATGAGCCAAAATTGTTAATAAACAAAAGGTCAACTAAAAACAACTAAGAATATATGAGTCTGGCACATTTTCATCCTACTAATGGAGTATGAATACACTTGACACCCGGTCATACTGCAAAAATGGTGTTTCTGCCTTGTTTTGTCTAAGAGACTCCTATTTGAAGCATCATAAAACAGTGAAAGGAGAGTTTTAATTCACTTGAGTATGTGTCCTGATAAAATCAAAAAACTTTTGTTCTTTTCCCACAGTACAGACAAAATTACAGACGACACTCTGGAAAGTGTACCGAAACGTAATGTTAATGAATGGACCAGTTTTACGCCTTCCATAAAAGTGGCTGTAGTTTCATCATAAGTAAAGCCTACAAACAAAAGTTGTTTGATTTTATCAGGACACATACTCAGGTGAATGAAAACTCTCCTTTCACTGTTTTATGATGCTTCAAATAGGAGTCTGTTAGACAAAACCAGGTAAAAACACCATTTTTGCAATATGACTGGGTGTCAAGTGTATTCATACTCCATTAGAAGGATGAAAATGTGTCAGACTCAGATTTTTTTAGTTGTTTTTAGTTGACCTTTTATTTATTAACAATTTTGGCACATTGAATCACCATTATTACCTCCGAAGTTGAAATATTAAAAAACTATTAAAAAATGTGTTTTTTCCTGTTTCATGACTAATTGCCTTTAAATCACATGAAACATGTTTGAATAACTTGTCTAAAATAACATTGAATAATTTTGCCACCTATCCACTAATGCACAATGCCATTAAGGGCTTTTGTGGATGTAGGCAAGCATCAGACATAAGTTTATACCACCTGAAATTTTCGTTTATCACACATATCCAAGGAAGTGATAAAAATAGATCAAGTTTTCTCTCTTGTAGAACTTCCCTGACATATAGTCAAGAAAATCCATGCAGAAATTTTTCAGCTGAGCACTTACTTTCCCTAATATTGCTAAAAAATTGACGTGGCCTAAACTTTTGTCCACTACTGTAATTTTTTTCTTTCATACTGTGGGAATCTTTAATTGTTATCAATTATATTGGATAAAAAAATGAATGTTTATACTTTTAAGTTATCTGTGGCTCTGCAAGGTATACAGTGGACAATGGGAGATTCAAAACAAAGTGACATAACACGTTTGGATAATTTATCAAACAAGGTGATTTTGGACATAAACAAAAAGCAATGTTTATCAGAAGTTACATAACCAACAAGTCAACATTTTTGGAGAATCCAACCAATCCAATTCAAGGAGTCCCTATGACATTTTATGTATTCGGCAAAAATATTAGAGGGACTCGTGGAGTCTGTTGAAGTCCTATGCAGGCAAAATTGTTATCTGTTTTTAGCACAAATTTATGTTCAGACCTAATTTTCGGTAAAGGTCAAAAATAGTGCTTTTATTACCACTACTATTGAAGCAATGAAATTCTGGGGAGAGGCAAAACCAGGAAGATTGTTCAATTGCTTTGGAGCCATCAAAATGAGAACGGATCAAACCAATTCTAAAACTGCCAAGTAATGATATTTTAATACAAACAAACCGCCCAATTTAGGGTGTACGTTCTCATCTCTGATAACTTTCATTAGACACCGGAAAGACATATTTTTGGTTTTAAAATTTTTACTGTCATGCAAAATTAGAATGGAGACTAAGGGGTGATGATAAGAAATTGATCCATTTCCAACCTTGATCTTCTCCTAATGAGAGGATGTCAGAAGGTTTCCTGATGATCACAACATTGCATGCCTTTAAAGATAAAGTCCCCCCTTCCTGGGTCCTGCAAGGTAAATAATCAGAGGCCTGGGATGCCAACATATCTCTGCTAAAAGCTAGCTTTGGAGTCGGATAGCTTGTGATCTGACTCGGACTCGTTGGGCCTCATGAATTTCGACTCTGAATCCGGACTCCTCCTTTAGACATTATATTCACATAAATTTCATGTGATAAGTAATGAAAAGAAAAAGATCTATTCCACACTTTTTTTTATTGGATTTATACATTAACAACAATTCAAGAAGTTTTAAGTGATTAAAGTGGCATGAGGAGATACATTTCCTCATCAATATACATTCCTACAATGAAAAAGCAGATGTTTTTATTTCCAAATTTGTTTGAATGTATGTCTTGAAGTCCACCACAACCCTGTAATTCACTGTAACAGCATCAGTGTAGTTGACCCCAATCTATTGGCTAGAGCTAGAATAGCATTCCTGTCAGATTTTGGTGCGCACCAAAATGATTTTTGGTACCCTCTAAACTCAAATTTATTGACTTAAGTTTATCTTGTGACCTTGAAACTTCACACAATACCAGGAAAATGTCCATTCTTTGGATAGCACTGGCTTTTCAAAGGACTTTTTCTGAAATATTATTCGTCCCCTCATGCCACTTTAAGTAACATGGTGAGGCTAACAACTGAGTAAGTTCGGGAATCACCTCTGACAGTCTTCTAGAATTTGACCATTTTCTTATTTGGTGAATTAAGAAGCATGTGTAGAAGTTATTTCACAGAAATTTAAGAAATCTTCAAAGTGTAAGGAAGATTTTAGATTAAGGCATTACTGCCATCCTTATGGGCACACCTTAATGTACGTTCCAGCAAAATTGTTACAACATCGCAATAATGGTGAAATTTACGTAGATTTGTATGATATTTGAAATGATATTTTCACAATGTTGTGAAGCAACGTCAAAGGTTAGCATGCGACGTACTGGCAACACATAAAAAACATGTCTTCCTCAAAGTCATGTTAATGTTTGATTGATAAACACAATTGAAAATTAATGATTTCCAGCCAATTTTATTTGAAATGCTATTAAATCTAGATCTTGAAATTCGGGCAGATGTCACTCGCCCCCCAAAAATTGCACGCGCCGTACACCTGTGTTGATAAATTTTAATTCAAACGAAGTTCAGGAAGCCAGAAAAGCACAACTGCTTATCGAACTGGCACCTTACATGAATATCCACCATGCATTCATAAATGATCGGAAGATGTGCTCTGCAACAATTGACAATTTTGTGTTCATATGTATTGTTGCCTTTGGGATTTTTCATTAATTCCTGGGTTCTTGGAAACTATATGGAAAGATACAAAAAAATGTCACTATAACATGCTGTATTTGTTTGCAATATTACAGTAGACGAATGAGTACTTACATTCATCTGCAAGTGTACATCAATGACCTCACAACAGGCCCTATCCATTGCATTAAAATGAACTGTCTAAGTGTCTATTTATCATTTGGCAACTTGTTATCTCATTGTTGATTGGTATTAAATGGTCAGTGACTCTGGTTAAAAACACAGGAATTATAGGATATGACCTCACTGGCTGCCTGCATTTCAGAGAGTTTAACATGGCTTAGATAGGGATATGACCTCACAAGGAGGATTCCTGAGGATGACTAGTCTTGTCATTCGTCTACTGTAAACTACAGCTATCTTCTTCTTCTTCTTCTTCTGTTTGTGCTGGGGTACCCTGGGTCGCCAGGTAGCTCTACCTGGTGGTAAGAACTGGTCCTATCACTAAGGAGCTGCACAGTGTCTTTGGTTTTGGTTTCCTTTTATGGTTTTAGCAGTTTTTCTATTTCTCTTATTTTCTGGGCTATTTTTGACATGATGGTTCTGCTTCTCGTATGTAGCAGGTCCAGATCGATGGTCAGGTCGTTCTTTTTTGTCATTGGGCTAGGATGTCATTATCTCCTCATGGTGACAACAGGTCGTGTTCATATTGACTTAATTCTATAGATTAATTTGGCGTAATATTGATCATTGCTTCACCATTTGTTTGAGATTTCATTCAGTTCAGTTTATTAACCTAGTTATTTAACCCTAATTCCACCTATCAATATTTGTGTATATGAGATCTAACTGTGTCATAATAATGATTATGGATCACAGAAAATTTGCTGTATTTATCAATAGTGTTTCACTGTTTCTAGATTGTATGAATGAGGCCATAACGTCAATGTACATGATGCACTATATGCACTGCTGGCTGTATAGGTAAGGGAAACGGGTGATGCTTCGTCATCGGGTCAATGATAAAAATCCTATACCATACTGTGCGCAAGCAAGGATTTTCATCCGATGAAAGTTCTGGGTCACAAAGAATGACATTTGACTTGCAATTGATCAGCTGAGTATTTTATTTGGACTGATCACCATAGCACTCTCGACCTTTAACATGTGCTGCTGCGCAAAAAATCATTGAAGTAGTAATAATCAGTAAATTGATGCAAATCGAATAGGAAAGGCCTCATTAGCTTTAATACTTGATTGTCGAAATAACTGTATTGATTCTGATGATATCATATGTTCGGTGACGAATGTCGATTGGTTGTCAGTTTTACCACCATATGGATTCAACATTGACCAAAGCAGCATGACACGGTCTGGGAGTAAAAATTCTTCTGTGCAATTTCATATTTGGATTACATGTTCAATTGTACTTCAATATTACAGTAGTGGAAGTAAGTTTTTTTTCATTCTTTTATTACCATTAAAGTTACTTAAAATCCAAGTTTCTTCCAGTTTTCTCGAGAATTGTTGCTACTAGTACTGTAAATTCAAAAAAAAATATTTGCTTACTTTTGATTTTGGTTTTCAATAAATATATATGATCTTTTAAAACACACACATTTTTGCACATCTAAAAACAAATATAACTTACAGCAGTGCAGCATTTATCAGATTAGAATATATCTTGAAAAATGTCAATATAATGTGGAATGTATAGTCAAGACTCAGGAGACACTCATACAGTCCAAAATATGATTCAGTTATCATCATGAAAATTTGCCATGAACTGATGCACATCTAATGTTTGACCCTCTAACATTTTTATAAAGCAATTATTTTTAAAAGTAGCCAGGACATCTTAAAATAATCATTTTCAAAAGTAGAAATACTTCTTCAAGTCTCACCATTCACCTATCATCATAAATATACTGTACTAGCTGCGTCTCTTTAATGTCAACGGCCAATATGAATACAAAAATACAAAAAATTTGTCATTTTACGGCATAACAGAACAAAATTTTCATTTTTGATATCCTGAATGCCCCCCTCCCCCTAACCTGGATGGACCAGTTGCAGCTGCCACTCTGCCACATTGGCCAGTCTTCCCCTTGACATATCAACTATACTATAAAATAATAAATTAACTTAAAAATTATAGAATTGGTAAGTTTACTATTTGTGATCTTTACCTTTCAGGTGAAGTTACCCTGGATGTACATAATTATAACTACATCTACACACCGTATAAAGTGAAGGAAATTTCAAATATTACATTTAGAGTGAAGGGTCCCAGAGACGCATATGTTGGACTATTCGCCGACATAAAATCACAATTTGCTGGAGAACCATTTTATGAATTGATCATTGGAGGTTGGAGCAATGCAAAAGTTGGGTTAAAAAAGGTCGGCTTCGGTTCGGGTACAATAATCCGCTCTGGTGTGAATCAAAATGGACATTTGAGTGATCAGGAATTTAGACAATTCTGGGTATCCTAGGCATACCACGTCATTAAGGTTGGATATGGAACAGTAGTGGGTCAGGGTACTCTATTAACCTATGATGATCGAGCTGCTCCTATGGACATCAACCACTTGGCTTTTGGTACATACAATGGACTATCCCTTAATTTTAGCTACTACAATGGTAGGTAATCTTTCGAAGCTTTTAAATATATTTCTTTTTATCCTTTAATTAGGATAGTCAAAATCAAAGTAATGTTTATTTTGGGTTGGATTTGAAATTGACAAAAAAAAACAAGGTGTGTATATAGATTTGTTTCTTACATATATAAAACACAATATCCCATGTCCAGCAAACTTTTTTCCGTGATACTGAGCTTTTCCCAGCTCAATACTGACTGAGAGAGGGAAATAAAACAGAAAGAAACATGATATATTAAATTCAACCAATCAAATTCCTTTGGCTATTTAGGCAGCAGTGTTACACTGAATGATAGTGAGATAAGCAGCAATATCAGGGTTGCAAAAAAATCTGATTTAAATCAAAAAAATCTGATTTATTTTATTTAAATCAGATTTTTTTGATTAAAATCAGATTTAAATCAAACAGTCATATTTTTTCAAATATAATGTTTTTCGAAAAAATTTAAGTCATAATAAATGATAAGCTGTTCTTAATTAGATCTTCTGTAATGGGAAAAATTTCTTTCACTCCCCAAAAGTCATGTTATCAAGTTGAAATTCGAAGTTATAGATCGTTCATATTTTTCACTTTTCCCAGCTGCAACAAATTCCCTCAATATGAATTTAACGTCTATTCAAGCATGGAATTTTTGGAGCTACTATTGCTAGGAATAACAGATGAAATAGGAAAAGTTTTACTTGGCTTCCAAAAGAGACTTAACAGGGTTTAATCCTATTCCGAAGTCTAAATTTTTTGAATACTTGGAAGCCAATGTCCGTACTTTGGAGCAAAGGAATGATTGAAATTACTAAAGATGACCTCAGAATCAATATTTTATAATTACCATCGTTCATTATTGTTGTTTTCTTGTTTAGTGAGTGCTTCTTTTGGCATGAGATTAGGAATTTGTCGCATGAAATAGGATTGCTGTTTAAGCTGGATTAAAGTAAGCCAAAAACCACCCTGGTATCTCCATCATAGCAGTGATTCCTTACCAATTCAAGTGTGAAGGTGTCAACTGATCCATTATAGCATTTATTTGCAAACTATTTGCAGTTTTCTAAAATATATTGATTTTTAATAAAAATCATTGATTAAAATCACTGATTTAAATCACGATTTTAATCAAATGATTTAAACCAAATGATTTAAATCATGCAACCCTGAGCAATATACTGGAACTGACCAATCAGAAGACAACAGCACCTCTGTATCCCATGCTTAGTAATTAGCGTAATGATACCAGCATATTTTGCTGATTGTTATGATTTTAAGGACTTCCAATAAAGATTATTGATTTTTTTGTAGCACAACACAGTAATTGCTAAGCTTCAAATCCTTCTGCACTGGCATAAAATAAATCTTTCTGTCTACCAATGCATCTGTCCGTCTGGCAGTATATCTTGCTGTCTAGCTGATTATCTATCTGACTGTCTATGTAACCGTCTATCTATCTGTCAATCTACCTGTCTATCTACCTTCCTATCTATATTTCTGCCTCTCTATTTGCCTCTCCATATATCCATCCATCCATCTATATATCTATCTATCTATCCATCCATCTATCCATCTATCCATCTATCCATCTATCCATCTATCTATCTATCTATCTATCTGCCACCATTTTGATGCATGCCTTTTGTATTAATTTTATTCGTTTGAAATTAATGTTTAACATATATCTAGTCATAAATACGCAAATTTCTCAATACGAATTTCTTTGCTTACAGTGGTTTGCTGCCCTTGCTTGCATAAATTTACTATCAAATAAGTGGCATTTCGGGCAGCTTTTCAAATCTAATTTCTGCATTTTTCTAAATATCTTTGCAACAGTTCAGCCATTACACCTAAGCGAAGTCGATGTTTGTCACAACAGTGATTACTCAGCGATGGTTCCACAAGCCTACAACAGTTACGAGGTTATAAATGACAATGACACCTCTACTTGTTTTAATGTGAGTTATTCAAAATATAGATATTTCTCTCCAATTCTTTATTGAATGTTGTGTTATGTCATTTAAAAAGTAACCATGGCATGAACACATGTCTGTGAGGCCTGCATATCTACCGGTATATAGTTATTATGTCTTCAGAGGTGCGCTAACTCTTTTTTTGCATAGTTGTTGTTTTATTGTTGAGACATTTTAATGTTTTCATTGCCATTGTCATTCTATAACACATATTTCATATCATTCACCTTTGACACCACATATCAAAAATTCATTTAAACGATTAGACCTCTACTGATTTGCAACATCTTCGAAGTAATTTAAAAGAGAGCAATTGTGCTGCAAGAATGCAAATGTTTTTTGTCATTATGATTGTGCATATAATGCTCTTTTATTTTTATTATATCATGTTGTAGGTAATGGCCGTGGCATCTGTCAGCTTCCTTCCGTTGATTATCCACAAGAAATTTCCTGCTAATATAAAACTTCTCCTAAAATCAGTGTCCTCTTGCCAGGCGTCAAATGTGATGGTCTTCACAAGGTCAAGGAAGGAATGTCCTTTAATAAGTGATGGCACGGAGAATGGAACAGTTGCCTGCATCTACCACTGCAAGGATTCTTGTTCAACCAAAGTGACAATTGGATTTATGAAGCTGTGGGATACGTCTGTCAGTTGGTCACTTTGTGAAGTCATCACGGTTTAGTTTTATGAAATTGTAAATTCAAAACTAAAACAAGTCCGATAGATTGTTGGTTCACACAGTTTCTGATTAATTTATTTGTGCACTAGGAAATGAGAATGTAGAAGTCATCATAACAACCATCGATTCTGTTCAATAGACAGACAATAACAAATTCAGACTTTCAGAAATTTCCTGAAGTTGGGTATATGTAAGATCACTTTGGCAGTGCCTGCATTAAATTCTCAATTCTGAATATAGCAACATTAAGGACATGTATTGCCAATTGGTGGAGCGTTCACCTTTTGGGCTACAGAAATGAATGGCAGAAATTATTTTGCCACAACGTTGCATGCAAATGATATATTTTGACATTGCATCATAATGCTGTGTCAAGGTATTTCTACTACGCAGTTTGCAATTCAATGTTATTTTCACCTAAAAATTGCGATGTTTCTACAGTGTTACTGCAATGTTTGCCAATGTATTGGTTTAAACATATTTATTAGTCACTTTACCGATGTATTCCCACTCGGCTAACATTACCCAGCCAAGAAACTGTATGTACAGCTCTAGCCCAACCAAGATTAAATTTTGATTGAAACCACTCTTCCATATCACGATTGAGGAATTTTGCTAAGGGGAAACGGCCCTACTGGGATAAGAAAAGGTAACCCCCTGTTACAGTCAAAGAATGTTGAGTACTTATATCTTGCTATTTCAGGACATCAAAGATGTCAGAACAAGCTCTATTCTTTACATGGAATTGAATTGTCAATGTCCATTGAGCAACAAGTGACCCCATTGATAAGTGCTATAACCCAGTCAGTGACCTTTTGGTTTATAGCGTTGGATGCATAGGATATGACCTCACTGGCCACATATGAGTCATAACTATGAATATGGCTTACTCAAGGTTATGACCTCGCAAGGAACATTCTTGTGCACTTCTATGAGTACATCTGCTGTGCCAGATGTTTATGAAAAAAAGTATTTATTTTCAAGTGAAGTAATTTGTATGCCCAAAGCATGTATAATCACTCACAAATATCCACAAATATCCACAAAAGACTGTCATGGATTTTGGCTTAGTCTTTTGACTTTGACCAAAGAGCCTATTTGACTATGAGCCTATTTGATATTAGGCTTAATTTTCATTGGCTGTTGGATATTAGATTGGAATCTCATTGAATTCTCAGTGTGTCCAATGAGAATGCAGCTTAATATCCACTGGCCAATCATGGCTCTGTGGATATTAGGCTTGACTGTCATTGGCTTGGATATTTGGCTGGATTCTCATTGGACAGGATATAAGATGGCATTCTCATTGGACAAACTATTAACTATAGTGCCCCCTACTGCGGATATTAGGGTGGATTCTCATTGGTCAAGATATTAGGGCGTATTCTCATTGGTCAGTTTACTATTATCCAAAGTTGGATATTTGTCAAAATCCAAAATAGTATAAATAGTTATGGCGAGTGACTTGGGCATGTATCCAAAGTATAAGATCTTTGCCAAAATCCACTATAGTCAGGAGTGAGCGATAATGAGTGATTTAGGCATGCGCCCAAAGAACCTATATTTTGCCCAAAGGCCTCGCGGATATTTTGAAGGATGCGATGACTTTGGGAAAGTCATGGCAAAAGGAGTCGTGATGCCCAAAAGCCCTATAATTTGCCCAAAGACCCTATAATTTGCCAAAAGACCCTATATTTTGCCCAAAGGCCTAATATCCATGCCCAATAGGCCTATTGGGCACAATAGTGGATATTGGTGGTAACAAGTAATACATTTTTTGTCTGCCAGTTGTTTTGGCTTTGTTCGCCTACCAATTTTGTTGTGCTTCATCTGCGGCTTTAATAAACATTTACAAACTCCCCATAATGGCCACTTTTTGTGCATGTCCATTATAACGTTAAAATAAATATCCGAATGCTTGTTAGGAGTTTCAGAATCGATTCAACCAAATTTGTCGAAAAAAGCACATTAACCCATACTGTTAATATTATTATCATTGTTCATTAAGGGTGTCATGACAAACCTTTCCCACTTCATGACACATAACTAGACATCATTTTCACGATACGATACAAGATACGATATGCTACAGACTGCAATGAACAGTGAAAAAATTGCTTTCGGGCAAACAAAAAGTGCAGTTTACAATACGGAGGCTGTTCATCAATATTTGTTGCATGGATGCCTATTTCTTGAAACGCATCTCACCACAAGTTACACCAATTTACACACATGTGATGACTTTGCCTCTGCTTTGGAAGCTAACCTGGGTTTTTTCAATAAAAAGAGTATCTCGGTACATGGCGCGATATGATGTACAATGTGTATTATTAATGCAAAATATTGATGGATAGAAATACCATGACACCCCTGTTTCACAATCAAAATGTACAGCTGCATGCATATCGTGTTTCCATTCATTTTATATGACAGTTTAGTGATTTTTTAGCATGAACAGTTCTCATTTCATTTGTTCAACAAAACGAGAATCTAATACCATATTGTGTTGTATTCCCAGTGATTTTTTGGCGAAAAGGAAACAATTTATAAGTCTTATATGACAAAAGAGGTATGAAAGTTAGTGCCCTTGATGAAATAATAACGTACATTCCTCGTGTGATCCCTTTCTGAGTTGCTGTACTGTGTGTGTAACTTCCTTAGAATATGGTGAATGATTGCATAGCATTTCCTTACAAGAATATGGCAATGTTCAGGAAAGCCAGCAGTCATAAATTTGCAATTTATGAGTAGCGTTGGTCATGCACGGCTGAAGGTTGATGTAGAACATGGAAGACGAGGTGCTTCGCGCCATCGATTGGGAAGAGCATTTTGGGGAAGCCCCCTGAATTATGTGAATCATAGTGCAACATACCTTCCCCACAATGAGAAGGTATACTTCTCCTAGCCTGTAATGTGTTTAAGTCCAGATTGGAACATTATGTATATATGTTACGATGAAGGGGTATATCAAAATAAAATAGGAAATAGACTTTTTTCTGACTTAAAATTACAAGCAACACAATGATATATATGATATGGTATCAGACAGCAATAGTGGCATTTGCTGTCAGAAGGTTGAAAATGAATGCAGTCACATCACAGCAGTGTATGCATTCTGAATTCATCTTGACTTATAATCCAACCCAATCCCAAAAGAAATATGCTGGATAATAGTCTGCATTATGTTTTTGCAAAGCCTTTTCCGATCATTCATGAATATGATGAAGTAACTTTCGCCAAAGAATAGTAGATCGAAGAGGTGTGATGAATAGCTGGGATGAAGGGATGATTTGGGCTTTTACATCCTATATTTATGCAATTGGTAGGCCAGTTAAAGAAGGGGGAGGACATAGCAATGAGGCAAAGTATGACTAAAACAGCTAACGAAAAGCCAGGTGATCTAGCCTGAGCAGAAAATGAACCCAGAACCCAGCAGTTAGCAACCCTGGGTGCTGCCAATTGAGCTTACCCTTCTGCCCTATGCAAGGGAGAGAAATATTAGAGGTCAGCCTATAACTCCTTATGGCATGCAACATTGTCGTCAACAACAAACCTTCTGATATCCCCTTTTAGGCTGTAAGAAGATCAAAGAAAATGCCAAATACCAAATACCGTGATTTTCACAATGTTGATAAATTTGACATATCACAAAGAGTCAATAGATTCCTCTGATGGTCCCTATCCATCAAATTATTTCCTGTCATATCGTATGGACCTGCAAAATCATCCACAGTAGAGAATATCATGCTTATCACAAGTATGGTGGCATCCAGGATATCTGATCGGACGTAGCACAAAGAAGAGGAAAGCTGCATCTTTTGGCAACATGCAAAGTTTTATCAACAACAAACCATCTGATAATTATCCTTTCTAAAAGAGAAAATCAAGGCTCAGAACTGTAGGCATTGGAAGCATTTCTTTCAATTTTGAAATCTGTGAGATTCGTCGATAAGCTCTAGTTTTAGTAATCACATCATAATGGTTGAAGGCATTTCTAGTATTTTTATTTATCTGACCCATTCTTGTGAGTGTGAGTTCAAATTCATTCATGCAAACTCAGAGGATTTCAATGAGAACTATGTTATACTCTGATTTATGATAATATTTTAATCACTTTATATTAATATCACTGCAAATAAGCAACATTAGTAAAATCAACTGTTTTGATTGTCATTACGAACTTTAATTTGATGCACAAAGTTCAGGATGATTGTCATGGCTCAAGAACCAAGGAGGATTCCCATATTTAAATTGAGTAAGAAGCTAGAAGGCAAGAGCAAGAATAAGGTTAAAACCAGCAAAGAATATATGAACGCAGGAAATATTCATGTCTTGCATGAGTTGGGTTGTCCACGGGGCTTTCGTCTATCCCATATGAGCCTTTTCTTATCCCAGTAGGGCCGTTTCCCCTCATACAGAGCAGCACAGAAGATTGGGCATTTATTCCCAAGATGTCACTTATTCCTGCTATGAGATACCATTCAAGAAACACAAGCTGCCATTGATGATGATTGATCAGTTCTGTAAAATAATTGTATGGATTGAGTCATATTTTGAAAGGCAATCAAAGTAAGAAGTGATCTTCTTAATTTCAGTTAGTGATGCAAAACAAAATTTGCATTTCATTTGTAAAAGTAAATAAAGATCTTGCAAATTTTGCAGGTATTTCTGAAAATGTGAAAGTAGATTATTCATCAATATTGTGTAACTAAATTTCGGGAGTAATGCATGTATAATGTGTGACAAGTATTTGAATTACTTTAATTTTCTTGACGTAAGGCTACAAGAAGAGTTTGGCCTTTGCCAAACGTGACTCGTGGCTGACCTTTGCCTCCTATTATTGGGTGTGTGCCTTGTAAGGTTGTTTTGTTTTAAAAGACGGTTTATTAAACACGTTAAAAAAATTAGTATAATTCAAATGTAGGAGTGAATGAAATTTTCAACTCCTTCTTATAAGAAAATTCAAGACTTTATAAAAAATCGTAAGTATGTCTCTGATTATTGCAATGCCAGTGTGTTGACTCAAATCAAATTAATGATGCTTGTAAATTAATGGCTCCGAAGTACTTTTAAGAAAGAGGTGTCAAACTTTGATATCAGATTAGTAAACAGTTCGAGAACTCGGTGATATGATCTCCAGATAACTGTGATTAAGGGTTTTCAGAGGAACAAGAAATTTTACCTATCTTAGAATTGTTATGTTTAGCGTAGTTTTCTTTATTTCAGCCATTTATTTAATATTCATGCAGCGAATTGAGCACAAGAGATGACTCAAATATCTGTGCAGTGATGGTCAGAACATGGCTGGAAACTAGATCAAGTGGACCCAGCTTCTTATCAAAACAATAATGACATATTCGTCTTAAAAAGGGGCTTAAAAATTCAATTTTCTCCAGTAATATTCCGTATACCTATAATTTGTATGGATTAGTTTAAAATTATTAGCCTCAACAAGCTAAATCAAATTATTAACACATCACTAATTTCATTTTAAAACATACAGCAATAAAACACAACAACATTAAAGTTACATAATCTTTATAAACTGATCAATGATTATGTAAAATTATGTAATATCAACAATCTAACCTTTAGAGACTTAAATTTGACAGCTTTCAGTATTGTCTGCTTTTTACCATTGAGATGATTGTTAGTGAAATGTTATGAATCTGAGGCCTATCTATCTATGTTTCTGTCTATGTATCTATCTATCTGTCCTTCTATTCTACAATTATCTGTCTTAAGTTGCTATATATCTGTAGCAACACTGCAAATCCTAAAAAGATTTAAATGCTGTGCGAATTTCATGGCAGTGCCATTTACATTTTATTTTATCTTTACATGTAACTTCTAAATTATATCCATTTTAATGTTTTGCATGTATGCTATATTTTCACGAATAAAGAATGTTATAAGTTTGTTCTCCTATTCATTAACCTTTAGAGATTACATGCAAGGTGTAACTGTAAATATAGTCATGAAATAATCACTTCCCAATGAGAAGCTACAAGCTCCCCGCTGGCAGTCAAATTACCACTCATAACTAATGCACTATCTCTGCACTGTAAAATTTGAATTTTGAGTTATCTTAAATGATTGAGTGAGATGGTTGCACATTCCTTTGAGCTATCATAGTTTGTTGTCTTGAGTTATAACAACAGAAAAATTATCATAACTCACAACTTCAAACTATGTTAGCTCAAACAAATTGTGCAACCATCTCACTCAATCGTTTGAGCGGATTCAAAATTTCAAATTTTACAGTGTGTAGTTAAACAACCAAACTGATATCATTGCAAATTCAACTTGCCCCTCCATATCAGTGGTGGATCCAAACAGGGTAGTCGGAAAGGGGGCCTGACTTTGTTTTGGCCTCCGTGGGACCCCGTAGACATCATTTCGACACACATGGGCCTTGTTGCTTGATATGTTCTTCAAAACATTTTGTCCACCTTAATGGTCAAGCGGGGCGTGGGGGGGAGATGGGCCCCCTAGCTCCCCTGGATCAGCTACTGAATATTGACAAGGTCTTTTGTGTTCTGCTGATAATGCATTTGCTGGCTCTTTTAATTTTGCTAATCACTGAAACGTTCTATACTCCAGTCATCATGATATGGATTTAGATAGTGACTCTTTATTTATGTAACTAATTTGAGGTGTTATGCCAATGTAACTTTCATTAATTTTATTATTTAGCCAATTTATACAATTTTGGAGCTGGCTTCGGACAAACAAAGTCTTTGTGTATTAATTTTTGCATTGATTTCTCATTAAAATGAATTGTTCATAAACAAAGTAATTGGTACTCAGTTTCATTGCTAATGCCAATAAAATTTTCAAAAGTACCTAGAATTCAGTTCAGTTGCTTTGATACATCAAACAGGCTGCATGAACAATTCAAACAATTATTTCGGCATCATGACTGGACCAAGAAGAAGTATTATTTTTCTCAAAGTTTTGATTATCCATTTGTACATATTTCAAGACATCTGCAGCGGAAGTAAGTTGATTATTCTCTAAACTATATTGCCTTAATAATATGTATATTGGACTGAGTGTAAATTTGACACATTTTATATCTCATAACTGCAATTTGTTGGAAGCACTTACGTAGTACTGTGTACTGTTAATCCATATAAATACAACTCTGATGCCATTGAAAAGCATTACAGATGATTTCATATTTGTAGACATTTGAGGCAGAAAATACATAATTTTTCTTGCAATTTTAATTGGTTGAGAGAAGGTATGACCCCACTCTCCTGAAAAGTGATGTAGCGTCTTGCATGGGTGACCATGGGATTTTAAGCCATTGATCGCATGACAGGGACTGACTTTAGCAGTTTCAATTGAGAGTTTTAGTTTGTATTTCAAACATTTTCAGTACTTGTGAGTAATAAGTACTCCCTTGAAATATGTGAGAAAATTGGTGCTGCGTCGGGCAAAACTCCAATTCCCCTCAAGTCATACATCATATATAGCCTATAAGGCACATAGATTCTGGAAAAAAGATAAAAATAAGTACTGCCCCACTTGAAGCATGTAGCACTCACTCAGGTAAACTCCCATTTCCCCCGCAACCCAATCATAAATTCTGAATGGTCCCTTACTGATGTCATAGACAATGCTTTTGGTCAAGGTATGATAATTTAGTGTAAATAGATGTGAAGCCATTCAGAGTCAGCTTGAAACTGATTTAATATCAATTGAAACAATCAACAGTTGTAAACAGGAGTGTTAAATACAACTGTTCATGAAGAAGTGAAAGAGTTCATGTGGATTGCGGCTTGACATGTGTGAACAATGGCCACAATACCAAGTTGGCCTTTGCTGTATACTATTGGTCAAAATTATGACATAATTTTTCCAGCAAATATCACTTTAAGCAAGCTGAAAAAAAAGTGACACGCAATGGGCAACTTGCCAATCACCCGGCAGGATATTCTGATGTCAGACCAGAAATTTTGCTAAATATTTTGTTATTTGATCAAAGTCTACAAATATGAAATCATCTGTAATCTAAATGTGCATACAGTCTTACGGTGCAACAGTCAGAATGCATCGGTTGCAGATGCAGAGGGGCTAGGCCTGGGCCACCTCCTTGACAACCAAAATAAATAGTAGCATTTTGAAAAAAATTGCAACAATGCGATTCTGCGAATATCGAAACATGTTTGGGCCCCACCTTGACAATCGTGTCCGGATCTGCCACTATGAACGAATAACATGAGTCCATTTCCTATTGATAATTACAGCAACTTCTGAAACCTGACATTCTTTTAATCTCCAGAACATCATAACATTATTATTATCTTTCAGGTGAAATAACTATCGACACACAGGAGTATAACTACACTTACACACCTTATAATGTGAAGGAGATTACAAATATTACATTTACAGTAAAGGGTCCCCGTGATGCACATTTGGGACTATTTGCTGACGTCAAGTCAACATTTGACGGACAGCCATTTTATGAATTGGTCATAGGAGGATGGGGCAACCTAAGATGTGCCTTAAAAAGAGCTGGCAGAGGGAGTGTCATGTCAGTCACTGATGAGAGTACACACGGGTACTTGAATAATCAGCAATTTCGACGATTCTGGGTATCCTGGAAAAACCATGTCATTAAACTTGGACATGGGACAGTGGTGGGTCACAGCACTATATTAGCCTATAATGCTTATAATAGTGCTCCAATGGAAATCAACCACTTGGCTCTCAGTGCATATGGTTCATTATCTATTCAATGGAAGTACTTTAATGGTAGGTTGCACAGTTACACTCTTTAATAGAAAATTTGATATGTGTTTTGGCAGTCTTGCAAAAACTATCAACAAAGAGCAGAAAAAGCAGTGAACTCTTAATTTTTAGGGTTTGTTAGGATGTGTTATTTGAATTTGAATAAGTATGAGTTCCTTGGACCACTTACTACGCAGTTTCTAAGCTTCCTCTAATTGGATGATGATTGGTTAAGGACCGATCGGAGAAATTAAAATGCCATATGGCAATTGGCCTTGTAACTCATACAATTGAAATGGCAGTATATATATTTGTCATTGACCTGAATTATGGTTTACAAACAGCATAATAAAATGTTTACAACAGTAAGAATCTTTGACATCTAAACTTTACTCTTGAGCATACTTTACTCTAAACTTTGAATTCCTCTGGGATTTCAAACAGGTATCGTTTTGAGTCTTCAGTGATTATCATGATGTAAATTAACCTATTTGGCTGTTACTTGTATGATACCTGACTTATATTTTTAGTAGATTAGTCTCCTTGGTAGTCAAGCAGCTTTTTTTCCACAGTGAATAACACTTATGTTGTTAAAATAACAATTGTACTTATTTTTTACCGTAGTCCAACCACTACACCTAAGCGAAGTGAATGCTTGTCATGATTTCTCGACTATGGTGCCTCAAGCCTATGAGAGTAATGCGGTTATAAATGACAATGATACATCTACTTGTTTCAAAGTAAGTTATTTAAGATTTACGTGGTAGTATGTATTTCTTTCCAACACATAGTGACTAGCACCATGCCATTTATATTTTCCTGTGACTTCTGTTTGTTTCCATTTTATTGTGCAACATTTCATGTTTCTGAATTACGCAGCCTGCTGAGGATATTTAGTTAAATATATACTTCACATATGATAATAAATACCTGTCTGGCTACCTATGCCTGTGAGTGGATCTAATGTGGGTCTTGCGAGGTCTTTTTTGGACAAAAAATTGGTTTTTATTGGCATTATCACTTTATAGGTTTGCACATCATAAGGAGTACCTGACTTAGTAAGACTAACTTCTGCAAGCACATTTACTTAAACCATATAAGTGAGATGTCTCTACCTACTGACTGACATCATGAAAGTACCATTAGAATAATTGATGTGTTTTCCAACCGTTGACAGATCATCTGTATGATACTATTTCATTTTCATTGTTTTGGTTTGTAGGTAATGCCTGTAGCACCTGTCAGCTTTCTGCCTCTAATTATCCACGAAAAGTTTCCTGCGAATATCAAAATTCTGCTAAAATCGGTGTCCTCTTGCTCTGCGGCAAACGTGTTGGTCATCGCACATACAAGGAGGGAATGTCCTTTAATAAGTGATGGCACGGAGAATGGAACAGTTGCCTGCATCTACCACTGCAAGGATTCTTGTTCAACGAAGGTGACAATTGGATTTATGAAGCCATGGGAACAGTCTGTCTGTTGGTCACTTTGTGAAGTCATTCCAGTTTAGTTGGTCACATAATTATGCAGAAATATAATGTAACTACATAATTGTGGATTTACAGGTACCAGAAGATTGTTGGATTATTGCACTAGAATAGTTCAATTTGCAAGCATTTCATCCAGTCGTGCACGTGTTATTTTACACTTCTCATTGAACAAAATAAAGGCAAGCAGGCATTAGGCCTATATACCAACCTGCTGTTTATTATTTATGAAAATTGTGACTTTTCTGTACTCACATTTGCGCTCTAACAATATTGTCAACTAGAGCGGGCACTCAGAGAGCACATGGCTCCGCCAACCCGTAAGCTACTTCTTTTTGGCAATCAGTCAGATGATGTGAGGTGTGCTAGCGATAAAACCAATGTGTATGAATGAGAAAACAGACATGGTCTGGCACTTCGCTAAATTTTCATGATCCTCCGATGTAATATTTAGAGCATCTAATTACAAAATCTACTTCAGAAACCTTGTCTATAAATTATATCATAATATATAGACTATAAGTTGTCCAAAGTTGCTTCCTAATCCTCTTACATCTTAAAATTTGCCAGCAGAACTTTTTGTCATTCTGTCTGACCCCACTTTTAGTTGGAGGCCCATTTGTAAGTCCCACACCTTTTAATTCATGCCATTTCTCATTGTGTTCAAAAGTGCAACAACTTCTTCTCAAGTAGATTAGACTAAAATAACAACTTCTTCTCAAACAGATTAGACTAAAATAACTGCAGCAATTTGCTAAATACTAGTATTAAGATTTAAAACAATTAGTTATTTATCCACCCAACTTTTAAAAGGGTACATAATTTATGTCAACAGACAAAAGAGTATAACTGAATTGTCTTATTGGGTTAAGGACTAATAGCACTTTCATCTATCTATCTATCTATCTATCTATCTACCTATCTATCTGTCTATCTATCTATCTATCCATCTATCTATCCGTCTATCTGTCCGTCTATCTATCTATCCATCTATCTATCCATCTATCCATCTATCTATCTATCTATCTATCTATCTATCTATCTATCTATCTATCTATCTATCTATCTATCTATCTATCTTGTATACATGTTATTGTGGCATTGTAAATGGCAAGTTGATTGTTAATGGATTATGTTTATGTTAAATAATATGTGAAGTGTGAATTTCTAGCATCGTTTCAAATAACAATGACAGCTAATTAATGTCATGTGTACAGTGACTGTACACAAATAATTATATACCATATTCTGCATCTGTATGCCATGCTACTACACTTGGCAAAAATAAATAGTAGCAACAGGAGTTTATAAAACCGCTCATTTGCCCCATCCAACCCCCCACCCCTTTCTTAAATCCTGAGTGTGCACCTGGCCCTGCAGCAGCTGCATCATGTCTCTTAAATGTGCACAATGGAGAAGAAGGGGGTGTACACATCTCGTGGGTATTTCTTTATTTTGTGAATAAAGAATGCACAAACTGAAGCCAAAATAGAAAAGAGCAGTCATTTGGTGATTAGAAAACATGGTACCAAAGGACAACTTTATACGATCTTGAATTTTGTCAGGAAGTTGTGCACAGCGTTACAGAGGAATGTGGACCTGACTCGTTACATAGGCTTCGCCCAGGGGCAGAGCCAATAAAATCAATGACTGCTGTAAATTTCTAGTGAGATTGTATTTCAATTTAAACAAATAAACAAGGCTATAATTCTAAAAATATGATATACAAAATTAACAAAGGAATAAATAAGAGCCTTTGACATACAATGAATACTTTTTTGCATTATCATCTACATTAATGAAGTCTCAATTGGCCAAAATATGTTCAGTTGTCTGTAAGGAATTTCTGCTTTCATCTTGATTAGAAAAGTGTGGCAAATTTCCATTTAATTAACATGCCACATGTAGACTCACTTACAGGTCTATAAATGTGGCAGGTTGATGAGTACCATTGATGTGTACAATAGGCCTGTCACTTTTGCAAAAATGTTTAAAATGTCAAGGTCCTCATGCTTTTTTGGAGGAAGTAAGTTCTTACTAACACAAAACGTATAATTTCATCAAAATCTGAAGAAAAAAACCCAGGCCCCTGGCCCATTTTAAAATTAACCTTTTCCGAATATAGTAAAAATCATAAATATGCCATATCTCAAGAACCGTTTGAGATAGAGAGATGAAATAAAGACCAAAAGATGCGTAATGGTCATGCTTATATCCAACTTCCATTGATATCATAGGTCTAACTTCAATATTTTTGGAGTTATATTGAAAAAAACTGTTTTTCTGGGTTTCATACTGGTTTTAACTGCGTTTTGCAAGTCAAATGCTTCCATCCTCAATACTGACAACAGATAAACACTATATGAATACTTCTGCACTGATTTTTGAATTCATATTTAGTAGAACAGTTGGTTCAGCAGATTAGAACAATTTTTACATGCTTATATAGGCCTATATATCACATTGCTGTGACTGTGTATCAAGATCTTCTGCCAAGGTGAAGAAAACTTGTGGCGATTCTTGTTGGAGTTCAGAGCCCTAGAATAGTCTTGAGGGACTGGAGATCCTGCGACAAATACCAAACAATTTTCTTTTGTGTGTGCTACATTGTCAAAATGGCTCAGAGGAAGAAAGGTAGATGTAACATAAGCTCAACTTTCGAATAGCTGGATATATAGCTCTACTTTCGAATAGCTGGAGATGTAGCTCAACTTTCTGCGACTTCTGTGCACATGTTGAGAGAGGCTGTAGTGATGAGGCTGACATATCTACGAGTCTGTCAGATTTCTCAATTTAACATCATCATAATGGATAACAACCACATTGCACTGAAACAATATATACTTTATTCAATAGTTGACAATTCAGATTAGGGAAAGTGGACTTGTCTAATTTTACTGCTATCATCCAATATTTTTATGAGAAGTCCTTTTCATTCTTTTAGTGGATTCAACAAACATTTGAACTGGAGACATCTAGAATCAGCAAAACAAACCATGTTTGCATCTTCACAAATGATTCTTAGAAAGCCTTCAAAGGCATAACCATTTAGAAAAATTCAACTGTATACACCAGGATGCTGCCAATTGAAAATGATACTTTTTGTATAAGCATCCATTAATAGCCAACATTCCCCCAAAGATATATAGCAAATGAAATAGTCTTGGTTAGGTCTCTGAACTTAGTTTGAGGAACATACCTTGTGGATTCATGTGGAATAGTATAACTATGTGTGTGACTATATGTGGTTGTTACAAACAAAAGAGCAGAGCTGGCATGTGCATCGGGCTGCTTTGAGGCTTAATATTCACATGGAAAATGGAAGGTTCCAGAAGTTGAGCTATGTCCTCAGACATTCCATTCCCTTCTGCTTGCCTTGATTAGATGTAAAAGGCAACATCTTAATATGCCTCAATTGAAAGAAACAGTATTATTTGTTGTATTATTTATTTGACATTTTCTTGAAAAACAAATTTACGGCCAATTTCTTTCCACAACAAGAACTTACAGCCCTCAATTTGAGGGATCAGTGAGGGATCCAGACATGGTAGTCTATTGGCAGCACAGTTAAACCCAATCTGTCTTGACATACACAGTAGTACACACGCCTGCTTAATCAATAAATACACATATTGAATTAAAAATGATAATTTAATTTAAGCGGAAGCTTGAGCAATGAACCCCTTAACAGTAACGCCCCATTTAGGGATCCTTGTACCAGTTACATCTACCTTTCATCCTCTGATCCATATTAACAATGCAGCACACACAGAAGAAAATTGTTTGGCATTTGTCACAGGATCTCCAGTCCCTCAAGACTATTTTTAGAGCTCTGAACTCCAACGGAAATTGCCACAAGATTTCTTCACCTTGGCAGAAAGATCTTGATATTCAGTCACAGCAGTGTGATATATAAGCATGTAAAAATTGTCCTAATCTGCTGAACCAACTGTTCTACTTAATGTGAATTCAAAAATCAGTGCAGAAGTATTCATATAGTGTTTATCTGCTGTCAGTATTGAGGATGGAAGCATTTGATTTGCAAAACGCAGTTAAAACCACTACAGCCTCTCTCAACATGTACACAGAAGTCGCAGAAAGTTGAGCTACATCTCCAGCTATTCGAAAGTAGAGCTATATATCCAGCTATTCGAAAGTTGAGCTTATGTTACATCTACCTTTCTTCCTCTGAGCCATTTTGACAATGTAGCACACACAAAAGAAAATTGTTTGGTATTTGTCGCAGGATCTCCGGTCCCTCAAGACTATTCTAGGGCTCTGAACTCCAACAAGAATCGCCACAAGTTTTCTTTACCTTGGCAGAAGATCTTGATACACAGTCACAGCAATGTGATATATAGGCCTATATAAGCATGTAAAAATTGTTCTAATCTGCTGAACCAACTGTTCTACTAAATATGAATTCAAAAATCAGTGCAGAAGTATTCATATAGTGTTTATCTGTTGTCAGTATTGAGGATGGAAGCATTTGACTTGCAAAACGCAGTTAAAACCAGTATGAAACCCAGAAAAACAGTTTTTCAATATAACTCCAAAAATATTGAAGTTAGACCTATGATATCAATGGAAGTTGGACATAAACATGACCATTACGCATCTTTTGGTCTTTATTTCATCTCTCTATCTCAAACGGTTCTTGAGATATGGCATATTTATGATTTTTACAATATTCGGAAAAGGTTAATTTTAAAATGGGCCAGGGGCCTGGGGTTTTTTCTTCAGATTTTGATGAAATTAAGACTTTTTGTGTTACTTACTTCCCCCAAAAAAGCATGAGGACCTTGACATTTTAAACATTTTTGCAAAAGTGACAGGCCTAGTGTACAATGTAAAGTAAACATTCCTTTTGTGATGAATTTCAATACATTATTAATTTGACAGAAAATTATATATGAGCAGTGCAGGACCCAGACATGGTAGCACAGGAAGGACCCACTGTCATTATGGCCATTCATGGCACATGTCAATGTATATTTTCTTCAAAATGCTCTCTTTTATCTCGATTGTCTGCGAGTTTGACCCCTCTATACATTTTGTATATTATCCCCAATGAATTTACCTCTGATGACTGCATTGCTATTCGTTACAAGAATACAGCAATGTGCAGTGAAGCCGGTGGTCGTACGTTCGCAATTTATGACAGCATTGGTCATGCACGTCTGACTGTTGACGTTAAACATGGAAAGTGTCGTTGATGCACCCAAGGTAAACCTAACGTTCCTTGTGTGATGACTTCTAGTGCTGCATAACTTTGTGAGGAAGCAATTTATGATGATTTATGGTACTGGTCTTATAAGAATATAGCAATGTTAAGGAGAGTTAATGGCCATAAATTTGCAATTTATGAGTAGCGTTGGTTATACATGGCTTTGTACCGATGTTGAACAAGGAAGTCATGGCACCATGTAAGATTGATCGAGAAGAGTACCATGGCAAAGGGAACTCATGAGTGATTGCAGACATCTTGGAAAACATCAAAGACAGCACACACATAGTTTTATGTCTTCAATGATGGAGTTAAATTTTAAACATAATATATTATTGTCACATTTCTGCTGTACTAATTAAGATTAACAAGTTGCATTTGAAAAAAAAAATTACATCTACTTTGTTTATCTATGGGTCCCTCATTCAGGTAAAAAAGGAGGCTTTAAATCTGAATGAGGGACCTATCAATAAACCAAGTAGTCTGAAATAGATGTAATTGTTTTTATAGTTTTTTTAATATAAGTTTAATCATGTAGGTTCTGAATGGAAACTTTTACATCATCTCAACCAACCTAAAGGAAAATTTGATTTTTGTCTCTGCTTTAAAATTATTGGGTAGAATATAAATTGAATTTAGAAACATTTCCAGCTAAAAAAATTTAATGATGCTGACTGAAGCTCTACAACATATATATAGATCCTTACATCAACATAAATATTCACATCCCTAGGTTTAAGAGGGCATAATTTCCCGATTTATGTTAGACCTGTAGAAATTGTTTCTGCCTGACAGCACAAATAGCTTAATTAATTTATGTCTCCAGGTGCTAAACAGTGGTGGATGCAGAATGGATTGTCAATGGGGGGGGGGCGAGCATTTCTTGGCTTTCACGGGCCTGTTTCGCCGTTATTTTCTTCGAAATGCTACTTTTATCTACCCTGCGCCCTCCCTCAGGCTCCCTGTATCCTCAACTGTGAGACATGATTTTGCAAAGCAGGCAATAAGGTATCATTTTCCTTTTGTATTTAACAACATGGATCCATATTTAAGGCAAAAATCAGTACCCACAGCTTCTTTGGGTACAAATTATATATCAAGAATAAGATTATTGAATCCTATGAGACTGTTTGCATAAATGAAAATTGTTACATACGTGGTCGTGAGTGTCCCCTGGTGTCCTGCTCTTTTGTCTTCTGATGAAATCTGCTAAATTTCAAATTCCAAATTTTTTTTTGTTCTAATGAATTTTTAAAAAATTGCATTGTGACCTTCTCTTATTATTTATATAGAATACACTGAATCTGAAATAATAGTATATTCAACAGAATTTTTTTTCAATATATATATGCCTTTATACAGATAAAAGGGTGGCCCCTCTGCAGCGACAAACAAATCTTTGAGAGGTCTCCCTTCCCACTTTACTACAATAATTAAAAATAATTGATTAATATTGTAAATTATATATATGGGAAAATAAACGAAATCTGAATCTGAATCTGAATCTGAATCCAATGCTTGACACTTCTGCAGCAAAACGTGCACTACTCCTCCTAGTGGCATATATAATCACATCCATGTAGGTTATATGAGCAATATGCACACAGCCTCAAGATATATGGCTCTGGGATTACACTGGTCAAGAAGTGTGACACATGAATCCAGCCTGCCTTAGCCTGGCAAGTTTTTCCTACTTGTCTTTTTTTTATTACTAAGTTATGATCTTTGTTCGATTCAAAATTCATATTGGTACCCCAAGATGCAAATAAATAATCCAATCTCAATATATGTATGGAAGTATGAATTAGCCTTTTTTGCATATCACTGGGTTTCGCTGTGCAATGGCAATCAATAGCGGGTTATGTGAGAAATCTATGCAGAAGTTTTTCAGGGGGAATAATTGTAGATTTTATGGAACTTAGCAACTCCGGCAAACCCTGTGCTTAAAAAAATGTTATCAGCCAAACCACTTTCTCAAAAATTGCATGGAAAACTGTCTCGTAAGATCACAACACAGCTGAAACAAGGCGCCAAGGTTTTGATCCAGCAGAGAATACAGGAATGCAGTAAATATTCATGTCTTGCTTGAGCGAGGTTGACCCCCAGGCTTTCATATCCCATAATGTGAGCTTTTTCTTATCCCAGTGGGGCCTTTTCCCCCTACTTAGTACAGCACAGAAGATTGAGCTTAACTCCCAAGATGTCGCTTTTTTTTGCAAGAAAATGTGAAAGGCGGCCGAACATTTTAGCATTATCATCTTAATAAGTGATTTTATGGTACTATTAATATTTTGAATGTATTTCAATTATGTCTTAAGCAGGCATAACAATATACACTCAGTTGAGTTTATTATGACATGTAAAATTTAGCATTTTTCCTAACCTAGCAAGAGTTGATTATTATTATTATCAGGCGATGATGAAAGTCTAAATGTAGAATACAAGTCTAAATGTAATTCAAAATACTTTGAGTTACCAGGAATCATAACATAAATTTTATGATAATGGTATATCATAACAGCACCCAAAGGAACATAATTATCTGATTCGATAGGTGGAAAATTACGTTAATGCCTGGAGGAGCTTTTTCTCAGTTGCAGTGAAAAGGACCAAGCCAGTTAGATGAATTTATGTCTGGCCCCTAAGATGTCTGACACCTACAGATGACCTTGCTCACCCTATACCCCTGGGTGGCATGTCTAGTTCAGTTATAAGAGCAATTTGCATGCAGCCTAAGGAGTTATGACATGGGGAAGGCTCCAGCAAGTGTGACAAATGAATCCAGCCTCCTCTAGCCTGTCGAGTTTCTCCTGCCTTCAGGAATTCACCTTTTTGAGCCGTAACTTATCAAGCATTCCATAGGAATTGTCAGGATGACATCCACTCCACTGATTTGGTAGCATAAGGTGTAGCCTTTGCAATAGAGTTCATTTGAGTTCCCCTTGGCCTAATGGTTAAAGGAGCTTGTTTGTGCTACCAGTTTGATTGTGGGTTGGTCTCCCAATCCTGGATCTCAATTTGGCCCGAGACCATGTAACCCAGACTATTTTGTAGTGCAGCAGTTCATAGAGCTCTGCAATTAGATCCAGTGAAATAAAAGAGATGCAGCAAATGTATGTGTAGGTGAGCAAGATCACACGGCAATTTAAAGACTCTTTCTGGTTTTGAACAACCTTCAATTTTGTTTACTTTTTGTCAGAATGAATTGAAAATCCAGAGACATTCCATTAGATTGAGATGTGTAGCATTTTATAAGCTCGAGCACCAGAGGCAGTGCAAATATCTCAAGCAGAAAATATATATTGAATATAAATATAAATAAATATTGCTTTCACTGTATCATACCAAGGTTAAGGTCGTTTGCCTCACTCCTTCATTCCTTTCTTTAATGTCTGTGATAGGTTTCAAAATATCTGTGATACTTTTTTCTATCAGTAGCAGAAATGTACACCCTCTCATATGTGTAACAATGCATGTATTGTTTTTTTCACAGACAACCAACAGTTGAAGGAAAAACAACAATGTGAGCAGTGGAGCCTGACCAACCCTTTGTCAGACGGACATGATAAGAACACTCAAGCTCTTTTTGAGATGGATGGCTAGCCACCTGATATTGCCTTCAAGTCTTCTTGGCTAATATCTTTGCCAGTCTTCTAGCTTTAAGTCAGTTTTATTGGCCGTGATGGAAGATGCAGCAATATCAGAGTTATACTTTGCCTTTTTACCCTCTTTTATGAGGGAAATGGGTGAAAAACGTTTTGCTAGACGATGTAAG
This sequence comes from Platynereis dumerilii, assembly GCA_026936325.1. NCBI lineage: Eukaryota > Metazoa > Annelida > Polychaeta > Phyllodocida > Nereididae > Platynereis > Platynereis dumerilii. Next base: position 27,685,214 of record JAPTHN010000010.1, read on the forward strand.
AACAGTTGGTATTAGATATGATTGTAAACAGTATCTACGTCTTATACGTCGATTGGGTGTTCAAACCTTTGAAATTATTTGATTGATCATTTCATTTCTGCCCAACCATATATAGATGGGAAATACACCTTTACAGCCAGGCATAAAATAATGAGTGAAACGACATGAACAATTTTCACATCTGCTAGACTATTGGGCGAAAATCTGGTAAAATCTGTCCAATTCCATGTGTTGAAGTGCTATGCCAAATAGTATTAGTATACACATACCAGATTTCGGATTGACCAAAATCATGATGAAATTTCTGAAAAAACCAAACTGATGGTACAGTGCCATGGAAATTCCATCACTTTAAAAATAAATGCATCCACAGTAAAATAATTATCATGTGACTGTGACTCATTTGGTGAGGTGTATTTTATGTTATTTTTCGCTGTTGCCTTTTAGCTTCTCAAGTACACATGTAATGATTATAATGACCTTGCTTGCACTAATGTCACATCTTTAAGTACATCTATTGATGTGTGGGGCCCTCTGAGCACTGTGAACCAGTTCAGGACTAAGCTTGCCTGAGAGGTATCATTAGGAAGGGGCATTGGGTTTCGCTGTTGATCAAATGGACTATCAGGGCTTCAGAGACTGGTAGAACAGCAGCAGCAAAGCCTGTGAGAGACCATTGATGGACACCAGAAAAGTCCAAAAACTGCACTAAAGGAATTCACTCTGTCCTACAAGTCACTGAGCTATCTAGAAGATTTCTCTTGGCAAATAAGGAGCAAAGAAGAAGGTGGGCTGATATGCACAGATAAAGATTCCTCCTAATTTCACCTCGCTTGATATCTGCAATATTTGTGTGCTGATTTCTTATAACATTCAAGACCGACAAAGGAAAAAGCAACATTCATAGAAGTAGATTACTGACAAAACAAAATGAGCAACAATTTACATATAGCCCTAATGCAGTCCAAAAATGATATTCATCGTTCCTAATGGCATGTTTTAGATGTACTTGAGTTTCATCATGTACATATGTTTATTGATGATAAAATAAAGTAATATCTTATCTTATCTTAAATATTATTAATATATCATGACATCTTGATTTTTAAGAAGAGGAGAATATAACACCAAGTCAAGTCCAGTCTAATTACTTATCTAAAACATGTGCATAGATAAGTACTATTATACTGAGTAAAAAGCATTTTTTAGTCCTACTGATTTTATCTTGCAGAAAACATCCCAGAAGATTTCCTACTGTTTATTTTAGATTCTTACACTTGAGCATGTTATGACTTGCACCAATATAGTCTGGATTAGATGCAGTGCAATGGAAAAGAAACAATTTGATTTGAAACAACATGCGACTCAGTCATCAACAAGAGGTTTCTGATATCCTTCTCTTTTAGTGAAGATAAAGAAGAATGCTAGACCTATCACCTCTCATGTTATGTTCTAAAGATAAATGCTGTGAAACATGCTGATATGAAAGCTGCCTATATTATGACATGATTGAGTTTAATTTAATTATTTACACTGGAAAATGTAATGAAGTGTTGCCCTCTCAATCACATAACTACCTGAAGAACTCTCTATAATTCTTTTTTGGATACCTCATACCAAATTTATCAAAATCCATCAAACTTGACTTTCAGTTTCAGTGGCTGAACCAAAATTGGGATTAAACAACTACTATGGCTCATTAATCTCAACCATGTTCCGTTCTACCATAATATCGTCCCTAACCACAATTACATCTTGATATATTAGGTCTTTCTGGCAAGCAATGATGGATATACCCAAATTGATAGTGCCATATTGCCTTTCACTGAGATCACAGCAAGGCTGAGGTTGACAAAGATAGATGGGATTGTAATCACGAAAAGACAAAACAAAACATCACAGATATTTCTTGTTAGCATCTAACTCTGTCTTTCATTTATTTGATGTATTGGAGGAGTTTCACATTATATTCCTGCCAGTAGAGGAACTGAAGAACAGTATGACTCTTTGATTGCCTGCTATCTTAAGGGCTTGGCAGAGAATATTCTGAAGCTTGGCAATACAAAGCTGATGTGTGTTGGAACAAATAGTATACTGAGAACTGCGAATGACTCTATAACAAAGCAGTAATTCCAAATGTTCTCTGATGTATATTATGAGCACACAATCATATATTTTCATTGTTCCTGGAGTGTTAACAGCTGAAGGAACAACAACAATGTGTGCAGTAGAGCCTGACCAAGCCCTTTGTGAGGGTGACATGATAAGAACACTTAAGCTCATTTTGAAGATGGATGCCAGCCACCTGAGATACCATTGTTCTCTACTGGTCTTCTTCTTCCGCCTCTCTCGTTGTGCTGGTATACCCCAGGTCACCGGGTAGCTCAACATCTGATGTGAGGGGGCTGCACTGAAAGTTTCTTTTCCACTCTTCAAGATCGTTTTTTAAAAGTCAGATTTACAAATGATGATGCAGCAGTCTTAGAAAAGATGCCTTTTTCACATCCAGTTTAAATTGGAAGAGTTTGTATTAGATGCTATCTTCAACTGCTTGTCAATCTGCTGCATGTACTTCAATGTTCAAACATATCAAAAGATGAAAGTCTTCACAATCAAACAATCATCTTCTGTGGTGAGTATATTTTACGTGAATTTTTTTACCTTTGACTGGCTGATGCATATTACTCTCTATAAATTTATTATAAAAATAATGTGCAATTGGCTTGCGCTACTGTCATATCTTCAAGTACATGATATACATCTATTGATGAATAGGCCCACTGAGCATTGTGAACCAGTTAAGGACTAAGCTTGCCTGAGAGGTACCATTAGCAAGGGCTCATTGAGTTTCTCTGTTGATCAAAGGAGTATCAGGGCTCCACAGACTGGTAGAACAGCAGCAGCGATGTCTTGGAGCATGCATTGACAGACAGCAGAAAAATCTGAAAAGTGCATTAAAGGAATTCACTCTGTCTAACAAGTCACTGAGGTATCTAAAAGATTTCTTTTGGCAACTCGGGAGTAAAAAGGACGGTGGGCTGATATACACTGATAAGGATTCCTCTAAGTTCACCTCCTAAGATATCAGCAAGATTGGTGTGATGATTTCTTGTGATATTCAAAGGAAAAGGCTTTCTCATTTGCAGCACCGAAACTTTGGAACAAGTTACCAGAAAATGTTTGCACCACACAAAGTATTGAGAGTTTCAAGAAAAACCTAAAAACCCAGTTATTTAAAGCATTCTACAAATAATCCACCTATGCGCTTCAGAGCAGTTTACTGGAAGAGGCGCTTTATAAATTACGATTATCATTATTATCATTATTATTATTATATTTTTTTTTAGTGACATAGATTACTGAAGAAACAAGTAAAACAACAATTTACATACAATGTACTCCAAAAATGATGTTCATCATTAAGTGACATAGATTACTGAAGAAACAAATGAAAAAACAATTTACATACAATGCGCTTCAAAATTATATGCCAATCATTTATAATAACATGATTGAATTTTTCACTACTTTGAATATCATTAGCAGCATTTCAATTTAATGTGCAAATATTTTTCAACTAGAAGAGAATTAATTGCATCATGTCTTGTCCTGTCTTATCACTTGACTAAACTATAGTCCTCCTAACAAGGTTTGACCTGTGCAAGGATAGATATTATCATATTTTGCAAAAAAAAGCTAATCCAAGTCATTTCTTCTACAGCAGATCTTCCCGGAAGATTTCCTCCTGATTATTTTAGATTCTCTCACACTTGAGCGTGTTGTGACTTGCACCAGTTTAGTCATGATTAGATGCAGTGCAATGAAAAAGAAACAACAACTTAATTTGAAGTGACATGCAACTCAGTGATCAACACAAGCTTTCCTAGCTTTCTGATATCCTCTTTTAGAGAAGATAAAGGATAAAGCTAGTCCTATCAACTTTCATGATCAAAATGCTGTGAAACATGCTGTTGACCATAGCCACCAATGATACGATTCAGAATCATTAATCATGTACACTATAGAAAATGTCAATCATGTACTAGATATCTGAAGAACTCTTGTCACTTTTAAATACCCTCTGCTATCGACTGGCTTGAGTTTTGTCAACTTTCGTTTGAATGAATTGCAAATCAAGAGGCATTCTATCATGCAGAGGGGTGAAGCATGTCGATGAACATGGGCACCTAAGGCTTTGAAAAAATGTCAAGCAGAAAAATACTTGAGAGGTTTCATCAGATTATGGCCCATTCTCACGGCACTTTACAGAGGACTTATGGCACTAGTGGAGCAGCTTAAGATGATTTCTAGGAGAAAATCGATTTACTCGGCGACATAAAATGATTATATAATTATTTAAAAAGGGATTAGAGTCATAGAACGATGGGGCAAGATCATAAATAAGCAAGGCAGGATCATATTCACCTGCGAGGCTGCAAAATCCCTCCACAGGGGCGGGGGATGGCCCTACATCCCACCGATCATGTTTTTCACTCGCAAAATGCCCGCCAGACATCCAAAAATTAAAAAAACTCTGGCTCTTATTTGGCAGTTGGGAAAAAAGCATCAACAACCTGAACCTTTTTTTACTTCTAAGGCAGAGTACCCCCCATTTCCAGGAAATTCCAGCCCGCCGATGCCAAAAGTCCTGTCTTACGTGCTGTTAGACTGAAGTATTATGGAGTAATTTATTTCTTCCGGAATTAATTGTTCATTTCAATGACACAAAAGTTGTAATCTAGACAATCTAGTCAAATATATTTCAGATTAAATAAGCTAGTGCACTATGTTCATTGAATCTTGCAAGAGCCATTGTCTAAACTTGTTCTTATTCAGTTGCAACAGTCAATGTACTTCTGAGTGCCTTGGTCGTGTTGCTTCTAGGAATTTTGTCCAAACGGTGTCCAAGAGACCCTCGTATCTGTATAAGGAAGACACAATGGCCATTAAAACATTACTCATGTGTGGATATTTCAAAATAGAATTGTAAAAAGTCCATTAAACTTCACCTTAAGTTGTAGTTTCAGTGGCCTACCCAGTTAGGGTTTGGCCAACTATGGTGAATCAATCTCAACCCTTCTATACCAATATTCGCTCCTAACTGCATTTGCATCGTGTTATACAGTAGTAGGTCTTTGTGGAAAGCAATGATTGATACGAACAGCAAATTGATGGGACCATATTGCCTGTCACTGAGATCACAACAAGGCCGGGGTTGACCAAGATGGATGGGCTTGTTATCAGGAAAAACAAAACAAATATCACTGATATTTCTTGTTCGTCTCACTCCCATTTTCATTACTTCAATGTCAATAAGTTTTAGATTATCAGTAGGCGAAATGTACATGGCTAAACAAGCAAGTAACACTGAATTATCTGTAATATTCATGACAGCACAGCGACCCGTGATGTGTGCAACAATACATTTTCCTACTCCTTGGAGAACCATCAGCTGAAAGAACAATGTGAGCAGTGGAGCCTGACCAAGCTCTTTGTCAGACTGACAGGAAAAAAACACTCAATCTCCTCCCAAAGATGAATGGCCAGCCATCTAAGATGCTATTGCTTTCTGGTCTTTTGGGTCGCATTTATTGCCAGTCTTCTGACTTATATTGGTCAGAAGTAAACGAAAACGCAGCAAAATTTGATTAAGTTAATTTTGGCTTTCTTGTCCTGTCTCATAAGAAATGGGCAGGATAAATCCTGTCTATTTTGAAGAAGTTAATATATGATTTTACATTATTCAGATGCATGCCTGTCTGCAACATGTTCCGGTGTTCAGGCAGTAAGAAACATTTATAATAATCATTTCATTTCTACCTAATTACATGCCTACAGTTATCTTTGCTACAGAAATGGCTTAAATACTCTGCATGGATCTCTTCAGTAGGGGGAAAATGAGCATTCGAGGCCAATTCTGGTGAGGAGCAACTTTTGACCTTAGGAGGCCTTGTTCTCCCCCCCCCCCCCCAAGGAGGTTTGTATGGGCATAACCCATAGCTACCAGGCTTAATTGCTCTCATTTATAGCAGCCAACCCTGTCAGGGTACATATGGGCATAACCCATAGCTGCAATGCTCTAATTTATTGCAGCCAACCCTGCCAGGGCCTCTCAGACACATCTCAGGCCAGAGCCTTGCGTTCAAATTAATTTATAACAAACAACAAACACAAGTTTTCGTTTTCAACACTTTATTCACATTGCATATACTTTATTTACATAATATATACATTCACATTTCAGCACTTTATTTACACAATATATACATTCACATTTCAGCACTTCATTTACACAATATATATACATTCATATGGCATAGTGACCGTATGCCAGACTTGTCAACCCATCTTCTTTTATGTAACGTTTGTCATCAAATGGTGATAGTGATGCTTTATTAACTGTTATTGTCTGCAACTGATGGTGATCTGACCGAATCATTGTCATTTTATGACGTTGAAGCTGCTTCTTCAATAAGCAATCTTTGTAATTCTTATGTTTTAGTTTGTTCTTGACAACATATTTTTTAACCCCTTTGGCTGTATGTTTCTGCATAGACTGATTCTGCAAGCTGTACATCTTTGATTTTAAGGCCACACATGATTCCAAAACATCAGAGTTCATTTCATCTTTGAATTTTCCAATGACTTTCTTGTTGGTTAAATCATGACAAGGATGACTTTTAGGATACCCACTGAAATCATATTGATCTGAATCATCCTTCATGTCTTTGTAGATATCATCCGTTTCAACCAAAGCACAGAAACTGTCTGTGTCTGTGAAGCACAGTGACACCCCAGGACCATATTTTGCTTTGAGGTTCTTGTACCAAAAGTTATACATGAGTGTCTTTGACAACTCAAGAACAGTGAAACCAATATAAATAGGTCTATTCATAAGCAACTTAATCTTTTTTAATTCAACTGCAACTAAATCCTCATTAAAAATTTTGAATGTTTTGAAATTTGGCTTTGCCACTTGTTTATGTAGTATTTTCTTGGTGTGAATTAGCTGAACATCAACTCTTTTACGAAGATTTTCCATAGTTTTTCCGAAAACAGAATTATTCATCAATTTAAAAAAATCTTTCTCAAAGTCATTGTCCGCCAGTTTACGCTTCTCTGTATTGAAATCTATGTAATCTTTCAGCCAAGCTGACTGGTTGAATTTCAGGCCTCTATGAATTTTATTCAGTTTCATACCGAGTTCAAGGTATAATTTCAAGTTTCTGTAGTGGATTACATAATTTTCCTTGTTGCCAAGACTAGTCACCAATTTCTCAGTTGAGCTCCATGGAAGATTGAGATCTTCTAGAACTGACTTTGCATAAGGTGATAACATACTGTCAGTTATCTTCATTCTCTCAGGAGCTAAGGGATAGTCATTATGCATGTCATGCAAATGACTAGGATATTCCAAATCAACTTCCAATATATATCCCTCAGATGCATCATCTGCTACAGACAACACATCAAGTGAGTCCACCTCACCCTGATTTAACCATTGAAAGCCATGGGTTGGTAAACATTGAGACATTGCCCAGCCATAGAGATTATTTGCATCTAAGTAAACAAGGTAGTTTGAAGGCTCACTCTCATTATAATTAGCAAGATATTTGTTATTCGCTTCAGCATATCTTTGATTCACAAAGATACACCACCACGAAGACCACCTTCTAAAAATAGCAGCATGTCTATATCTGTGAGTAGCTCCAACTTCACATCTGTCATTTTCAAACATGCCGCCCAGGCTAACCCAGGAGATGTGAAAAAGTGACAAGGATCTAACTTATAGTGATTGAGACACACATTGCGGAAATTTTCAAAGATGTCACACAATAAGTGCACATCTGTTTCCATATAAAGATCATGATATTGACCAATGCTACATATTCCAAATGCATGCCAAACATTCAGTGCATGATCATAATGTTCTTGGCTAATATGTTCTTCATTTAGAGTATTGAAAAAGCATTCCTTTGGAGGAAGCCTTGTCTCTTGAAATTTGTCCTCATCATCAAGGTAATCATATGGGTAAACACCCTTTCTAAGTAGGAGTGAAATACACTCGGGATTTATATTAGGATATTTAGACTTCAGAAACTGTCGCAAATTTGGAAATTTCTCTGCACCTTCCTTGGCGAGATTCTCGCAAAGTTTTTCTAGTGATGTGGCCAAAAATTGGAAGGAGTCTATGAATTGCAGAGATCCTAATGAAAACATTATGTATTTTTCCATGTTCTGGGGGATGCAATGAACTCTTCTGTTTTTATGCTTACCTATAGCTTGCATTAAAATATGGGAATCATACCCGGAAAGATTATGGAATATCACATTAATTTTGTTCTTGAATTTGTAGTTTAGGTTGCATGCTGCATGCGCTGATCCGCGAAACTCACCGCTGGTGTGGCAGTGGTCACGAACAGAGTCACCATTCAGAGGTTTTGAACAAATGTGGCATTGACTTGCTGCATTGAATGATTGTTGTTCTTCTTCAGTTATTTCCATTGGAGCAATATTCTCAAGTCTGCCTAGAATTTCCTTTTCTACTTTGATCATATGATCAACAAACACATCAGCTGCATTTGGTCCACGGTAGGTAACATGTTCAAAATTTTCCTTTGGATTGGAACTAACAATTTTGTAGGTGAAGCCTGATGCTTCATGAATTGCATTTTTCACAGTGTAAGACTGATCATCAGGTGGACTACAACCTGATACTTTCTTAACAATACTTTCAAAGTCTGCATAAACCACATATGGGGCTCTTAATTGCTTTGCCACATCTTTGAAATAAAGCATGTTCTCCCCATCTTCTGGCATCTCAATTTTTTGTGGCCCATTAGGTTCGCAATATGGAATATGATTTTCAAGTAGTTTTTCACTAATGAAACCATGTAAACAATAATGGCAAAAATATGTTGTACCATTATGCCTGTTTTGATCACCAAGTAGTCTGTTCAAGGACTTTATCAGCACATAATGTTGTTTTTCTCCGTTACACAAAAGCAGAAGGTTGACATGTCTAGCAAAACGTTCTGTGGTTATGTGTAAGGGGTATATTTCAGATTTTTCAAACCCAAACACATTTACAGAAATATTATTTTTCTTTTCAAATTTTGTAATGTCAGTTAGTTTAATAGGAAATGATATCTTGTCGAAATTCAGGCTATCCATATGTCCAGTGTAGTTTGTAATCCTGTGAGGGTGGTGTTTAGCAGGATACAATCCCGCAAGAATGCTATATGCAAAGCATTTGTTGTCAGAATTCTGAGGATTGATAATCGCCATCTTCTTATGAAGCTGAGGAGGTGTAGGTATGTAGGTTGATCCTCGCAGTGGTCTATATTCAGCAATCTTCATGGTCATTTCTTCAATCATATCCAATGTCCAACTTGATCCATTCCGTTGAAACTCTATAAAAGAGTTGTTCATCTTCATAAAGGAAGCAGCTAAGGTGTCTTCAATGTCTTCTTTCTTCAGAATCGCATGACATTTTCCATTGAAGTATGTAGTAGTGTGTTGTATTTCATCTCCCATAGTCCTGGCAAATTGCACCTTGATAACTGCATGCCACTTAATTCCATTTTTTCTTCTCAGGGTCCTCTCAAGGTATTTTTTCATCCTGTCTTTGATTGATGCCAGGCATGGTAGGAAATCATATCGGTTGTTCCCAGTGATAGATATAGTCTTTGTTAACACAGCTCCATCTATGGCTGATTCATCAAAATCGCATTCATCTTCAGTATCCAATTCTTCAGGTGCATCATCACATGTATCCATGAGTTGGTGATCCAATTCTCCAGGTGTATCATCATGTGTATCCATGAGTTGGTGATCCAATTCGCCGGTGCTGCATCAGCCTTGTGTTTGAGCTTCATATGTCTTTGCAAATTATATTTAGTTGCAAAAGTCTCATCACACTGTTGACAAGTGTGCTTTATTTGTTGATCAGAAGCAGGTTTGTGTTTCAGCTCCATATGTCTTTGCAAGTTATATTTGCTTGCAAAAGTCTCATCACACTGTGAGCAGGTATGCTTTGATTTAGGCATATTGATGTGCACTCCACCAACTTTGTCAGAAGACTAACCAAACTGAGCAGAACAGCTCCTTATATAGTGTGAGCCTCATCACACAAAGTGTTCCTACGCCATTCCCAGAAAAGTAGTGCCAACTCATGAATATTCATGTATATTCATGCGCCCTGTACAAAAACATACAAACATCAGCCTCATCACCCAATGATGAGTCATACTCTAAACATGTCTGAACATGCCCAGGTTGAGACCCCACCCCCCATGGGGGGGGGGGGTTGGTAAACATGTCTGGACATGTCCAGCAGATCCTACCCCTAAACTGGTTTAAACCGGTTTAAACCGGTTTGGGAGACCATTTTTCAGACATGCCCAGACTTGTCCAGACAAACCACCCCCCCCCCAACCACCATGAAACCGGTTTGAACCGGTTTGGGAGACAATATATATAGAGTGAAAATCTAGCAGAGATCAGTGATTGATGAGCTCTGTAGATCTCCACATCAGCTTTGAGCTATAAATAGACCATGGATGACTCATGTAGATTGACACACATCTGGAGGCTACTACCAGAATTCATGAGACAACAGCTGTCACAATGGCTATTTATTAACAATACAATACACAACATGACATTGCTCACTCTGGTGCAATACACAAAAATCACAGGCTGACAGTTCAAAGCATTTCAGTCATTGTCCACACAAATGCATATAAATAAATACACTGGAGTTCACAATGTCCAACAATTTTATAGGATTCCATAGTCATTCAGACTTTGTAAATGCAATACATAAACATCACAGGTAGTCAGTTCAATGCATTTTTGTCACCAAGTTCAATTCACACAAAAGTCCACAATTCAATGCAGTCAGTAGACCATCCAAATAGATTAATTCCATACAGATTTCCAAGAAATGTCCATTTGACAGGTCCACAACACTGTACATCCATATTTTCCGATTGGTACTTCCCAGAGGTTTTGGCTTTGCAGGGTTGTTTCAGGGCCGTCCACGGCCAAAACGATATGATAACTCAAAGAACAAACTTTGATAACCATAATGCATCAGTGTAAACACTGTCCATGAAGAATATGTGCCTAAAATTGACTGGAAGAGTGAACAACAACACCCTGCACTAGCAAAATGCATGGTAGCGTCAGGGGGAATCCCCAAGCGTAATGACGTCACATGGGGATTTCCCTTTATATTTATAGGGTTGGCTGTAAAAAGCAGAATTGAGCTACGGGATGCGTCTTTGAACGTTTTTGCCAATATCTCAGCAACCGGGGGGCCTAGAATATTCTCGAAAAAAGCATTAGAAAGCTCTTCTCAAGACGAATAAGATAGGACAACCTATTCTTTTATGACTGTGATGGTTAATTTTGAAAAACACCCATCACTATGATTTTGAGAAATGATGATCAATTATGTGTGGGCCTATCAAATATTCAGCATGTTTTTCAAAGCTGGTTAGGGTTACTGGGCTGTGATTGGCTTATAATATAGAGTTGTGTAATATAATTTTACAGGAAGAATATGCAGTTTTGATTATTTATAATGGGTGCCAACCTATTGGAGGATGCATTGTATTCACAATCAATCAATTTCTTTTCACCTGTGGGTGATGCATTCTAGTCAGTGTCTGTGCTTAGAACTGATTTTCCAGGCACAGCAGACAGAGAAGAGTACTCCAATGAATTATCCAACTTTCCAAAATCCCATTTTAAAGAAGAGAGCATCAGCGTATTAAGCAGTAACTGAGTGCCCTTGGGTATTGCTCCAAATGCTTCAGAGCATTGCTCAGACTGCATCAAAGCACTGATATGATTACTTCAACTGCTCTGGGTATTACTCCAACTGCTTCAGAGCATTGTAACAACTGCTTCAGAGCATTGCTCCAACTGTTCCACAGCATTGCTCCAATTGCTCCGGAACATTGCTCCGATTGCTCCGATTGCATCGACTGCTCTGGAGCATTGCTCCGATTGCTCTAATTGCTCCCGAGCATTGCTCCGATTGCTCCAGAGCATTGCTTAGATTGCTCCAGAGCATTGCTCCGATTGCTCCGGAGCATTGCTCCGATTGCTCCGATTGCTCCGGAGCATTGCTCCAATTGCTCCATTTGCTCCGGAGCATTGCTCCAATTGCTCCGGAGCATTGCTCCGGAGCATTGCTCCGATTGCTCCAATTGCTCCAAATTCTCTGGAGCAATTTTTTTCTCTTGACTGCCCAGAATGGTAGTGTTCTGGCCTGCTCAGGCGCCGAATCCTATAAATACTCTGTCTTGATGGCTACCTGTTCAGTTCTTTGCAAGCCAGCAAACAGTTCACATCGATATGGCAAAGTTTAACTGCTCTACATGTGGGGACACATTTACAACAAGATTCAATCTGGAACGTCACTGTAAGAGGAGGCATTCAAAGGAATCACACCAGGAGATGAGCTTTGTACTGGAACATCCTTTCACCATGATTGTATCTGGACCGACCGCCTGTGGAAAATCTACCCTAGTCAAGTCTATTTTACAGCAGAATCGTACAGCAATACACTCTCCACCACAGAGAATTGTATGGCTATACAAGAGGTGGCAGCCTCTGTATGACATCATCAAGGAAACAGTTATGCCTCCAGTTGAATTCATGCAAGGAATACCTAAAGAAATCGGAGATCCTACATTCTTCAATCCAAAGATCAACAATTTACTTATTGTGGATGATTTGATGGCAAGCTGTGGACAAGATCCAAGGATGAATGAAATATTTTATGAGGGGTCACACCACAGATCCCTGAGTGTCATATTGCTATGCCAAAATCTCTACTACAGCAAGAGTCCAACACAGAGACGCAACAGTCATTATGTCATTCTGTTCAAGAATCCTAATGACCTTCAGTCCATCATGACATTTGCCAGACAAATGAATCCAATGAAGACAAAGGATTTTATGCAGACTTATGAAGATGCAACAACGAAACCACATGGATATCTACTGATTGACTTCAAGCAGGCAACAGCAGAGAACAATCGCCTTCAAGCAAATGTTTTTGATGCAGAAGAGGATGGCATCTTGGCACCCAACACAGAGGCTATAAATAGCATTGATGAAGACAAAATCAGTCAGTTGACGGATAGCTTTCAAAGAGATCACATCGACATGATTTCCTGTGACGACTGTGGAATGGTACTGGAGAGTATTCATGACCTGCAGAGACATCTGAAGACATGGTGCCCCATGAAGTTTCAAGACGGTCAACCACAGATAGTAAAAGATGACATGCCATCCGATGAACCTCCATTGAAGAAGCGCCGTAAGCTATCGGAGCATCAATGTTTTACACCAATACGAGCCGACATCAGTGAAAGAAAATGGAAGAAGTATATTGAAGATGAACAACTGGCCTACATGGAGGAGGGTGATCCAGAGAAGAAAGCAAGAGCTAAGACGATTAATGATAATATCAAGGAAATACGAAAAGACCTACGAGATGCCTATGCTAATTTCATTAAGCATTGGATGGATTTAAATGAGAACAGTCAGATTCATCAAAAGGTCATGGCTAAGGTGGAAGAATTGCATGACCAGGAAAACCTGGACTGGATAGATGCTGCAAGACTGGCCATTAAACAGTACAAGCCATGGATAGACCCAAAAGTCATGCCGAAATTGGAGGAAGAAAGTGAAGAAGAGGAAGAAGAAAGTGAAGAAGAGGAAGAAGACAATGATAATCTATAAAACTGACAAACTTGCTGATATTTCAACAGTTGCAACAATGATGCCAGACTGGAAGGACTACCTACAAGAGATTTATTACAATCCTGGACATGCTGGAAGTTTCAGCAATGCTGAGAAACTGTACCAAACTGCAATACGAGATGGACGAGAAGATATCACACATTCTAGGATACATCAATTCTTGCAACAACAAGAGGTCTATAGCATGCATCGGCCAGTCAACAGCAAATTCAAGCGAAACAAAGTTATGGTGACTGGTATTGATGACCAGTGGCAGATGGATCTAATGAGCATGATGACGTATGCTAAATATAACAATAACACCAATTATGTGTTGTTGGTAATTGATGTTTTCTCCAAAAATGTGTGGTTAAGAGTCCTGAAGAACAAAACTGGAGCAGAAGTCAGACGAGCCCTCGAGGATATACATCAAGAAGGAAGAAAGCCATCACGCATCCAAAGCGACAAAGGAAAAGAATTCTTAGCAAAGACTGTTCTGGATTATCTTAAAGCTCAAGGGATTAAACACTTTACGAGTCAGAATGAAGTCAAGGCAAACATAGCAGAACGTGCCATCAAGACAATAAGATCGAAGATTCAGCATTACATGACCAGCAAGCAGACCTTCAAGTATGTACATCTGCTACAAGATTTTGCTAAGAGCTACAATTCCACAGTGCATAGCAGCATCAAAATGGCACCCATTGATGTATCAGAAGAAAATGCAACCCAGGTCTGGATGAATCTGTACTGGCCGTATGAAAAGAGTAAACGTCCAAATTTCAAATATAATTTGGGTGATTACGTTCGTTTGAGCTACCTACGTCAAACCTTCCAAAGAGAATATGATCAGCGATGGACAGGAGAGGTCTTCAAAGTGTCAGAGAGATATAACAGAGGCGGATTACCAATTTATAGGATCAAGGACTTCAATGGAAAGGACATAGCTGGGACATTTTACCAGCCTGAACTTCAGAAAGTGACGATCAAGGAGGATCAGCTGTGGAAAATCGACAAGATATTAAAGCAAAGACGTCGAAAGAATAAAACTGAATATTTTGTGAGATGGCTCCACTGGCCTAAAGTATTTGACTCATGGGTGGATGCTAAAGATATTGTAGATATTTGAATGTCATTTGAAATAAAGTGTTGAAAATGATGTATATGTTATGTGAATAAAGTATTGAAAATGAAAAAAAAACTTGTGTTTGTTGTTTGTTATAAATTAATTTGAACATAAGGCTCTGGCCTCAGTTACAACCATGGGTTATGCCTCTGACTGGGGTTGGCTGCAATAAATTACACATGGCAGCTATGGGTTATGCCCATATGTACCTTGACAGGGTTGGCTGCTATAAATGAGAGCAATTAAGCCTGGTAGCTATGGGTTATGCCCATACAAACCTCCTTGGGGGGGGGGGGAGAACAAGGCCTCCTAAGGTCAAAAGTTGCTCCTCACCAGAATTGGCCTCGAATGCTCATTTTCCCCCTACTCTCTTCACTTGCAAATTTCACCTTAAAACATTTCCAAAGACGCCTTTTCAAATGATGTACAATAAACAAATCTTAAAGTTCATGACAGCATTCTTGTCATTTCTTCAAGTACATCCATTGAAGTGTAGGGCCCTATGAGCATTGTGAACCAGTTCAGGACTAAGCTTGTCTTGGAGATATCATTAGGAAGAGGGCATTGGGTTTCTCTGTTGATCAAAGGACTATTGCAACTCCACAGAATGGGGGAATGACAGCATCAATGCCAATGGGACTGCAATGATGGACAGCAGAAGGGTCTTAAGATTGCACCTTAAGAATTTAGAGTTGTTACTGTTTGTTAGACCAAGCACAACAAATTCCTGTGTTGTCTAGAAGAACCAGTTTTGCTCTTGGCAACAACTGCAGTAAAAAGGTAGCTGAAGGTGAGGTGACATACAATCATAAGGATTCAAGCTAATTTCACCTCTTCCCCATGATATAATTGCATGGTGTACTGACGTGTTTATATGCATCTTTAAATAACATTTGCATCATTCATCAATTTAAAATGCAGATATTTTATTAAAACATCCTCATGTTGCAATCAGAAGAAAAATGCAACTCCACATCTGGCCCTAGCCAATTACATAACTAGAATATAATAATTCAGCCTGACACTGTCTAACACGTGCATGGATATGATGTATAAAAAAATATTGTAAAACCACCTTAGAATTTTCTCTGCTCCTGATCATCCTGCCAGACAAACTCTTGATTATTTAAAAATTCTATTGCACTTGCGTACCTTGTGACTTACACCAGTTTAATCGTAAACAGAAGCAGTGCAAAAAAAAAGAAGCGACAGCTTTATTTGTAAGAGCATGCAAAACTGTGATCAACAAGAAGCCTGTTTACATCCTTCCCTTTTAGAGAAGATCAAGGATAAAGCTAGAGCCATCACCTGTCGTGTTGTAGTCCAAAATACTGTGAAACAGGTTGATATGTTATCCCTCAATCCTCTTTTACTTGAACTGTATTATATCCCATGATCAGCTCAGCAAGAATTGTTGACGATTCTGAACACTTATTCACGTTCAGTTTGGTTGACTATCATCCTTAGTAGAATAAGTGGGAAATGAAGAGACATTCCATCATGCTGAACATAAAGCTTGTTGATGATCTGTTTGTTTGTTAGTGCTTTAAGCCTCTACAGCACCTTAGTGGGCTATATCGAGGCAGGCGATCGCCGTATGATGATGAGATGAGAAGACTGTGAGTCTGGCACATTCCCTATTAATTCAGGGATGCCCAGGGTCTTTCAGTTGCCCCAGCATAAAATACTGGATACAACCCGCCTCCATTTAATGTCCCATGGGCTCGGACTAAAGTGAGTTACCGGGGTGAGATTTGAACCCACGCCCTCAAAGCCAGTTGACAAGCGCACTTACCAATTAGGCCACGGGCGATCTAAGCTTGTTGATGAATGTGGGCACCTAAAATGCTCTGCAAATATCTCACGCTGAAAATATCTTGAGAGAATTTCTTGAGATAACGGACTGAAATCAAAATAATCCCGCTAAATTCAAGACAGAACAAGGCAATCTGTGCAACACGTTCATTGATAATTGCAAAGGCTATTTTCCAAGTATTTTTCCTGGTGTAGCATCCACAGTCAATGAAGGACTTTAGTTAAGTTGCTTTTCTGAGACAATTTTTATCCATAACGTAGTCTGATGAACCCACCAGAGCTGTCTAAAGAAGACAGAATGGCCATCGGCCAGGCTATTTTAAGTATGTTAGGATCCTGTACCTTTTGTATCATTCTTTTATGGATATCTCTCTTATCAAATTCATAATAAATCCATTAAATTTGACCTGTAGTTACAGTTTCAGCGGCCTACTCAGCTAGGGATCTCAATCTCAAACATATGAAGTTCAACCCCAAACCGCAATTGCATCTTATGTAGTAGGTCTTTGTGGAAAGCAATGATTGATATGTGCAGCCAATTGATAGGACCATATTGCCTTTCACTGAAATCACAGCAAGGCTGAGGTTGACAAAGATGGATAGGCCTGTAATAAAAAAAGACAAAACAAAAAAACCGCAGATGTTTCTTGTTCACATCACTCTCTCTTATTTTTCTTTTATATGTAATAAGTTTCATATTCTTTATGATATCTGTTTATCAGCAGTGGATGTGTGTGTGGCTGAACATACAAGTAATACTGAATTATCTGTAATGTTTATGACTGCGTAGCGACCCCTGATGTGTGTAATAATACATGAACATTTTCCTGCTCCCTTGAGAACCAACAGGTTGAAAGAACTGCAACAATGTATTCAGTGGAGCCTGACCAAGCCCTATGTCAGACTGACAGGAAAAAAAACACTCAAGCTCATTTTGAAGATGGATGACAAGACACCTGAGATGCTATTGCTTCTACTAGTCTTCTTGGTAAGTTTCTGTGCCAGTCTTCGAGATTGTTTTAATTCAGTTTTATTGGTAAGGGGTGAGTGAGTGAGTATGCGTTTCAAGCCCCATCAGCAACAGTTTTATTTGTAAGGTTGTGGACAAAGATGGTACTACATTAGAGAGCGGTGTTTTGTCTTTTTGTAGTTTGCATCCCAGATCAAGAGCAGAACTATCTGCTTAGTAGATACAGTCTGAAAACTCCCATCATTTGTCCTGAGTGTTGGACACAGATGGGCACTGCTTAATATTCATTTACAGAAGATGTGTATGACATCATCACTTTATGTGTTATTTGATGGGAAGACTTCAGCTGAAGAAATTTGTAAATTTGGACTCTATATGTGCTATTTTGTGTATGATTCCTCATGAAATACACCTAATTTGACATACTGTAGCTTACACAGAAATGATTATCAGACAAGAAAGGACAATAATCAGACAATAGATGACAAGACAGGCAATGATCAGATAAGACATGACATGAAAAGCCACAATCAGATATATTAGACAATCAGAAAATAAGACAAGGAAAGATCAGACAGGCAAAAACATTAGATAAGAGAAGATCAGACAAGTAATAATCTGATAAAGAAAGATCAGACAAGCGATAATCAAGCAAGAAAAATCAAACAAGAGAGAATCATAAAGCAAAAATCAGACAAGGAAAAATCTAACAAAAGATCAGACAAGCAATAACCAGACCAGGAAATGTCAGACAGGAGAAGATCAGAAAGCAATAATCAGACAAGGATCAGACATGAAGATCACAAGCAATAAACAGACAAGGAAAAATCAAACAAGCAAAAATCAGACAAGAAAGATCAGGCAAGAAAAGATCAGCAGAGCAATAATCAGACAAGAAGGTTTAGATATGAAAAAATCGGACAAGGGAAAAAAAGACAAGAGAAGATCAGAGAAGTAAAATACAAGAAAAGATCAGACAATTAAGGAAGGATTAGAAAAGAGAAGATCAGACAAGCAATAATCAGACAAGGATCAGGCTAGAGAAGAACAGACGGGTCAAAATTTGAAAACCTTGAAATTTCAGCTGAAAAAAATTTGAAAATTTTTTTGGTCCAGAAATGCCTTTTTAAGATGGCATTGGGTAGGTCAAACAATCAGCTATCACTGCACTATCATGTCCAAGGGTCCCAAATGCATTGCTGATCTGTAATGAGGTGATAAATACAGCTGTGATGTTTTTTGACTGTCATTAAAATCACACTTATAACTGAAAAATCCTGACCACTTAGGGCTAAATAATCAATTATCAATGATTAAGCAGGTAGCTTGCACATTTTAGGCCAAGTTCCAGGTCTCTAGCACCAATTATTTTTGAGATAATGCATTTTGGACAATTAAATACCAAATATTTGTGTCATTAGCATCATGCCTATAACTTGAAATCCGCATCACTTAGAGCTGAAGAATGTATTACCAACGTATGGGAAAGTGGCTTTTCTGCAAACATTGATCTATATTTCAGGTCTCTATGACCAATACTTATTAAGATAGAAAATTTTCTTGAACTAGAAATTTACAAACGGAAACAAAAATACTCTTTTCACCAATAGTTTGGATTCTGAATAACAAAGATGATCTCCACTACCCCTCCAGTGCCCAATGTCTTTGCTGAACCATATTTCAGGTGCTAGACAATGGTAAAATGTCACTGACACCCCATATTTGATTAGTTATCTCAGAGAAGCTTCAAAATTCATACTAAGCATGTCAGATGCAAGGAAAATGCAAAAATTCTGTGTAATATTTTGTTAAAACGTTAATTGATAATATATATTGAACACAATTTCAACTCCTGTCACCTGCAACAGAATTTTAGTGAGGTAAAGGGAAGAAGCCATTTTTTGTTGTGATGCTAATGACAGCGTGATGCTAATGATAATTAAGATAAAAATCTTTGTAGGGACGAGTGCAAAACTGGCAATCTGGCAATTTGTGCATGCAATGATCTTATGAACACCAGAAGCACGTTCACATTGATTCTGGTCCAGAAATATGCAGTCAAAATAGAGCAGCAAGGCGTTTGCTAATGACAAATTTAGATAGGACAACCGACATGCCAACAGAAATACTCAAACATTTTGGTTTACATAAATGATACAGAGCTACAGATAGCGTAGTTATTTTCTTGGGTTCTCAGACAATGTCAGACACAAGGTTTTCTCACAAAATGTGCGTCCCTTTCATTTTTATTAAGAAACCAAACTGGTGTGATGCTAATGATGCAATATTGGAGACACTGACGCAACAACCTCCTGCTCTTATACACTATACAGGATATTATTTCTGAAATTGGAAACTATATTTTAGAAGAGTGATAGTCAAGTCTCCATGTATGGAAGAGTTTAATTGAATCAGGATCCTGTACTAGTTTTTGTGATGCAATCTTTCGAAGAAAATGTTGGTGGAGACAGGCCATTTTCAGGGGGGTTGGCCACTTCAATGCTATTTTTGGATGGGATAAAAATAACCTTCAACATATTTTTTGAGTCAGAAGTTTTGCTAATATCCTTGTCTATAACAAATGATATCAAGAGGTCCTGCACGTGCCTTTCTTTCATCATAAATTATTGTTAAACACCAGAGACAAGAATTTCAGACTTACCAAATTTTGACCCAGATAAGCAACAATCAGTGAGTTAACGTTTAGACAGGAGAATAGTGTCATCTCTGACATCACAGTACACCAGCATAGAAAGTAAGTATGACAAGGACTGTAACATCCAGTAAATGGGTCTGCTACAGATTTCCCTGTGCACGAATTCTAAATGATTATCTGAAATTACTCTAGCACTTGAGTATGTTGTGACTTGCACCGGTTTTGTCGCAAATAGATCTGGTGCAAAAAAAAGCAGGAACTTTATGTTTAAGAACATGCAATTCTGTGATAACCAAGAAACCTTCTGACATCCGTCTCCTTTGGTGAAGATAAAGGATGAAACTAGACCTATCACCGGTCGGGTTCAATTTCAAAATGTTGTGAAACATTCTGATAACCAGAGATGCCTATTCATTGACAATGTGATCGAGGGTGATTGAATCATTTACACTGGGGAATGCTAAAAAGAATTGCACCCTCAATCATTTATTGCCTGAAATGTGGTCAATCACCTGCTCCAGTGGCGGATACAGGGGGGGGCCTAGGGGGCCCAGGCCCCCCCTAGACCCCTGAGATTAATAATAGTATTTTGAAGAAAATACGCGACAACGCAGGCCCGCGAATACCAAAACACTTCCAGGCCCCCACTAGATGATCCTTTCTGGATCCGCCACTGTGCTCCTTTAGTTTCAGGGGTGTATCTAGATTGAGAGAAAGCAACAGTGGTATCTCAATCTCTGTGATATGCTGTTCTATTCATATGAGCCCCTAACTGCAATTGCGAAATTGCAGGTCATGTGACCAGTATTGATGGATATGTAAATTGATTGGGCCCTCTTGCCTTTCACTAAGATCACAGCAAGGCCAGCGTTGACAAGTATGGATTGTGTTCATAATCAGGAATGATGAAAAAACAAATCTCTGATATTTCTTGTTTGCCTCATGCCGTCTCTCATTTCTCAGATGAATTGGATAAGTTTTATATTCTCAGTGATACAAGTTGATCAGTAGAGAAAATTTATGTAGCTAGACTAACCAGTTACTGAAATGTCATGATATTAATGACAGCATAGCAATCTCTCATGTGTGCACCAATATATTTTCCTTTTCCTTGGAGTCCTAACGGTTGAAGGAACAATAACAATGTGGGCAGCGGAGCCTGACCAAGCCCTTTGTCAGACCGACAAGACAAGAACACTCAAGCTCATTTTAAAGATAGGTGGCCAGCCACCTGAGATGCTATTGCTCTCTACTAGACTTCTATGTCATTTTTTTCGCCAAGCTTAGATTTAAGTCGGTTTTATTGGACGTGAGTGAAGATGCAGCAATACTAGAGAAGAAGTATTTTGTCTTTTTGCACTCTTTAATAAATAACCAGCATACATCTGGTCTATATCACTGAAGTTAGTATTTGATATCATTCTCAAGTGTATGCCTGCCTGTTACATATACTTTTGTGTTCAAATATATCTGCCTAACCACACACCTGCAAATGTCTACAGCAAAGTAAATTCCTCAGTATGGATCTCTTCACTTGTTCACTTCACCTCAGCCCAAAAGTGCCTTTTGAGCCAGGTGCAAACTAAACAACTGGACGAAGTGCATTGCTGCCCTACTGTCATATCTCTAAGTACATCCATTGAAGTGCAGGGCCCTCTGGGGAGTATGACCCAATTCAGGACTAAGCTTGCCTGAGAGATATCATTAAGAAGGGGGCATCGAGTTTCTCTGTTGATCAAAGGACTATCAGGGCTCTACAGACTGGCAGAACTGCAGCAGCAATGCCCGTGGGACTGCCTTGATGGACAGCCGAAAAGTCTTAAATTTGCAGTAAAGGTATTTGGTCGGTCAGATCTTGTACAACAAATTAATGTTGTGTAGAAGAACCAGATTTCTTTCGGCAATCTGAATAGATTCCTCCTAATTTCACCTCCAATGATATTAGCATAGTCGGCATATGCCAATTTCTTATGATATTCAAAACTGACATAGGCAAAAGCAATGTTAACTGAAATAGAAGATTATCAAAGAAACAACCAGATCAACAATTTACACACCGCAGCGATGCACTCTACAATGGATGTTTATCATTCCTATATTGACATAAATGACAAGTCTTTTGTGCTACTTGGATATCATTTGCCGCACACCTATTAAAACTTGACAATCTAGGCTACTTGAGATTCTGCTAAAAGATTTCCTCCTGATTATGTTAGAATACTGTAGCACTTGGGTATGTTTTGACTCCAGTTTAGTTGCAAAAATATCCAGTGCAAAAAAAAAGAAGCAAACACTTTACTTGTGAGAAACATGCAATGCTGTAATCAACAGGAAGCCATCCAATATCCTTCCCATTTGATGAAGATCAAGGACAACGCTAGACCTATCACCTGTCGTGTTCTTTTCCAGAATGCTTTGAAACATACTGATAACTAGAGATGCTATGATATGACTAAGGACAATTTAATAATTTATCAGGAGAATATTGTGAGGTGTTGCACCCTAAATAATGTTTTTGCCTGAGCTGTAGTCAATCACATAATTGCTTGAGACCTCTTTGCAATTCTAAGGGCTCTCACAAATATCTACAGTTGGAAATCCCTACAGGGAAGTTCATTGTATTGTAAGTCTTTCTAAGCCAAAATTAAGAGAGAGGTTTTGCTAAATGTATATGTTCATTTTTACATGTGCAGGTGATATCCACTGAAAACTACTTCATGACATATGTATTAATCTTTGTGTAGCAATTTTTGAAAACAAGGAAACCAGTGCACATTGTTTTATTATCGTTTTTCATAGCTACGTGTTTTTCAAGTTTGCAATTTGCTTCATTCCAAAACTGTGATGTCAGAGATTAAGTTGAATCATTTCGTTTATTACAAGCACAGATTTCAGGAAACTGACAAAGTGCAGTGACACATGGATAATGTATGTTTCATTATGCACTGTAACTGAACCAAAGAGACTACTTAGCCTCAAAGGAGAGTTGAAATTACTGACAAAAAATGTTGTATGAAATTGTGATAACTGGTGTCCAGTGAAAAACAGCAACACATTTTGTTTGGAAAACAATGAGGTGCAACACTCAGCTTAGACATGCGTTATTTGCTGTGGTTGTAAACAAATAGTAACATTGCCTGACAGCTTTAAATTCCTTTGTAATTAACTGTGATGTCAAACTCTGAACTGATATGTCACAGATTGAAGATTAGACCAATCACATTGACAGATACCCGATGATGTCACGGTTTATCTGCAAAACGAAGTTTTCAAAAAACACTTAGCTATGCACAGCGAGCCCGAACCAAATTTGGGGTTAAAAAAATGCCCCAGTATAACGATAGGCACCGTTACGAAGCTGAAGACGAGACGAACAAGCAGATGTAAAAAACAAAAAAATCTGTTGAAAACTTTTTGAGATATTGAATTTTTTCACTTTCTCATTTATCACACCCCATTTTTAACATCACAAGTTATGTGGAGAGTCTGTTAAATTAGCACCGCCTGTGCAAAACCAGTTTCAATCATACAAAATATCATTCAAAAGACATAGTAATCTTTTTTTTTTAATTATGCTGTTGCATTTAATGCAAAAAAGGTGTGACAAACTCATGCATGCGTAATTTCCAAGTAAAGTGTACATTTTTCATAAGAATTGCAAAAATTTGCATGCTCAACCGTTCCCCGGGCATTAGCAAGTAGTATTATGAAACGTATGCGCGTACATATTTGACAGAGCTTTTGTACTGATATATTCTTATCCTATCAATTAGGGAGAGTAAGGAGAAAACACTTCACTTTATTTTGATTCTATGAAACAAACAACAATGTTAGCTGAATAATCTAACATTACTTGACCTGTTTAATACTGTTTGACTACAATCCAATTGAATGATAAAAGGTTTTTCAGCAGAAAAACATCCATGGTCTTCTGTCATTAACTTCAACTCATTTCAGGAATGAAATAGCAAATTGATAAACCATAGCGTTATGAATAGCTAAAACACTGTATATTAAATGTCTATTCGAGTTTCCAAACATGTGCACTGCCTGACATCCAATCCATTCACCCTATTTCATAGTTCTGTGATTTTATTTTTAAAATGAATGTGAAACCAACTGATTAAAATTAAGATACCAAAGTTCATAAAACCAATTGCACACTTCTTCTTTCTTTTTTTAAAATACCAAACTGCCAAAGGCAAGCACACAGGCTGACATCTAAGTATTTATAACCATACATTTCATGAAGAATTAATTATACCTTTCCAGAATAGCCATATCTTTTTATTACTCTAATTTTCAATTTTATAAAACAACAACTATTATATAATTTGTTTTGTGTCAATAATCAAGAAATTGTGGTATTTCCTTGGTAAAGACAGCAAATAATTATCTGTTTCTTGTGACAAAATTCTTATAAATACACAAAATGAAGTTTGTCACACACTACGTCAATATGGGACTTTTCCCAATAAAGATAACATTCTGTTTAATTTTAAAATATCATCTAAAACACACAAAAATATTGTTTTGAAGTTTGCTCACATGAATTTGTAACTTGCACCCCAGCTAGATGGAATATCACACAAACAAAGGAATGTGACAAACCAGAAATGGAAAAATTGCAATATCTCAAAAAGTTTTCAACAGATTTTTTTGTTTTTTACATCTGCTTGTTCGTCTCATCTTCAGCTTCGTAACGGTGCCTATCGTTATGCTGGGGCATTTTTTTTCACCCCAAATTTGGTTCGGGCTCGCTGTGTATGAAAACGATAATAAATTGCAACTTGCAAGGACGTTTTCAAAAGAGATTTCCTATTGACTCTCAAAAGTGAATGAAGGACATTGAAGGTGCTTCAGTTAGGTGTTGTTTCAGAGAGAATTTTCATTAAAATTGAGAAACCCACTAAAACTGTATAAGGAAATGTTAGGGTCTCGTAACGTATTTTCTTTTGTAGTCAACCTGCACCTTCAGTTTCATTGGCCTACCAAGATTGAGAATAAGTAACTTTGGAAGCTCAACCACAACCACATACATGGCGAGCAATGATTGATATATACAGCAATTTGATAGGACCATACTGCCTTTCACTCAGATCACAACAAGGCCAGGGTTGACCAAGATGGATGGGCTTGTAATCAGGAAAAACAAAACAAATATCACTGATATTTCTTGTTCGTCTCACTCCCACTTTCATTATTTCAATGACAATAAGTTTTAGATTATCAGTATATGAAACGTACATGGCTAAATAGTAAACAACCAGTGACAATGGATTATCTGCAATATTTATGACAGCACAGCGACCCTTGATGTGTGCAACAATACATTTTCCTACTCCTTGGAGAACCATCAGCTGAAAGAACAATGTGAGCAGTGGAGCCTGACCAAGCTCTTTGTCAGACTGACAGGAAAAGAACACTCAATCTCCTCCCGAAGATGGATGGCCAGCCATCTAAGATGCTATTGCTTTCTAGTCTTTCGGGCTGCATTTATTGCCAGTCTTCTAAGTAAACGAAAACGCAGCAAAATTTGATTAAGTCTATTTTGCCTTCTTGCCCTCTCTCATAAGAGATGGGCAGGATGAATCCTGCATGTCCATTTTGGAAAAGTTAATATATGATTTTACATTATTCAGATGCATGCCTGTCTGCTACATATTCCAGTGTTCAAGCAGTAAGAAATATTTATAGTAATCATTTCATTTCTACCTAAATACATGCATACAGATACCTTTGCTACAGAAATGGCTTAAATACTCTGCATAGATCTCTTCACTTGCAAATTTCACCGCAGAATATTTCCAAAGATGCCTTTTCAGATGATGTACAATAAGCAACTTTTAAAGTGCATGGCAGCATTCTTGTCATATCTTCAAGTACATCCATTGAAGTGTAGGGCCCTGTGAGCATTGTGAACCAGTTCAGGACTAAGCTTGCCTTGGAGATATCATTAGGAAGAGGGCATTGGGTTTCTCTGTTGATCAAAAGACTATCGCAACTCCACAAACTGGGGGAATGATAGCAGCAATGCCTATGGGACTGCAATGATGGACAGCAGAAGGGTCTTAAGATTGCACCTTAAGAATTTAGTGTTGTTACTACGTGTTAGACCAAGCACAACAAATCCCTGTGTCGCCCGAAGAACCAGTTTCCTTTTGGCAACAACTGCAGTAAAGAGGTAGCTGAAGGTGAGGTAACATACACTCATTAGGATTCCAGCTAATTTCACCCCTTCCCCATGATATAATTGCATGGTATACTGACGTGTTTATATTCATCTTTAAAACGCATTTGCAGCATATCAATTTAAAATGCAGATATTTTATAACAACATCACTATGTCGCAACTAGAAGAAAACTACAACCTCACATCTAGTAGCCCTGTCATATTTTATAACTAGAATATATTCAGCATGACAATGTCTGACATGTACATGGATGTGATATATTTAAGAAATTAAATTGAAACCCCTCACTTTTCAATACTGCTGATCTACCAGCATGATAAACTCAGGATTATTTAAAAATTCTATTGCACTTGAGTGCCTTGTGCCTTGCGCCAGTTTAATTGTGAACAGAAGCAGTGCACAAAAAAAAAGGGCGACAGCTTTATTTGTAAGAGCATGCAACACTGTGGTCAACAAGAAGCCTGTTTACATCCTTTCCATTTACAGAAGATCAAAGATACAGCTAGAGCCATCACCTGTCATGTCATGAAATCACAAATGCTGTGAAATAGGTTGATAACAGTAGCTGCCTATGATGTGATTGAGGTGATTTAACAATTTATACCATTCGACACCTCTGTCAGCCAATCATGAGCCAGTATTTCACTGCAATAAAACCCATATTCTGTGTTGTCCAGTTATCCTCCCATGGGAGAATAATAAGTGAAGCTGTGAAAAAACAACAGCAACAAATGACAAGTTTCAGCTTTGTCTTATGGTATAAGCCAGTTATTCACCGCGGGATCGGCAATATGTGTTTATCACAGCTCGGGCTAACGCCCTCGCTGGATAAATCACATATTGCCTCTCCCGTGGTGAATAACCTATACTTACATTGGCTAATGTCAGAAAATGTTACCCCTCAATCCTCTTTTTCTTGAACTTTAGTCTACCTCAGTGCTCAAGAACTGTTGACGATTCTGAAGACCCACCAGTGAATTTTTTTAACATTGTAACTGGCAGACCAAATGGTCTCCCAGTTGACAGATTTGGTCTCCCAGTCATTGCCAAACTGGTGTCACTGGGAGACCAATTTTCCCAAACACTCTCATTAATTTCACATTTAGTTTATCACGATTTGTAATTCTTGGATGCATTTGAAAGCTAGGCTTCTTCTTTCCAGATCAAAAAATATTATATTACTGTCTTCGCCATTTTACAGTTTTTACTTTGGCTGATGCCATCTTTCTGATTGCCAACTTTCATAAATCAAAAATTTGTCAAATTTGTCTTGGTGGAAATCAACAGTCAGGTCAACTGTTCAAAGTCCCTCTTCCAAACATGTCATTACACAAATATATCTTATCGGTTTTCAGCTGATTGATAGCTGGGTGGTGTAGTGGTTAAGGTTCCCGCCTGCTCCGCTGAAGGTCTTTGCCTGCATGGGTTCGACTCCCGGCTGGGGAACCCGAAATTTTCAGTGGACCTTTATGAGCAAAATCCCAGCTGGATGTCGTTCGGATGAGACATTAAATTGGCGGCCCCTTGTATCAGTGTCTGTGCTGGGCAAGTAAAAGATCCCTCACATGGGGTAAATGTGTAACATGTTGAGGACTCCTGCTCTCTCTCATCTCATCAATCAATCCTCGTGAGCGCCCAGAACTGGGCTTAGAGGGCTGCACTTACCATATCTATCTATCTATCTATCTGATAAATGTCACGCATCATGGAGCTACGATGTACCGTCGGTGTCCCAGTCCTTAAAAAATGTTCTGAGACCCACTGGTTTTATTCACGATCAGTTCTGTTGACTTTCGTCTTAAATTCAGAATAAGTGTCAAATGAAGAGACATTCCATCATGCTGAGACATGAAGCTTGTTGATGAATGTGGGCACCTAATGCTCACGCTGAAAATATCTTGAGAGAATTTCATTAGCTTATGGACTAAAATCCAAATGATCCTGCTAAATTCAAGACAGAACAAGGAAATCTGTGCAACATGTTCAATGAAATTGCAAAGGCTATTTTCCAAGTATTTTTCCTGGTGTAGTATCCACAGTCAATGAAGGACTTTGGTCAAGTTGCTTTTCAGAGACAATTTTTATCCATAATGGAGTCTGATGAACCCGCCAGAGCTGTCTAAAGAAGACAGAACGGCCATCGACCAGGCTATTTTAAGTATGTTAGGATCTTGTAAATTTTTCATCATTCTTATATGGATATCTCTCATATCAAATTCATAAAAAAATCGATTAAACTTGACCTGTAGTTACT
Source organism: Platynereis dumerilii (assembly GCA_026936325.1). Taxonomy (NCBI): domain Eukaryota; kingdom Metazoa; phylum Annelida; class Polychaeta; order Phyllodocida; family Nereididae; genus Platynereis; species Platynereis dumerilii. The sequence goes on from JAPTHN010000010.1 coordinate 27,713,993, forward strand.
GTTTCAGTGGTCTACTCAGCTAGGGATCTCAATCTCAAACATATGAAGTTCAAGCCCAAACCGAAATTGCTTCTTTTGTAGTAGGTATTTGTGGAAAGCAATGATTGATATGTACAGCCAATTGATAGGGCCATATTGCCTTTCACTGAGATCGCAGAAAGGCTGAGGTTGACAAGGACAGATGGGCCTGTAATAAGAAAAGACAAAACAAAAAATCACAGATGTTTCGTGTTCGCATCACTCCCTCTTATTTTTCTTTTATATGTGATTAGTTTCATATTCTTTATGATATTGGTTTATCAGTAGCGGACGTGTGCATTGCTGAACATACAAGTAATACTGAATTATCTGTAATGTTTATGACTGCATGGCGACCCCTGATGTGTGTAATAATACATGTACATTTTCCTGCTCCCTTGAGAACGAACGGTTGAAAGAACTACAACAATGTATTCATGAAAAGAACACTCAAGCTCATTTTGAAAATGGATGACAAGCCATCTGAGATGCTATAGCTTTCTACTAGTCTTCTTGGTAAGTTTCTTTGCCAGTCTTCGAGATTGTTTTACTGCAAATTCAATTAGTATGAGTTTCCTTGACAAGTTTTCTCACTGTCCACGTATCATTTTAAGCTTGTCTGATTGGTCTAGGAGCTATCTTATGTCAACCAAATCTATCAATTCAATGTAGTATGCAATAAGTGACCAGCAGGGTTGGAAAAGTTGATAAGATAAGGGTTGTTTTTCAATTGGGGTACGCTCTGGAAAGTCACACGATATCCAAAATACCAGAAATACCATGCATATATTTGGAAAAAACGATACACAGAAAGATTAAACAAACTGAGACGGACCTACAGTAGCGAAAAAATTATTCAAATCGGCTTATAACTGCCTGAAAAAAATTTATTTGTGTCATTTTGACCAAAATTGACTGTCTCATTTGCAAATTAGGCAAATATCGCTTCAGATTTTCCAGTCTTGACCTAACAGTAAGTTTTAACCAATGTGAAAATGCTTTCAACAAGGTCCCAAGAGTTCAACATTAGAATTAAATGCAACAACTATGATTAGTCTCTTCAGAATCCTGCATTGAACACATGAAGGTCAATTCCGTCAAATATTGTCCTCTCCGAAATAGGGTCAGCAGAACAGCTATAACATTAACTTAAGATGATTTTTATTTTATTGAAATACTCCTTCAATAGATTAGACAAAGTTTTGGTAAGTGTTACACTTCAGTTGTATGAACTGCACAATGCTCGTAGCGGAGAACACCAAAAACAGCTTCGTCAAATAAACAGTCCTCTCCGTCCTCTCCGAAAAAAGATATTTTCCTTGACACGCACAAAAGTTCTTGGCCAAAATTAAGCAAGTAAGATGATCTTTCATTGTCAGACATATATCTATCCACTCAGCACAAGCCCATACAACTGGTTGTTCTATACATCCAGTAATAGAGGGATGAGCAGAATATTAACTTTGGTCAAATTATCAAAAAGTCAAATAAAAAAAAATTCAGAATACTTGTAGCCCTAAAATTTTCAGAAATCCACGGCACGGTATATAAAAACAGAAAAAAGTCAATATGGCCAGAAAAAAAGACCTTTATTTTTGACCCCCTTGAGACAAAACTATGTACCCCGATTGAAAAACAACCCATAAGCAGTTTAAAATCACCAACTTCACTGTCCACTGAATCCATTCCAGACACCAGTGAGACACGTCATAGGCTTTGTAATACGTTTTTATGATATTCAAATTAGATTTTTGCCATGTCATTCAGTGCCTCAACCAATCAGATGAACTCTATTTGCTACGTTTCACTATCCAATTGCAGAAACTCATACTTATTGAAATTGCAGTAAGTCAGTTTTATTGGAAAGGGGTGAGTGAGTTTGCGTTTCAAGCCCCATCAGCAACAGTTTTATTTGTAAGGTTGTGAACAAAGATGGAACTACATTAGAGAGCGGTGTTTTGTCTTTTTGTAGTTTGCATCCCAGATCAAGAGCAGAACTATCTGCTTAGTGGTAGCTATACAGTCTGCAAACTTCCATGTGCCCTCAACGTTGGACGTAGATGGGCACTGCTCAACGTTCATTTTCAGAAGATGTGTATGACATCATCAGTTTGTGTGTTATTTGATGGGAAGACTTCAGCTGAGGAAATTTGTAAATTTGAACTCTATATGTGACCTGCGCCACCAAAATGAGTTCTAAATGGCAATTTTTATTTCCCAGAAATGAGTAAAATGTGTCAAAAGGTCACATTTCAATGTTTTTTAGATCTTGGTACCACGTTTTAGCAAAATAAATTTCCTTTGAATAATCAAGACCATTTTACAAGAAATTGATTTTAAATTATCTAAATTGAATGTTCTTCTTGATATTTTTAGTTCTTTCATTGCAATGGCGGGAAATTCAAATGTCTTTTTCTCAAAGTTTGATGTTTTGTATCATCATTTTTTGAGGTGGATTGGATGAAGATATCAAAACATATGAACCATCATTTTAAAGCCCATTTCCAGTAAAATAAAGTCATATTTACAACTAAATATGACAAGGAGCCGACTTTGAACCCATTTTGGTGGAGCAGGTCACATATGTGCTATTTTGTGTATGATTCCTCATGAACTACACCTAATTTAAGATACTGTAGCTAACACAGAAATGATTATCAGACAAGAAAGGACAATAATCAGACAATAGATGATAAGACACACTCTAAAAAATTTGAGACAAAATTGGTTTTTTAGATTCAAAATGGTTTTTTGAAAAACCAAATTTCACTGCAAAAAACCAACATGAATTTTTAAAAAAATCCATGTTGGTTTTGCATTGAAATTTGGTTTTTCAAAAAAAAAATTTTGAATCTAAAAAACCAATTTTGTCCCGACATTTTTTAGAGTGCAGGTAATGATCAGATAAGAAATGACATGAAAAGCCACAATCAGACAAGAACATATTTAGACAATCAGAAAATAAGACAAGCGAAAACATTAGATAAGAGAAGATCAAACAAGTAATAATCTGATAAAGAAAGATCAGACAAGCGATAATCAGGCAAGAGATTCCACGTAAGTATGATGAGGACTGTAACATCCAGTAAATGGGTCTGCTACAGATTTATCTGCGCACAAATTTTAAATGATTATCTGAAATTCCTCTAGCACTTGAGTATGTTGTGACTTGCACCGTTTTTGTCGCAAATAGATCAGGGGAAAAAAAAAGCAACAACTTTATGTTTAAGAACATGCAATTCTGTGATAACCAAGAAACCTTCTGACATCCGTCTCCTTTGGTGAAGATAAAGGATGAAACTAGACCTATCACCTGTCAGGCTCAATTTCAAATTGTTGTGAAACATGCTGATAACCAGAGCTGCCTATTCATTGGTAATGTGATCGAGGGTGATTGAATCATTTACGCTGGGGAATGTTAAAAAGAATTGCCCCCTCAATCAATTATTACCTGAAATGTGGTCAATCACCTGCTTCTTCAGTTTCAGTGGTATACCCAGATTCGGAGAAAGCACCAGTGGTATCTCAATCTCAGTGATATGTTGTTCTATTCATATATACGAGCCCCTAACTGCAATTGTGAAATTACAGGTCATGTGACCAGTATTGATGGATATGTAAATTGATTTGGCCTTATTGCCTTTCACTAAGATCACAGCAAGGCCAGCGTTGACAAGTATTAATGTGTTAATAATCGAGAATGATGGAAAAACAAATCTCTGATATTTTTTGTTTGCCTCATGCCGTCTCACATTTCTCAGATGAATTGTTTTATATTCTCAATGATACAAGTTGATCAGTAGAGAAAATGTATGTCGCTAGACTAACCAGTAACTGAAATTTCATGATATTAATGACAGCATAGCAACCTCTCAAGTGTACAACAATATATTATCCTTTTCCTTGGAGTCCTAACAGTTGAAGGAACGACAACATGTGGGCAGCGGAGCCTGACTAACCCTCTGTCAGAACGACATGATAAGAACACTCAAACTTCTTCGCAAGATGGATGGCCAGCCACCTGAGATGCTATTGCCTTCTACTAGACTTCTGTGCCATTTTTATCGCCAGTCTTAGATTTAAGTCGGTTTTATTGGACGTGAGAGAAGATGCAGGAACACTAGAAAAGAAGTATTTTGTCTTTTTGCACTCTTTAATAAATAACCAGCATGCATCTCGTCTATATCACTGAAGCTAGTATTTGATGTCATTCTCAAGTGTGAGCCTGCCTGACAAATATACTTTTGTGTTCAAATATTTTTGCCTAACCGCACGCCTGCAAATGTCTACAGCAAAGTAAATTCCTCAGTATGGATCTCTTCACTTGTTCACTTCACCTGGACGAAGTGCATTGCTGCGCTACTTTCATATCTCTAAATACATCCATTGAAGTGCAGGGCCCTCTGGGGAGTATGACCCAATTCAGGACTAAGCTTGCCTGAGAGATATCATTAAGAAGGGGGCATCGAGTTTCTCTGTTGATCAAAGGACTATCAGGGCTCCACAGACTGGCAGAACTGCAGCAGCAATGCCTGTGGGACTGCATTGATGGACAGCCGAAAAGTCTTAAATTTGCAGTAGTAAAGGTATTTGGTCGGTCAGATCTTGTACAACAAATCAATGTTGTGTAGATGAACCAGATTTCTTTCGGCAATCTCAACTGACATAATATAACTGTGATATTTTACTGTGATATTTAAAATTATAACTTGTCTCTCATAATTCTTTTTAGAATGGATCATCCTGTTTGATTTTATGTGCCATGTTTTTTGTACGATGATGTGAGACATTAATAAACATATCTATCTATCTATCTATCTAATATAGATACAGATTCATCCTAATTTCCCCTCCAATGATATTAGCATGGTCGGCATGCCAATTTCTTATGGTATTCAAAACCAACATAGCCAAGAAACAACCAGATCAATAATTTACACACCGCAACAATGCACTCCAAAATGGATGTTTATCATTCCTATAACGACATAAAGGACAAGTCTTTTGTGCTACTTGGACATAATTTGCCGCATGCAAACCTATTAAAACTTGACAATCTAGGCTACTTCAGATTCTGCTGAAAGATTTCCTCCTGATTATGTTAGAATACTGTAGCACTTGGGTATGTTATGACTCCAGTTTAGTTGCAAAAATATCTAGTGCAAAAAAAAGAAGCAAACACTTTACTTGTGAGAAACATGCAACGCTGTTATCAACAGGAAGCCCTCCAATATCCTTCCCATTTGATGAAGATCAAGGACAACGCTAGACCTATCACCTGTCGTGTTCTTTTCCAAAATGCTTTGAAACATACTGATAACTAGAGATGCTTAAGGGCAATTTAAATTATCTAATCATTTACCAGGAGAATATTATGAGGTGTTGCACCCTAAATACTGTTTTTGCCTGAGCTGTAATCAATCACATAATTGCTTGAGCAAGACCTCTTGGCAATTCTAAGGGCTCTCACTGGTATTTGACCACCTCCAGTGTTGTGCATTTGCAATTTTGCATCTTTAAGTTTTGAATAAATGATAAATCAAGAGTCATTCTATCACTCGGAGAATCTTTACATGTCGCTGAGAGTCGGCACAACAGGCTCTGCAAATATCTTAAGTTGGAAATCCCTACAGGGAGTTCATTGTATTATAAGTCTTTCAAAGCCAAAATTAAGAGAGAGGTTTTGCTACATGTATGTTTCATTTTTACATGTGCATGTGATATCCACTGAAAGCTACTTCATGACATATGTATTAATCTTTTTGTAGCAATTTTTTGAAAACAAGGAAACCAGTGCACATTGTTTTAAATTGCTACTTGCAAGGACAAGATCAAAAGAGATTTCCTATTGACTATCAAAAGTGAATGAAGGTGCTTCAGTTAGGAGTTGGTTCAGAGAGAATTTTCATTAAAATTGAGAAACTCACCAGAACTGTATAAGGAAATGTTAGGGTCTCGTGTTTTCTTCTATCATTCTTGTATCGATATGTCCTTTTATATTGATAATAATCAATTGTAGTCAACCTGCACCTTCAGTTTCAATGGTCTACCCAGATTGAGAATACGCAACTTCGGAAGCTCAATCATAACCACATAATATACTATATAGATAAGTGCAATTGCGTTTTGATATAGCAGGTCTATGTGGCGAGCAATCAGAGCATTTTTTAAGGATTTTACGCTGGGAGACCAACGGAACTTTGTAGCGTCATGATGGGTGCCGTCATCTATAGCTCAACAGCTGAGTGTGAAGATCCATTAGATACACTCTTATAATATAGTCATTCCAATGGGAGTTTGAATTGTTGAACTCACTTCTAATTTAGGAGTTGTGCCTATTGCAACCACAAAGAGTTTCGCAATTTGTTGTAATTGGCAATCAAAAAGATGGCAGAAGCAAAAGTAAACAGTATAATATTCTAATTGTATAGGCCTACTATGTATAGACAGCGAAGAATAGTTTTAATACACTACCCTCCAAAAGTTTGAATACACCTGGATAGGTGAGTTTTCTTTTAAAAATACTTGATTTTGAATGGAATGTTTGCTTAATATGTACAGTGTACATCAAACAATAAAGGAAGTCACATTGAAGCCAGAAGTTGTCTTTATTTTTCAATTTATGTAATTTTGGTTGAAATTTATGGCCTTTCTCGATATCCCAAATTTTGGTATTTTATAAATTGTCACAGCCGAGTTATCTTCTAGATTTATGAAATTTAATCATATTTGAGTGTTTCCAGAGTTGTAACATGATCGTAACAGTTATTTTAAACCCAAAAAAATACGGTTTAAAAATTAGACATTGACCACTCAAAAATACAAAATTTAGAAAATTTCGGGTCACCATGAAGTATAATCATTGAATGTATCTTCTCTAGTGAAAATTATTTTATTTGAGCTGTTTCAGCATTGTTTCGACCCAAAAATAGCCAAAATCAATATTTTTGTCCGCTTTTCAAAGTCCATTTTCTGGTATGAAACTACTTGCAAAATCATCAGAAACCAGTGGAAATGTGTAAAAAATGATTAAATGTCATAAATATGGAAGATAACAGTGCTTTTGTAGCTTTTTTAAAAAAATGAAAAAATTGTATATCGAGAAATTTATATAAATTTATACAAAAATTATCTAAAAACATGAAATATGGACACCTAATGGTCTGACTACAATCTTCATATTGTTTGATGTAAATTTAAAACAAAATTTTTGTTGAATATTAGGTATTTTTGAAAGAAATCTAACCTTATCTGGTGTATTCAAACTTTTGGAGGGTAGTGTATGAGAAGGGTTCAAATGAGACCTGGAACTACAGATTAAGATGACAAAATATGAAATTAATGAGCGTCTCTGGAAAAAAAATGGTCTCCCGGTGATACCAATTTGGTAATCACTGGGAGACCAAATCCGTCCACTGGGAGATCATTTGGTCTCCCAGTTACTTTGTTAAAAAATGCTCTGCGAGCAATGATTGATATATCCAGCAAGTTGATAGGACCATATCGCCTTTCACTGAGATCACAACAAGGCTGGGGTTGAAAAAGATGGATGTGCTCGTAATCAGGAAAAGACAAGGCAAAAATCACTGTTATTTCTTATATGTCACACTATGTCTTTAATTTCTTCCATGTCAGTGATAAGCTTCAGATTATCTGTCTATCAGTAGACAAATTGTGCATGGCCTAACAAGCTAGTAATTCTGCATTCTCCATGATAATATTATTTATGACACCATAGAAACCTCTCATGTGTGCAACGATATATTTTCCCTTTCCTTGGAGTGCTATCAGTTGAAGAAACAACAACAATGTGGGCAGCGGAGCCTGACCAAGCCCATTGTGAGACAGACATGATAAGAACACTCAAGCTCATTTTAAAGATAGATGGTCAGCCACCTGAGATGCTATTGCCTTCTGCTAGTCTTCTGGGCATTTTTCTTTTCCAGTCTTCTAGCTTTGAGTTGGCTTTATTTGACACAAGGGAAGATGCAGCAATATGATGTATTTTGCATTTTTGCCCTCTTTAATAGGGAAAATAACCACAATACATCTAGTCAGTACTAGATATCATCTTCAAGTGAAGGCCTGTCAGTTACATATTTTTAAAAGTGTTAATGTAACACTGTAATCAACAGGAAGCCCTCCAATACCCTTCCCATTTGATGAAGATCAAGGACAGTTCTACTTCAAAATGCTTTGAAACATGCAGATAACAAGAGATGCCGCAACGTGATTAAGGATAATTTCATCATTGCCCTGGAGAATATCACGAGCTGTTTCCCTCCCAATAACTTCTTGCCTGAACTGTATTTTATCATATGATTATCTGAGCAAGAACTCTTGACACCTCTAAAGATTCTCACTGTATTTGAATCACCATCAGTTCTGTTGACTTTTGTTTGAATTTCAGAATAAATGGGAAATCAAGAGTCATTCCATCGCTTTCATAATCTAAGCATGTCGATGTGCGGCACAAAAGGCCCTGCAAACCTCTCAAGTTGGAGCACAATTATTATAAGGTGTTGCCCGCTAAACAATGTGTTTGTCTAAACTGTAGTCAATCACACTAGTGCTAGAGCAAGACCTCTTGCCAATTCTAAAGACTCTCACAGGTTTTTAATCACAATCAGAGTTGTGAACTTTTGTTTAAAAAATTCAAATAAATAGGAAATCAAGCATCATTCCATTACTCTGAGAATCTAAACATGTCGATGAGTGTGGCACAAAAGGCTGTGCAAATATCTCAAGTTGGATATGCCTCCAGAGGAGAGAGGTTTAGCTATGTAGGTGATATCTACATATAATTGTGTTCCTGTACTTGTTCATGGAACCTTAATATCTCCCATTAAATAGTTAAAAAATCAGTTAAACTTGACCTGCACTTTTAGTTTCAATGTGGTACCTCAATCTCACCCATACACTGTTTGTTCTATCCATATATTGCCTATAAGCGCAGTTGCATCATAATACGACAGGTCTTTATGGTGAGCAATGATTGATATGTACAGCAAATTGATAGGGCCTTATTGTCTTTCACTCAGATCACAACAAGGGTGGGCTTGACAAAGATGGAAGAGCTCATAATCAGGAAAAGACAAGGCAAAATCACTGATATTTCTTGTTTGTCACACTCCGTCTTTTATCTCTTTCATGTCTGTGATAAGTTTCAGATTCTCTGTGATATTTGCCTATCAGTAGCAGAAATGTACGTGGCTAGACAAACTAGTAATTGGATTCTCGATAATATTTATGACAGCATAGCAACCTCTGATGTGTGCAACAATACATTTTCTTTTTCTTCCTGTTGGCCAGACAGTTGAAGGAACAACAACAATGTGCAGCAAAGCCTGACCAGGCCCTTTTTTAGACTGACATGAAAAGAACGATCAAGCTCATTTTGAAGATGGATGGCCACATTGGCCAGCCCCTGATTTGCTACTGCCTTCCAGTCTTCATCACCCAATTCCTTCCCGTCTGCTTATTTCAAATCAGTTGTATTGGTCAGGAAATGACTTCAGATGTAGAAATATTGGAGGTAGATAGGCAGCCTATTATGTATGGTCCATATTGCAAAAGTTTGTATATAATATAATTATTTGTCTATGGTATTTCACATCTGATAACCTTAAATATATGTAAATATATATATATATATATATTCAGCCAGTTCATTTGAGGACAAATTTAAATGAAAATCAAGCACGTGTACGTATTACATAATTCATGCCAATTTTCATGCTTAAATTCCTATGCATGGATTCAGTGTGCTCTCTGTGTACAATTTCACCCTAGCCCATTTCCAAGTAAGCCCTTTCAGCCAGGCATGAAATCAGGTGTGAAAATATCTGTGAACCATATTTCACATCACCCAATGTGTGACATCAACTTAGTGGTGTTATTCCAACATAATGAAGTCCATTATATGTGATCCATGGTGATGGATGGTTGTATTATGAGAGCATATGGCTCACACAAAACCCACACAATGCCCATACAAGGCTTACAAGACCAAAGGACTGTAGTATTATAATAATAATATACAGTATGTCGCGTAAAAAATAGCAGTGAAGTGAGCAGTTTACAGCCGAAGTCATAAGGCCTAGTTAAAAAATAATGAAGCCAAAGTGTCACATGACCACGAAAATTTTAAAATGTTTATGTGTATCAAATATCAAATGACCCAATAATATTGTAACAAACATGTCTAAGTTACAGAAACTGTGTTTACCATTTTGCTGTGGTTTGTGGAAAGAACTGGTAAAAGCGGAATATTACCAAATTTTATTTACTGTTATTTTCATGGCAGTAAAAGAAAAGTAGACTAAATGGTAACTTATCTTCAAACTAAATGTAATTTTTTTGTTGGATGACATAACTCTTTAAGTCTTCATGGCTGTTTTCATCCGAATTCATCAAATATTTTATGAGGAAAACATTATTCATCGAATTTTGTTGAAATATTTAAAAAAAACTTACATATTTTCTCCTCAGATGTACACATTTTCCTCCTGTCTTGTGTTATGCATCTGTATGTGAGCTTCGAATTGGTACCAAATAAGTGCCACCAAAGTGAATACGAACGGAGCAAATGATGATAGAAGCGTGATTTTTAGCCTATTTTTCCAGATAAAAAGCCAATTTTGTGTAATGCTGTGACACAGAAGTAAAAAAAGGGTTCTGGTTTTGACCCGAATTGATTCTATATGCATTATTAATAATAACTGGATGAAGCGTAAGAGTAATTACAAAATTAAAGTGAAATTTGTATAGGTTATTCACCTAGGGAGAGGCAATATGTGATTTATCCAGCGAGGGCATTAAACACATATTGCCGATCCCGCGGTGAATAACTGGCTTATACCATAAGACAAAACTGAAACTTGTCATTTGTTGCTGTGTTTTTTTCACAGCTTCACTTATTATTCTCCCATGGGAGGATAACTGGACAACAAAGAATATGGGTTTTATTGTAGTGAAATACTGGCTCTTGATTGGCTGACAGAGGTGTCGAGTGGTATAAGCATTAGTTATTGCCTTTTTCAACAAATTGGCCACAAATTTTGAGGAAAGCTTTACAAAGAGCAAAAATTTGATAAAGAAACATTGAAACATACTCCAACTACTGAAATATTGTGTTGATTATCACTACAATTAATACTAGAATGATTGCGTTACTCCTTACAAGAAAACCATGAAAATATAATCAATATTTTCCATAGCGTTACGCTTGCGACAAAGCCCCATTTAAGAAATCTTTGTATTTTACCTCCAGAAACCAGCTGCGGACCTGGATTACTTGATTGTTTCTCAAACCTACACAGATTTTGCAACATTACAAGCCAAACCAGATTTAAAACGGAGCTTTTATTGCTCTGTGGCACTACAAAGTATTCTGGGCGTTACGCTTGCGATGGATTCACCTACCGTGCAGTGGCGGAGCTATGGGGGGGCCTGGGGGGGCCAGGGCCCCCCCAAATGGATAAGTGGCCCCCCCATCGGCCCCCCCATTTGAGATTTGAAAATTTAAAAAAATAATGCTTCTTTGAAAGTTTTCTAATTAAACAAATCTGATTTACCAGAGTGATTTGTACAAACTGCTCAATTTTTCATACATGCATGGAATTTCCGTTCATTTTTGGTATATTTCTGTCATTTGCACAAATTGCTACTACCTTTTAGGCCTATTTGAGGAGTTGGGTAGATTTCCATAAAAAGACTTTCATAAATTTTCGATTTACACCTATGTGTAAAAAAGAGGGCATTCTAAGTCGGAATATACTCAAAACTTGCAAAGATAGTTATGAAAAAAAACAACAACAAAAACTAGAGGATCACTTCACTGCAAAAGATACTCTTTGTGACTCATAATAATTGATGACATGTCATTGTCATGTTTTCAATATCGGAACCATAGAATCTGTTTCATTATTTTTTGATAGTTCAAAACATATTTTAGTGTGAGTATGAGATGTAGGCTATGGTCATTTTGTTTATTAAAAGATAAGACGTTCAATTGCTAATTCATTCGTAAAGAAGTCTTGTAACGCAGTGTCAATTTTTATCCATGTAATGCCGCAAAAATGTCGCAAAAATGCCGCGAAAGGTTGGCCCCCCTAGTTCAGACCCTGGCCCCCCCTTGGCCCCCCCACTCATGGATTTCTGGCTACGCCACTGCTACCGTGCTATTCATTGGAATTTTTTAGTGAACTAAATTTTCCACAACCATAAGAAGCTCCAAAAGGGGTAAGCAGATATAAGACTAGGTCTCAAGGGCCAAAAGATTCAACTGACACATGTCAAAGGGACACTAGAGCATCCTAGATCAGTAAGCGTCAAATTTGACTTAATTTTTGGAAGTCAACCTTTGAATCCAAATAGCTCAATAATGTCAACACAGGCAAATATAAATACTTGATTTGATGGATTTATGAAGCCTGAGGATGTAGAGATTAAAAAAGTGTTGGGAAATTGCCTTAGAATACGTCCACATTTGTAAAACTGAAAGAATTCAAGTGGTCAAAAATGTTATGTCACGTTCTATTTGTGAAAAAATGCTTGTTTTTCAATGTAATTCAACTCTATCTCAATAACTATGAGACAGAATGTCGTGAAATTTTCAGGAAAGTTGCACAAGAATGTAATTAAAGCAATGGTGTATCATGAAGTTGTCACATACAGCCATTCTCATATTTTGAGACCCCTACAGAAAATATGCTTCGTGGCTTCATTATTTTTGAACCAGGCCATAAGCATAGACTTCTAAAAGATTGAGCGTTTCACGCTTATCATATATGTGAATAACTTGGTGATGTACTAAATCACTTCTGAAGTGATGCTATCGGTTCCATCTGTTATGTGTACATGCACTGGTTATTGTCTTCTTTGAATATTTCACAAAGCATCATAATCATTACAATATGCAAGTGAGTGTGATATTCTTCATACCTTTTCATTCAAAGTAGCAAATAAACATTTTTAGTACGCAAAATCGAACTCCAAGAGAGGGGTACAACATCGAAATAATTGCATATAATTTTGTAACATGCAATGGTTTGACAATATGTGCTTTTATAATCTTTACCGTGTTGTCAAAACAGTTATTTTAATTGCAACTTTGGTTTGATCAATGTTTGTTCTAGTTTTCCTATAACTCCATCAAAATAACTCAGAAATCAAGAATGAGTCATTTTTAAATGCTCTACTGTAAAGAGTAGGGGAGTATAACAAGGCGCTACAATGGAGCTCATTGCCACCATTAATCACAAGGCGGATAGCATTTTCCTGTCACGCTCTGCTGACTATACTGATTAGATCCTGTGTTGCCATCAATTATTCTACCCAGGAGACTTGCAAGCCTGTAATGATCGCGGCTACCCATTGATCACAACTTGATTGGAGGCCCTTTGTACACTCCTCACGTCTTTGCAACACCAGCCAAAATTTATCTTGTTCGTAAGACAGAGTGTTACTACCACGCTTTGGTATGTGTTGTTAAGTGAGTTAGCCTTTCCAAGTGAGTGGTAGACTTTACCCTTTAATTATGTCAATCAATCAACTTCTAATTTCAAAGAGCTTGGATAATTGCTTCAGAGAGCATCTAATTACAGCGTCTGAAGTACTCAGTTAGCTGTTCTAAATATCATAAGTTAAGTACATGTTGAATCTTCTTTTAAAATGACATCATTATTATGTTAGTGCTTGAAGTTTCTACTTTCAACTTATGCAATTGGACAAATGTAACAAAACAATTGTCCAATACGGATCATTGAAACAATACAGTGAGTTCATATCATCAAACAAACGTTACCTTAATGTTTCCTTCATAAGAACAAGAAAGTGGAAAAACCTTCATTGAGTTATGCCATTACTATTTCTTTGGTTGAACTGCCTCTCCTTGCCTGAGCCTCTCCTTAACAATTCTAGGTGGGCTCCTCGTCAGCCGCAAGTAGTTGCCTTAGGGGTGTCCTCCTACTCTTGTTATGCTTTTGTTTTTATATATCTATGTTTACTGTATATAAAAATAAAACTTCTTGAGTTTTGAGTCAGCAATTATTTTCATTTTGTCATAATTCATTGTAAAGACTTGTTAATGAGGTGATAGATAGATAGATAGATAGATAGATAGATAGATAGATAGATAGATATGGTAAGTGCAGCCCTCTAAGCCCAGTTCTGGGCGCTCACGAGGGTTGATTGATGAGATGAGAGAGAGAGTAGGAGTCCTCAACATGTTACTCATTTACCCCATGTGAGGGATCTTTCACTTGCCCAGCACAGACAGTGATACAAGGGGCCGCCAATTTAAGGTCTCATCCGAACGACATCCAACTGGGTTTTTGCTCATAAAGGTACACTGAAAATTTCGGGTTCCCCAACCGGGAGTCGAACCCATGCAGGCAAAGACCTTCAGCGGAGCAGGCGGGAACCTTAACCACTACACCACCCAGCTGAAATGCTTTAAACTTTGTCATAAGCATTTCCCATACAGAAATTAGACTTTCACCTATATGTAACAGCAGCATCTCATTCAATTAAATGTCATACAAACAGAATGTCTTGCCTTTATTTGAGCATCGACTCTGTCTGTCGATATCCATTGCAATCATTTCATCGTTACTTGGAGGGAGACAAATGAGGGAAATATGTGAACATCAAAAAGGCATTTCTTGGACAGCAATCCTTAATGGGAGAGGAAGGCCAGAGTTAAAGCAAAGGAGAAAAATCAATCTTGACAGCTACGTCAATAGTTGCACCTCGAAAAGCTTGGTTGGCGATTGAATTCGACAACTAACAAGATTTCCACATTTGCCGCAAAGACTTTCTTGCGGAAAGCTTAAGGAAAGTCTTCCAAACGGTGTTCTTTTTTAGTCTGAAGCACTCTAAAGCACAGTCAGTGAAAGAATTGTACTTTCAAGGCACAGATGATGCATGATGCAATTTCTGATTATCATTGCTCAATTGAGGCTTGCATAGGCATGGTTTTTGTCGAAATTTGTTTGGTCTGAATATTAATAAAGTGATTTTGCCCGTGTTGTATAGCTTGCTGTCAGTTAGACTGATTGATTCAACCTTATTACCAGGGCTGCAGATTATCAGGAACTAATACAGACGCATCAAGGATTCTGCATATAATAGATACTCTCCGTAAGTGAATAAGTCAAACTGAAAAGTGGCCAAGAAAGATTCCTCTTTTATTCCACAACACAAGGTGTAACAGTACATACTGTCGCATGGGTCAAAAAGTGTAGCTGGATTAAAGAATTAGTTATGGAGAACACGGAAATGTACTTCAATAACGATGAAGTAATATTGAAATCAAAATAGTGGACATATTGTCATGTACAGTGTCATTCATTTATGTTTACTCAAATGTCATTGTGAAACTGCTACACAAGCATAACATAGTTGTGCAGTTGATGCAACATGATTCAAACCCAGTGAGCCAAATGGCATTGATGGGAATTTAGTGTTCACTGTTGTACGCCCTCCCGTACATTGTGGGTGCTGTCATGCTCAATCAGGCTCAACTTCCTTTACATGGAGATTGTATACTGCCGAGTAAATTTACAGAGAAAACATCCGCTTATGTTTATCTTTGCATCGCCAGGGATTCAAGCTCATGCCTTTGACAACATAAGCATTCTCCGGCCAAACAAAATACCAGTGTTGTAGGCATGTACGATGTCCTACTCTGAGTGGTAAACTAAATGCATACTTTTTGTTTGCTTGCATCTTCTCTTGGGGTAACCTGGCTCTGTACGCTGGTATGTACTACAGTCAGATCAGTAATTATTCAGACACTTGCAGTTTTCTTTTTGTTTTGATGCAATTAAAAAGTAAGTGGTGAAATATGAAATCAAATCATCCTTGTTATTAAAGTAACCTGTCCAATTCATTGCATCGGTTGACAGGCACGGTCATCAGCCAAGAAATTTAGGATAAATATGTGAGATAAACATTCTGACCAGCTTATAACATTTCCATGCACTGTTTTATATCAAACAAGCATCACATTGTTGCTTTACTTTATCTTAGAATTGTATTTTTAAAACTTTGAGTAAGAATATGAAACATTAGAGGCCACATAATAAATTCAGCGCACTTTTGCATTTATTTGTACAATTTTACCAAAACAAAAACATGTCCATGTGCCACCAAAATCGAACAAATTTTAAGAAAGCAAGATTCGTTATCTGTCTCAAGTTATATTTCATACATGGTGTAAATTGCAATTGGATGCGACACTTTTAACTTCATTTTTGAAGGGGTCAAAAATGTGGTTCTTTGGCCTCAATGCTATTCCACTTATAGTTTCAGTGGCCTACCTAGATAAGGACTAAGCACCTGTGGTAACTCAATCCTGATATAGAAGGTCTTTCTGGCAAGCAATGATTGATATGAACAGCGAATTGATAGGGCCATATTGCCCTTCACTAAGATCACAACAAGCCTGGGGCTGGCAAAGATGGACGTATTAGAGCCCGGAACCGCCGACTTTTTGCGCCGCAGCAAGCTGATTTTCCGCTCAGCTGAAGTGAGCTGAAGTTTGTCAGTCCAGCAGCTGACATTGCTTCAAGCCCGCCGAGATGAAAAGCCAGCTGGAAGCCAATTAAAGCCCTTGTCTCTATAGCAATTTAGGTCTAATTTACAAGAGAATCAATGGGACTTTCATTATTGCAATTAAGGAAGAAAGGAAATGCTCTGCTTTATTTTTTCATGAGGCAATTAGAGTTGGCAAAATGATTGCAATTCACACCTTTGACTTCCAGAACTGTGACGAGGTCCATACTCAGAAGTTTGATGTAGGCCTATGGGATATCCTAAGTTTGATAATTACAAGGCAGTTCAGGGGCTAAATTTAAAATACATATTTTGGCCATAACTATTAATTATGCAGATACTTTGACCAAACCCAAATATTTAGCACAGCACTATTTAATTTGAATGATACATTTGATAATTTGTTATTAAATTTATATTGAGTCCTGTAAATGAATTGTAATAGATAGCATACTTTAAGCAGGGCTAAAGTAAATTTTAACAAATTTGATACTTTATCACCCACCTCAAAAGACCACAGTACTAAGCCTACTAGTTATAAGTATGACTTCCCGGGTAGACTATCAGGGTTGGACTTTTGCAAAGACTAAAGATTGATGTTACGCCGTAGGGTGTGTCAATTTTTAATTTTTTATGCAAATTCAAAAAGCACTAGTGCCTAAAAGGTGCGTTTTGACCTGGGGAATCCAAATCTGTTCTCGAAATGGCGATACGACAATTCTTACCTACTTCAATTTTGGTTCAAAGTTTCAATGTTTTTTTCATTTTCGATCATTTTCGCCGATCCGCGGTTCTCTATAACTTTGTCAGTCTTTGTCATACAACATTCTAATTGCCATAATTGGAAAGCTCTCAAAAAGACCTACATTTTGAATACCAACATCAATGGTCTAGGACGATATCTTGATTTTGATTAACTCTTCGGTCGGCACTTCATAGAAATGAAATGTTACTGACGGTCTAATCCTGTTCAAAAAAGGCTTTTGAATTTTTTTCGCTGACAATTGCTGTGATTTATATTCTCCAAGTTCCAGAATAAACAAATAAAATATTTTTCAAATTTTTGGTCATGGAAATTCCTGCTTTATGAGCTTGGAAGTTTTAATGCAAACTTTTGTTGGAATTATTGGAATAAATCATGGAGGGGCTGTTATATTTCATATTTTAACTTCATAAGAATTGAATATAGGACACCATCATTGGTACCATGAGAATGCCAAGAGTATTTCCTTTCATGTGATACCACTCATGTTGCCCTGCAATAAATTCTGACAAAGATATGATATGAAATGCAACTGACCCCATCTCACATTTTGAGAGTTTTCAACTAACGTTAACATTAAAACTTCATCACTCACAAGCCATGCACTCCCATGGTGAAAATAAAAAAGTTTTTTGTATTAGGTTATTCTGGAATTTAGAGAATGTAAATCACTGCAACTGTCATTGAAAAAAAAATCCAATGCCATTTTTTAACAGGATTAGACAATCTGCGTCATTTTCATTCTAAAAAGTGCAGGCTGAAGGGCCAATGGGAATAAAGATATCGTCCTAGACCATTGATGTTGGTATGCAAATTGAAGGTCTTTTTGAGAGCTTTCCAACCATGGCAATAAGAATGCTGTATGACACATGTTGACAAAGTTATAGAGAACCGCGGATTGGCGAAAATGGTCGAAAACGAAAAATACATTGAAACTTTGAACCAAAATTTAAGTAGGTAAGAATTGTCGTATCGCCATTTCGAGAACAGATTTGGATTCCCCAGATCAAAAGGCACACTTTAGACACTAGTGCTTTTTGAATTTGCATAAAAATTAAAAATTGACACACCCTAATGTTACGGTGACTGGTCAATTTATAGTATATCTGTGAAATTTCATAAAAATAACGCATTGAGTGAGCTGACTTTAGTTAGCTCCAGCTGCAGCCAACAAAATTCAGCTAGCTGAAAAAGTGAGCCACAAATTCTTCAAGGGAGCTGACCAAAGGTGGCTGACTCAGTTCCGGGCTCTAGGACGTATGCTCATAACCAGGAAAAGACAAGTTAAAAATCACTGATATTTCTTATTTGTCCTGCTCCATCTTTTACTTCTTTCATGTCCGTGATAACTTTCAAACCAGTAATTCTGATTTCTCTGTATAATTTTTATGACAGCTTAGCGACCTATGATGTGTGCAACAATATATTTTCCTTTTCCTTGGAGTCCTAATAGTTGAACGACAACAACAATGTGGGCAGTGGAGCCAGACCAAGGCCTTTGTCAGACCGATATGATAAGGACACTCAAGCTCCTTTGGAAGATAGATGGCTAGCCACCTGAGATGCTGTTGCTTTCTACTAGACTTCTGTGCCATTTTTTCGCCAGTCTTAGATTTAAGTCGGTTTTATTGGACGTGGCAGAAGATGCAGCAATACTACAGAAGATGTTTTCCGTCCTTTTGCCCTCTTTAACAATGGAAATAACCAGTATACATCTGGTCTATATCGCTGAAGTTAGTATTTGATATCATTCTCAAGTGTATGCCTGCCTGTTACATATACTTTGGTGTTCAAATATTTCTGCCTAACCGCAAGCCTGCACATGTCTACAGCAAAGTAAATTCCTTAGTATGGATCTTTTCACTTGTGCACTTCAACTCAGCCCACATGTGCCTTTTCAGCCAGGTGCAAACTAAACAACTGGATGAAGTGCATTGCTGTGCTACTGCCATATCTCTAAGTACATCCATTGAAGTGTAGGACCCTCTGGGGAGTATGACCAAATTCAGGACTAAGCTTGGATATAAAATGGATGTTTATCATTCCTATAATGACATAAATTTATGACTCTTTTGTGCTACTTGGATATCATTTGCCGCACACCTATTAAAACTTGACAATCTAGGCCACTGCAGATTCTGCTGAAGATTTTATCCTGATTATGTTAGAATACTGTAGCACTTGGGTATGTTTTGACTCCAGTTTAGTTGCAAAAAATATCCAGTGCAAAAAAAAAAGAAAGCAAACACTTTACTTGTGAGAAACATGCAACTCTGTAATCAACAGGAAGTTCTCCAATATCCTTCCCATTTGATGAAGATCAAGGACAATGCTGGACCTATCACCTATCATGTTCTTTTCCAGAATGCTTTGAAACATGCTGATAGCTAGAGATGCTATGATAATAATTAAGGGCAATTTAATCATTTACCAGGAGAATATTATGAGGTGTAGCACCCTAAATAATGTTTTTGCCTGAGTAGTCAAACACATAATTGCTTGAGCGAGACCTCTTGGCAATTGTCTCAATGGTTTTTGACCACCTAGTCCGAGCCCATGGGACATTAAATGGAGGTGGGTTGTATCCAGTATTCTATGCTAGGGCAACTGAAAGACCCTGGGCATCCGTGAATTAATAAGGTATGTTCCAGACTCCCAGTCTTCTCATCTCATCATCATACGGCGGTCACCAAAAGTGCAGCTCCCGCCACAAAAGATGGTGGTTGAGCTGCCCCGGCTGATCCGGGGTACACCAGCACAACACAAGTCAGTCAGTCAGTCAGTCCACTGTTGTGCATTTGCATTTTTAAGTTTTGAATAAAAGATAAATCAAGAGTCATTCCATCGCTCGGAGAATCTATACATGTGGCTGAGAGCAGGCACAGCAGGCTCTGCAAATATCTGAAGTTTGAAATCCCTACAGGGGAGTTCATTGTAGTATAAGTCTTTCTAAGCCAAAATTAAGAAATAGATTTTGCTGCATGTATATGTTTCATTTTTACATGGGCAGGTGATATCCAATGAAAACTACTTCATGACACATGTATTAATCTTTTTGCAGCAATTTTTGAAAACAAGAAACCAGTGCATATTGTTTTACATTGCAAATCTTGCAAGGGCATTTTCCAAAGAGAGTCCCTGTTGACTCTCAAAAGTGAATGAAGGTGCTTCAGTTAGGTGTTGTTTCAGAAAGAATTTTCATTAAGATTGAGAAACAGATCTGTACAAGGAAATGTTAGGGTCTCATAACGTGTTTTCTTTCGTTATTCTTGTATCGATTTGTCCTTTTATATTGATAATAATCAATTGTAGTCAACCTGCACATTCAGTTTCCTACCCAGATTGAGAATACGCAACTTCGGAAGCTCAATCACAACCACATAATCACTGTACTATCTATATAGATAAGTGCAATTGCGTTTTGATATAGCAGGTCTGTGTGGCGAGCACTGATTGATATATACAGCAAGTTGATAGGACAATATTGCCTTTCATTGAGATCACAACAACGCTGGGGTTGACAAAGATGGATGAGCTCGTAATCGGGAAAAGACAAGGCAAAAATTACTGTTATTTCTTATTTGTCACACTCTGTCTTTTATTTCTTTCATGTCAGTGATATGCTTCAGATTATCTGTCTATCAGTAGACAAATTGCGCATGGCGAAACAAGCTGGTAATTCTGCATTCTCCATTATAATATTATTTATGTCATCATAGAAACCTCTCATGTGTGCAACAATACATTTTCCCTTTCCTTGGAGTCCTATCAGTTGAAGGAACAACAACAATGTGGGCAGCGGAGCCTGACCAAGCCCGTTGTCAGACGGACATGATAAGAACACTCATTTTAAAGATAGATGGCCAGCCACCTGAGATGCTATTGCCTTCTACTAGTCTTCTGGGCAATTTTCTTTTCCAGTCTTCTAGCTTTGAGTTGGCTTTATTTGACACAAGGGAAGATGCAGCAATATGATGTATTTTGTCTTTTGCCCTCTTTAATAAAGAAAATAGCCATAATACATCTAGTCAGTACTTCATATCATCTTCAAGTGAAGGCCTTTCAGTTACATATTTTTAAAAGTGTTAATGTAACACTGTAATCAACAGGAAGCCCTCCAATATCCTTCCCATTTGATGAAGATCATGCTCAAGGACAGTTCTACTTCAAAATGCTTTGAAACATGCAGATAAGAGATGCTGCAACGTGATTAAGGATAATTTCATCATTGCCCTGGAGAATATCATGAGCTGTTTCCCTCCCAATAATTTCTTGCCTGAACTGTATTTTATCATATGATTATCTGAGCAAGAACTCTTGACACCTCTAAAGATTCTCACTGTATTTGAATCACCATCAGTTCTGTTGACTTTTGTTCGAAGTTCAGAATAAATGGGAAATCAAGAGTCATTCCATCACTCTCATAATCTAAGCATCATGTGCGGCACAAAAGGCCCTGCAAACATCTCAAGTTGGAGCACAATTATTTTGAGGTGCTGCCCGCTAAACAATGTGTTTGTCTAAACTGTAGTCAATCACACTAGTGCTAGAGCAAGACCTCTTGCCAATTCTAAAGACTCTCATAGGTTTTTAATCACAATGAGAGTTGTGAACGTTTGTTTAAAAAATTCAAATAAATAGGAAATCAAGCATCATTCCATTACTCTGAGAATCTAAACATGTTGATGAGTGTGGCACAAAAGGCTGTGCAAATATCTCAAGTTGGATATGCCTCCAGAGAAGAGAGGTTTAGCTAAATGTGTATGTTTCACTTTTACCTGTGTAGGTGATATCTACATGTAATTGTGTTCCTGTACTTGTTCATGGGACCTGAATATCTCCCATTAAATAGTTAAAAAGTCAGTTAAACTTGACCTGCACTTTTAGTTTCAATGTGGTACCTCAATCTCACCCATACACTGTTTGTTCTATCCATATATTGCCTATAAGCGCAGTTGCATCATAATACGACAGGTCTTTATGGTGAGCAATGATTGATATGTACAGCAAATTGATAGGGCCTTATTGTCTTTCACTCAGATCACAACAAGGGTGGGCTTGACAAAGATGGAAGAGCTCATAATCAGGAAAAGACAAGGCAAAATCACTGATATTTCTTGTTTGTCACACTCCGTCTTTTATCTCTTTCATGTCTGTGATAAGTTTCAGATTCTCTGTGATATTTGCCTATCAGTAGCAGAAATGTACGTGGCTAGACAAACTAGTAATTGGATTCTCGATAATATTTATGACAGCATAGCAACCTCTGATGTGTGCAACAATACATTTTCTTTTTCTTCCTGTTGGCCAGACAGTTGAAGGAACAACAACAATGTGCAGCAAAGCCTGACCAGGCCCTTTTTTAGACTGACATGAAAAGAACGATCATGCTCATTTTGAAGATGGATGGCCAGCCCCTGATTTGCTACTGCCTTCTAGTCTTCGTCACCCAATTCCTTCCAGTTTGCTTATTTTAAATCAGGTGTACTGGTATGGAAGTGACTTCAGATGTAGAAATATTGGAGTGTAGATAGGCAGCATATTATGCTTGGTCTATATTGTTAAAGTTTTTATAAAACATAATTATTTGTCTGTAGTATTTCAAATCTATTAACCTTAAATATATGTATATATATATATTCAGCCAGTTCATGTGAGGACAAATTTAAATGAATATCCTGCACTTGTACATATTACACAATTCATGCCATTTCCCTGCTTAAATTCCTATGCATGGCTTCAGTGTGCTCTCTGTGTACAATTTCACCCTAGCCCATTTCCAAATAAACCCTTTCAGCCAGGCATGAAATCAAGTGTGAAAATATCTGTGAACCATATTTCACATCACCCAATGTGTGACATCAACTTAGTGGTGTTATTCCAACATAATGAAGTCCATTATGTGTGATCCATGGTGATGGATGGGTGTATTATGAGAGCATATGGCTCACACAAAACCTACACAAGGCCCATACAAGGCTTACAAGACCAAAAGACTGTAGTATTATAATAAAAACATACAGTATGTAATCACAAGGCGGATAGCATTTTCCTGTCACGCTCTGCTGACTATACTGATTAGATCTTGTGCTGCCATCAATTATTCTACCCAGGAGACTTGCAAGTCTGTAATGATCGCGGCTACCCATTGATCACAGCTTGATTGGAGGCCCTTTGTACACTCTTGCCAACGCCAGCCAAAATTTGTCTTGTTCGTAAGACGGAGTGTTACTACCACGCGTTGGTATGTGTTGTTAAGTGAGTTAGCCTTTCCAAGTGAGTTGTGGACTTTCGCCCTTTAATTATGTCCATCAATCAAGTTCCAATTCAAAAGAACTTGGGTAATTGCTTCAGACAGCATCTAGCTATTTTACAGCACCTGAAGTACTACGAGTATTCAGTTTACGATCATAAACATCATAAGAGAGCTACAGATTGAACCCTCTTCATGAAAAAACCGGTAATACTTTTTAATATATCATGTAAGTGTATTGAGTATCTTAAGTTTCTGGTTCGACATTAACTGATCAATAGCATGCCTCATTCAGTTGATCAGTAGCAATGCCTCATTAAATTATAAAATATTATTCATGCCGAAAGTCTTGCTTTTATTTCTGCATCTACTCTGTCTGTTTGTCGATATCAATCGCAATTATTTCATGGTCGCCCGGAGGGAAACAAATGAGGGAAATATGTGAACATCAAAAAAGCATTTCTTGGACAGCAATCCTTAATGGGAGAGGAAGGCCAGAGTTATAGCAAAGAAGAAAAATCATTCTTGACAGCTACGTCAATAGTTGCACCTCGAAAAGCATGGCTGGCGTTTGAATTCAACAACTAACAAGATTTCCACATTTGCTGCAAAGACTTTCTTGCGGAAAGCTTGAGAAAAGCCTTCCAATTTGTGTTCTTTTCAGTCTGAAGCTCTCTAAAGCATAGTCAGTGAGAGAATTGCACATTCGAGGCACTGATGATGCACGATGCAATTTCTGATTATCTATGTTCAATGGAGGGCTGAATGGTGGGAGATCTGCCTATATGCAAGGTTGAAAGATCGGATTGTAATGTATATTTTTTTGTGAAAATCTTTTTTGTCACAATTAACTTGTTTTGGTCTGAATATTAATAAAGTAATTGTGTACAACTTGTTTGCAAGCTGTTGACCTCTCTGTCTGTTAGATAGATTTATTTAGCCTTATTACCAGGGCTGAAAATCATCAGGAAATAATGCAGACACGTTCAGAATTCTGCAGATAACAGATACTATCTGTACATGTATTTGTCAAAGTCACAAGTGGACAAGAAAGATATCTCCTTTATTCCCTAATTAAAAATGTAACAGTACATTGAGTGTACTTTGCCACCCTCAGGCTATAGCTGATTTCTGTAGCGCTGTTCGAAAAGTTTAGCATGATTAATAAATAAGTTAAGAAGGACACGGAAGTATACTTCCTTGACGATTAAGTAATATTAAAATCAAAATGGTGGACATAGTGTCATTGTGTAACACAACACAGCTACACAAGCATAACATAGTTGAGCAGTTGATGCAACATGACTCAAACCCTGTGAGCCAAATGGCATTTATGGGAATTTAGTGTTCACTGCTGTACGCCTTCCGGTACATTGTGGATGCTGTCATGCTCAATCAGGCTCAACTTCCTTTCCATGGAGATTATATACTGCAGAGTAAATTTACAAAGAAAACATCCACTAACGTTTGTCTTTGCATCGCCAGGGATTCAAGCTCATGCCTTTGACAACCCAAGCATTCTGCAGCCAAACAATGTCCTGTGTAGCAGGCGTGTACGATGTCCTACTCTTGAGTGGCAAACTAAATGAGTACTAGTTTGCTTGCATCCTCTCTCGGGGTTAACGGGCTCTACGCATGATGCTGGTGTGTACCTATATATCATCTTGCATACCAAAGACATTAATTAATAGATGGGTTTTGTATAACGAAAGATTGAATGCAGATGAACAGTTATTGTTAGCTGAATCTGCAAATATCAGGCGTCTTTTCAAAATCTAGATGAGCTATAGATAATTTGACCAAACTCGTCATTTCGGTATTTAAATTGTTATTTGCATTCATAAAGGAACACTAGTTACTGATGGCAAACAATAATAATTTTAGACAAAAAAATATGTATCATATAGTGTGCTCAAATTTCAAGAAATGGCTATGATTTAAACTCTAGTTAAATAACAAACTATTTTATGCCAGAATCTTTGTGCAATAATTTTGAAAGACAGGAAACCTGTGCAATATGTTGAATGCGACTTAAAAGTGAAGCCTGACCACCATACTAGCTGCCAAAATATAAAAAAGCCAAGTAAAGGCCAAACTGTCTACCTTGGTTGATCCTGCATGATACAATCACATTTTTAGAGTAGGCCCTAATGTTCGAAGGCCCTTCTACCTTCGTGTAAATGCAGTAATGTCGATAATAAAAAAGTGGGGGCTAAGCAATTTTGCCAAGAGCCTAAAATGTCGACAGTCCGGCCCTGAAACCATGATAAACTTTTCCCATTTCGGTATATCAGATGTATATTCACCCAATTCATACTTCATTTGAAGACAAATTTCCCAAAGAATCAAGCATATTACATAATCCATACCAATTTCCTCGCTACTGAAATGACTTAAAAGTCCTCTGTATGGCCTCATTATTGTTTCTGTGTTCACTTTCACCTCAGCCCATTTCCAGATAAGCCCTTTCAGCCAGGCATGAAATCAGGTGTGAAAATATCTATGAACCATATTTCACATCAACCAATGTGTGACATCAACAGAGTGGTGTTATTCCAACATAATGAAGTCCATTATGGGTGATGCATGGTGATAGATGGGTGTATTATGAAAGGGTACGGCTAACACAAAACCAACGCAAGGCCCATACAAGGCTTACAAGACCAAAGGACTGAAGCATCACATACAGTGTGTCCAATGAAATTATATCAGCAGTTTACAGTAGTGGACATAAGCATAGACTTAGAAATGATTAAGCATTTCATATTATACCTGTATCACACGGGAATAACGCAATGACACACTAAATCACCCTGAATTGATGCATTCCTGCTTCATCTGTAACACAGGCTGGTTCCTGTCTTCTTCGAGAATATCAATAAGCATCAAGATAATTATAATATGAAACTTAGTATGGTATTTTTGTATGTTTTTATTTATAGAAACTGATAAAAAAATTTTGTCAGCAGAATATAACTAACTCAAAGAGTTGGTTACAGCATCGACAGAATTGCATGTAATCTGAATCAAACATGATTGGGGGGGGGGGGCAATTTATGCTTTTATAATACACTGTTACGAGGGTTGTCCCAAAAGTTCTGACCAATTTTTTTGGCAGACTTTTCTATTTCAAATAGCTAAATGAAATTTTCACAGAATAAATTTCAGGTATTTGACCATCTATTTTGAAAAAATCGACACTGTAAGAAGTGTTTAAGTTACTGTTCTGGTTACGAGAGGTCAGTGCAACCAGTGCAGCTCAATTTCTCATACGAAATTCAGCAAATTAGCTGTGTTGAAAGTCAGAGAACTTGCAGTGAAAAAGCAAATGATTGCAAGAAAATGTGTTTCCTGATAGGCTTGCAGTCTTTCAAGATATCTTCCATTAGATTATAAATATTTATTTATATTTCAACCTGATCAGCTGAGGCAATTACCAAAGGCGTTTTCCAGCAGTTGCCTAACAGCACTTGAGACAGTTTGGCTGAAACAATCTGCTGTCGAGAGGCAGTGCTCAAGAACCTTAGGTTCAAAACCCCATCTTATCAGCTGTAATACCAGATTTGGTGTTCTGTAACTTTGCGTGATACTAAAATTTGAATACCAGTTCAAAAATAAAAGAAATAATAGACATTATGAGAAATGAAGCAGTCTCCACACTGAAATCCCACAATTTAGGAACAGCCCAGTTTGGAGAACCCAGGTGATCGCCTCAGCACATGGGTTAAACTGATTCACAGTGATTTAAAATGTAAATGAAAAACTTAGAGATACTGTTAGGTTTCCTAATAATATTTTTCATGATCATCCATTGTGTATTTACAGTAAATTCCTTGGTTACATACAAGCCTAGACACTTGGATTTGGCCTAAAAAATTGAGCTGCGCTGGGTGCACTGACTTTCTGTTTTCATGGCAACAGAAAAGTTATTTAAAATGTTCGAACAGGTACCATATTTTCAAAATGGATAGTGATATACCTGAAATTGATTCTGTGAAAATTGCATCAGCTACTTCAAATAGAAAGGTCTGCCAAAAAAATTGGTCAGAACTTTTGGGACACCCCTCGTATGTGTTGTTAGGACAGTTATTTCAATTAACACAAATTTTGGTTCGATCAATGTTTGTTCTTGTTTTCCATATCTCCTAAGAAAGCACTGTAGGAGCCACTTTTAAGATATTCTACTGTAAAGAGTAGGGGAATATAACAAGGTGCTACAATGGAGCCCATTGCTACCATTAATCACAAGGCGGATAGCATTTTCCTGTCACACTCTGGTGACTATACTGATTAGATCCTGTGCTGCCATCAATTATTCTACCCAGGAGACTTGAAAGTCTGTAATGATCGCAACAACCAATTAATCACAGCTTTATTGGAGGGCCTTTGTACACTCCACACGTCTTTCCAAAGCCAGCCAAAATTTGTCTTGTTCGTAAGACGGAGTGCTACTACCACGCGTTGGTATGTGTTGTTAAGTGAGTTAGCCTTTCCAAGTGAGTTGTAGACTTTCTCCCTTTAATTATGTCAATCAATCAACTCCCAATTCTAAGAGCTTGGATAATTGCTTCAGATAGCATCGTATTACAGCGTCTGATGTACTTCAAGTAGCTACTCAGTTAGCTTTTCTAAATATCATAAGTTAAGTATATTTTGAATCTTCTTTTAAAATGAAATCACTAATATGTTATTGCTTGAAGTTTCTGCTTTCAACTTTTGCAATTGGACAAATGCAACAAAACAGCTGTTCAATACGGATCATTGAAACAATACAGTGAGTTCATATTATCAGCAATTATTTGCATTTATCATAATTTATAGTAAAGACTTGTTAATGAGGTGAAATGCTTTAAAATTTGTCATAATCATTTCCCATACAAGAAATTAGACTTTCACCTACATGTAACAGTAGCACCTCATTCAATTAAATGTCATTCAAACAGAATGTCTTGCCTTTATTTGAGCATCGACTCTCTCTGTCGATATCCATTGCAATCCTTTCATGGTTGCTCGGAGGGAGACAAATGAGAGAAATATGTGAACATCAAAAAGGCATTTCTTGGACAGCAATCCTTAATGGGAGAGGAAGGCCAGAGTTAAAGCAAAGAAGAAAAATCATTCTTGACAGCTACGTCGATAGTTGCACCTCGAAAAACATTGTTGGCGATTGAATTCGACAACTAACAAGATTTCCACATTTGCCGCAAAGACTTTCTTGCGGAAAGCTCAAAGAAAGCCTTCCAAGTTGTGTTCTTTTTTAGTCTGAAGCACTCCAAAGCATAGTCAGTGAAAGAATTGTACATTCAAGGCACAGATGATGCATGATGCAATTTCTGATTATCAATTCTCAGTGGAGGCTTGCATAGGCATGGTTTATGTCAAAACTTGTTTTGGTCTGAATATTAATAAAGTGATTTTGCCCCTGTTGTCTAGCTTGCTATCGACCTGTCGGTCTGTCAGTTAGACTGATTGATTCAACCTCATTACCAGGGCTTCAGATTATCAGGAACTAATACAGACACATTAAGAATTCTGTATATAATAGATACTCTCTGTAAATGAATTAGTCAAACTCAAAAGTGGCCAAGGAAGATTCCTCTTTTATTCCACAACACAAGGTGTAACAGTACTTACTGTCGCATGGGTCAAAAAGTGTAGCTGTATTAAAGAATTAGTTATGGAGAACACGGAAATGTACTTCCATAACGATAGTTGGTGGGTTAGGTCAAAGCTGACTTCACTTTCTGATGCAAAGCTCCCCTTTGGCACAGATGTAGGGGAGAGCGGGGCACAGTGAGACACTTTTTTTATTTTCAAGTGTTCCGAAATGTTGGCAGTAACGAGTTAAATGAGATCAGGTCCACATTATAGGTAATGACGTTGGGTATATTGTCCAGTAGTTTCAGGTTCCTACCTTTTACAGGATTGGAGAAATTTTGAGTTGCGTCCATGCTTGTTAAGTGTCTCACTGTGCCCCGTGGGCGGGGCACAGTGAGACAGCAGGCAGGGCACAGTGAGACAGGACATCTGCTGCCATAACCGCTGATCCACGGGACCTGCGGAATTGTTCTATCAATTGTTGCTATAGAAACTATTGTACTCATATAAAAGCAGCTGGCTAGGTGATTTTTTAGGTCCGTTTTTGAGCATGTTTCGAAACTTCATCGCACAGGATACATTCACGACTTATTTAGCTTGCCGCACCTGTTACATACTAATCAAAATTCTTTCTGATGCTTCTCTTTGGATATGTCTCACTAAAATCAGTAGTTTATCGCAGACATTTTGTTTTTAATAGTGAATTGTAAGCTATGCCTTACATTCAGGTCGTTTTGAGTGTATTTTATGATGTCTCACTGTGGCCCGCCTCCAACTGTCTCACTGTGCCCCACGCAGCTCTCTTTATAAAATTTTTGAATCCTGCGGACTGGATGCCTGTATTGTGGTTCATCATCTCACTAAACTAAGACAAATAATAAAGGTTTGAATCCCTGGCAATTGATTTGCGTCATATCATTTTTCTTTTGAATTATAACAAAAAGTCGTTTAGCAAAATTATTTACTTTTACTGGCTAAAAACCAAAATATTGAAATTCCACTCTGGCTATGCTGTGTAGGCATTCCGGATATAGGTCAGACTCTCACTTACTTACTTTTTGTACTATACAAGAGGGGGTTGCTCTGTAAACAGTACCAGCTAGACGCTACGGGCTTTGTCTCACTGTGCCCGCCGTCTCACTGTGCCCCGCTCTCCCCTACCTTGGGGTCATCGGAAAAGATTTATCCAAAGACACAAGTGAGATCACCCCCTGGATTGGAAATACAGCCATTTTCCAAAATGGCCGCCTTAAGGGCAAAAAGTCCAATATCTCCGCTTCTATTTCAGCTAGAGAGAAAAAATTAGGGTCAAAATATATGTTTTTGGGGTAAGAGAATCCATTGAAATAGTTTATAAGTATGAAAAACCAATACTTACACATTTTATTGTAGCCCCTGCTTTAAAAATGGCCGCCAAGCAAGGTTGACAGCACCAGGGCCACTGTTAGTGAACATTTTGTTTTACTTTGATGCCATTAGGTTGTATCATCTGCCAAAAATGTTGGAAAATCAATCTCTACTCAAAATCAACATCCTCTAACACAATTAAAAATAAGACATACTCAATATCAGCTCCATTGAACAATATTTATGTGGTCTTCAAAGCCTCTTAAGTTTCTTCACTTCGATCCATCACATTTTGGAATATGCTTTTCATGATAATTTTGCCAAATCACAATCTAAATTTAGGACATTTACATTCCTGATATCAGCACTCAGCATCAACAGCCTATACATAAACAGCATCAAGATGTGGCTCCATTTAATTTTAGTTATCTCATCGTATCCTGACCTTGTAAACATTCTGTCATTTTACTAATTTTTTCGTCATCACTTAGCTTTCATTTTAATTGTCCAGCAATTCAATCATGGTATGTTCAGTAAATGAAAAATGTGACAAATTGATTTTTTAATATGTATACACTGTGCCATGGTATTTTGTTGAATAATCTTATGTGCATAGCTACAATAGTCACCAAGAAATAACCCAGCCACTACAGTGTCAATCAGAGTGACAAAATGAGTGTCAGTAATTTTGAGATAAGAAAAAGTTTGACATGGGTTTAATCAGTATTCATGAAAAATTTGTAGACTGGTGGAGAACATTTATAGTGTGCTATGCTATATGACTTGTAAACAGAGGTGTCATGAGTTGACATGTAGTCTTATCAGGGTCTCAACTAATTTTGCCAGCCCACTCCATTTTATAACCAGGAAAAGAACCCATTAGTTCCAGAGAAAACAAGTGTACTGTCATGAGAGGTGATGACTCAATGAAATAGGGTAGAGCCAGTCCAGCTACTGATATGCTGGTGGGGGATGAGGATAACTGCACAGAGGTCAGACTTTTTTTCTGACACCAGCCTGATCAACCCCACAAACTCAATCATCCTGTCAGGACCAGGACTTAACTAGAATTGCAATAGTCCTCATGTGACTATAATCTCTCCAATTGTAAAAGGGTTAGGTATTGATCAGTCTCCTCTGGTCAACAGATTATTCAAATTTCAACAAAACCTTAATGCAGATTCAACCATCATAGCAGTATTCCATACCAAAAAGGAGACAAAAAACCTGTTTTATGTGGCAATGAAGCTGTATCTCCAATCTAGAAGTGCATTAGTCATAAAAAACCATCTATAGACAAGGGCTGTGTGTGTTATGTAGGCCTATATACGACAGATTGAAGACAATAAGCATAGATGTGGCTGATTTTATGATCAGCCCCTCAGAAAAATTTGTAGTTATGGTACCACCTCAAGCAGCTCATGGAGTCTTTATCATAGTTGGTTACAATACAACAATATTCATCACAACCCCTTATTCTCTACAGCTATCTGTACACATGCAATAGGCATTGAATCAACCAGCTCTTCTGTACAAGTAACCAAACCACTAGAATTAAAACATCCTTGATACAGTTGATGGGGGAATAATGGCAAGTTAAAAGTTTGTGACATCTCTAAAAGGCTATGTACCATCCCTACAAGTTTTATGTCTAGTAACATTGGTCATCAAAATGGCTCTGACTGGCTAGAAAGAGTAGAAAACAAAGACATGACAGTGGTAACTGGATATCCTGGGCACTGGGCAGGATAATTTGCTAATATTACTTAGCATAATTCATAGAGCGGTAAGCGAGAGCAACTTGCCGCCGAAGGCGGCAAATTGCGATCGCTTAGCGATCCTTCCCACACTAGTCACGTATGAACTGAGAAAGTGTGGATATGAAGCTTTCAATTAAAAGGGCTGACCGCCACCTTGTTTTTTCGCACTGAACTTCTGAAATTACATTCTCAGCCATGTTTTCGTAAAAATGGTAAGTGATAAAAGCTCTAGAAACAATTTATAGAACTAACTTAAATATCAATGAAAAAATATTAAAAAATTTATTCAAGAGAAAAACACATGGCAAGCATTACAAAAGTGATTTTGACAGAATTTCAGTAACTTTCTTCACTCACAGAGGGAGACGAGAGGCCTTAGCGATGGAAGAGCCACCACCATTGGAAAAAATATATATATATATATATCCGAAAAAAAAAAAATTTCCAAAAAAAAAAAAAAGATTTCCGAAAAAAAAAAAAAATTCCCCAAAAAAAACAAATTTCAAAAAAAAAATTCAAAAAAAAAAAAAAAGAGAAGCAAAAACAAAAAAATTCAAAACGATAATTCTAAAAAAATAATCATTCCAAAAAAAAATTGTCAGCAAAACAATTGTGGACTTCAGGTTTTACAGACCTGAACTAGTGATACCTCGGCATTCTGCCTCGGTGAATATCACATGATATTGACCTCAACCGAACTACTACCTATAGGCCTATAAATTATAATGTAGGCAATACAATAAATCAGCGCAGAGTACAGGCAAATCGAAATACAACAGTGTTGTAGACCATCCAGACCTGTTTACCGCTCTCCCCTGCTTTGGCAGATTACATATTATCCCTCAGCCAAGTCATACATGCTACATATTGTACATCCGTTCACTGAGTGTCTGAAATGTCTAACTATGGCATGGCATACCATGAATGTTCTGCACCAAACAATACATTTCTTGAATCATCCACAAACACCTTACCAATATTTTTGGCCCAAAACATATTTTCACACCTGCAGTGGAAACTCCTGAGTCTGGACTTGGTGGGGTGCTCTCTTGGTGACTTTGCTAGCTTAGCTTATGAGAAGATGCTGCGAAGTGTGTCTCGTGATTGACCCTACAGAAGTGACTGGACAACAGCCTTAAATAACACTATTATCTTAAATTTACAGCGAAATTAATTTGGCATAGGGGAGAGCGGGGCACAGTGAGACGACGGGCATGGTGAGACAAAGCCCGTAGCGTCTAGCTGGTACTGTTTACAGATTAACCCTCTTTTGTATAGTACAAAAAGTAAGTAAGTGAGAGTCTGACATATATCCGGAATGCCTACACAGCATATCGAGAGTGGAATTTCAATATTTAGGTTTTTGGCCGATAAAAGTAAACAATTTTGCTAAACGACTTTTTGTTATAATTCCCAAGAAAAATGGTATAACGCAAATCAATTGCCAGGAATTCAAACTTTGATTATTTGCCTTAGTTTAGTGAGATAATGAACCACAATACAGGCATCTGGTACGCAGGATTCAAAAATTTTATAAAGAGAGCTGCGTGGGGCACAGTGAGACAGTTGGAGGCGGGGCACAGTGAGACATGGTAAAATACACTCGAAACGACCTGAATGTAAGGCATAGCTTACAATTCACTATTAAAAACAAAATGCCTGCAATAAACTCCTGATTTTAGTGAGTCATATTCAAAGAGAAGCATCCGAATGAATTTTGATTAGTATGTAACAGGTGCGGCAGGTTAAATAAGTCGTGCATGTGTCCTGTGCGATGAAGTTTTTAAACATGCTCAAAAACGGACCTAAAAAATCACCTAGCCAGCTGCTATTATAAGGGTACAGTAGTTGCTGTAGGAACAATGGATGGAACAATTCTGCAGGTCCCGAGGATCGGGGGTTATGGCAGCAGATGCCCTGTCTCACTGTGCCCCGCCTGCTGTCTCACTGTGCCCCGCCCAAGGGGCACAGTGAGACACTTAACGAGCATGGACGTAACTCAAAATTTCTCCAAACCTGTAAAAGGTAGGAACCTGAAACTACTTGACAATATACTCAACGTCATTACCTATAATGTAGACCTGATCTCATTGAACTCGTTACTACCAACATTTTGGAACACTTGAAAATAAAAAAAGTGTCTCACTGTGCCCCGCTCTCCCCTATATTATTTTTAACTCACTGAGC
The DNA here is from genome assembly GCA_026936325.1 of Platynereis dumerilii. Taxonomy (NCBI): domain Eukaryota; kingdom Metazoa; phylum Annelida; class Polychaeta; order Phyllodocida; family Nereididae; genus Platynereis; species Platynereis dumerilii. The sequence continues at coordinate 27,748,479 of JAPTHN010000010.1, forward strand.
ATAGATACGATGCTTGAATTACTGGACTATCAAAATGAAAGCTTAGCGATGATGAAAAAATTAGTAAATCGACACAATGTAAGATCAAAGAAAACTGAAATTACAGGTAAATAGAACACAGCTTGATGCTGTCTATATAAAAGCTGTTTCTTTCTGCTGATATCAAGAAAGTAAATATCCTCAATGTAGATTATGATTTGGAAAAATTATCATGAAATGTATATGCATGCTAAAATGCGATCGATCGAGGCTTTGAAGACCACATAAATATTTTTCAATAGTGCTGATGTTGGGCTATCTTCTTTTCAATTGTGTTAGAGTGTGTTGATTTTGAGTAGAGATTGATTTCCAACAATGTTTGCAGATTATGCACCCTAATGGTATCAAAGTAACACAAAATGTTCACTAACAGTGGCCCTGGTGCCGTCAACCTTGCTTGGTGGCCATTTTTAAAGCAGGTGCTACAATAAAATGTGTAAATATTGTTTTTTTATGCTCTGGAACTATTTCAATGGATTCTCTGACACTAAAAACATATATTTTGACCCTAATTTTGTCCCTCTAGCAGAAATAGAAGTGGAGATATTGGACTTTTTGCACTTGCGGCGGCCATTTTGAAAAATGGCTGTGTTTCCAATTCATGGGGTGATCTCACTTGTGTCTTTGGATAAATCTTTTTCTATGACCCCAAGGTACATCTGTGCCAAAGGGGACCTTTGCATCAGAAAGTGAAGTCAACCACCTATTTTGTTGACCTAACCCACCAACTATAGTGGACTTATTGTCATGTATCTTTCCATCACAAGAGATTCAAGCTCATGCCTGTGACAACCCAAGCATTCTGTGGCCAAACAATTATGTACTGTATAGTAGGCGTATTCGATGTCCTACTCTGAGCGGCAAACTAAATGCATACTTGTTGTTTGCTTAAAATGTTCTCATAGGGTATACTACTTGCTCTATATGCTTTTATGTACTATATAGCCTATCATCTGGCATACAAAAGACATTAATTAAAAGATATGTTCTGTATAATGAAAGAGTGGATCTTGCCAAACAGTTATTGCTAGGGGAATCTGCATATGACCTCAGTTTTTACAGAGCCAAATTTTACATGTCAGCATAAATCTAGAAAAAGTTATGGACAATTGGAAAGATTTTTTTTGTAAAGCTCCTTGTATTGTTGTTATTTCAATTGTTATTAGCATCAATAAAAGTACAGTAGTAACTGATTGCAAACAAGAATAATTGTAAAATAAATATGTATAGTTGCTCAATTTTCCAGAAATGGCTATTATCTGAACCAGAGTTAAATTACAAACAATTATACAACATAATCTTTGTGTTGTAGTTTTTGAAAAACAGGAAATCAGCGCACTATGGTCAAGGCAATTTGCATGGGCCTTTTTTTAAGAAACATTTCTGTTGAGCCACGACAAGTAAAAGATTCCTCAGAAACGGTAAATGTGTAAAATATTGTGGACTCCCGCTCTCTCTCCCATCTCATCAGTCAACCCCAGTGAGTGCCCAGAAATGGGGTTAGAGGGATGCACTGACCATATCTATTCTATCTATCGACGGTGAATGAAGGTGGTTTAATCAGGTGTTTTTTCCGATAGTACTTTCGTTCAACCGAGTCTGAAAAACCCACCAGAGCTGTTAATGTATAAGAAAATGTGAGGGTCTTGTTTAATCTGTGTTTTTGTTTATTATCCTTGTATGCATTCCAAATAAATTTATTGAAAATCCATTATACTAGACCTGCACTTTCAGTTTCAATCACCTACCCAGATTAGGAGTAAACAACTATGGTACCTCAATCTCACCCATACACCATTCTATTCATATATTTGCCAATAAGGGCAGTTTCATCTTATTATAGCAGGTCTAAGTGGTGAGCAATGATTGATATGTATAGCAAATTGACAGGACCATATTGTCTTTCACTGAGATCACAACAAGGCTGTGCTTGACCAAGACAGATGAGCTTACAATCAGGAAAAACAAGGCAAAAATCACTGAGATTTCTTGCTTGTCCCACTTAATCTTTCATTTCTTTCATGTCCATGATAAGTGACAGATTCTCTGTGATATTTGTCTCTCAGTAGTGGAAATGTACATGGCTAAACATCCAGTAAGTCTGTGAGTAACGGCACATTTTCTATGTCCTTGGAGAACCGGCAATTGAAAGGACAAAAACAATGAGGGTAGTTGAGCCTGACCAACCCTTTGTCAGACCGACATGATAAGAACACTCAAGCTCCTTCGCAAGATGGATGGCCAGCCACCTGAGGTGCTATTGCTTTCTTGTCTTCTGCGCCGAATTCATTGCCAGTCTTCTTGTTTTAAGCTGGCTTTATTGGTTAGGAAGTGACAGGAGATGCAGCTATATTATAGTAGATATTCACTCTTTGATATGGAAGATGTGTAGCATACATTCAGCCTATGTTGTAAAAGTTAGTACAAGATGCATGTATGTATAATTATTAACATTATTTACATCTTTTACCTATTGGTATTCAAACATTCAACATAATCAGAATAATTGTAGGCTAACCATCAACCTTAAATAGCTTTCTACTACAAAAAGCATGCTTTATGTAAAAAGTATCAAACATTGCTTTCGCTAAGGTGTAGTTATATGATGTATATTCACAAATTCAAACTTCATCCGGATACTAATTTCACTAAATCCACAGGGGATTACACCATACATAGGAGTATCGGAGGACGGAGAGCAACTTTGAGAAAAGGTCCAAATTTGGAAAAAGAGCCTAATTTGTGGGCATATGATCAAATAAATATTATTGAGAATCAGTGGTTTCCAAGCAATTTCATTTGACAAGGTCTGTAATTTGTCCTCTCCCCCCCAAAATAGCAACCACCGTACACCTATTATGTGGCCTATGACACCATAAGAGCAAATATTTTAGGTTTATTCTGCAACATGGTTTCTGAATACCCTCTGTGTACACTTTCACATCAACCCATTTCCACATAAGCCCTTTCAGCCAGGCATGAAATCAGGTGTGAAAATATCTGTGAACCATATTTCGCATCACCCAATGTGTGTCATCAACTTAGTGGTGTTATTCTAAGATAATAAAGTCCATTATGTGTGATCCATGGTGATGGATGGGTGTATTATGAGACCATACGGCTCACACAAAACATACACAAGGCCCATACAAGGCTTACAAGACCAAAGTACTGTAGTATTATAATAATAACATACAGTATGGCACATAAAGAAAAATAGCAGTAAAGCGATCAGTTTACAGCAGACGTCATAAGCATAGACTTATAAAAGATTGAGCGTTTCACACTTATCACATATGTGAATAACTTGGTGATGTTCTAAATCACTTCGGAAGTGATGCTATCAGGTCCATCTGTAATGTGTACATGTACTGGTTATTGTCTTCTTCAAATATTTCACAGAGCATCAACATCATTATAATATGTAAGTGAGTGTGGTATTCTTTATACCTTTTCATTCAAAGTAGCAAATAAACCTTTTTAGTACGCAAAATAGAACAGGGTCCAACTCCAAGGGAGGGGTACAACATCAAAAGTATCACATATAATTTGTAACATGCATTGATCAGGCAATTTGTGCTTTTGTAATCTTTACCGTGTTGCCAAAACAGTTATTTTAATTGATGCAACTACGGTTTGATAAACGTTTGTTCTAGTTTTCCCATAACTCCATAAAAATAAGCAAGACGGTCATTTTTAAATGCTCTACTATAAAGAGTAGGGGAGTATAACAAGGCTCTACAATGGAGCCCTTTGCTCCCGTTAATCACAAGGCGGATAGCATTTTCCTGTCACGCTCTGCAGACTATGCTGATTAGATCCTGTGCTGCCATCAATTATTCTACCCAGGAGACTTGCAAGCCTGTAATGATCGCAGCAAGCGATTAATCACAGCTTGATTGGAGGCCCTTTGTACACTCCACACGTCTTTCCAACACTAACCAAAATTTGTCTTGTTCGTTAGACAGAGTGTTACTATCACGCGTTGGTATGTTTTGTTAAATGAGTTAGCCTTTCCAAGTGAGTTGTAGACTTTCCCCCTTTAATTATGTCCATCAGTCGAGTTCCAATTCAGAAGAACTTGGGTAATTGCTTCAGATAGCATCTAAATACAGCATCTGATATACAGCGAGGTCATAAATATGAAGCTTGAAGTTGTTGGCAGTCGGCCTTCTCATCTCTTTCTTTGAAATAACCAGTTTTGTGCAGCTTTCTACGCGCTATCAATGTTATTTTCTGCTAATTGGCCAGTTGTCAGCAAGATAATCCTCATATACAGAGAAAGACCTATTGGACATTGAATCTTCTCAACGACATCACTATGTCTTGCTGGTTTTTTTTTATTCATATGATATTATGAAATGTTTAGAATTTTAAGTTGTGGCATTTAACTTTAACAATTAGACAAATTTAACAAAAAGATAGCTATCTACCATGGATTGATACCATGTCGTGAAGTAGTCCATATTAGGCCTACTACTATTAGCAATTATTTGCACCATATCATATTTATTGTTAAGACACCTTAATCAGGTGAAAGTGATATTCTTTAAAATTTGTCATAATTAATCATTTAGCCTAATTTCACTTTCACCTAACATTAACACCTCATTCAATTAGATATTATTCGAATAGAATGTCTTGCTTTTATTTCAGCATCAACTCTGTCTGTCTGTCGATATCCACCGTAATTATTTCATGGTCGCCCGGAGGGAAACAAATGAGAAAAATATGTGAACATCAAAAAGGCATTTCTTGGACAGCAATCGTTAATGGGAGAGGAAGGCCAGAGTAAAAGCAAAGAAGAAAAATCTTTCTTGACAGCTACGTCAATAGTTGCACCTCGAAAAGCATGGCTGGCGATTGAATTTGACAACTAACAAGATTTCCACATTTGGCGCAAAGACTTTCTTGCCGAAAGCTTGAGGAAAGCCTTCCAAGTTTTGAAGCGTTCAAAAGCATGGTCATTCAAAGAACTGTACATTCTAGGAACAGATGATGATGTAATTTCTAATTATTAGTTTATTGCTCCACGGTTGCCTGCATGATAACGTCTTTGCCTTAATGCAGGTCTCCAAAATAAAAACATAGACCAGATTATGATGGATATTTTTTGAAAAATGCTATTTGATAAAACCTTTTTTCTTTCTTAGTATGGTGATTCTGTCTGTCTGACTTAATGTCTAGCTATCTATTAGTACATCTAAATGACTAAGCTTCATTAATAAGGATGTAAATTATAACTATTATATCAAGAAATTATTAATATTGCAATTCTACACATAACAGTTACTATCTGTTAACGAATTTGTCAAAAGTGGTCAAGAAGGATTTCCACCTTTAATCCTTTACACAAAATCAAACCAAACATTGATATACATATTACCATTCTCAGGCTTTAGCCTATTCTTGCAGCTCTGTTGGAAATATTTGGCTAGATTTGAGGATCTATTATCAGTATAGTGGACATTATGTCATGTGCATTGTTACTCAATAACACTGTGCACTAACGAGGAGGGTACCCTCGCCATCAGGGCAGCCATTACAACACTCGATTCAAAGTTGTTTTCTGTCATCCAGAGGTTATTTCATCAAATGTAAAGCCTATATTTATCAAGCATGTAGTTTTAATGTTAAACTAACATTGGACATGCATTCCACGTGTAATAGGTCAGAGAATTATTAGATTTTTGCATTTGAAATACATCGGCAGGGCGAGGGTAACCACAAATGCCTCTCGAGGGTAACACCATTTTCAATAAATGTCATGGCGAGGGTACCACCTGACTTAACAGTTATTGATTTTTATTTTGTTTGCTGTTGTAAAAAAGCAATGGTGGAGTTAGATTTACATGATAGACAGGGCCGTATTAGCGCATTTCTGGGCCTGGGGCAAACTGTTTCTAATGGACCCCCCTCGCTCCCAAAAAAGGCTCTAAATTCTGAAAATTACATTGTCGAGCCAGTTACCCAAGGCACTTTCTTTACTGTCGCAACTATTTTCAGCTCCATCATGGGCCCCCTGAGTTCAGGGGCCCGGGGCCATAGAAATACATAGAACGGACATGAGGCTGTATGAAGCCACCTCAAGATGAGGTCACCAAATCCACCATATTGGAACTGCCCTGAGACATGACGTCACAATAGACTAATTATGATGTGACGTCATGCCATTGTTTGAGTGACATCACTGTTATTGGTGACGTCACGATACCATTGTTTCAGGATACAGGGCAGTTCCAAGATGGTGGATTTGGTTGCTTCATCTGCCAGAGCCTCATGTCCGTTCTATGTATTTCTATGCCCGGGGCAAATGCCCTGTGTGCCCATAGGTTAATACGGCCCTGATGATAGATCTGTCTATCTATCTATCTATCTATCTATCTATCTATCTATCTATCTATCTATCTATCTATCTATCTATCTATCTATCTATTTATCTATTTATCTATAAGTAAGTAAGTAAGTAAAACTTTATTTATAGTCGAGTAAAAGAAACAGTACAACACAAGCAAAAATTGCTTTTGATCGACTAAAAAGATGAATCCCAACGTATATATACAGTATGAAATGAATAAAATGATTTAAAATATATACAATGTAAGATCATAAAATTAAATAGTACATAAAATGCAAGCAACCCATTGGCAAGATGGCTTCCAGTCTTTTAAAACCTTTTTAAAATCTCCAAGGTTAAAATGTTTAAAATCATTGGGAAGTTTGTTGTAAATCATAGCACCATGGAATCTAAATGATCTAAAGCCATACATAATAGTGTTGTAGTTTGGTAGCAATAAAAAGTCATTATGGGTATTATAAACATTTCTCTTTTCTTGAAAAAAGTCAGAGCTGATAGGAGGCAAACAGTTTAAACGCACCTTGTGTACATTCAATAATGTTTCCCTTAGTCTCATCAGGTACAGAGTATCTAAATTAGCTCTTGACAAAAGGCTACAATAGTTTTGATCAAAATGTTTAAATACATATCTCAGGGCCCTTTCTAAAATCTTTTCCATTTTTCTAACATCGGACACCCTACAATGAAAGTATATAGAATTACAATACTTGAAATTATCTATCTATATATATATATATCTATCTATCTATCTGTCTATCTATCTATCTATCTATCTATCTATCTATCTATCTATCTATCTATCTATCTATCTATCTATCTCTCTATGAAAGAAGGACTGCTCTTTGAAAACAGTTGTCCCTGCCTGTCCTGTTAACATAAACCTTTTTAAAAGTCCTATCATAATCATTTAAAATTCACTCTGAGGGGAAGGGGGCCATTATATGGGGTGAATACAGGGAATTCCGCAGCTTTTCCTATCTCTTCCATTTTAATTTTGGCATGAGGGGATGGGGCCATGGCCCAACGGCACCCCTAAATACGCCACTGGATGTGATCTATTTTACAATGACACACTTTTTACACAATTTCCATGATGTTACCATGTAAAACTTACAATTTTTGGATCACCCCCATGTATATTTCGCATAAGGTGTACTCACTTATTTTGCAGCACAGTTATTTTTAAACACTCACAACTTACAAATACGTTAGCCTGCACCATTGAAATTTTACAAACACATTTTCTTTGGTCCAGAGGATATCATATGCTGGTTAAGTTGGATTACTTAAGTTAGTTCCTGAATTATAAGCAAATTAGTCAATATGTCGCTAGGGTGTACTCATTTACTGGGGATACTGCATTATCTTGTATTAATTAACCCAAAAACATAGACAGGAAAAAATTAAACATGTTTAATTATTCAAAGTAACCTGGCATACATAGCTTTTGATGGCTGCTGATGCTTCCTGGTTCATCATGTGCACTTTTGTATGCTTTCTCAAAGGGTGGGGGTTAAAATTAATTGTAGAAAATCTCACTGCCCAGGGATTGTACTGCTTAGGACAAGGGTGTTCTGGGTGACTTATTTTTTCATGGGAAAAACTAGCTTTATTCTCATCAAGTCTTCCATGATTCCTACTTCAGATTCCAATTCATTTACTTGTGATCCTTTAAGTATGCAGTTTACATGCCATAAAACAAAAAATTGATAAAATTTTCAAGAAAAGAACTATGACAAACAATGCAAAATTAACACACTCGTTAATCATATTACAATTCATAAAGTATCTTAATTCAATATACAATGTAGGCCTATATGAATTTATCGTTTTCATCACATATAGATCCAAAGGAGTAAAATATAATAAGATATAGACTATATAACTTTGGCAGGGTATAGCAATTGTTTTCTTGATTGGGATTCCTGATTGGTAATTACTTTGATTCACTGCCTTTTCTTCCAAGACTGTTTACTCAGATTGTCTTGGATAGCGTTACCCTCGCCAACCGGAAGTGACCCTCGCCCAAATCTTGCAGTACCCTCGCCACTTCCGGGTTGGTACCCTCGCCAATTCTGTTGGTACCCTCGCCAAAATGTGCTGGTACCCTCGCCAAAATGTGCTGGTACCCTCGCCAAAATGCTGGTACCCTCGCCCTACCATTTTTCTATTTTTGTGGTACCCTCGCCTCGGGTGATTTCCAGTTTCATGAATAACTTACTTCATCTTGCAAGTTAGAGTCTGGCACTTGACAATGATTCATTCCACAAGCCCTTTAACCCTATCTAAACAATTTGAAGACCTCACTCCTCCTAAATTTTAAGCAATTTCACTTTGAAATCACGAATCAGAAGCTGTAATGGCTACCCTGATGGCGAGGGTACCCCCCTCGTTAGTGCACAGTGAATAATATTGTTTTTAATGGTCATTGTGAAACATAACACAACTACACAAGCATAACATAGTTGAGCAGTTGATGCAACATGACTCAAAACCAGTGAGGCAAATGGCATTTATGGGAATTTAGAGTTCACTGCTGTACGCCTTCCGGTACATTGTGGATGCTGTCATGCTCAATCAGGCTCAACTTCCTTTCCATGGAGATTGTATACTGCAGAGTTAATTTACTGAGAAAACATAAACATCCGCTGATGTTTATCTTTCCATCACAAGGGATTCAAGCTCATGCCTGTGACAACCCAAGCATTCTCCGGCCAAACAAAATACCAGTGTTGTAGGCATGTACGATGTCCTGCTCTGAGTGGCAAACTTAATGCATACTTGTTGTTTGCTTAAAATGTTCTCTCAGGGTATACTACTTGCTCTATATGCTTTTATGTACTATATAGCCTATCATCTAGCATACAAACGACATTAATCAAAAGATATGTTTTGTATAATGAAAGAGTGGATCTGGCCAAACAGATATTGCTAGGGAATCTGCATATGACCTCAGTTTTTACAGAGCCAAATTTTACATGTCAGCATAAATCTAGAAAAAGTTATGGACAGTTGGACAGATTCTTTTGGAAAACCCCTAGTAATGTTGATATTTCAATTTTTATTTGCATTTATAAAGGTATGGTAGTTATTGATTGCAAACAATAATAATTGTAAAATAATCATCTATAGTTGCTCCAATTTCAAGAAATGGCTATGATCTAAACCAAAGTTATATTGCAAACTATTATACGAGATTAAGTGGGTTGCAGAAGTATACACCCCCATGGAGTGGTCTTCCAATTTTCTGTCATATCTTCCTTCAGAAATGCATCATCAATCCCATACTTCTACATGCTCATACTGACCTTTCTTGTAACCTATATTCACCATAAATTCTGGTTGGTAAGTCATGGACAAGTAGAAAAAAATAATCCAGTGAAAATCAGTGTTGCAAAAGTATACACCCCCTTCTTGTAGTGAGATTGTATGCGACTATAAAAAGTTTTCAGCTTCTGGAAGTCCAAGGGAGCATAATGTGAATGATTACCTATTTTGTTTAAGCAGATAGTGCTGTTTTAAGTAATTTTTTAGAAACTTCCTTCTTGTGTAGACTGGTCGAAATATGTGTTCCAGGTGCCGTTTTCGCATGTCATACAAATTTGGAACCAGCTTCTCAGATAAATGAAAAAAATTTCAAGGATATGAGCTGGACAACTGTATACTTATCGGTACCCTGATAGAACCCAAGACACTTTCCAGTTTAATTTCTTTGATATAACTAAAAAATGAGTATGATCAAAATTTTTGATTATTTTATTTTTTTATCACAAATTGGAAAACGAGAAAAAAAATTGCTTAACGATAAACTTTTTAATTTGTTAATTGAGAGAGGGTTACCTTCAGTGGTTCTTCGAGCATTGTTAGATCTTTATGAACGTCAACAATTATGTACAAGATGGAAAGGAAATGTTTCTGAGTTATTCTCAACATCTAATGGTATTAGGCAAGGGGGAGTTATATCTCCAATATTGTTTTGTGTGTTCTTGGATGAATTGTTAACTAGACTAGAACATAAAGGCATTGGATGTTGTGTAGGTAAGCACTTTTATGGTGCGATTGCTTATGCTGATGACCTAACTTTATTATCACCAACTGTATCAGGTTTAAATGAAATGTTAAAAATATGCGAGGAATTCTCAGAAGAATATGGTGTTAAGTATAACCCAACCAAGTCAGTCTGTATGGTATTTAGTAAGAAAAAATATGATGTTAGTCAAGTTAAACTCAATGGAAATACCCTTACTTGGGTTGACAGTACTAAACATCTAGGAAATTATCTTGATGGCGACATGTCAGAAAGTACAGAAATAAGGATGAAGAAAAGTGACCTTGTTTATAGAGTCAACCATATGTTAGCCACTCTAGGCAAATGTAATAGAAATGTTGTTACAAAATTATTCAATACAAAATGTTCACATTTCTATGGTGCTCAATGTTGGAATTTTGAGGATAAAAATGTTAATTATTTTCAAACTATGTGGAACAGGTGTGTGAGGCGGATGTTTAACTTGCCGTATACAACACATACAAAATTATTACCTCTTCTTAATGGTACATGTAGTGCTTTAGAAGAAATTTATTGTCGATATATCAGTCTAGTTAAAATGATGGTAAACAATTCTAATGTCAAAGTGAAATATATATCAAAGAGATTTATTAATGATGCAAACTCTGTTATTGGTGCTAATTTACGTGTTAGTGCAAAGTATCTTGAATGTCATAATACGCATATGCTAGAGATGAGCAAGAGTGAGCTCAAGAATAGGTTTATGTCAAGGTATGACAGTTCTGTTCAAGTTGTTAGCCAAATTGTTGAGGTTAAAGATTCCCTTGAAGGGAAAGCTAACATTGCGGGTTTTAATGCTACTGAACTACAATGCAATTTTTATCTTTTTTATGTACTGAGTAGCATCACTGTTTTTACTGCTGTTTTTTTTTATTGTTAATTTTATTTATTTACATGAGTACACCAGTTGTAAATTGTGTGTGAATAAAGTATTTTATATTTTATATATATTAAACTTGATTGAGCATTGTCAAATCGCACCTACTTTATATTAATAGCCGATAGAACCATTCATGGATAATGGCATTATTGAAAACACACATTAAAAGACACAAGACTTCAAATGGGAGAGTGCCAAAACTAAGCATTAGATTGCAATGCATGATTTCTGCATGCTCTCTGTATGCACTTTCACATCAACCCATTTCCACATAAGCCCTTTCAGCCAGGCATGAAATCAGGTGTGAAAATATCTGTGAACCAAAATTCACATCACCCAATGTGTGACATCAACTTAGTGGGGTTATTCCAACATAATGAAGTCCAATATGGGTGATTTATGGTGATGGATGGGTGTATTATGAAAGCATATGGCTCATTCAAAACCTACACAAGGCCCATACAAGACTAAAGGACTGAAGCATCACAGACAGTGTGTCCCATGAAATTATATCACAAGTTTACAGAAGTGGTCATAAGCATAGACTTACAGAAATGATTAAGCATTTCATATTATACCTGTATCACATGGGAATAAAGCAATGACGCACTCATTCATCCTGAATTGATGCATTCCTGCTTCATCTGTAATGCAGACTTGTTCTTGTCTTTTTTGAGTATATCACTAAGCATCAAGATAATTATAATATGTAAGTTAGTATGGTATTCTTTGTATGTTTTTATTTAAGGAGCAAACAATTTTAGTCCGCAGAATATAACAAGGCCAACTCCAAGAGTGGGGTAAAACTTCTACAGAATTGTATGTTATCTGAAATAAACATGATTAGGTGGGCAATTTATGCTTGTGGAATATACTGTGTTGTTTAGACAATTATTTCAATTAACGCAACTTTGGTTCGATCAATGTTTGTTCAGTTTTCCCATAGTCCCTAAAAAAAGCACTGTAGGAGCCACTTTTAAAATATTCTACTATAAAGAGTAGGGAAATATAACAAGGCTCTACAATGGAGCCCATTGCTACCATTAATCACAAGGCGGATAGCATTTTCCTGTCACGCTCTGCTGACTATACTGATTAGATCCTGTGTTGCCATCAATTATTCTACCAAGGAGACTTGCAAGTCTGTAATCATCGCAGGAACCTATTAATCACAGCTTGATTGGAGGCCCTTTGTACATTCCACACGTCTTTCCAACACCAGCCAAAATTTGTCTTGTTCGTAAGATGGAGTGTAACTACCACGCGTTGGTATGTGTTGTTAAGTGAGTTAGCCTTTGCCAGTGAGTTGTAGACTTTCCCCCTTTAATTATTAATGTCTATGAATCAACTCCCAATTTCAAATAGCTTGCATGGGTGATCTCTTCAGATAGCATCTAAATACAGCATCTGATAAACAGCGAGGTCATAAATATGAAGCTTGAAGTTGTTGGCAGTCAGCCTTCTCATCTCTTTCTTTGAAATAACCAGTTTTGTGCAGCTTTCTACGCGCTATCAATGTTATTTTCTGCTAATTGGCCAGTTATCAGCAAGATAATCTTCATACACTGCGTTCCCAATTATTATGCAACTATGCTTTTTTGCATTATCTCAAAGAGAAATAACACTATTTAAATATCCTTTACACATAATGATAAGTGTACCATGGAGCTAATATCGTGCCAATGTTGTCCAATTCCATTGACTCAGCTAGGAGTTATGCAATATAATGATGTTTTGGGGTGTTCCCAATTATTATGCAAATTCTTGGAAAAGCATCCATGGCCACTCAAAATGACCCAAATTAATCTGAAGATGCCATCAACATATACCCCATAACACAAAACAAAAAGGAGAACCATCATTTCAAACATAGATCTCTGGGTCATTCTCTAAATTACTGTCAAAGTGGATGCTCTGCATTTAATAACTAAAAATGTTATTTTTTGTCTTTAGTAATTAAATGTATTGTTAGATAAGGCTCTATAGAGAGCTACTAAATGACTGGCCAAAAATCTAAGTCATTTTTACTGATTTTATCTCATTTTTAATATTATAAAAAATTAAATGGTTCTGGAGTTGACATTGAGACATTTCAACACATGTAAAATGGATCATAATTACCATTAAATAATTGAGGTACTTAAAAGAGGATAAACTGAATGCTTTCCTTGGTATGGTGTACCTTTTAAATGAATGACCAAGGAATAAGACAGTTATTTTTACAGAAACAACTTTCTGATTTGACACAAAGTGCCGGAGTTGACATTTTATCAGATCTGAATCAAATATATATTCTTAAATGCATCAGTATTGTATTTAAAAATAATAATATGTTAAAAACACTCAAATAGCCTTGTGAAGTTGTACATTTCAATATATTGCACCAAAAAACTAGTAATTTTGGCCAATATTTCCTATACAAGCAGCATTAAGTTGATGAGGAATGGTTCTGGAGTTGACATTTGTTCTAAAGAAATTTTACTTATGTTTAAGGAATAAAATTATACCAAAATAAGTGTTACTCTGATGATATAAAATAACTATTCTGATTGTTTGATAGCAAATGTTTCTTTTAATTCATCATTATTCAAATTTTATTTATCTTGCATATTTTTTTGGGCTGAAAATATTTTTATCAGAATTTTTTGCTGTTTAGCACTTTTCAGCATTTATTTCTAATGTTTTAAGAAGGGTTATAAGCCAATTTTGGTACAGTGATAATTTAATACATATTCTTTTGCTAATGGTATCTGAAATATATGTTTTTTTGCGGAATCATCATTTCTCCTTAACATTTTTGTCTAACCTATATCAGTCAATTGTCAACTCCGGCACCAAAAGAAATTCATACATTTAATCGAAAATGGAAGTTGAAAAATTATAAACAAATCAATAAAGTTGTAAAATACAAGCGTTTTCTCATCCCTGCCAACAAAATTTGCGAAATCTGAATTGATTATCATTGTTTAAGTATATATTTAACCCGATAATGTTAAGTCCTGCAAGATTATGCGTCAACTCCGGAATTCTTCAATTTGGTGCCGGAGTTGACAGTTCTGGAGTTGACAAATTTGTATGTTTCATGCAAAATAAGAAAAATGGAAGCAACTGATAGAATAAAAAGTGTTCAGTTCACAAGTTGTACTCAAAACGGACTTGGTAGCCAAAAAATAATGAAATCAAGACATATTTTCACCCTCTGCCAGTGGTTCCGGAGTTGATGCTTAATAAAAATACTCAAGATGTAGTGAAAAGTTTTTAGCGATTTGCATTGAAATAAAATAATAAAAAATAAAAAACAGGAAGACAATCTACTGCTATAAGGATGTTAAACTGATACTGTGAAAGAATTTTTAGGTTTCATTAAATTGTATTGATACAAGGACTCCAAACACTATAAAAGTTCTGGAGTTGACATAAATTGTGCAAATGCAGTAACACACGGAAAAACTGGCGTAAATAGCTCGAAAACCATGTAATGTGATTTTTCCATCCACAGTGCAAAGGCCAGAGTTTGATGCATGCATACCAATTTTAATTTTAAATATTTTATAGAGAAAAGTGTGAGCTTTAGTCTGAGACAAGTGACAACCTAGAACCAGTAACATTGAAAAAAGACCAATTTTGAGGTTAAAACATGGAAAATATGCAAAAAATAATTTTTTTAAAATTAATCCAATCATAGATTTTCATGAGAATTGTTCATTTGATACTCACAGCATAGTTATTTTTTACTTATTTTTAGATTTTCATGTCATACATATCAGTAACGGTATGTTGACAATAGTTTAGAGAATGACCCTAGATGCATTCATAGCCAAGAAATTCATGTTATTTTCTTGCATTGAAATAGCATCGAAATTACAGTTTTATTGCAATAAAAACCCTCTGATAGCCAGACAAAATGAAAAATCGTTGCCTAACTCATTCTCCACTTTCCTTAGGTTTAGAACTCTCCTGTAAACCAATGGCAGTTAAGTCGCACCACTGTATTTGACAAATATCTTGAAATGAATTGAATGCATCCACCTGCCAATGCTATTCCAATGGGAAACGGAAGTGTGAGTTTTTTATTTGGTGTCATATTTTGTAGAGATACTGGATTTGGTGATTCATCGCACAGTATGACCCTGGTGTGCTATAGATATATTCTAAGCTGGAATTTTATTGATATTAAATTTTTTAAGAGTATGGGAGGCTACATTATTGAGAAAAAAAACCAATTTCAATGGTTTTTCAATGCATTTGTAATATATTGATTTCTTGGTCATGAAGGCATCCACGTTTGAAATGATGGTTCTATTTTTTATTTAGTGTTATGAGGTATATTCTAATGTCAATTCATAATCAACTTTACTGATTTTGGGTGGCAAAAGAAGCTTTACAAAGAAATTGCATAATAATTGGGACCATCCCAAAAACCTGATTATATAGCATAACTCCTCACTGAAACGACAGAATTGGACGAAAGTCACAGAATATTTGCTTCATGGCGCACATGTCATTATGTGTAAAGGGAATCTCAATAGTGTTATTTCTTTTTGAGATAATGCAAAAAAGCATAGTTGCATAATAATTGTGAACGCAGTGTATACAGAGAAAGACCAATTGCACATTGAAACTTCTGAACGACTTCACTATGTCTTGCTTGTACTTTTTTATTCAAATAATGTTATGTATGCATTAGCAGTTAGTTAAGTTTTGACATTCAAATTCAATAATTAGACAAATTTAACTAATACATAGCCATCTATCAAGGAATAATGATGCAAGATAGTGAATTGGTCCATATTATTAGCAATTATTTACACCGAATCATTTTTATTGTTAAGACTCCATAACAAGGTTAAAGTGAAATGCTTTAAAATTTGTCATAATTTAACTTTCACATAACAGAAACACCTCATTCAAATCAATGTTGTTCAAATAGAATGTCTTGCTTTTATTTCAGTTTCACCTCTGTCTGTCTGTCGATATCCACCGTGATTATTTTGTGGTCGCCCGGAGGGAAACAAATGAGAAAAATATGTGAACATCAAAAAGGCATTTCTTGGACAGCAATCCTTAATGGGAGAGGAAGGCCAGAGTTAAAGCAAAGATGAAAAATCTTTCTTGTCAGCTACGTCAATAGTTGCACCTCGAAAAGCATGGCTGCCAATTGAATTCGACAACTAACAAGATTTCCACATTTGCTGCAAAGACTTTCTTGCAGTGGGCCTAAGGAAAGACTTCCAAGCTGTGTTCTTTTTAGTCTGAAGTGCTCGAAAGCACAGTCATTCAAAGAACAGTTACTGTACATTCTAGGAACAGAATCTGTTGATGATGCAATTTTATTGCTCCATGGTTGCCTGCATGATAACGGCTTTTCCTCAATGTAGGTCTCAAAAAAAAATCTTAGACCGGGTTATGATGCATATTTTTCGAAAAAAAATTTATTTGATAAAACTGCTGTCTACACTGCGTTCCCAATTATTATGCAACCACTATTTTTCGTGATATCTCCAAGAGAAATAACACAATTTGGATATCCTTTACGCATAATGCTGTATGTTCCATTGAGCCAATATCCTGTAAATTGTGTCCAATTCTGTTTATTCAGTGAGGAGTTATGGCATGTAATGAGATTTTGTGGTGTTCCCAATTATTATGCAATTTCACGAAAAGGCACCCACTGCTAACCAAAATCAATCAAACTAATCTTAAAATACCTTGAGTTCTTACCCCTTATTGCTAAAAGAAAAGTTGAACTGCCATTTCAATCAATTGTGCGTTTATATGTAAGCAATTGATTTTATCCCCCTACATTGAAATGCCATTGAAATTATGATATTTTTGCAATAAAAGCCCAATGTCATCAAGACACATTATGGAATCACTATCAATCTCATATTCTGCTTTCCTTAGGTTTAGAACTTTCCCCTCAACCAAAGAAAATTAAATTCAAACAATGCATTTGAACAGTATCTTGCAATGAAGTCAGGTTGTTCCAATTTACAATGATAATCCCATAGGAGAAAAATATGGTTGCATAATAATTGGGAACGCAGTGTAGCTATCTTTTAGTTACACTGTTTAACTTAGCTTTATCAATAGGGATGTCAATTATAACTATTATCAAGAAATCATTAATATCATTAATATTATTATTACAGATAACAGTTACAATCTGTAAAGGAATTTATCAAAAGTGGTCAAGAATGATTTCCACCTATATTCCATTACACAAAATTCAACCAAACATTGATAAATATATTGCCATTCTCTGGCTTTAGCTTATTTCTGCAGCTCGGTTGGAAATATTCGGCATAATTTAAAGATCGATTATCAGCATAGTGGACGTAATGTCATGTGCAGTGTTATTCACTAATATTTACTCAAGTGTCATTGTGTAACACAACACACCTACATGTACAGTGTATTGTACACAAGCATAACATTGTTGAGCAGTTGATGCAACATGACTCAAACTCAGTGAGCCAAATGGCATTTATGGGAATTTAGTGTTCACTGCTGTACGCCTTCCTGTACATTGTGGATGCTGTCATGCTCAATCAGGCTCAACTTCCTTTCCATGGAGATTGTATACTGCCGAGTAAATTTACAGAGAAAACATCCCCTGATGTTTATCTTTCCATCACAAGGGATTCAAGCTCATGCCTGTGACAACCAAAGCATTCTCCGGCCAAACAAAATACCAGTGTTGTAGGCATGTACGATGTCCTACTCTGAGAGCCAAACTAAATGCATACGTGTTTTTTAGCTTGCATCTTCAAACGAGGTATGCATGCTCTATAGTAATGGTATGTGTACACATTATTATCATCTTTCACAAAAAATTCATCAGTAAGCACAAGGTTGCTGAACTGCTGGAACAGGGGTTAGAGGGGCAAGGTAAATCTTCTAATTAGTAAGAACATATGCACAATTGCTATTGACATTGCAATATAATTTTGTGATGTGAATTTGGTTTGCCTTATTTTGCCTACCAACCTGTTTTTTCAAGAGTGTCGGAAAGATACACTTTCTGGCACTCTTGAAAAAACAGGTTTTGCAAATCTAGCAAAATAGTTATTGTGAGCAAAATCTGAACTTCTATGATATATTCTGTGGACAAGGAGGTTCGTTGTATGTAAAATATGGGCTAATTAGAGTAATTTATTTACTTAAATCACAACTTTGATAGAGGGGGCATTGAGTTTTATATGATGAATAATTTCTTGACCAGTTTTAGTCAGTATATATTGATGCAAGAACCGCTGTGCTGTCAAATTATGGCATCAATTTTACATGAATAAATTTCCAATGTAGGCCCTACATAATACAAAGAAGTTGAAAAAATAACATGGCTATATTCACTATGCCCATTCTATTAAAGTGGAAACCAGGATGAGGTATGACCATATAATTACTAGAATCTCAAATCAAAACTACATGTACTTGGTGTTGAATATTATCAGCTATATTATAGCTGTTTTACCATAATACTAGAGGAATGTTATGAAGAAAGTGCTTTAGGTTGCTCAGAATTTACCTTTTGATAATCTAAAATATTTTGGCTTCTTGGCCCTTAGGTGGCCACCGAATTCTCTGACACGCAATTTTTGGTTTGTTGGGCCTCGCGTGAAGTACACTTATGCTGGAATCATTCCACCTATAAAAATGAAAAATCTATGCCCCAGCAGGTTGAAGTAAACCAGCCGTAGTAAATCTGTAAGCACCAGGTGGCATTCCTTCACAGCAATCATTGCTGCCTGTCTTCACAGAGCACCCCCTTCTGGAAACACGGATCATGTACTGGAATCCATAAGGTATCATTTCAACAAAACTTACACAAGACGTTTGACACCCAGGAATAACATTCATGCGACAGACTTGGTCTGTCCCTTCTATTGAAAACATCCAAGGGAATCCTTGAATGGATAGTCTGATTTCAGATCTACTTCATAGTCCCAGAAGACGGTCACAAATTATGCGTCACCATCAGACCCTGGAAGAATAACACGACCCTCAAAAATGAAAAAAAAGACACTGGTGTTTCAATTTGACGCAATAGGCCGGCCTGCATGGATTCCACAAAGCAATAATTTTGACCAAAATGTGTCTCACATCAGAGAGGTCCTAAAATGTTCGAAAGCAAAAGTTACAGTTTGTCACATCAAGCATTGAAACAGAAATTTAGCCCTTTTTGTGCAGGCCATAAAAATCAACAAAATCAGATTGGAGGTTATCTAATATCAAATTTGACAGGAACTAAGTTTGGGGTGGCGCTGCAGCGCACTTTTGGGAAGTCACCACCCATTGTTTGTCAGATGGGCAGCATGCAAAGTCAACAATTTGCGAAATTTGACTGCCATTTCCATGAATTGTCAAATATCGGACAAAAACATGCATCAGAACTTTGTGAAAATGTGATATTCATATTACAACAGAGCTAAGCTACACATAGGTAGGTGTATTTCCTCTGTAGGACTTCTGGTTGCCAAGATATCTGTCAAAACGTCTGTTCTCTGCTTGACGTGACAAACTATAGGCCTACTGACAGAAATGGTGCATCACAATTAAATGTTTAATTAATTTTGATATAACCACAGCATTTATATAGTGAAAGTCTCTGGGGGGAAGGTTTGGTGGTGTTTCCACGAGTCTTGCTCGTCCCTCTCGAGAATGGTCATGGTCTATTGCAAGAGAATCGAGAATTTCTCGAGAAATCTAGGACATTGTCTTCACTGACGCTATAGGGTCACACGATTACCTTAATGCTTTTTTTGTTCCTGTATCATTCTAGTCAATCTAGTGGGACAGCCCAAGAGGAACACGCAACGATGAATTGTTTCAGTTATCAATTTTTTAATTAGCGTCTTTTAATATACTGTATGTACCCCCCCCCCTTCCACCAATTCAATGATAGCTCCTCCATGCTGCCCCCTTCGGGCAATTATCTGGCAATGCCACTGGGGCATTTCATATTATTTCCCTGGCCATGGCATTCTGCTCACAAATCAGATACAATTTATGGTTTTGGTTGCCAATGATCAATCGCTGTTGTTTGCTAGGTTATTCAACCACAAGATGGCATCCCACTCCAGCAACAGTGATTGAACTGCTGTGAGCACCGCCCAGTGGATTTACTGTGCATCACCAAGGAACAGAAACATGGGATCCATGAATATGGCATGATGTCATCCATAAACACACTATAAACTCTGTAAAGTGGGTTTATTTCATTATTTCTTGACAATTCAGTCCTTAACTTTAAGACCTCTATTGCTGAGATGTTCTTTTTATCTTTTAAAAATCCTGAAAAGGCAGTGGCGTAGCTAGGGTTTTTCTCTGGGGGGGCAAATGACCCTCAATTTCCCCAAAAAGCAATCGTCAACAATGGAGTACAGACAGTACATTTCTCTTAGCTTTACTGGATTCTCAAATGACACATACGGAATGCTGAGAACACTTTCAATATGATAACACTGGTGCACTAAACTCAGCAGCATAAGAAATGCATGCTTTTCCAAAGTTTTATAACTTTTGAAGTATGCATTTAACTAATTGTAACTTTCCACATTTGCTTATAAGCTACTCAACCAAAGATTTTGATCGTTTGAAGAGAGTCCACAGATTTTTCTCAGAGCAAGACATGTTTTTTTGACTCCATATCGAGTTTGGAATAGGGAAAGTTGAAGAATTTGGAGAATTGCTGATGAAATGATGGGGAAAATGATGAAAAATTTTCTGCAGGGAAATATCACAGAATTTTAAATTTGACTTTAGATTCAGTCAAAACACAGGAAATCTGGTTTTACATGTGTAAACATGAAAAAAAGTATCTCCATCCGGTGAAGATTTTTTGACTCGCTAAGTGCGAATAAGGTCAGAGAAAACATTCAATGATGCAAGGAAAAATCTGGGAGATACAGGGATTCAGAGAATTCACTATCAAATTGCAATGGATTCCTGGTTCATTTCTCTTTTGTTTCCTCAATTTCCCTAGTTTTTCCTCCTTTTCTCTCTTTTTTCCCTCCTTTTCCCTCCTTTTCCCTCCTTTTCCCTCCTTTTCCCTCCTTTTCCCTCCTTTTCCCTCCTTTCCCTATTTTTTTCCCCATTTCCCTATTTTTCCCCAAAAAGTTGTCTGGGGGGGGCAACTTGCCCCCCCTGCCCCCCCACTAGCTACGCCACTGTGAAAAGGCGAATTAAGGCCGTCTACATGTATGGTGACCGTTATGTGATTTTTGTGGAACAGACACTCTGACTGACCCATGATTATGTAGTTTGTCCAAGTCATAATGTGGCCTTCACAAAGTGCTCCCCCCACAGCAGAAGTTGCATTGGTGAACATTACAGATATTGATTGGATAACACGGACCACCCTGAGGTATGCCTACTCTACAAGAACATCAAACTTAGAACAATTGCTTTTTTTCTAGTTCAAACAATCGATTGAATGAAACAAAGAAGTTCTTTGACATTTTGACCAAGTCAGTTGTCTGGATTAGACAATCGTTTGATTGGACACTTATTAGACATTGATTGTCTGTTATCAGACAATCTTTCTTTTCAGTGTGTCTTCGGTATTTTGTTTTTCATTCAAATATAATAAACTTTTTCTCATAAATATGAAATTCCTCTGACTAATGATACATTTGTATTAAAAATGCCACTTACCTGAGGTCCCGGTAATTTTCGTCGCTAGGAAGAGCGATGGAACGTATAATTCCAGTGTTCTCGCTAAAAGTCTTATAGTTATACTCATGAGGTAATCAGTTTGCTGCATTTGTTTGCAGTAGTATTGCGTAAATTGTAAAATTAATCCAATATATTTTCCACAAAATCTTGAATGTGCAGTGTCCACTGCCCTGCATGCGAAGAAGGTAGTATAGTGTGCAAATCAACTTCCTGATGAGTGTTTGTCCAGTCACAGCTGATGAATCAGCAGAAGTGTTTAAATAAATGCACTGGGATGTTCTCATGTGAGGCCAAATCCCTATCCTTACCATGCTATTCTGTATGGCTCATATCCAGTCAATGAGGTTATATCGTATACTTGCAATGCCATGATGACAAGACTTAGTCACTGAATAAGTCACACAACTCACCCGTGAAGCCACAAGTGTCTGAATTACAAATTGGCAGCTGATTTCAATTTCACGTTGGAAGATCGGGCACGTTGTGATGTCATTGATGTTTAGCAACCGCTTAATATGCAAACATCCCTCTGATAAACTTCCGGTGTGAAAATATTGATCCATTTCTGAAAGTATATTAAATCCAAAGTAAATTTATATTTACTCCAATAAGAGTCACCTAAGCAGCAGTTCTTCTTTCACAGGAGTTTCTTTCAATGTTCTATGATATTCTATTCATTTTGTAACTTCGTCTTTATCTCATTGACTGTAACTGTAAGAAAAGGAAAAGACAGTTGGAATTTAAGCAAAGACAATATGCACAATGATACAAAGCAACGCAATATCTGCTATATATATATGCCATACAAAAGTAATATAGATGGATAAATACCTCTGATCATCACATAGCTTTGACATAGACTAGATATTTTTCTGGTGACACAAACAGCTCAAAAACTGAGAATTTGGAAACTGTGGAAGCGGACCACCACCACACTCAAAGGAACTGATCTAAGCAACTGTGTCTGACGATCATAACTGTTATAGCCAGAGCTATGATAAACAATACTGATTAATGCCACGAGACAAGTATTCACCAGGGGAGAGGGAATATGTGATTTATCACCCGAGGGCTTTAGCCCGAGGCGTGATAAAGACATATTCCTGATCCCATGGTGAATATTAATAACTGGCTTATACCATGAGAAAAACACTCAAACTGTTAAACATGAGAGGATAACTGAACAACAAAGAATATCGGAATTATTTCCCTGCAATAATGGCATGTGATTGGCTGGCAGAGGTGTCGAATGGAAAAACACTCAAACATTACAAATATTGCAGAACAAGTGGACCATTATGGGTTATTCACCACAGGAGAGGGAATAATGAATATGCGATTTATCACCCAAGAGCTTCAGGCCGAGATTTGATAAAAGCATATAACAGATCCCATGGAGAATAACCGGTTATATAGTGACTTACTAATACCATGAGACAAACACTGAAACAGTCAAACATGAGACGATAAGTATACGCCAAAGAATACAGGATTTATCGGAGTGAAATACAGGCTTGTGATTGGCTGACAGAGGTTTTGAATGGTATACAAAAAATATTGGGATTGTTGCTGTGAAATGCTGGCTTCTGATTCGCTGGTAAAGGTGTGGAATGATATAAAGCAGGTGAAATGATGAACGTTCAGGTTATATTAGAGTCTGTCACTTCGATACAGAAAAAGATGAGGAGCAGTTCAGAGTGAAATATGCACTTTGTGATTCATGATAGCTGATGAAGTGTAATCTTCTATACTTTCAACTGCCATCTTTAGCGTTCCCCATGTAAGGTTAGCGCACGTTTCTCTCTCAGAGGTAGCTAATTGAGTAGATGGACTCATTACCGGGGATCCTGCGGGAGACACCTTAGCACTTGCCACCACGAAACACCTACTCAAGAAATACCAGAGGCTCGACAGTTTAGATTCACTTATCCATTTAATACTCAATTTATAGACAGTTACATTAAGAGTCATTCAAAGAACAGACGGTATTCAACTTATCAATGCATTAAACAACGATCTTAACAAATTACATACATCATTAACTAAATGCCATCTCAATCAACCATGACCTGAGGTTCCTTTAGGAGGAACCCTTGATCATACCTCTAACAACAATACCCTTACCTGACGAATCGTCACCGCGTCAGGGAGACAGGTAGCCCTCCTGCTGCCTCAGCGGGAGCGGGCTCTCTTCTGGCTGGGCAAACAAGCTTGCCCCCAGAGATTGCTACTAGGGTGTCCTGCGGCTGCGCAGAAACACCAGGGTAACTGTTGCCGTGGAAACATGGGGTGAGTTCTACCCCGTTGCTATCATTGAATCTCATTACACAATAATATAATATATCACATTACTTTTATACAATAATAATATAAATGACATTACAGAATTAAGATCTTGAGGTTCATGGCGATTCGAGGAAACTTCCTATAAGAGGAAAGAATGAAGACACCTCTGAAGCTAAAAGCTCAGCGGTGACATCCCGACCGATCGAGGATTTTTTTATAAGATGGTTTTTCTCCGGTTTGAAGAAAACATCATTTTTAGACTTACAATCGAATACGGATTACATTCATGTAATAATGAATTAACATATACTGTGCCTAATAACGTAACTTTTCATTGAAAGGAAATACTTTTTACAATTGCTTTTAAGGATGGAAGCCTAAGTGCTTCATGCTGATTAACAAAATGGTTGAAAGGATTATTAATCAACTTTGTGTAACGATTGAGAGGATCGTTAATCGACTTTGTACCTAAATTGGTATCAAGCACAAGCGGAGGAAACGCGTCTCATTGCACCTGAATTTTGTGAGTGCTTTAATGAAAGTTGTGGTGACATCGGGATGATGTAACCACTACCACCGGGCAGGCGGAAGGGGGGGAAAAATTTTAAGATAGAATCGGGCGTGTGCAATATGCCCATGAAAGACAATTTGGAGAAAGGAAAATAATTTTGTTTTTGAAAGGGAAGCAGGAATATGACTTGCGTCCGTAAAAGGGAGAGGAACTGAATGACAGTCCTTTAATGGTGTCAATGAGATGCTGAAAGGGGAGCTCAGATAGGAAAGTGAAATCTAGATTTAATGATTGACAGAAAAGGACAAGTTATTCTTATGACCTATTTGCCAAATTTTTCAATTTTTTGTGAATCGTTGGTTCGTCACCCAACGGTATTTTTGGAAGTAGAGCCACTAATTACATGGCTCCTCAGCAAAAGAGACTCAAGCACCAG
Source organism: Platynereis dumerilii (assembly GCA_026936325.1). Classification (NCBI taxonomy): domain Eukaryota; kingdom Metazoa; phylum Annelida; class Polychaeta; order Phyllodocida; family Nereididae; genus Platynereis; species Platynereis dumerilii. Next base: position 27,773,738 of record JAPTHN010000010.1, read on the forward strand.
GCGAGTCAAGTAGCCGTTTTTATCAAGGGCAGTTACAGGTATCATCCCTTGCGTGTCATTGGATATGCATAGAGCTAAACCAAAAGCATGAAGTGCATTAAGACAGGACAGCCTTATAAATTTAAATGGGCTGGTATGTCCGATACCCTAAACTACAAAAGTAAGTAAAATGACATATAAGCGATAAGCAATTTTAAAAGCAACAATTAAATCATAAACGAAATATAGTCGAAGCGCGAATATCAACAATAACATGGATCAAAGCGATAATTAGTAATGTAAAAGCGACAATTAGCAGAATAATAGACAAAATGATAAAACAATAGTCCAGTATGGAGATAAACAAATCAATAGTGGACTATAGTTTCGTAGAACTTGTTACGTACACTCTAAACAATCCGAGTGAACTGTAGGCATAAGGCGTACAGGAAATTAAAACAATGCGAAAATAAGTAAACAGTATACTGGTACAGTGGAGCGATATTGAAAACACATGTACCTACTAATATTCCTGAGGAAACTTGTATAAGAAAGCTGGCATGCACAAGGCATAGGCCAGAATAATTATCAAATGAGATTAAAACCGAAGCTTAAAATAAGATAGACATATGAGAAATGAGATCAGATGTTTACAGAAAGAGTTCAGTGCAAGAGTTGACTTGTGATAACTGTTCGTGGACACGTTGAGAACTCTTTACCAATGGTTATAATTTAATAAAAATGTGGATTATATTATCTAATTTAATTGTAATTTGTTGGTCGATGCATAAATGTCTAATCAGCGATGCACTTTACACAATACTAGTCAAGAGTCAATACATGATGTCAAAGATAACATAATCTGTATACGTGTGGACGAGAAGATTGGAAGAATCAGTGATTGGAGGAGTCAGTGATATAAGTCATTGATATAGGGCGAAGGAGGCAACACCGACGCTCGGTGCGTGGTGCGGAGGATGGGACGTTGACAGCTATTCGCTTGCCAAGGTCACATGATATGTGTTTGTCAAGGGCAAACGAGGTGTCGACAGCGATGTGTTTCTCAGGGTCGAACAGGGTGTTCGACCTGGCAACTTGAAAGATGCCGGACGTCGTGGACCTAACGGACGAGCTGCAAGAGTTCAATGTCCTATTACCATCCACCCAAAACGATGAGGGGGTTGTTACTGTTCTAACAGATACAGAACAACAATGTCAACCTGGATGAGTGGTCGTTCAACCGTTTTCAGCTGTTCCTAAGTGGCGAAGTGAATGGAAGCCGCGAGAGACTACCATTACACGTCGGTAAATGTCATTTCGGAAGAATATTGTCTCTGTGAATGGAGCACAGGCGAGGTGCGAACCGGAGTGGTGGAAATAGCGTGGTGTGGTGCCATAGGCACGACAACTTTAGCGAAGACAGGAAATGTTCTGAGCGAGTAACTGGTATTTTGGTGATTATGCTGAAGACTCGAGGGACTGATATAGCTGCAGTACTGCGAAGACTTGCCAGACCGGCCTCGTTGCGTGACTAACCCAGGTTAGGGTCAGGCAGAGGAGGAGGTGGACTGATCATCACCTTGAACTGTTTGTCACACTTTTATGTTGGGGTCTGGCGAAGGAGGACGTGACTCGTTTGACACGACCTTCATGTTTTTATTCAGACGATCCCAATATTGGGTGGACCTTGATGGGTCATGGAGGAGAAGACGTCGTCATGAGTCTTTCGTGTATGCACTTTCTGAGATCACAATGTTTATTTTGTTTTATGTGCGAGCACAACTTTGTGCAAGAACGCTAGGGAATGCGTGGTGAGGAAACTCTTCTGAACTAGACACAATCCAGATTAGTGTCTGTCGATGGTAACCAATAGCAGGGGCAATTCGTGTTAGCCACCTGAATAAGCTAGTTACCCAGAGGAAAAGAGTGTCATTAAGAAGATGCATGCCGGAAGCGAGTTGGGACAATCCATATTAGTCGCCAACTGAAAATGAGGCCATGCTCTTCAAGCACGATTGTTCGTCGATGCTTGCTGTAGAAACAGAGGCAATCCATATTAGCCAACTGTTAAGAAGCTAAGCAGGAGATGACATCACCATATCATCATACAATGTGAGCTCGGTTGTGAATGGTGACATGTGCGACGAAGACTGCACAATGCCAAGCCAGACACAAAAGTTCAAAGAAAGTTCTGCAGTAATGTAGCCCCATGTTGGAACCAGGTCAAGGCAACGATATGCTTGCCGTGGTTACGACGGAAATGGAGTGAAACGGAATGTTCACACTGGTGGTCGCCCCGAAATGGTGCCCTCTTCATATTGCCATGATATCATGATAGCAATACGGCCGACTCGAAGTGGTCGTACGTGCTGTCGGAACGTGGAACGTGGTCCCATGCGCAAGCGTGGTGCCCAATGAGATGGTGGTGCCCTAATCGACTGACTTTTGGATGTCGAATCAGACGTGTCTCTTGATAGGATGCCCGTGACAGTAGAAGTCACAGTGGAAGCACAGGTTCTGTAACGACTCTCTCAGATCAAAGATTAGAGAACATATGCATCGAATGTGTCTCTGATCATAGGTGCCCACAGCAAGTCTTGCACTGATGTTTGACGACCAGCCCGACCAGCAACTCGTGATCAAAGAGACATTCCCGCAAATTATGTGACAACACAGCAGTAAAATGGTATGCAATAGTCATACTGAAATTACTTTAAGAAACAGGCTAGGAGCTCAACCAATGAGGTTGCTGCAAACAATATGTAAGAAAAGGCACGTGATATATATAAAATATAAATAACTTAATTAAGAAATAATAAAAGGAATATCATAATTGGTTTAGATAAATAATCTGGGTCCCAGCAAGATGCTGGTCGTTTAGGTGTGTATAATTAAAAGTGAAAAAGAGTTGTTTAAATGTAGATAGAAAGGTAGCAAATCACGGCAAGATTGATGCATCATCATGGTGATCAGCTCCCCAAGATCAAAATGAATCACATCAATAAAAGGAGAAGATCACTCTGCAACTTGAGTATAAGCTTATGAAAGTTTAGGATGAGAAATTTTGCATAAGGCGCATGCACAGAATATATGCATACTTTCAAGCATATGTCATTAAAATTTTACCCATACAATCGAACCGACAAGGTGTGATTCTTCACAGACTGACTAAAATATAAGGGTATACAAGCGTGGTTATGAAAGGGTTAAATGCAAAAATACACATACGGATAGAAAAGGGAAAAGGAAATGCAGTTATAATGCAAATGTAACACGAAAATTTATCGCACAGAAATGCAGTGCAAAGGGAAGTAATCATAAACATGCAGTAAAATAAAATTAGACGCTGGTACTGGTATCGTTAGGAGAGGGGGGTGGTGGAACAGGAGGGGGGAAAGTTGGGCGGAGCAACAGTGACGTAGGACGAGTGGGGCGTGGTTCCAACTCGATATCAACTACTGAGCGATTAGGGGGGGTATCAACTCGGGTACGCATGCGAGGGGCCGATGGTTGCCGGGGTGAAGTGGACCGGCGAGGCGGGGTAGTCCGCCTTGGTGGGGTTGTACGGGTCGGTATTCGAGTAGGGGGGGTCATTTTCTTTGATGCAGCCAGGCCAGAAGTGGTGGCATAAGGTTTTATCTGTACTGAATGGGTAGTATCCGGTTCCATGACATTGGTGGACCGAAATTCCATCTCCCTTTGACGAAGTTCTCTAATTAGAGCTGAGTAAGGATTAAGCTCTTGAGTATTAATAACTTCTTGCATGTTATGACCCAATTTGTAAAGGTGAACTGAGTCAGATGCGAGCATAGTCACCGCAAACTGTCCTTGCATAATTTGCTGTAACTTTTTCTGCTTGTATAATGGAACGTTAATGAGTCTAGGGAGTTCTACGTTAAGTGAGTCAATCTGCAAAGAGCATAGTGCAGTATCCCAGTTGGGTTTAAGGATACTGTATAATCTATGATGGTCGCACTTGAAACTATTAGGACAAATGACACCTTTAAGAGAAAGTGAAGAAAGGTGGGACTTAATAGTAAGAACATATAGAAGTAAGCGCTAGTGTCCACTATTCAATTCCATGAATATTTCGATCTGTGGAAATTTGCGGGTTTCAGGTGAGTGATGCATCACTCTGAAGTCCCTACAACATCTATGAAGACAACGCTTAGCCAAGCTCACTACCATGTAAAAGACGCAAATAGTAAGAAGGTGAAGGGTAGTGATATGTATAAGACTGACAGGACTTATAGAAACAGGGTAAATTACATAGTTGACTGAATCACAATTTAAAGGACGTCCGGGGATGACTAGGTTGGCGTGGGATGGTTTAAAATGAGTAGCCATAACCATAGAGGATAAAAGGCCACTAAGGTATCTACCACGACAATACATAAATATTACCAAAATTAGAGACAAATATCCAGCTATGGAACCGATAAAGGCAAATCCACGGATCCAATGGCGAAGGCTGAACCAAGCTGAAAAGTAGAAGGAAGCTTCCAGCTCGGCCCATTTAAGCAGAAAATCGTCACCTTTTTGTTGAATAAGGCGACTAAGTTCCTTAAGCTTAATAATGCCATGTGTCATATTGGCAAGTGAGGTATTTGCTATTCTGGCAGCCACTGCAAATTTAGGCAAAGTGAAATTTGGCATGCCATAAGATTCATATGGTGGTAGACTTGTGAAGTTGAATTCACGTTCAAAAGAATGCATCGCAATTGCGTTAATAGTATAGTTGATTAAGAAGGGTTTATATTGGTTATTTTCGGATGCGGGGCATCCTGTAATACGCCTGGGAATGAAACCTGAAGGGGAGGAGAATTCGCAAAAACAAAACTGGCCACGCTGAAGTACAGCGTAAAGGCTACCAGGAACGGGACGTGCCACACGATCATTAGAGCATCTTCGAGTCCATGGGAGTGATAAGCCGGTAACTAAAAGCTGGTTACCTGCGTCTATTACACGAGGTGCTGCTCTAAAGGGTTCAAAGAAGTAATCGACTTGACAGAGGTCAGAAATGACGTCTGCGGTAGCATTCGTGTATATTGCAGTGTTGCAGGATAACTGCGAGCTATCAATCTGGATTGTTGACTCTGTGCAAAGAAATTGATCGTCAATGTTGAGACATTCCTGGAGCTCTTCAAGACTGAGTTCCAAGAAGGAATCGTGCTGCACTCCTAGAAAAGGTTTTGGGATAGAGATACGAGTGTAATCATGGTTAGACTCGCGGTCTTGGAAAGCAGGAGTAGCTACCACAGGTACATGGAGTGACTCTGTGTGATACAATGTGTAAGGTTTTGAATTCTTAGGTTGGATTGGCCAAAGGAGTTGGAGTAAGAAACCATGGCGAGTAGGCATAAAGATTGGTTGTGATTTCTGATAGATATGAGCCAAATCCGTAAAAGCTAATTGATAACTATTGTGCCATGAATATAATACCGTTGATACTTTGTGAACTAATTTATGGACATATGAGGCTGGAAGAACGTGTGGTGAGATTTTACCTGCAGCCAGCTCGTGGAAGGCTGTAATTAATTTATCAGCTTCATTTAAGAGGATATGAAGTTGCTGTATTTGTTGGGACCAAAGCCTAAGATATTTAGAGGTCAGCAGGCTAAGGATCCTTGTGGCTTGAATCTTACGTTGTAATGCGTTTATAGCGTTACTAACCACAGCAAATTGGGAAATAATTTCCTGATTAGTTTCGTTTAAAAGTGTATGAATTAGTTTGATGTTTCTGGAGGTGTTGGTGAAGGTACTGGCTATGACGTCAATGGTGAGAACCAAATCAGAACGCATCTCAAGGAAAGCGTCCCTCATAAGATTCTGACGTGCAGACATAGACTCAATAGTATTTACAAAAATTTGATCTCTCTGTCGTCTAATATTAGCAGACATACCTGCTCCGGCTTGTGGGATAGTAACTGAAAGCCAGAAAGCAGTACTGTCTTCGGATTGCCAATCCTGGGTATTAATATTGACACGAAAAGTTTCGTTAGTAGATTGCATTAATTGTTTAGTTGTATTAGATGTATCATCGGTATTAGGTAAGGCAAGGGGATCTCGAGGTGTTGGTGTCCGACCCGCTCGTTTAGGACGACTGGGTGGCGAGTATTGATCAAAGAAGGGGGGCATGGTGGGTGGGGGGGAATATGAGAATGTGTCATGCACAAAATGTGGATCGGGGGCTGCCCTCTTAGCATGATGGTGGACTGCTGAAAGAGGAGGGGGGGTAATGGGGGTAGAATGCGTTGGAGGAGGCCGGCGATATTCTTCAAAATGTTGTTGAGTAAAAATAGTCGATATGTGTGCTAGTTTAGCTTTTAAAGCTGTTTTATAAGAATCAACTTTATCGATAGTATTCTTTAAGAGTGGAGCGAAATCAGAACATATTGCAGCAATTAAATCATCAGGGGATTGACACATGTCTTCAAACATTGTGAGGTCCCAAGTGAATGTGGGAATATGGAAATCAGGATAGAAAATATTGGCATTGATGATAAAGAATTCCACACTGGGAAATATTTGTCCTCGATAACTATAACCAACGCCATAGTCTGGGCGGAGAAGCTGTGCGGGTGCAGAGCTCCAACGTGAAGCTGCGTTTGGTGGAAAAAGACCAGAGCTGCTCCTGAGTGCGAGAGCGTCCTTGTGATTGACAGATGCGAGAAGCTGCATATGACGTAATTGGTCTCTAAGGGAACGGGGTGAACGGAGCAAGGGGATGGAATCACATGCTTCGAACGTCATATTTTGAATGGGGAAGGACACGTTACTTTGACAAGTACCAGAAATCCTAGTGGTATCAGGCAACGTGTTCAGGAAGACTGCCAAATCGCAATTACAATTAAGGGGATTAGATGTTAGGTCAAGTTCTTTCATTTCGGGTGAAGGAAAGTAAATTTGTTTGTTAACGCCATCTAGGTATTGCAGATTGTTGCGTTGCAAAAATATATATTCCAGATGGCCTCTAATAAAGAAAGGACCAGAAATTCTATACAGGGAGTTGTAACTAAGGTCTATTACAGCTAACTGACGGATATCTCTATGTCTAATTTCAAAGGTATGAAGCTGATTATGGGATAAATTTAAGTAGTAAAGTTGATCGACATATCTAAAATACGCTCTGGAAATATGTGTTAGCTTAGAATGAGTTAGTTCGAAACTGCGCAAATTTGGCGTGTTTGTTAATGGGTCTCTTAATGATCTTGAAGTAGTAATATTTCTGAGTCTAAGTACTCTAAGAGATGTCGGATAATTAAGATTATGTATTCCGCCAAGACAATCTTGTATAACTATTTTAGCTAAATTTAAGACATTAAATTGTTGCGTTTTCTGAAAATAGAAACCCTGAAGAATAAGTGTTTGGAGAAATGGTTTTGGTCGCGTAAAATTAAAGGATTGATGTGCTGATAGATTAGGCAAGAGATTGGAAACTTCGAAAGGAACATTAGAGGCTTGTAATTTCAATTGTTGTATATTATTGAAAGGCATAGAAGATGGGAGGCGGGTCATATCTGGTAGATGGAGTCTAAGGGATATCAGCTTAGTTTGTGAAACGCCGAGATGGTTCCACTGAAAAGATGTTGAACCGTGTATGGTAAGGTCTAAATGAGTTAATTGGGCTTGTGGTAATAGAGGTAAGGCAGGAGACGATAAATCTCTAAGTAAGGTAAGTTGTATGCGTCTTAAACGGTAAAGGGAAGTCCATGGAGCAAAGACAGAGGCGTCATCAAGGACTAAATTAGTAATAGCATGTAACTGTGAACGTGCTTGGACGTACTGTACATGAGTCACCTGAGTGTTTGGCAGATCTAAAAAATTGATCTCAGGAAATGAGTCGATAACGTCGGGAAACCTTACTGCAGAAGTAAGATTTTGTAAAGTGAGATATCTCATGAAAGGCATAGTAGTGAAGAAAGAGATAATGTCCTTAGTAAGTGCGCCAGAGGAAAGAATCAGTTTTGTGATACGAGGTGAATCGGGAGGCCATACACATGGAGGTGTAGAAAAATTGGCTCCCAAATCACATGTAAATATGTCTCGTTTGCGAGAACACCATTCATCAAACATAGAAACTCTACAAGAAGCCATAGGTTGGTCTTGTGTTTGAAGCAAAGTACGCTTGGCCCAAACGGCGGCCGTATTTGGATTAATGGTAAATCCAAAATTCTTATAAAGAAAAGCGTCTTGCTCAGCAATTCGTTGCAAATCAGATGGAGGTGGTGATTGAGCTGGAACCAAGGGAAGGAGTAGGAAGGGAAAAAGGACAATTAGCGTCATTGTAATGTTTATAATGAGGTAGCAAGGTATATAGTTGGCTAAAAGGTTTTAGCGTCACTGATAAAATCAGGTAATACTATAACTATCAACCAATAAGGTGGTGAGAAAGACATGATTAAATGAATGTAGACATGCACATAAACGAAGATAACAGGTAAAAGGAGTTCATCAACAAAGAGACATAATGGTAACGATTAGCATACTAAGCGTGCAAAATTCATCAATCAGGTCGACATATCCTATGTAAAACGAATACGACTATCAATACACAAATAATTATCAATGGAAATAAGTATTCATAACATTTAGGCAACACTAGTTTTCCAACCGCTTTTCCTATCATATGAAAGAATGCTGTGTATGTCAACAGAAAATGCAAGAGATGTACTCTAAGATCATACTGAATTACTGAAATCGAGAGATTCGATCAGACCTGAAAATATAACAATTACCGTCAAAGAAATGTAAGTTAATAAAGTACTTTCCCTCGATTACACGCGTGTAAGAAAAATTGGGAGTATAATTACGGTGAATACAACACAACTCGATACTTCATCAACAATACTCAATGCCTATAGAAATTCCCAGTTTACTAATTAGTAAACGTATATGCAGGGTGGTGGTCCTAAATGACCGGTAAATGACTCTTTGAAAACGGTGTACTTACATAATGTTGCAAGCTGTATGTAGGACTGCTGCCTCTCTACAGGTGTAAAGATTAGAGCAGGTAAGTTAAGGTTTTACTGGCTCCGCAAGAGCTGGGCCCTGTGGGCTGAGCCGAAAATTTTGCAGCAGGTAGCGTGCCATATAAGGTGCAAGGGTGCTACCAAGGCAACAAGAAACTGCTTCCCACCGCAGTCTCGGTGAAGCCATGGCAACACGGGAAGCGCCCCCTGCCGGGCTATGTTGTGATGCCATACCATGTAATGAACTATGAAAAAGGAATTAGCTAGCTAGCTATAATTTGTGTATAATAAGTTGGTCATTTACAAAAAAAACTTTCTTTCTTTCCCCAAAATGCGAAGCGATGCTACAATCACTGGGTGAGCAAAATCCACAGAAACGCATTGAAAATTATGTGCTAAGGTTAAACTCACGACCACATCGTCGGAACACATTAACGTAACTACATCGGCATGAGCCGGAACACATGAAATAGCACAAGATATCCCCAAATTATGGTCGGGCTCCCAGTCCGACAGGCAGAGAACTTGCAACATACTGAGATACGTACTCAACATAATATGTTGCACAATAATTATAAGAAAAGATGCTCAAAGATAATACTCGATCAGAGCAGTATAATAATGCTCAATCAAAGCAGTACCTACATGTCATGACGGAAAAGTGGTGGATAATTTGTAAAAAAAAAAGTCTATCAACAATGGCATATAATCACTTCTCAATTGGCAAGATATTTGACGGCTAATATCTGCAATAAACGTCACTCACGACAAAGGCAGAAAATGCAGAAAAAGAAACTAGTCAGTAATATTCAAGTAAAATGGAATATCTACAAAATGCAGAATGGAATATGTACAAAATGCTAATGAGACGAACGCAGTAATTTTAACAAACTTAATTCGACAGGTGTTACCCAATGTCATGATCACGTTATCCAAAGAAAAGGTAATATTACTTCAAAAGAAAACTCTCATAAGATAGTCTTATCATAAAAATAGTTTCAGAACTAAAAGATAGACAAGAAACAAGTCTAAATAGTCACAAGAGGTTATAAAAGGCAATTAGAGGCTGTAAGGCAATCAGATTTACTAAGAAAGGATCGTGATGGATCTCTGTGGAGAGTCTCTGTCTCTGAAATATGCGTACCAAATAATGGTGTTTACCGAGGATAAAATGATAAGCCGATAAAGTACTATATCAAGAAGGCAATCAAATGCAAAGAATTGCAGTCAGGCTAAAAGAACAAAAAGCTAGAACAAGGGAATACGCGATCAATGCTGCGAGGAGATAGTGGCCAAACGTATGGAAATACTATCGATTGGTCACAAGGACCACAGTGATAAGAAATGGAGAACAATTCTCAACGAAGAATGGCAAGGTTTAAGAGCGTTGTTGGTGGGCTCAAAGCAGATGAATAATCCGGCTGAATGCGTGTGAGCTACAGAAAAGACTTAACGGTGATTAACCGTATTGGTCTGGGAACGAAATGAAGGGACTACACCCTCCTGGTGGCATGTAAGCAACAAGTTGGCGACGCAACAAATGCAAGATATCATCGCACATTTATTAAAATGTGCGGGTCGAGAACTCTTGTTGAGGTTTAAGGCCTGTTAAGGTGTGCTAATGCAAATATTTGAAGACTATTTGGTTATGAAGAATAGACGAAGAATATAATTCGGTAATAATTTGTAAATTTAATGAATAGATGAATAAATCAGCATTGTAAGTAACACAAAAGTCAGCGATATAACGTTCACATTATATGATACAATTGTTCGATTAACAGGAAGAAAAGCATCCGATGGGTAAAACTGTTCCTTGGTACATTGAAGTCTATATTTTAAAGAAGTAAATGGATTTGAATGAGTCCATTAGTTCGTAAGGTTAAAAAGAAACCTGATCACTATTGTTTTAGAGTCGACTTCAATTCGGTTTGTTGTTCCTCTGCGTCATTGAAATCTTCAGGTAATTCCTGTATGTGATGGAGACGCTGAGAAAGCATCAACAGTGGAGGTGATGATACTGGAGTCGACGTATACATCGGCAGTGATGTAACCATGTGTAGTTCTTGTTCATTGTCAAAGAAATGACGATGGTGAAAAGGCTTTGGACGCAATGGTGGCAAAAAATGTGTAGGCTGAGCAGCTGCTTCGGCTGACATGGTGTAGCCCGGGAGGTCTTCATCTGTTGACCATGATGAATCCGGTGTTGGTGTAGGACTAGGACAATCAGAGTCCCATCCATTGACAAGAGGTTTCTGTTGAGCATAAGTGCAAGCCACGTAATTGGCTGCAGAGTTAAAAGCATCAATATCTAGGGTTGGAGGTGAATGAAAGATGCATGTAGCCTCGGTCTGAGTAGCAACAGAAACCGTCTGCTTAGGTCCCTGGAACTGAGCAACTTGCTGTAGCTGAGCAATATTCACACCAGTTGCTGTAAACCATTCCATATTGCTGTGTGAAGGAGGATACGACATTCGCCTTCGATGCATTGTTCCAGATACACTGAAGAAGCAGTAGTTGAGTCAACGGGAGACAAATACCAAATGATGGAGGGGCCATAAACAAGGGGTAGAATATCACTGAGGGGAGGGGAGGGGGTATAAGTGAGGAGTCGCAGATGGTGTGAAGATAGGTCTGACTAATTTAGGTGTAAGTGATTACACATGTGTTCGGATTATGTAATCAGGATGAAACTGCTTGAATGTTGTTGGAATGCTGTGTTTTTCACCTTTGTGTGTCACTGCTTGCTGGCAGGTCGGTTGGAGTGATGAATTCATATGTCAAGAATTCATGTGTCTCATTAAGCCATATGAGATCTTAAAGGCAACTACAAGTCTGTATAACAGAGGAGAATGATAACCAATTTTGTCCATGAGAAATGTATCAAGTATCACACAGATACATGTGGCATGAATATGTGCGAAAGAGGAATACGGCATCAGGAGAAGGTTATTCATAAGTTGAATTATTAAACTAATTATTAGCTTAAGAGAAGACTGATAAGGTGCGGGAAACTGATGTTGGGCTCCCATCCATTTGACGAGAACGGAAGTTATCAGTCCACAGTCAACTGAAATAAGTCCAAATATTTATGGACAGAAAAGCTTGTGAAATTATGTGGGATATTAAATTAAATATCTGTTATTTATTTGAGATGAGTTGTGAGGCAGGATGCCGACGAAACAGGACATTGCAAAGGAACCAAACGTCGAAAAGATGCACAGGATGCTGAGCCACAATCGAAGTTAACGTATTTAGTAGGCTAAGACAGTGCCAGTAACGACACACTCCGATACCTCTTGACGGAAGTCTTTTTGAGGAAAACATGTCCTAAAGGAAGGAGATGATCCTATGATAGGAGACAATCTTTGAGAGCTATGTGCGTCTCAAGAGGAAGGCTTGGAGCAAGGAAACTTAGCAACTTAGCTAGAATTGTGCTCTTATATGGCTACTAGCAAAATCAAATAGGGTATATTGTGTATAAAAGATTATTATGGAATACATGTAAATATGAAATCGAGAGACTAAGCATTTTGGCACAGCCAATATGCTACGTGCGGACGACTTTTTAAATTGTCTATGGACAAAATATAAAGGTTAGGACTATTGAAGCAAGACATTGTCACTATGACACTTACTGATGATACTTTTCAGTGAGCTGGTTATGATACCCCCAGCTATGGATAGAACTGGCATCAGCACCCAGACACTGAGTTACTGATGACACTTTCCAGTGTGGTGGAATAGACCACGAGCAGGTGATCCCTTCAGTTGTTATTTGGCGATAATAAGCAACCTATGCATGATTTTGCTGACATACAGGTATGCACTATACAAAGGTTGACTTAAAATTTACATTAATGAATCGTAATTCTTTTTCTTATTCATGTTGACCTGAGGTCAGTATTGTGCAGAAGAGAGTAGGTATCAAAGTACCAAAATGAGACACTGATGTCATAGGATTGTGGTCCAATGGTATTTGAAGTACCTAGGATCATCTTGAAGTAACTCAAGGAAAATTAAATTGAGTCTTGTGTCTACCGATTTATTGACATGTCTATAATAACTGAAATTCTAATTGAACTATTAAAGGTATGCATGTGGATATACCCTATGCAAATGGACATAATTGCCAAAGTGACAACTGTTTAAGAATTGTGCTATTCAGGAGGGGGGTCGATTGCTTTATGAAGTGACCTCGGTCATTTTCTATTTAGCAAAATGACCTGAGCCGACTAGCTTAGACAGTGCCTAAGGTGGACATCATTGCCAGAGCTACAACACTTAACAACAAAAGAGCCAGGAGGTTTTCCTGTAGATTCCCCTGTATCTTTATTATTCGCAAGAGAATATTCTTCTCTATGGAACTGCATTACTTTTATAATGGAAGAAGCTTAAATGCAAACAATTGTGTTACACGAGAGAAAGTGAAGGAAATGAAAGAAGGAAACTTTCTGTCACATTGTCACTGAAATAAACAAGACAAAGCAACAAATACAAAAGCCTGGTTCGGACTTTGGAGGATAGGAGGTGTTTTATCATCAAGCGTAACTCACTGAGCCATTGCTTGTGTGAATGTGGATGTAATTTTCTTTATGTCTGATATGCCAGGAGAGCTCTGGAAATTAGCTGTCCAGAACCTTACTAAGTATCTGGAACGGATTTCTTTCCTAGTCTCCAAATGTGGCTAGCAGGGACATGTCCCCGACGGGATTCGAAGCGACGAACTTCAACTTCGTCATGCGTGAGTCCTAGTCACAATTCGCACGTGATAACTTTACCTCTAGACCAAGGCCGAACCGGCCAACAGCATATTTTTAAGACTTCTAGTGACCGATGTATGCTGCTGAGCTGGCGGAGAGCCTCGTTTTCATTTCAGACTGAGAAAGTGATCTAAAAATAGACACTGAAGACAGCGAGTAATGATTCATGCACGTGGCCAAAATAAATGTGCTGTAGCAATCTAATTGTTGTATTATATGAAAAGAAGGGAAATTGATACGAACAGGTTGGACGATATGATATTAAAAGAGCTAAGAAGATACAATAAACTTCGTGCATTTGTCAGCTTATGACAACACTGAATGTGGAAGAAAAGGTGAAGTTAATTTTGATGCAATTATAAGAGCTACAAGTCAGTGGACTCGGTGGCGACATTGGTAGCGCGTCCGGACACTAACGTTAAGATTTTGATTTTGAAGGAAGAAAGGGTATGTGCGAGGTCGCGGGTTCGAATCGCAGGGACACTGCAATGAACTTCATATAAAGAATGACTTGTAATTGGAATTGGAATATAAGGTATTTATTTAATGGTAGGAGATAAGATGTACTTCATGTACAATGGTAGCACGATGGTCAGCCTTGTAATGAAAGGAAAGAATACCTGAATATTGTTCTTGTGTGCTGGTAACCATGAACATTTGTGAATGGTCAACACAAAAGAAAACTTGTGAAATTTAAGGGAAAAGGCTTACGTGGAGGAATAAAAGCACGTTGTCCCATCCAGAGATTCCAGAGTAGGACTATGAAGGCTAAGTTAACACTGCTATTGTACAATTCTGTTATCATTTTGTCGATATAGCATTGTCCGTACATTGAGTGCTGTATTTCACTTAATTTCTCTTTGAACCTAGAATTGAAGATCTTAAACATGATCTTGAATTATATCGGTGGAGAGCTGTTCACTTGTTTTATTGGGAAGTTTGGAAGCATTCGATTCAAAAGGATAGTGAATCTGTATTCCAATCAGAACAAGGACAATACCGAAAAGGATGAAACGGTGTGATTGCCCAAAGGACTCACCAGGCACTTCAATCACTGATTGGACATAGTCGGTTCCAGTCTCACTACTATTATCAAATTGGCAAAAGACAAGATGAAAGTACTGTAGGATGACTGCCGCCCTGTCTGGCAGGTCCAAAAGGGAATCATTATCAGAGATTACTGAATGGAAAACTATGGAAGAATGCTATAGGGAAGCTTTGTGAAGAGGATATTTTACTTGATGATGCTTGGAGGCTGAGGTCTTGTTAGTAGTGCACAAGAAATTTTTGGACGATGACCAAGCCAAGCGTGGCTGGAGGAAATCCAGACGATGACAATGCATTATGTACTCAAAAGCTGAGACAAGGAAGGATGAGTGCATCGTATAAGCCTTGAGAAAACAAGAAAGAATAGCCCAATGCATCCATGGTTTTATGATGCGATTTTTAGGAGATCATTCTTGTGTGCAAATGACTCATTTGTTCGGCGTTGATGCTTAAGAAGTTATCATTCATCACCATTAATTATCATTAATTATCATTAATTAACATGTTTGATAGCGACGACGGAAACAGCGCTATGTATGTACATATATGAGTTGGTGCTTGTTCCTAATATTTTGGTGGTCATAATGGAATTTGTGCACCTATTGATGTGCAGTGGCAACTGTGCGTATTGATATGCGTCTATGGTGATTGACTTCGCCATATGGCTTGATACACCGCAAGGAAAGATCAGTTGCAAACAGACCAGGAAAGTGATGCAAGCACCGGTTCATTAGGCAAAGTTGAGGTTGCAGCAGACCGCGTGGCGTTACTTAGGTATTATTGCAAAATGAAAGCCTGGGGGACAATGACATAAGTTATAGATAAGGAATTATGGAAGAAATGCTTGTTGTTCACGAGACCATATGTGGCAGCATTTGGAAAGATGCAGAAATGGCAATTAAAAACTTTACTGGAAACAACAATCATTGCAGCCATTTTAGCATTGGTGAGGCATAAAGCAATTTATAGTCGTTATTGTATCTTTGAAGCTTACTTTGATATCTGACTTTTAATATGTAAGTCAGGTTTTTTAATTGTGCAATTACTCTTAAGGATGTGTAATTCCAACACAAGGTAGCATCGCAAATAACAACGACTACAGTCGACTATGCAAGGAGTGTTGACTGAGGAGTCTGACTGGTGTGTTATTCACATACCGCGAAGGTGACTGGTGAGACACTATAAAGTGTGTGTCTGAAACAGATATGTGTTCTGGAAGAAATGATGTGTCATGTGGGGTAAACACATGGAGGAGGTAAAATGCAAGACATGAAGTATCGTCTGGCAAATGGACAAACGAAACTACAGTAAGTTTAGCTTAAGTAAACATGAGGAATGGGGGAAGGCATTTCTCAAGTAGGTTTGGCTAGGAAAACGTTTTAGCTTACTAAATCTGATAAATAGAAAGTAAAAATAGGTACTTTGGAAGGAGGGGTGAATAAACTGTCAAAGGCGTGCCGTTCTTGTGAAAGGAGAGCAATGGAAACGTTTTAGAGCAGTCCCTGGGGAGATGCTTTTTATTTACATAAGCAGATTCTGAAAAGTCTGCAAATTCCTTGCTAAAAGGTTATAGAATAGTTCTAGGTATGTTTATGACTTACAGGAAGGAAGAGAGGTCACTATCCTTCTCGAAATTTATTGACTTTGCTATAAGTCTGAGCTATGGTATAATAGGATAAATGTTATATTGAAAATAAGACTTAATGCTCAGAGATTATTATACAATATTGTACCACAATAAATTGTCAGCATAAAAGTTTTACAGAAAAATATATATATTAGATGAAAGTGTAGGGCAAAAATATTTAACACAATGATTGCCGTGTTTAATAAAATTAGCAATTGGTCAATAGGGTAGGCATCAGATGGGATCAGAGAGGAGTAAGGTTGCAGTCCTCAAACCACCACAGCCATGGTATTGCATAAGAAGAAGGAAAGAAGGACATCATTACGAACCAGAAACTATATTGGTGGCATATCATCAGTGCCAAGAGCTGAACAGCTACATTATTGTTATGAAGTGCCGAAAAAGCATATCGGTGGCATTCAAGCTCATCTTCACCATGGTTAAATAACTTAGTTCATAGGGAAGAAAGGTCGGCCTGTAGGTCGCAAGTTCGAAATGCAGTCGAACAATGGAAACAGACCATATTCCTGAAACACAAAATGCCAAGCAGATACACAAGATATCTGAGATGGATAGTTGATATATACTTGGAGATGACCGTCACGCCAACGGGCTGATGTTATTGTTGAGGTGACTGTACTGTCATCATCTAGAATACAGGGCCATTCATGAAGTGCAGACCCAGGGCCTGGTTGAGTATCATCTTGCCGAGTTTTAAAATATAAAAGAAGAGCGTCAGGATTAGAAATAGACATGCTATAAGAAGGCTGGGGTAATTGGTGCGAAGGATGTGAAAGGTCATTGGAATCAAGCAATGAATGGGACAAAGGCCCAGGCTTGACCTGTGAGGCTGGGGTAGAGACTGGTAATGCAGGCCCTTGAGATTCGTCGCTGTGTAATTGCATAGTGGCTGCAGCCACATCATCAATCTTGAGATTTTCGGACAGAATTTGAATGCGCAATTGTTGCTGGTTATAAATTGGTGAACCATTCTTAGAACGAACCATACAATGCTTCAATCTACCTATGTGAAATAGACCTGGTAAAGTACGGTCGTCAATTGTCTTAAGCAAAAATTGATTCAAAAGTGGCTCTGATGCAATATACAATGGGCCAATAAGCTTAATGCTTAATTTGGTAGAGTATTGCACCCCGGTGTATTTAGGTGCCAGTAATAAGACAAGGTCTCCTTCTTTAAATGAATGTAGTTTTGGCATACGTTTTGCGTGTTGCTGGGTTTGCCTAATCTTAATTTTATTATGAGAAACCACAGCTTGTTGTCTAACAAATCGCAATTTCTCTCTAATCGAAGATACATACTGATCATAAGAAGTAGCAACCACAGAAAGAGCCTCGGGATTAATATCCACAAGATTGCGGTCTTCTCTAAGGAAAACAAGGAAATTAGGAGAATACTTGGTAACTGCGTGAGGCAACGAATTATAAGTTTTACAAGCATATGGAATAAGGGAAGGCCATTGAGAATACTTATACTCTATCATAGTTAACAATAGGTTCGAAACAGATTGAATAGCCCTTTCAGCCATATTGCTTGAATGTATCATTGTAGGGACAAGGTGAACCTGAACATTCAACGACTTAAACACTGCTGTCATAATTTTACCAACGAAAGAAGCTTCTTTATCACAAGTCACCCTATGAGGTATCATGTATGGTAAACAAAAATGCTCAATAAATTTCTTAGCTATCTCATCAGCTTTTCTACTGCGTAACGGAATCGCCACGACATAACGGGAGAAAATATCTTGTAGGATGAGACAATGAATAATTTGAGCAGTAGCATGGGGAAAGGTTTTGATATCAAAATGTATATGCACGAAGGGAGTACAATCAGTAAGCAGTCTAGGAACGAATTCCCTTTGCTTATTTGTTTCAATAACCTGAGACGAGCGCTGGCAAATCAAACATGTTCTGGCATAATCCAAAATGTATTTCATCAGATTCTTAATGTGAAAGTTTGATGTAATGACATCATACAATTTATTAGACTTTACATGAGCACCCAAGTTTAAGTGAAAGAATTCAATGATGTCGAAAATATAGATGTTAGGAATGGCCAATTTAAGAATGACGTCATGCCTTTTAGGACTAGATTGAACATAGAATAAAAGTGAATCGATTAAAGCAAAATGATTAGATAATACAACTGCCTGATTTGCCACTTGCTTACTAGTTGGTAACGTGCTATATGCTATGAAGTTATAAACCGGTCCCAAATACAAATCCTGCTTTTGAGCATTTATAAGCTGGACTCTGTCATGCGGTATCTTAACGTAATGAAATGCATCTGTTATGTATTTACGAATAGCTGGTTCTAAGTCAGCTTGATGAGGCATTTTAGTCAAGATAGTAGGTTGATTACTATCGATGGTCTTGTATTTCATTTCGTTAATAGGTAAGACTGGTCCAGTGGTATGGGTACATTCACTGGTAAGATGTGACAGTGGTTTTATAGGCTTTGTGGGCTGTGGGGTAGGGTGGGAGATAGACCAGCAGCCTTCGGCCAAGCAGCCGACTGCATCTTTTCTTAAGAAGTTTGCTCACCAGAAAGTTGAGCACCCTCTAGCAAGCGCTACACTCCATGAATTTTTTTACGCTTAGGGGCGAGCGTTCCTATTGAAGTAATCTACAATTTAAGCCTACTTACGATACTGTGGGACCATTATTTCTGTTCATTCGGGCCGATTAAAACATCGAAGCGAGTGAAAACATTTGGATCTCAGCGCCGTCATCACACACGAACTAAACCACCTGCCTGCGTGGCCCACTGCTATTCTGGGCATACAGCGCCTCAAGCGGCCGTAATTTCCTGCCAAAAGATCTGGAGTGATCCAGGCTGATCACCCATACAGTGTTGTCTGTTGTGTGGGCCGATTGGCAAGTAAATAATGGGGGAAAAACGAAAAAAAAAGAATCTACTTAATTAGGTTCCCGATTTTGTAACCCCGACGTATTTGGTACCATTAGAATCGTCTTGAAAAGACAATTCCAATGGTACTAAAATCATACCTGTAGGTATCATATAGTTGCAGATCTTTACGCCTATAAGGGTAAATTGGTTTCAATTATTTGTCATGATGGATAACAATAGTTTTCATTTTTTAGATGGCCCTGAAAAATGCCCAGGTGTGGCCCATTCTTCCTTTGTCCATTCTCTTGCTGTAGATTCTACTAAGTTTACTATCGCGATCATTAACAGTTAACATTTAATTCACCCAGAGGGGATTTAAGTATAAGCATGGATGCGAATGACTTCTGTCCATATTATAAGGCCAAAAAACCCTTGTATGGTTGCACGATGACTTAATGTCCCCACAAAAAAGTAAGGTACAGCCCCCTTCCCCTTCTTGAAAATGTGCCACTGCTGGGCCAGCACATAAGCTTATAAATTCTCCCATGACAAAATATGTGTTGGCCAATTAAATAACAATCATGATTTGGAAGGCAAAAAAAATGCATTAAAATATGTATTTGAAGTAATGGAGAAAAATTAAGTTTGTCTCTGGAGTGAAATCTATAACACCCCCTCCCTCAACTGGGCCGCTGTCCACTGAAATTTCCAGGGCCGATTTTCTCTCCCAATCCGCCCCTGGTGCTTATTTTAGATATATATGGCCAGTTGCAATCCTGTACTGCAATCAGAACACCTTGAATTTAATCCAGCTGGAGTATGCTTAATTGGATTGGACCTGAGACCATTGTGGATTGGTTTAACTTACACAAGTTTGGTTGGTGACACTTGATGTGCAATTCATGCAATTAGCCGTGATAGATCCAGCTGGTAGCTGATGACAATCAGGCCTTAAAATTATTAGTCTTTGGTGTAACACCTGTCTTTTGAGTGCTAGTAAATGAAAACAACTCAATCCAAGAGAACTAGAACCGGTGCGGTGCTAAAATGTTCTTCAATCGGAGCTGAGATAATTTTTTGAAAATTGACTTGGTGGGGGTAATGTAAATGGTAAGCTTTTACAAAAGAGAAGTGAGAAATTAATTTCTGTTATGAGAGAACCTTTGCCACTTGGCCACTGTGTTACATGGAACATATTCAAAGTATTTTGGCAGTGACGAGAAGTCAAGATGTAGGTAAATATTAAGAGTATTAGTAGAATTTATTGGATACAGATGTTGTGAAAGGACATGTGCAGAAAAATGAACTTTATTTTCTGTACTTGAGTACCCCCAGGAAATTTTTTTTTGCGAGTACCCGTCCCCAAGGTGACCCCCTCGGGCCATGTAAAATAAAACATTTTAAAAGTACCTCCCCCGAGATGACCCCGAGCCTAGCAATATACCTGGCAAAGTGTCCCCCCTGCCTAGGTGATCCCCTCAGGCCTTGTAAAGTATAACATTTTATAAGTACTCCCCCGAGGTGACCCCCAGCCTACCAATATAACTAACAAAAAATAATTTTTTTTGCGAGCACCCCCCCTGCCGAGGTGACCCCTAGGGCCTTGTGAAATATATAATTTGATAAGTACTCCCCGAGGTGACCCCAGCCTAGTAATACAACTAGCAAAAAATATTCTTTTCTTACGAGTGCCCCCGAGTTGACGCTCTCTGGCCTTTTAAAATATAGAATTTTCAATGTACCTCCCATGAGGACCTGGTGTCCCCCAGCCTAGCAATATAATAAGCAAAAAACAAAAAAAAGTTTTTTTGCGAGTAGCCCCCCGCCCCCCCCCCGAGGTGAGCCACTCGGGCCCTGTAAAATATAGAATTTTCAATGTACCTCCTCCAGCCTAGCAATATAATAAGCAAAAAAAATATTTGCTTTTGCGAGTACCCCCCCCTCGCCGAGGTGACCCCCTCGGGCCTTGCAAAATATAGAATTTTCAATATACCTCCCCCTGAGATGGCCCCCAGCCTAGCAATATAATTAGCAAAAACTAAATATTTTGCGAGTACCCCCCCCCCCCCGGCCGAGGTGACCCCCACGGGCCTTGTAAAATATAGAATATTCAATGTACCTTCCCCCGAGGACCGAGGTGACCCCCAGCCTAGCAATATAATTAGCAAAAAAAAAATTTTTTTACGAGACCCCCCTTGGGTCTTTACGACATTAAAAAGAAAAGAAGCCCGTTAGTTACATGATGCAGGTTGGTCTATAAAATACACATGTTAATTTTGGCTTTTATACATCAAAAGCCGACTCTGTGAGAGCAAGTGAACTTCTTTTTTTTTCGAATACCTCGGGTCTCAAAGACATTAAAAGAAAACGAGCCAGTTACTTTATGCAGGTTGGTCTATAAAATGTACATGTTAAATTTGGCTTATATACATCAAAATCCCACTGCGTGAGAGCACTTGGAAATTCTCAGTCTTAGTCTTAATCACAGTCTCAGTCTTAATCAGACTAAATACAAAATGATAATGTACTTCGATCTGATGAAATACACGTACATTGATGTATATTACAGACCATGGGGTTGCCATAGGTGATTTCCGTATTCCATTTAGATTATATTTTAATGACAAAACCACCTTATAAATTTTGAAATCTGTTATTACTACAGCCAGCCAATTTTTGTTTTTTTTTTAAAAAGATTTCTTGTTATTGACACTAATCACACTGTTCACTGTCTGGGAAACAGTAATGAAAATATGGAAATGGAAAATTTTCTTTGGAGGAGCTATTAACTGGTGCGGATATCCCAGTGGTTGTTCTGCATCTGGTCCCTCGGGGGGGGGGGGGGGGGTATGAGAACAGTATGAGGAGGCGCAGAACTGCATAACTGCAGTAATCTGAATATATTGTAGTCATATTATCTAAAGGGTTAACTATGTAATCTATTAAATTACTTGAAGATCTCTTCAATTACTTGAAGATCTAGATTCAATTACTTGAAAAAACTGTCATACACAATTTACAGTTACTAATTTTTGTTTGTGCAAGTTACTTTTTTGCATCCGAAAAAAAAAAAATATATATCCGTTGGTGACTATCAAACTGGGCAATCTTTGTTATGTGTTGCAGGGCGGCATCCTTCTGCAGTTTCAAGTTTAAAATTTGATTTTTGCTGGGTTTTTTTCTGTTGCAGTTTTCTTAAAAAATATTTTTTAGAAACTGATAAATTTGCAATATATGTAAAAATGTAAATGGTTAAACAAAAATAAGTCCCCTTTTACGAAAAATTGAATATCTCAAAGATAATTTTTATGATAATCTACCAGTTTGTAGGCTATATATTGACCTTGTGCCTGTGTAATATTTGTAGCTTGATTGCTTCATTTTGGTCTGAGCCAGCAAACCATGAGTGTACATACCCCTCTTTTAAAAAAATTGAAGTTTTGTCTTGTCAAAAAAACGATCACCAAAAGGTGCATGCTCAAACTCCCCCCTCAAATAATTTCTAATGTCATCCAATGAACCTGAACGGTGAAAATGAAACAAAGGAATCTCCAAATAATTCACTGTAACTCCCAAGCAACTCTTAGTAGTTCCTTCCAACTCCCAAAACACACAGTAACTCCCAGTAACTGCTGCCAACCCATTAAGGCCTTTATAACTCAGGACTGATAAATCCACTAACTCCTTCCAACTCCCATAACTACCGCTAACTTCTCATAACTCCCATAACTCCCAGGGCCGTACCAATAGTCTAATGATTGGCAGAACACCACGCTCATGCTCTCTTGGATTTTTCCTTGATGATTTTTAAACAATCTTTTTAAAAGTTATACAATATCATAACAAAATTTGAGTTTTTGGTGTGCCTGAAAAAAAAAGAAAAAAAAAAGAACCTACCAAGTACTAAGCAAAAACTCTGGCAAAAACTGATTTTTTATCTCTAAATCTGTAGTGAATTTACTTGCCACCATCACGTCTTTGGATCAGCACTGAGTCTACTGACTTCTTTCTGGCAATAAATTGTTTTACCAGGATAATTACACCAGAACATCATTGTTACATAGACTATAATACCAGGGCAGATGGGTAGGCCTAGCCTATGCATTTTTAAGAGATGTGAACAGGAATGGGCCATCAGTAGGCCTACACAATCAGCATTTTTTGTTTCACACTTTACAGTGAAACACTTTGTTATAGGAAAAATCCTTTCATGTTGAATTTTGCATTCTGTGAGTCATGATACACCATGATTTGTCATGATCATTGCATCAGTATAGGAAGCATATATGCTGTTGATGATTCATGATCAAGATTACATGCCATAGCAGTGAATCTGTAAGATCCAAAGCTGTGTATGAAAGATATCGACATGGGATGATTGGTCATCATTTGGATGATTTGTCATAACCAGGCTCTGGCAGTGATTGGTCTTCCTTCATGATGACAATTTCCTATTCATCTGCCAAAATGAAGGCGTATCCACCTGAGCTGAGATGGAGCGTCATTTACATTTGCATGATAAAAGCGTACGAGAGATATCTGAAAGCCTTTGTGTCAGCAAGGGATTTGTGTATAGAATGGTACAACTACTACCAGAGTCAGTTATTTATTTCAAGCACTCGCTATACAAAACTTGATTTCAAGATCGAACAACACATTGTAAATAAGAGAAAGAAGGAATGATTTTTTTGACTGAGGCTAGACAGGACATTATTGTCATTTAGGCCAGACTTTTTAAATTTTTCGCTTCTCAGAGCGACCGAACCAACCGATTTTCTGCCTATGGAAAAAAAAAAGTATCATACCCACAATTTTTATCAAATTGACATGTATAAAAAACTGAGATTTCACCTTGAGAAGATTAGAGAAACTAAAGATCAATTATGTCTGGCCTTACAGAAAGCACCAAGCCAAGCCAAGGCCGATTCAACATTGCAGTACCCAAGCTAATGATGGAAGTATATTTCTATATTATCCATAACCGCTACTCCTATGGCATCATCCTGTTGGCCTCCAGTTGCCCTGGACTGGCATTGGTGCTCTCAACAGCTGACAAACAAAATCTCTTGAGCGTATGGGCTGTGGTTATGCAGTTATGACAAATCATGCCTATGATGACTCATCATCCCATGTCAAAGTGTTTCACATATTTAGTCACATTTACAACTATATTACATGGTAGTGATCATGAATCATCAGCTGCATATATTTTTCCAATACTAATGTAATGATCATGACAAATCATGGTGTATCATGACTCACAGAATGCAAAAATCAACATGAACCTGATAGGATTTTTCCTATATCAAAGTGTTTCACTGTAATATATTTTTCATTTGTTTGTTGATCATCAACTTATTTATGATATATAGACCAAGGTTAAAATGGTAAATGTGTTGGTGTATAAAGAGGTAACTTCCCACTGGTACTATTATGTGCAGTTTTTTAAAGCCTAAATTAAGTAAAATCTAAAAATTAGGAATAGCCCAAAAGTATAAATTTAAAAAAAAATCAATATCACCATGAGGTGGTTTATGTCAGTATTTAAATACCCACTGCTGTAGTTAGACCTCTTCAAGAGCTTCAAAACGACATCAAAACGGCTCTTGTGGGGCAATTAGAAGTGATTCTGTTGGATCAACTGGTAGGCTCTGCAGCGCAGTGTTTTAGTCTTGTACAAATTCCATCATGGCGCGTGAATGTTGTGATCTGTCGGCGACGGCTAATGAAATGGTTGGAAACAGCCTTTATTCTGGATGACATAAGGTAAACTATACATAAATGTGTACATAAATGCATAGTGATTAAAATGACCCAAGTTCGGATCCGTAGGCCCCGTATTAACGAAGTTTATAATCCACCATAGCAAGGTATTGATTGGACCAGACCTGAGTATCCAGACCTAGGTGGGAGATATCATTATCTGAGTGTTCCTTGGCCTGGGCCCTTGTTGTAACACAAAATAGAGAATAGCCCGAAAAGTTGGCATAAAGGTTTTCATAGTAAGTTTGACGAGATGTCAAAAGGGGATGAGTATTGGTATCCAGGAAATTATAATAAGAATGTTGCTCTTCGTCATTAATGCTCCTATCTTTATCAGCCACTGCTATTGGAATAATGGGTTCAGCATCTGCTGGCCATTGGGTGTTATGATGACGAGATAACATATCAACCAATTTCAACTCAGTAGTGGTTGGTTTTACATAATAAATTTGATAAGGGTAATCTTGTAATTTCCAATAGAATTTTGCTATGCGAGGTGTTACAAAATGACTGGAAGATTTAAGAATTTGAGCAATAGGGGCGTGGTCCGTCAGAATTGTAAACCTACCACGTCCAGCTAAAAAATATTTAAATGATTGGACAGCAAAGTAAATTGCCATCATTTCTAATTCCGATATGCTGTAATTATGGGTAGCAATATTACCATGTAATCGACTAGCATAACCTAACAAAACTTTTTTAGGTGTATCATCAGTCCCATTAGTTTGTAACTGATAAAGAGTTGCACCGGAGGCGGTTCTGGATGCATCAGACACCAGAATCATTTCACCTTCAGGTCTTGGGAATGACAAAATAGGTGGGGATGTAAGAATTTTCTTAATGGCATCCCAGGCAACTTGTTGTTCATCAGTCCAGAGAAATTCGTTAGCTTTGCGCAACAGGCGCGTCAAAGGTTCAGCTGTCTTTTGATAAGATGGTATAAACGAAGAAATGAATTGAATTGAGCCTAGGAATGATTTAATTTGTTTTCTATTTTGAGGAACCTGCAAGTTCATAATAGCATCAATTCTAGACTGTCTAATACGCAAAGTAGGTCCATTAGGTCCCTGTAAATCAACATCAAAGCCAAGAAATTGGAAAGTAGAATTAGAAGCAAAAGAACACTTAGCCAAGTTAAGAACCAGGCCATGTTTATGAAAAAGAGCAAGGACAGCATCAATGAGAGCGAGATGCTCCTCAGAGGATTCACTAAGAAGCAAATAATCATCATAATAGTTGTAAACACACTCTGCATAAATTCGTGGCAATTCTTCAGTGATCAAAGTCATTATTTCAGCGAATAGCGCCCCCGAATTGATATATCCCATCGGTAATCTAGTATAGGTTATGGACTCTGCGTTATAGAATGTAACGACGCCGAGGTACTGACGAGACTGAGGAGTTACTTGACATGCAAAAAATGCCTGTTTTAAGTCAATGGCCGTAGCGAAACGAAAAGGACGACTGCCCATTTGCTGCTTAAAGGAATCAATATTAGCACAAGGCCTCTGCAAAAGCTGAAAGGCTTTGTTGACAGAACGCATATCTCCGACCAAGCGGGGATTTTCGTCCGTGCGTGATTTGCGGACTAAGAATAGTGCACTGGTAGCTTGTGTGAGTTCCTTTTTGAAAATTCCCAGTTGCAAAAGCTTCTGTACCTGTTTACGTACGTAGGCGATATCAGCTTGGGAAGTGATATAAGGGCGTGCTTTAAAAGAACAATCAGTGATAAGCTGTTGGGTGATATCACAAACATATCGGGTGATGGTTCCTATCTGACCATATAAGCTAAAAGCTGGAGTGTGCGATAAAATTATCTCACGAAGTTTATCTACTTCGTTAGGCTGAAGTGCACACTTATCGAGCTTCAATTGCTGATTAACTATATCGAATTCAGTCATGCGTAAAGTTGGATCGTCAGGTTGAAGCCATGGATAATTGCGTAGTCTAGTTTGAGCACGAGTGTCAGGATCCATAGCATCATAATCTGGGTATGAAAGCTGTGAAATAGCATTAGGGCCGTTATCTATGATGACATAATTAGTGTTATCAAGTAAATTATCATCAACAGATTTAGTATCAGGCTGTTGGACCACAGAAGGCGCTGTTGTAAACGGGATATCCATAACTAGTGCTCCCAGAATGATGTCAGCAGGCAAATGTATATCTTCAGAATCTACATTATTAATTCTAATGGAACCAAAACCACTGCGTAAATCGACAAGTGCCTTGTAATTCTTCTCAGAAATAATGCGAGATATGTTAACCTCAAATGGACCATTAAAATATTGTGCCAAATGATTTACTCGAACTGGCACATCGTAGGATGTATTAGGTGTTATAGTGGTCGATTTATGTACGACGAGTAAAATTTGGTCGACAGAAATATCCATGCGTGATTCTGCTGAGCGAAAAACACATTTGTATCTAATTTGAGCGTCCAAGCCCATAACACAGTCAATTGGTGAAGCCACATCGATAATAAAGGTCTTAATAGGAACTTTACACTCGCCAAACTGTATGATAAAATAGATAAATTGAGAAATAGAAATAGAAGAACCATTGCCGACCATAAGCTTGATTGGCTCTGCATCAAGACGAGGAAGGCCCTGCAAAAAGGGACTACGTTTGATAAGAGACGTGCTAACCAAATTGTGTGAGCTGCCAGTATCAAACAAGGTAAAGAATTTAGTGCCATCGGGCAAAAGTGATGGAATAAAGTTGCAATCATGAATCTTGATAGATAAAGGAGTAAGAGGAATGGGAGGCTGAAGTACTGCATATAAAATGTCAGGGAAGTCGTCCCCAACAATGACATCTGAATCAGGAAAATCATGAAAAATAAAGGTTTCAGAGGGAGCAGAATTGGTAAGGTCATTAGAATCGATAGGAGACAAGTGGTGAGAATCTAAAGAAATGGCAGGTGTTGAGTCACTCCGAGACACGACTGTATCTGAGCACAGTCAGAATGATCCATTACGTCGTGGTTGCTGATGTGGTGGTCCCTGTGAACGATTCTGAGGTGGTGGTCGTTGATTACGAGGGAAAGGGCCAGCGCTCTGAGAGCGGTAAGCAGTTCTAATGCCATTAGGGTACTGAACACGTGAGTTATTAGGGGCATTACTGTTGTACTGCTGTTGCGCGGGATTTGTATTGCCATGCTGCTGATTATTGAAGTTTTGGTTATTCTGGGAGAATAGTCTATTGTTACCAGATCTGTTTGAATTAGCAAATCCATTTGCTGGAAGAGTCCTGTTCGAGTTACCGAACCTATTAGGAAAGGGTCTGCTAGGTCGATTATACTGTTGATTGAAGGCATCGTTTGTAGAATTGTCACGATTGTATGAACGTCCGGCAGACTGGTAATCAGAAGATGTTGGTAGACTATATTGCTGGTTGGGAATGAATCTGCGACAATGAGTAGCTATATGACCTCGGAGTCCACAACGGAAGCAAGTAAGACCAGAAAAAGAAGATTGACCATAAGGCATTTGCTGAGAGACATATTGGGGTTGAGTGTCATCCATGGGAACATCGCGAGGTGCAAGCATTTGAGGCAATTGCTGCAGGGATTGATTCAAAGCGCCCATAGATTCCTGTAAAGTGAGCAAAGTTGACTGCGAATTACCTGTGTCGAATTTTGAACTAGGGATTTTAGTGACATCAACGTGCTGAGCGATAACTTCGCGCTCCATAATGCTTTGGACTATTGGAATTAATTCATCAAGAGGTTTGTTATCATCAATTAATTGAAGAGAATGCTGCAAGGTCAAGGGTAGTCCCTTACGAAAGTATAAAGCCACAACTGATTCGGGTAGGCCCAAACGTGACACCAATTCCTTAATCTCATCCAAGTATTTGCCAACGTTATCACCGTAGGTGATACGTTTCTGAGACAAAGCATCGAGGATAGATGCTCGACTCCTAAGCAATGAAAATTTATCCAAGAACAACTTCTCAAGTTTAGCCAAAGTCATAGGCTTCAGAGCATTACACCAATTGCGAGCGTGTCCTTCAGTGAACAGCTGCAGGCGGTGCAATATCTGCTGGTCATTTAGATTATGTAATTGGACATGATCCTTGAATTTGGTGATCCATGCCTGTGGCGTCAAACTATCAGATTCTCCATTAAATACTGGAGGTTTCATCTCTGAAAAATTAAGAGGCTTAGTTCTAGGCTGTGTTTCAGGCATTTGGGTATTAAATGCTGCTGCAGAAAAAGAAGAAGGCAGGGAACCTGAACGAGACACAGGAAAGGAAGTAGAAATTGGACCGTGAATAGATTGAGTAGCTCGATAAGACGCATCTCTGGAGTCCTGATAGGAAGGTGGGTAGGGCAGAGATGTGCGCAAGCCAGTGAGGTCTTGTGGCTGAGATTGAGCCTGGGAATTAAGATTATTAAAAGTGGGATCAAAGTTAGTGAGGTCCTGGAAAGTTTGGTTAGTGGAAGCGGCTTGAGACTGGGTAACCTGTTGAGAAAAATGTGAGGGCTGATTAGCATGCTCAAATAATAATTCATCACCAGTACGAGTTGCAGGTGCATGAGAAAAGGCGCCCGATGTGGCATTGTAATTGGAAGGAGTGGAGACACCCAGGTTTTGATTGTTCGAAGCCATATTGGAAGCAGAAGGAGATTGAGCAGAGAGGCGATGCAAAAGTGTTTGATGGCTGGGATCAGTGTAACCTATAACTGGCTTACGACTAGAATGAGGAGTGTGAGAAGGGAACAGGACTTGAGTGGTGGTATTAGCTGTACGTGGTCTAGTGATAGTATTTACAGTATATGAGACTGTAGCAAACTGAACTGTACTCGTAAGAGAAGTCTGTGCAGAAGTGAAAGATGCGGGCTGGCTTCTCTGAGTAGATGTATTAGATGGGACGGGGGGTACAGAGAAGGCAGAGGGTCCTGGTGCAGGCCGGGTGGTGCTGGGCGACGTGTCAGTCCGCGGGGGAGGTTGTTGTGCGTGGCCCGGGGGAGACGATGGGGGGTGTTGTTGAGATGGAGGCTCCTGATAAGAGTGATTAAATTGAAAGTTACTAAGAGAGTGGTCGAATTCCTGGTTTTGATAGGCGTTATTGGAAACGTTATCAACCACAAAAGGATCCTCAGGAGGAGGGGCTTGATGCTGTTGACGGAGACCTCCCAATGAAGGAATTTGGTCGTCGCTCAATTCTGATCCAGGTTCACGTGGAGGGGTATGCTGGCGGGGGGAAGATCGTGGACTGTCGTCTGGGGTGCGATGGTGATGATTATCAGAGCCGTGTAGAGAATGACTAGGAGAAACAGGAGGTAATTGGGGGTGTTCACTGCTGTCCACAGTAGACGTAACAGGAGGGGTTTGTGCAGCAGCACCAGGCTGTGAAACAGGCGTTTGTTGAGTAGTATTATCAAATGATGATGCACCAGGTTGCTGGGAGTCTAATTGATGTATAAGAGAGGCGTCAGACTGACCAGCCTGAGAGGCAGAGTTATCCTCACCTGGTTCAGCGGTATTAGAATTTGCAGGAATGCCAGCAATATTAGAAGGATGTTCCTGACGTTCAGAATCAGAGAGAGCTGGAGATCTATTCCTATCAAAAGACTGTTTATCAGAGTTATCACTATCAAAGGTATGGCCAGCAGAATTATTTTGATCGGAATTATCAACCTTATCCCTAGCAATCTTTAGAGCAAGATGTGAATTGTCCTCGTCAGAATCAGAATCGTGTCGGCCAGGTGATTCTTCACGAGATTTTAAACTGTCATGAGAGGGTGTGGAAACACGGGACCCGTCAGTAATATCCCCAACTTTTACATGTAAAGGAACAGTCAATGAAGAATTATCTGGTTGTTGGGCAATGTGTTGGCCCGAGGTATTAGGCTGTTCACTTGAAAGTGATGTATCAGTGTAAATGTCAGTCACATCGAGATGTCCCTTATCGCCCTGACTTGTACTAGCAGAGGATGAGTCAGTTTCTGACATCATGAGGGTAAGAGGGTAAAGCCATACATTGGTAGGTTTTCTCAAATACGTGTTATAACGAGCAAAAGAAGCCTCACGAAACAGAGCAAGTTCTGGTAAGGGAAGAGACAAATAGCCAAGCTGATCTAGTATCGACTCGTAGACATGCCATTGAGTGTTCCTATTATTGGCAGCCAACAATAACCATTTATTAAAGAGAAGAGTAGGAGTGTGATGTTTGATATAACGCGAAGCACGAGCAGACAAATATCCCTCATCAACCGCTGTCTGAGCTTCCAAACGAAACTTAAGTAACCACTGCTGAAGTGTCAGCTGTGTCAACGGGACAGACATTCAGAGCGAAAATAGAAGTAAGAAGAGTAAGCGTACCGTGCATACTAGCACTTACTAGAGCAAAAATATAACTAATTTGAGGGAGATTACGTATGAAAAGAGAGCCTAAAATCAAAATAAGGGTAAAGGCTACAAAATGTGCCACAGCGATTCCCTGCAATAAACGTGGATGTAACTCATAACACATATTAACTAGCGACCCGAAAAATAAGGAAATGAACACATAACTTGAAAACCATATATCAGTGATAATAAAATATTAATGTGTACTTTACTTTTGGTATTGCTTAACTTTATCGACGTATTGTTCACTTATTCATACATGGAGAAAAATGCCGACTTGTCCCTCCAAGTCAATAAGAAAGAACACTCACTAGATAGCGTGATTGAAAGAAAACGGAAATAACTAACTTTGGCTAGCTAAAAGTAGAGCATTAGACCTGATACAACAAAATACAACACGATACACTATCAATGATCAATGCGCACAACGTCAATAAATGAATGGGAACATGCATAAATGGAGAAGAGCATGCTGTTACTCAAGAAAACAATAATGGGATGACAATCAGTATGTGATAATCAAATTCTCTAGAATGTTCGCTGGACGGGCAATAGCGATTTTTAATTTTAAAAGTAATGAAATGTTACATATCTAAGTTGCAAAGTGAGGAAAGAAGAAGGCAGAATAGCGTGGCCATGAGACCAGGCTATTAGACCTTAAGTGCCGTGTATAGAAAATCTAAATAGTATGCTATGTGTTTGGAAAGGGACAGACATATTGTTAATGTAACGTTATAATGCAAGAGTTAAAATATAAGAGTAAATGATAGATAGCCTAAGAAAACATTATACATTAAGGAAGTAAGAATCAAGTGCCTTTCCTATTAATGTTTGCAAAATGAGCTCCTACCGTATTGGAAGATGTGCTGTGTTGCAAGGAAGGCCTAATGATGCGAGAGATGCCCCAGAGACTTGAGTGCGTTGTCTGGTCCGGGTCTGGATGAGGTGTGTAGGTAAAGTTGTGAGAAGTGTGGAAGATGAGAGGCAGGCATATCGAAGCTGAACATGAGCTAATAGGTAACCAAATAAAGATATGGGCGAAGCCCCTAAGCTACCTGGTAGGAAAATTGCGCCCCCTATACTAGTAGGTGAATTAAGGCGGGATAACATGGCTAGCGTACTAAAACTTGAATTTTGTATGCGTACGAAGGAAGAATTAACTATCATTGACGATATAGCAGAACAATAGCTAATTAGGAGACCGAAACAGCGATCAATGGCATGGCGTTGAACCAATGCTCTCTAGCCATAGCTGGCGAACCCGCTATGCATGATATGAAGTTGTGACATAATCGAATTTCCACATCAAGGAAGTGGACTTTCTTCACGCGAAGAAACCATAGGCCCATAGCATTGCAAGGCTAGTGTTTCGGAAGGAAACGTCACTAAATGTGAATCTTGCATCGTACAAACATCAAACATTGAGTTGCTGTGTATGATCATTTACAGATATGAAGAATTATTCCTATGCTATTTCATAGAGTTCTGCTTTTACAGTTCGACAGTTTAGTAATAAACCGTTACTTCTAAATAGCTATGGTTTCATTAATTTCAGCCATTTCACTATTTTAAGTCTCTTACTTAAATAACCTACGAATCCTTAGCATTGGCTGAATATGTTTGCATATTCCTTAAATTTGAAAAACATAGTAAATCAAGAGACAGTGTGACACAGCAGACAAGCGCCAAGAAGCCGCAGACCGGAATTCTCTCACCATGCCATCTTTAGCGTTCCCCATGTAAGGTTAGCGCACGTTTCTCTCTCAGAGGTAGCTAATTGAGTAGATGGACTCATTACCGGGGATCCTGCGGGAGACACCTTAGCACTTGCCACCACGAAACACCTACTCAAGAAATACCAGAGGCTCGACAGTTTAGATTCACTTATCCATTTAATACTCAATTTATAGACAGTTACATTAAGAGTCATTCAAAGAACAGACGGTATTCAACTTATCAATGCATTAAACAACGATCTTAACAAATTACATACATCATTAACTAAATGCCATCTCAATCAACCATGACCTGAGGTTCCTTTAGGAGGAACCCTTGATCATACCTCTAACAACAATACCCTTACCTGACGAATCGTCACCGCGTCAGGGAGACAGGTAGCCCTCCTGCTGCCTCAGCGGGAGCGGGCTCTCTTCTGGCTGGGCAAACAAGCTTGCCCCCAGAGATTGCTACTAGGGTGTCCTGCGGCTGCGCAGAAACACCAGGGTAACTGTTGCCATGGAAACATGGGGTGAGTTCTACCCCGTTGCTATCATTGAATCTCATTACACAATAATATAATATATCACATTACTTTTATACAATAATAATATAAATGACATTACAGAATTAAGATCTTGAGGTTCATGGCGATTCGAGGAAACTTCCTATAAGAGGAAAGAATGAAGACACCTCTGAAGCTAAAAGCTCAGCGGTGACACAACATGGGAAACATAGAGGCTGTTTGATTAGTCATATCAAGAGAAGGCCATGTTTGACTTGTCAAAACTGATTTTAAAGTGAAAATCGGATGTATAATCCTTTCATTTGGATGTCACCAACAAACGGGATAAGTCTCCTTAAATCAAATTAACATTGAAAGTATTGGGTATGATCATGACAAATCATCAGTGTGATGACACACAAAGTGCCATTTTCACAGTACAACAGTCCTCTCTTTTTCTATATCAAAGTGACAGACTATAATAAGGTAGTTAGTCAAAATATTGTGTTTTGACAGCGTTTTAGCTTGTTAAGCATTGTTTGGCATTGACTGTTAATTATAATCACTTGTCTTGAACCTCATGTAAATAGAGTGAACACTTGATACCAATTTAAATGTGATTACACAAGAATAAGTTGTGTGACCTTGATCGCAGTATGACAATATGAAACATCAATCAATGCTGAAAATTACCTAAATTATCAAATTGTGTCACTGAAACCAACATTTTCTTAATTATATAATTAAGTGCTGCACATTTCTTCCTAGAAATTGTTGTCCCTTCTCATTAAAAATTGTTTACAGAATTCTTCTGGAAGTTGACCTGCCAAGTGCTGATGTCTGATTCGGTATACAGTAATAAGTGACTTTGTGTTATGAGTGGGACTAAACGTTTCTTTTCAAGGCTTGCATTGTTTTTGATTATTGTATTGCTAGTGTTTTCAGTTGATTTGGTACTGAGCTTCTGTATCTCATTGGTGTATGCACCATACATCATTTGAGTACGACATGTCGCAAATTATTAACAGTTTTTTTGTGCTAATTATGAAGTGAAAATATGATAAAAATATTCATCCCTTTGTGCTTCTAAAAACACATTTTGATTAGTTGTGGTTTCTTTGAGAGAAAAGCTATTAAAAGTCCACCAAAAACATTGTGAAACAAGCCCAAACAGCTGCCAATCAGCACTTTGTGTCATTTGCAATGCTTTAAACCCAGTAAAAGTAAAGAATTCCTCAATTTTGTAAATCAAAAAGTGTACGGAATCAAAATGACACTGTGCCAACCAAACTAAATTTTTACATTTGATTAATGTAATTATTAGGCCTCCCGTTAATTACAAAATACGTTAAACCCTTCCAAGACACAGAACCCACATTTGCCATAACAATATTACTTGCTGTTTCTTTCCAATCACTTTTATAGCATGCCTGTTTAAAACTAATATGTCAAATGTTAAATTCGACACTCTGTCCAAACAAAGATAGATGACTCCAGACCTGACTCCTAAAAATAATTAATATGATTTACAAAAAATCTGTAAAAAAATGTGAAATGTATCCCAAATTTTTCACAAAAACAAGTGTTCATGTACATAATCCAATGAAAACTTTGTAGAATAAAATTTTCTCCCTATGTTAACATTGCAATATTTATGTGCAATAGGCTGATAAGCAGAGTCTGGAGTCGGAGTCATAATTCAGGAGACCTAAGGAGTCCGAATCGGAGTCGGTTTTTATAAAGCCAAAGGAGTCCGGAGTCGGGAGTTAAGATTCAGTTCACTTACTACCCGACTCCAAATCCCTGGATGTTTGTTTTGTCTGTTTGAACAAACCATTTGTAGAGAGTAGCATACATCTAACAAGACTCACATGTGGAATCTCCATTCTTGCAAATCTTGCTTTGTGGGGTTAATAATGCTCCATTCTGAACATCAATGTGAAGCAAGTTCTGCATGCAACACGCCAAGTGCAGGATTTATTGTCACATGTGACGAGTTGGTGACATCACACTTGTAAACAATGGCAATTATGATGTCATGTCAAAGTAGAATCAATAAATGGGATGGTCATGTCATTTTGCGTCATATGAGTTTTTGTAGTGGTCTTTAGTTTGTCTTACATAAAGCTACATGAAATCAATTTTTTTCAGCGCTGCCATGGTGATGCCAGTAGACTAAATGGCTACAGCAATTCATACTACCGCTGAGATGGAAGTGTTATTGTGAATAAAGTATGGGGCAAGGAGGGCCAGCAGATTTCAAAACAAGATCCGTGTTGTCTGCTAATCGCAAAACGATGTCCGAAACCCCCCACCCGCAAGACAAAATTTTCAAGTGAAAATTGGGCCCCCAGGCCAAGTGCTTAGGAGAAACCGATTATTCCCAACCCTTTACTATACAACACCAAAGCCTTTTAGCCAATGAGCTTCAAGTACAGCTGTGCATCACAGTCTCAACAAGATGTTGAAGGACTGGCTCAAACACAGGACTGGTGTCATACTTTGTTTGAGGATAGAATTGATTGAGGTTGAGGATACATTGTGCAATAAAAACGATGTCAGAATTACCACTGTTGAGCTGGTGTACTTTTCTAACCAATTTGAGTGGCGAGGAGTTTTTTTGGAAGACATTCTATTATCCCGACACAGAAGCAGACATACATGGCAGCAAAGATTTCAAATTGAAGACATAATTACACTAGGGCCATTCCATGCCAAATGGACCAAAAATGAGACATTTTCCCACATCATGTCTTCCAATTTTGATGAACTTTAACACAACTTACATCCACATGAGTAATGAAACGTTGTACAATATATCTTTCATATTCCAAGTTTTCAGAATTTGATAGCATATTGAAAATTTTGAGATTTTGACGAAAAATGCTAAGTGCTCCTTTACTTATATTTTGTTCAGGCACCTGAAGCCAAATTTTCCAAGATATAGTCATAAGTTTTGGTACATGTCATGCTGAGATATTGAGCTTGATGCTTCCCAAGCATAATGTGGATGGTGGCTTTGTCTTTTGTGCACCAGCCCATTGAAATTGGTTCATTTTTGCCAAAATTTCACAAATTGCCGGTCTTTGATATTTTTTTACCAAAAGACCAATAGATCGATATCAATGAAAATTTGTGAAAATTAGGCTATTATGAAGTACTACTAGTAAAAAAATTAACATATGGCTAACAGTAATATTTTTTGTATAAATGAAGATAAGCCCTCCATAATTTTTGAAATTGACAAATTTCAAGTGCCAAAATTATGACCATGTGGGACAGGTGATAGAAAGTTCAAACTTTTTTTGTAGCTTGCTTACATGGTCATAAAGCATTTCTGTTAAAATGGTGAAGGCGATATTTTTCATTACTCTGGATTTAAATATTGAAATTTGTTCGTTTTTGCAAAAATTTCACAAATTGTCAGTCTTTGTTATTTTTATGAAGTGGAGCTTGACCTGTTATGACAAAGACTCCTTTCTTTCATTCATCATTCATCAAACATGGAATCTGTAGACCTGTATTCACATAAAAAACCAAGGCAGGCAGAGACATCCTTTAAAAAGCCATTGGCCATTTAAGAAGTTTTGCCAAGGTGTTGTCAACATGAGTAATAAGCAGGGAAAAAACTTCAAAAAGTGCAATTAATTGACGGCCATTAAGATCAGAAAATCGGTCTGAAAATTCCTGTTTGATTCCATCAAGCAGTGCTCAGTGAATTTGGTTTTTGAAGTCTCATTCTACATAATTTTACATGTTCAAGTTCATCATCAGCATTTTCTCCAGTCATTCTTCAAATTGATCTGTCTTTTGGACTGTTGATTTCAAAGGTTTTACTAAAATCTTCATTCTGGTTTGTTGCTGTTAGCCAAATTATTATTAAGACTTCGTAAGCTCGTATGTAAGGAGTGAAATCAAACGGACCATAAGGACCAACTAGATATACATTACTTCTTTGTCAAGGTGTCATACTACGAAGTTTCAAATGAAGTGTCCACAAGAATTTCAACAGGATTTCCCCAAAAACGTCTGCTGCCCTTTCTATTCTTTTTACCTCACTGTTTCCCCCCTTTCTGCCCTATTTTCCCAACTATTTCCCCCATATTTCACAATTTTTTCTCAATTTCCCCATTTTGGCCCATTTCCCTATTTTTTTGTAAATTTCCCCATTTTTTGTCCATTTCCCCATTTTTCCCCAAAAAGTTGTCTGGGGGGGGGGGCAAGTTGCCCCCCCCCCCCACTAGCTACGCCACTGGACCGTGACCTGGTGCACTCGTATCAGCTTACAGTGAAGAGAAAGCTTGTCTTTGATTATCACCCTTAATTTGAAACTATTTTCATTTTATAATTAGAAAGAGGGATGGTGGAAGTTCTTAGTCTGAATGATGAATATTTTAATCTTTTTGACAGGAGTGGGCATTTATTTACCACTTCTGCTGAGGCCAAATGTCAACTTGATGTGAAACAAACTGTCGACACCAAATTAACAGTTTTTGGCAGAAAAATTTAAGCTCTCATGAGCAAACCAACTGGAAATCCTAATTACATTTAACCCTTTGGCCAAATTACAGGTTAAGAAAGAATTCAAGACTGAGTGAAATACCACTACACTCTAAACATTTTCAGACAAAATTGGTTTTTTACTGCAAAAAACCAACATGGATTTTTTTAAAAATCCATGCGGGTTTTGCATTGAAATTTGGGTTTTCAAAAAACCATTTTGAATCTAAAAAAACAATTTTGTCCCGAAATTTTTTTAGAGTGTATTCTATAAAGTCAATTCTTGAAGTTTGTGTGATAGTCTGAAATGTTTCACATGATTTCAACATGATACTCTACTTTCCTTTTCCTTGCAGAATGAAATAGAATAGGGTAGCATAAAATGTTATTTAAGGCAGATAAATAACAATAATGACAATGAGCTACAATTAGACTAATAAAAACAACAACAATAGAGCAACAACTAAATTATAATGAGATAAGTATGATATAAAATCAGAGTAAACAAGCTGCTTAAATTTAAAATTACTAAAATCAATCTCTTAGCCACATATTATAATAACATAAATAGAAATAATTTTGCAGATCTTTTCATAAACAACATGAACTGCAATGATACCCGGTTCCATACCATCTCTTTACGACTAGGGCGGACTGGCACCATTTCGGGCCAGGTGGCAAAAAAGTCTAGCCCCACTTTAGCATAACCTTAAATTTAAAAACATTTATAACTTGGTATTTTATTGTTATTAGGGTGGAATGGTCCCATTCAGTTAAATTGGTTGCATCACACTATCCTAAACCGGGCAGAAAAGTTTTGCTTCTTGTCTTTTTTCTTAGAATTTTTACTTTTGACATCTTATACGGGCCCCCTGTGTGAATGGGCCCGTGGTAGCTACCACTCTGCCACACAGGCTAGTCCGCCCCTGGTGGTTTGTTCGAGCCGAAGTGCCTCAAGTATGTTGGGACAGCTGATGGAAAAGTTATTTCGCAATTACTTCAGGAAACGCTCCTAGGCGGCACGCGACATAAATCTCGGCGTTGCTAATCGGTTGAGGGCTGGTCTGTTGGTCACGTAGATGTGCATGGTAGAGATTATGGTGCCACAACATGAACACGGTGTCAGGGTTTTTTTACAACATTGCCACAACGTCGCAAGCTAACGTTGAACCATTGACATTGCCTCACAATGTTGTGAAAACGTCGCCACTTTATGAGTAAAAGTCAGCGAATCTGTACTGATGACTGTCCAAGGGCACAAGTATAACAGAATATACATGTGTATTGCCTTGCACGTCGAGGGGGGATACTAAAAATATGTATGAACCCTAACAGTGGCGTGTACTAAAAATCTGCATAAAATTAAAATTTTGACGGGAGGTTCTGGCAAAACTACCACCCCCCAGTCATTAATTCTGAATGGTCTCCAACTCTCCTTTGAGGATAAGTAGTCTGTTTGATTCAGTTATAGTTTATTAATGCATTTATCAACCAGTGCAGGTATAAAAGCCAAATGAACCAAACATACATAATCCATGGGTCAACGCATTTAGTCAGTTTCTTGAAATATGTGCTCGTAATATACAAAGTTATGCGACTAAATCTGGGACATCACAGTGTTGAGATAAAGCAAAGTACAAATTTGAAAAACGCACAGCTATGAAAACGATAATGAGCCACTTCAAAGAGAATTCTCTACCAAAAACAGGGTTTGAACTTTCTGAACACTCGATGTATGCTTCACTTTGCTTTCAAACAAACTTAATTTATTATTAATATAAAACTTATGAAACAGTGTCATGTTTGGCACACCTTAAATGAACCAATCATGCAGAAGTTCTAAAGGCTACAAATGTGTGCTTGCCATAGGCTTATATAAGATCTGCTCCGAAGAATATCTTGACCAAATTAATCCATTACATGTCTCAATCTGTCTACAAGTGGACTGCTCTTGCATTGCCACAGATCAGAACATATGCTGTCTTGTGTTGCCACCTAGTGATTAGTGTGCTATTCCGCGAACTCCTGCGAGCATCCACATCATTTCGGTCAGAGGAACACACAGAGTTTTGTCTGGAAGAGACCGGGGCTGTTTCTGAGTGTGCTGATGGCCTTGTCTACTTCCTTAGAGAATGTGATTGCCGAGTCTGACTCTGGTATACATCAATGTTGAATAGAAATTTTGTGAATGTGGAATGAAATTGGAACTATTTCTTTGGAGCTCAATGCTGAAGCATACAAAACTAACTTTTCTGCCCGCGGTGGCAGCAGCATGCAGTTCTCATTTTCACCAGACTGTGTCTCAATAATATGAAGGTAGGTGGTTAACCTGGTATACATGTCAGGAACAGCTCCTTGCCTTGTTGCTCGAGCAGTTTTGGACCTCGTATCCCTCAGAGCAGTACCTACAAGTTCTCGACTAGCCGAAATTTTGCAGGACCAAATAATCCAACTAAAAATTGAAGATTGGATGGGGGGTTTGGTCTTCTGGAAGTAAACGATCCCTCACATGGGGTAAATGTGTAACATGTTCACTGTGGCAAAACTGGACGAGGGTAACTGAGTTACCCTCGTCTCAATTTGTCAAAATAAATTGAAAAATCTAGGTCATCCCATTGGATCCCATGTTAAAAGAGGACGAGGGTAACTGCTTTTCTAATAATTGAATGACGAGGGTAGCTGTGAATGATGACTAAGGTAACTGCCACTTATTAGGCAGCATAGAATGAGGACATATCAATTGCTGGACACTTTTTGCAAGCAACCAGTGATTTAAATAACGCAAATTACAAGACCAAAACTTGCAAATATAAAATATGTAAGAACAAATTGAATGCAACAAAAGTAGACAAGTGCTCCAAAACAGACTCATGTTATACATATTTATCTCCATCACATTGACTATCTATCTATCTATCTATCTAACTATCTATCTATCTATCTATCTATCTATCTATCTATCTATCTATCTATCTATCTATCTATCTATCTATCTACCAGTTCAAGCTGTCAGTCTGTCTATCTGATCCTTCTATCTTACCCAACCCTTCTCATCAGCTTTTGTAGTTAAACATGTTTGAGAAAAACATTGTCACTCAGAAGTAACAGAAATTTAATGTCCTATCTTTGAATACACAGTGGATAACTTTAAAAAGGACATCAATGCTGAAAGTTTGACCAACTTTCAATTGCGATCTGAAGTGATGAAATGTTACCTTAGTCAGTCAATGTTTTTGGACTACATGGAAATCCACCTATCAAAGTTTCAAACTGGATTATGAAAAGACAGGACAGCAAATGAGTGATATATATTCAAAATTAAGTTTCACCTTCAGCAGTTATCAAGTTAAAAATACATTAACTTAAATGCACATTTTGCACTTCAGCCAGTTTCCCAATTTTAATGAACAGCAATGTCTGCCAATGATGATGCACAAATTCAATTCCTTCAAGAAGTGGGGTAAATCAGTGACAATTTTCCGATAGCTAATAATCCCCCACTTTCTTCTTGAACTGCATGGAATTGACAAGTATACAGTGGGTTGAAAAAGTATACACCCCCCCCCCCGGAGTGGTCTTCAATTTTCTGTCATATCTTCCTTCAGAAATACATCACCAATCCAATACTTCTACATGCTTATACCGACCTCTCTTGCAACCTATATCCACCATAAAATTCTGGGTGGTAAGTCATGGACGAGTAGAAAAAATTAGTTCAGTGAAAATTAGTGTTGCGAAAGTATACACCCCTTCATGTAGTGAGAATATATGCAGCTTTAATAATTTTACGGCTTCCGGAAGTCCAAGAGAGCATTACGTTAATTATTATCTGTATTATTTAAGCAGTTAGTGCTGTTTTAAGAAATTTTTTAGAAAGTTCCTTCTTGTGTAGATTGGTCCAAAATATGTATTCCAGCTGCCGTCTTCGCCTCTCATACAAATTTGGAACCAGCTTCTCAGATAAATGAGAAAATATCAAGGAAATGAGCTGGACATGTGTATACTTACCCTGATAGAACCCAAGACACTTTCCAGTTTGATATCTGTGATATAACTAAAAAATGAGAATGATCAAATTTTTTGATA
The DNA here is from genome assembly GCA_026936325.1 of Platynereis dumerilii. Lineage (NCBI taxonomy): Eukaryota > Metazoa > Annelida > Polychaeta > Phyllodocida > Nereididae > Platynereis > Platynereis dumerilii. The sequence continues at coordinate 27,815,927 of JAPTHN010000010.1, forward strand.
ATGTTCATATTTTATCACAAATTGGGAGACGAGTAAAAATATCACTCAAACTTGATTGAGAATTGTCAAATCACGCCTACTTTATATTCTTGGCTGATAGAACCATACATGGCCAATGGCTTTATTGAAAACACAAATTTTAAGACAAAAGACATCAAATGGGAGAGGGCCAAAACTAAGTATCGTCGCAGGTTCCTGTGACCATATGTATTTTAAACTTCTGTTGCAGATACTGAACCGAAACTTTTTCTAGGTTGTATCGGGGTGTGTCCCTGCCTGTCCAGCCCTTTTCTTGCTTTTTGGGGACTTACCAAGGAAAGAGTATCCCAACACTTTTTGTCAGGTATAAATGTCAGTTAGTTCTGACACTGCTGTGGGGGATGCGGATGTTTAATGGGGGCTCAAAATATTTTTGTTTCCCCATTCAACCTCTAAACTTATCAAACGTAGCTTATCAATATCATTAGGTATCTGTTTTATTTTCATATTGAATTTTTTACAATTTTTATTTACAGTAGGTTGATTTTGTGATATTGTCCATCCACAGTTGGCCACAGAAGTTACAGAAATTGGGTAAAACAATCCAAAATGTTAAAAACCAATCAGAGATCAACTCTTCATATCATGATTTTACATTTTCAGATCGAAACAACATTATTATCACTGAAAAAACATCAACAACTTACAAGGGGTTTTAATATTTTCTACTCTTCCATGTCTTACCACCCAGAATTTATGGTGAATATAGGTTGCAAGAGACGTTAGTATGAGCATGCAGAAGTATGGGATTGATGATGCATTTCTGAAGGAAGATATGACAGGAAATTGAAGACCACTCCAAGGGGGGGTGTATACTTTTTCAACCCACTGTAGGTTATTCACCACAGGAGAGGGAATATATGATTTATCACCCAATGGCTTTAGCCCGAGCTGTGATAAACACATTCCCAATCTGATGGTGAACATGGTGAATAACCAGCTAACACCATGAGATATACCCTCGAACAGTGAAACATGAGGCGATAAGTGGACAACAAAGAATTTTGGATTGATCACAGTGAAATACAGGCTTGTGATTGGCTGACAGAGGTGTTAGATGGTATTATAAATTTGATGGCTTGGTTAGGTGGTGCACATGTCTAATATAATCCAATGATTAAATTCAAATTACAGTCAGCTACTGGAAACTATTTCAGTGAGATGTAGTGCTAGCCCACTCAAGAAATATCCATCTAATGAAGGTATAATAAACTGTTTCATGTGTACAAATGGGTGCTCAAATGTTCAAAATCTTTTCAGGTAAACTTATAAATCTCAGACAATTGGTTGATATGCCTGCACTGCAGTATATATTTCTGTTCTGACAATACCTTATGGTCCTCACCTGATAAACAGATGTTTTGACTCTGTATACGAATAAGTGCTGGAGGAGGACATGAATATGAGGCAAGAGTAATCGAAGCCGCTGTCAAACATAGGTCTAGGGGACAGGATAGGCTGATAGTTTGATAGATAGATAAATATTTGGATATACGGATCTATAGATGGATAGGACTGGTTGATGAATCATGTCTGATTTATTGAAAAAGAGTTACAGCAAGATAACTGCAACTGCATGGTGTAAGATATCATCTGGGCTTGTAAACTTGAGGTCTCAATTAGTCAGTGACTATGAAAAACATCCTCATAACTCAGGGCTTCCTAACCAAGGTGAAGTCAAGCTCTGTGTTGGGAGAATGATGAAAAAAAGGCATAGGCCTACTTTTTTTTCTTCAGATTTATATCATTTGATTAATTTTATTCATTGCCCATGTGCCTACTTCACTTTAACATACTCAATTTTAATTATGTAAATTTCTGGACATGTAAAATTCGGCATGGGCATGCTCCTTGATATGTACCAAATCTCTCAACCTGATTAAAAAGAAAATTCCTATAAAGTCACACAAATTGAACCAGATGAAAAACACTTGTACATTAATCGAATATTCCATAAACATATTGTTCAAATCAGCAGATAGATAATTAGGCCTACATGTTTACGCAGAAATGGATGATAGTGCCACAAAAAAAGGTTTTTCAATAGGCCTACAGGACTGCTTCAGAAGGCCTCAAGTAGTTTATCCAACATAAAGATCCCTCAGTAATGTCCACAACTTGTCCAGAGATTGTCCAAATGGGTTTAATTGCTTTCAGTTAAAATGTTATGTAGTTTTGTGCATTTGAGCAATTTGTGCACCTTATTTCTAAGTATTTTTTGTTTGATGAGTGTAAATCAAAATAGGGCAGTTACCCTCGTCACAGCAAGGTACATGATCACAGTTACCCTCGTCTCGAGAAACAGTTACCATCGTCATTTTAGAGGTGCCTTAAGTCATTTCCTGGCTCACACAGCCTCTGAAAGCGTTTAAATTTAGTTGAAGTGTCTTTTTCGGTCTCTAATAATGGCCATACAATACTTGGATAAGTTCTAACATTGCTCATCTGCCCAAATTCATTGTTACATAACAATTAAGGCTATTTTAGGGACGAGGGTAACTTAGTTACCCTCGTCCAGTTTTGCCACAGTGATGTTGAGGACTCACGCTCTCTCTCTCATCTCATCCATCAACCCTCGCAAGCGCCCAGAACTGGGCTTAGAGGGCTGCACTTACCATATCTATCTATCTATCTATCTATACTAAAGGTACTTGCATTTCGGAGAGCCAAACACCACTACATAACAGTTTAGTTTTGTAAAAAAAACTAATTAATATGGTTTTGTGAAAAACCAAAAAATTTGGTATTCCTACAAATCATATTTGGATTTTGGAATGATAACCAATCAGGGTTTTTTTGGAGGCTTTTATATTTCAAAGTGATGCAAAAAATCTTCCAAATATTTTAGAGTGTTTCTTTCACAGTTATTTGACAAATAAATTAAGTAACTGGTTACCGAGTACTTTAAAAGATACGCAATATTTTCAGAATAAATAGCAAAATACTTAAGAATAGGATTTTGAAAATTTGCTTCAAAGAGATAGGTAGACCATAAATTTTCAGAACTTTCTGAACGCCTCTCGACAATTTTCAGTTAACCGACTTTAGCCTTTCACCTAAACGGGCTTTCTTCAACTTTCTTGCCTCACACTAGTCTACAAATGTTGCTACTTGTAGTTGGCACATGTGTTTTGTAAGTAATACATTTTTTACACAACTTTTACTTGCTAAACACTGACAAGATGTGTCGCCCTGCTAAGGAACGTAAATCAATCGTTGTTCCTCATTTCAATGAAAAATAATATGCAAGACAGACAGGATGTATTTATTTTGTTCAGTTTATGTAAGTTAGATTTCTTTGCAAACCACCTGGTTGCTCGAGATGTTTTGCAATGAATTTCTAAATCAAAATAACTAGTTGTGGGAGGATTTTTTCCATACCCATTTGGATATCTATGACATTTCGAAGACCATGATCGATTTGAGTATTAGTATTATATTACAAAATTGAGGCTGGTGGCTTCTTTGTGGATACATACATATAGATGGCTGATTGCACAGAAGAAATTTTTTAACCTACTTCTTGGAAATTGCGTACGACATTCATTTCAAAACAACCGGATAAACATAAAGTTTCCAGTGATATTTGAATTGTTATATACTTATTTGCTTCTCATATCTGTACAGTTGGATGTATTGGATTTTAAATAATAGGAGAAGATGTAAGCACTACCTTTCTGAATATCACTAAATGGGTTAATGAAGATATGTGATATGCTTTTAAATGTAAAGCTAACCCATAACCATTGACTAAACATATGTTATATGACACGGTTTGTGACCGTTTGTCTCTATTCAAAATACAATTACATGAATACGGTGTGAAATAAGATACCTAATCATCGCATGCAACTTTTGCTGCAGCACCGAAAAATGCACATCCCACATCCACACACCTTGGCTATGTTCATTGACATTTCAGACTCACTCAGCATTTGAGGCACACCTCCATGGCTTGGGCTGCAGCCATTTTGTGGCACCTACGCATAATTATGACGTCACAATTGAAGAATAAGCCACGCCCTCTGTGGGGCAGGGGAAGCAGCTGCTTTGTCCCAAGTGCATATAAACTTCAAGATATATCTGCCTTCCCAGAGTAGAGATTTTTTTCGATTTTATAGCCATGAGAGCACTGCCACTAGTAACGATAGCTACTATCGTACTCGTCTTATTGGCCTCACTCCTTTCTTCAGCCGAAGCCGGTGTTCTGCGAAACATTCTACTAAGAAGTAATATTCTCGATGATGATAATTTTTCCTCCGGTAAGTCTTGCCTTTCTTACATTTGTGTCCTATCATTTTTGGCAACGAAAAGTTTCCTTCAAAGTCCTGCAAACTGTACATGAGAATGCTTGAACTTATTTTCCTACCCCCTGTATTTTGTTATATTGATTTAAAATTGACTGCCTAAAAGTATAATATCATTAAACAATGTCCTAAGTGGTTTTTACTAAATAGAAACCGCGCCACTGAAATTGCTACTTATAATTACCTTCCATGATATTGTGACCCTCATTAGGAAATATCAGGCAACGACAATATCCTTTTGTTTTTATTTACGCGATTGCTTTTAAACTAAATGTCTGCTCTTCAAGCTTGACAAAATATTAATTTGTTTTCTATTTTTCTTTAAAATAGTTACCCCTTTCTTGAGCCGTAACTATTCATTTGTCTTTAAAAGAACATGATGTTTTGTTTTTCATTCTAACAACAAGCAATTATTAATTAAAGTAATTCGGCATAATACTTTGAATGATAATAAAATTAACTTTCAAGATTTAGAAAGATTTGCATCAATTGTTTTACATTAAACAACAAAAATGTATCAATAGTTTAACTGAATGACTTATACAAAACTGTTACCATAGCTACATTGTCTTTTTTTTCATGGAAACATTGAAATCGTGATTCTGCAAGCTTAGAAGCGTTGTCGTTACTGTGTGTCACAAGAATCTTTGACAAAAAACATTTTACTGAATGACTTTTTTTTCGCCTTTGAACTGGAAAAACTGATATTTTCATGAAGATCTAATCCAATACAAAGCACATAATTGGTGTTTAGGCTTCACTTGTATTAAAAGTAATATAAAGTAATGGTCCCTGCACTTTTGAAACTTTCTTTGGAAAGTCCTGACATTTTAATCCTCATAGAATATAATTTCATATGTGAATGAAGAAGATACATTTTGGGCAAGATGTAAAGTTACAAAATGATCCAGTTTACAGACAGATATAAATTATAATCATTATGAATAATAAAGTTCTTCTAAAGCAAATTTACATAGGTGGGCAGAGAAGATTACTGACACTTAGGTATATATCTGCTCAAAATAGTAATTATTCTATTAGGAGAAGAACGTTTATAAGAAAACTGATTTGAAGTTTTATATAATTATCATATAAAAATAGCTAATTTATTTTCTGGAAGAATATAGAGACAAAGCAATACAATACTTCCATTCGAATTATAACATTGTAGTTAAATATAAAATAATGAAGCAATTGATTTGTGTGATTCCAATTGTTCAGAATAAATATGACTTTAACATAGACTGGTTTGTGGAATACATATAGATCATTTCCATCTATAATTTACTAAGTGGAACTTTATTGTTGGACTTATTTGCTATGGCAATCAATGTGTAGCCTACCATCTTCAGGAACTTAACGTAGTGTATAGCTCCATTTTAGAGGATTAGACCTATACCCTACAGCAGGGTTGAAAGCGATTACAGTGGAGCCTTTTTACAGTCGACGCATGGCAAATACATAATTAGACTGAAATGTTCGTTGTGAGGTCATATCTCAATCCATGCCACGTTCTTCTCTTTGACTCATAAGCAACATGTCAGGGCTCATTCAACATGTTAATGCAATTGATAGGGCCTCTTGTGAGGTCATTGATGTCCACTTACGGATGAAAACATATGCACAGCAGCAATATGGTGGAATATATTTATATTGTTGGGCCTTTTCAACAGCATAATTTGCCAAAATCAAATTTAAAATGTCTTTCAAGAAGGTACATGCATATGTCATGCAACTTTCTAAGAGCTATCAGGAAGTACAGGCCTACATTGCAGAGGACTTCAGAGAATGATGAGTGTGCTTACTACATCAGCTGTTTTTGGCCACCAATGACCTCACAACAGGTCCAATCTGCTGCATTGAAATGAACTGCTGTTGGTTAACTTCAGACTTCATTGATGTGTGCTATAACTCAGTAAGTGCCTTGTTTTGATAGCATTGAATCTCTTAATTTCTCAATTAAATCAAACATCCAGAAAAACCATTCACATACACTTATATGTATAGGCCTAGACTAGCATGTGCGTAATAGTTGTCCTGCAAACCCGAGTATCTGCTTCTGGGACAAGTATATCACAAGAGAACCATTTCACTTCCTTTAATATTAAATTATTTTTTGTTCAGTCTCTCTATCTGTCTCTATCTTTATCTATCTCTGTAGTCTGTTTACTATTAAGCTGTCTCTCAATACCTACTATACAATGATATTTTGTTTGTTTAATGCTAAACTGATGCTACTTTTAGCAGTCTACATAGTTCAGTTTTGTAAATTCCTTTTCAAATTTATTTGAAACCAGGTCGAAATATTGTGTTTCATAGATCTGTCTTGTTTCATTGAAGGAAAAGTGATATTTATTTTGAGGTAAATTCAAGTAATTTCAGTCAGTCCCTTATGACTTTTGACAAGCAGTAATGTTTTTCACTTTTGTGTTCTGGAGTCCTGCTGATTGTGTCAGTTAATCTAATATTCAAGTCACTCTCGTCTTGTGTGTTGGCATTTTAGAAAACTGGACTTTTTTGGTAAGGCACGCAGTTCTAAAGGAGGCTAAATTATACACTTGTTCCACTGTTAATCTATATATGTCACTAAGAAAAATATCCTTTTTTAAGCTGATGAATTTTGATTATCATACCATTTTTTGATAGAACTTTCATCTAGAGGGCAACAGTTGCTTGTTGAATAGAGAATGAAAGGATAACATTGTCTTCATATAAATGCTTATTTAAAATCTGTAGTCAGTTATCATAAATCATTCAGACTGTGATTAACCAAAAAACCTGCATGATTCCTAATAGATAAAAGTTCTTTAGGATACCTACTTTCGGTAAATTTTCATCCTATTGCAAGGGGGCGAGGGTTGGTCTAGTGGTAGCGTGCTGAACTGCCAATCGCTTGGTCCAGGGTTCGAATCCACCTCTTGCCGGGTCACCTGGGCCTATGTTGGCTGTTTCAATCAACCTTCGCCTCATTACTGTGTACTCCTCCTGTCTTTTAAAATTAGCCTACCAAGTGCATAAATACAGGACGTAGAGCCCCAATCATCCATCCATCCTCCTATTGCAGGGTTATTTTTGTTTGTACCATGCTGACAAGCTTCATAAAATGCTGAAGTATCCAGCTTATTCACATTTTGAGGTCCGTTACAGCAATGTGATAACTAATTGTCAGCATCTTCCACTGTTTTCGGTTGGTTTTGTCATTGATTTTCAATTGAAATTGACAATGACAAGAAATTATTCAAATTATTTAAATCATGTATTTAGCGCACTGGAAAAAGGGATTAACGATTAATTAACACATTAGGAAAATGTTTCGAGTATCACAGCAGGGTATCGCCTATGGAGTTTCCTTTCGAGAGCTGAGGTTGGTGAGTTTACCTTGCCGAAAACTATTCTAAGGCAGTCCTCTGCCTTACAACTTGTAAAATTGTCATGCAAAAAGAGTGGACTGTTGCACTGTGAAACTGGCAGTTTTTGAGTCGTTATGCTGGTGATTTGCCATAATCATTCCCAACACTTTCAATTCATGGTCCCACAATCACACATACAGAATACACAGTTGAATTGGTGCACTTCACTGATCTGAGATTCGAAACAGGTGATTACAACAAACAGTCTTTGCTAAACAAGATAATCCAGCTTGCTATTTCGTAACAGGGCCCCTTGAGACACTGTCTTAGCAAAAGAACATGTAACAGGGCCAGGGACTTTTTGCCCGAGAAATGATTATTGAAACATTTGAGCATCCGTTTATTTGCATGGAATTGTTCACGGGCTATAGCTATATTGCATGGGATATCTATTATTTGGAATGGCTAGCAGGACATATTGTAGGATACTTATTTACAAAAAAGGTAAGACCAAATTCTCCTTTGGCCATGTCAACACAGAATTTTTTGCTAACTCACCATCAAATTTTGGAGGCTGTTAGTCAAATATCAAAGATGTTTCAAGGTTACACTTTGCATAGGTTTGGTCCACAGTGACTACATACACAGTTCTAATTGGTTTTCTGTAGCTGACAGCAATTTGATTTTATAAGAATTGACTTTTTCTGTGCTTTCTCCAAGCCAATTTTTTGATCAAACAGGAAGTCATGTACATCATGTACAGTGCTGCCACGTTGTTGCACCATGTCAATTGTTAATTTGATTTAAGGAGACTTATCCCGCTTGTTGGTGACAGCTAGGCGAAATGATTATGCATCTGACTTTTACTCTAAAATCAGCGAAAACAAATCAAGTGACCTTCTCTTGATCATGACTAATCGACCATGCATCCTTTGTGGCTTCCCAGTTAAATATATGTTGATGACACCTCATCGTCATCATGCACCACAAAGTGCAATTTTCATTATAATGGTCCACTCTTTTTGCGTAATAAATTGACAGACCGTAAACCTGAAATTTGCCTGAAATTCAGAATATTTCCATTTTCCAACGATTTCTGAACATCTGTAAGTCATAGAGCTCTAAGTCAGTGTACATGTTTGTCTATGCCTGATTATTTATGAGATCACTTTTTTATCTACTTGAGTAAAAGATATGGATATTATCATTCTGTCGCATTAAAATTGAATCAAAACATGGATTTTGATCAAGGTTTTTTGTGAGTCTCCTGTCTTGGGATATGTCCTCAGTATGAAAAGAGTATCAAGCAGGCCATTGTTCTTGCCTCAATAAGCAGACTAGCTTAATGATTACCTATGCCCTGTGAAGTTCCTGGCCTGATGCATTACGTTCCGGAGTCCGTCGCCTTTGAATTTTGCTAAAGGTGGGAGGCTGTGGTGCAAAGTCAGTGGGTTGAAAATACATGTACCTTGTATTAAAGTGAATTATCAATGAGCTGCATGAACAGATTTTGCTCTTAAAAATAAGTACACCCCATAGTGATTTGCCTGACTTTAGTGCCAAAATTTGAAGACCATAATATTTGACTCATGAAAACCATAAATTGTCTCTTGGCTTTTGGCCTTTAGCCATAGCCTAACTTGGCTTTTGCTACATAACAACTGATATTACATGAGCGATTGAAACGGAGCTTGTATCACACCATTGAGGTTTCCTACACTTACATACTAGCATTTGGGCCCGACAGAAGTTACAATGTTGCAAAATCAATCACACCCGAGGCACCAAGTTAAAAGATAGAACAGATTAGATGTGGTACTGTGGCAAGATTATAATCCCCAACTTTAGACCTTTGTGCTTGCATTATTACTACCGATAACATAAAATTAGGTATGCACTGTGGTCATAGATGCTTTAGAGCTCTTAGCAGATTGGTGGTCCATTTATTTTCTTCCTTTTAATTTGCAAACTGGCTTTGCCACTTCATTGACAGTTACTTGTTGGTCTCCTCATCTTCTTATTTGGTACATACTTTAAATTATAGTTTGTCACGTCAAGCAGAGGACAGACGTTTGGCCAGATATCTCAGCAACCAAAAGTCCTGCAGGAGAAATAGGCCTACAGCCCTACACCTACCTATGTGTAGCTTAGCTCTGTTGTAATATGAATGTCCCGTTTTCAAGACCTTTTTGTGCCGTTTTTGTCCGATATTTGCCAATTTGTGGATATTGCAGTCCAATTTCGCAAAATTTTGACATTTGTAGTGCTGCTAATCTGACACACAATGGGCTGTGACGTCACAAAAGTGCACTGCAGTGCGACCTCAGACTAAGTTTTAGTCAAATTACTATTCCCGGAACTTCTAAATTTCTGCCCCAATGCTTGACGTGACAAACTGTAGTTAAAAAGTTTGTTTATTCACACCTATAGATGCTGCCAGATAGGGCATTTGTTGAATAAACTGATCCTATGATAACTCACACAAACAATATCATTAAAACATTCTTAACCCAGTGACATCACAATGGCAAGTTGAATGTTCATTTTGAAACTGTTCGGACCGCAAATCTGCAAAGATTTCTAATGTGTCATTCCGAACCTTCAGGGCGGTTGTTCCACCAAAGGGGCATTTGCCTGGCAGTTGCAGCATGTGATTTCTAGCAGAGCCCACTGCTTCGCGGCTCACTAATGTTGTGTCTTGAAAATGTGTGCAATGAAAAAGGCAGAGTACTTATCAATTTGATTCGTCCTTTTTTGTCCCATGCAGGCCCAGTTTCCTTCTGTAACCCCTGGAAATCTTCATCAACTGAAGATAGACAGACAGATAGATAGATAGATAGATAGATAGATAGATAGATGGATAGATAGATAGATAGATAGATAGATAGATAGATAGATAGATAGATAGATAGATAGATACAGTGTAGATACATACATACATACATAGATAGATAGATGGATAGATAGATGGATAGATTGCTAGATTGCTAGATAGATAGACATGCATGTCGTATATATCGATAGACAGGTAGATATTTAGCATATTGGCAATGTCAAACAACACTGGGGGTACACCTAGGCCACCTAATTTACCCCATGATTTTCTTTTCGAACGTGACCCATTTTTTTGCCATACTTGAAAAAGCCAAGCATTTATCTGTGACAGAACTCTCCCTTTCAAAGTAGCTGTATATGAAATTGTATCTCCTTAGTTCAATGCTTTTGTGGTAGAACCTATCTGCTTTGTCTTTGTAGCTCCAGCTCATACTTAGTGCATCTCTGAAGAGTGACAAGCAATAGAAACATGTGGGAGTTTTGTCATACTCTTGTGAAGTTGAAAGCTGAACAAGCTTTCCTGTAGTTTATTGGCAAAATCTCCACATTCTAGATGATTGACTGGTTTCCTTGAAGTTATTATTGAGATTGATTTTACAGCAAGAATGTCATTTTCTTGTAATATAAATATACATGGTCAAGATATTTTAAATTGAAAATGTTGGGATATTTCTAATTAGTGGCTACTTTAGAAATGTGTTGTTGTACTGACTACTCCACAAACTTGCCCCATTCCCCTCTTCAAACTAAGACATACATTTAGATTTTGAAAATGTTTTTCTAAAATTACCCCTTTCTCTGTTGGATCAGTCAAATTAATAAAAAATCTATAAATATATGACTTTGAGTGGTTAAAATTACATATGTGTATAATCCATCAAAGTTATTCCACCATTGTCAATTTTTGTGAGGTAAGAATGTGCCTTTCTGCCTTTTTCTTGAATGATTTTTTTTCTCTGATAGAAATAGAAAACAAACACCCTTTTTTTCTTTCGGAATTTACCTTCAGCTTTATGTTTTATCTGTGTCATCTCAACAGAAAGCTTGATGGTGAAATGAAGCAAGCTTTTTCGGTTCGTGTGAAGAGAAATAAGTTTTGAACTTTCCATTAAGATGGCTGACTGAATTTCAATATTGATATCGTTTCCATATCTCTTGGGAATATTTTGGGCCCATTCTTAATCAAATAGTTGTTCTGATAATGCTTTTTTTATGACAGAGGTATTTCGACATCTAGGTCAGGTTGATAGAGAAAATACCGTAATTATATTTTTTGAATTTGAATTTTATTTTGCTCATAAGTTAACATTTATAAAAGAGATAATATATATTTATGCTAATGAGCTAAGTGACCCCTTTAAGGTACCTACAATCATTGCTATCAAAGGGCCACCTAGACTACATAATATTGTAATTAGTAGGTCTCACCATTATACTTGAGCAGTATCTCCCTTATGTTGCCACCACTTGGACACACAACAGAAAAATTCGATCAACTGTGACATGAAAAGTGCAATCCAATCCACAGGAGAAACTTTTCATCCCTAATTCTCATGCTTTGTTTCTAAAATTAATGAAGTAGTTCCTTCTAAATTGTGTGTATAACAGTGCATGGTCCCTGGATTATACGGCCAACCCTTCCGCATTCAAGCGATGGTCTCTCTGGGGGTGCTGTCTCTCCTTAGGGTGTAAAATGCACTAAAATACTACTACGAGTTGGAGGAAGGTGGTCATATAAGGCAAGTTGGTCTTACAACAAGGGGTCTTATAATACAGGTACCACAGCAAGTTCTCTCATTATCCTATACATATCTTCCCTCTAAATGTCAAATTTAGCCCCATCTTTCTGTAGAGTCTCTGATTTTGTGATATTTTCCTTCATATTTCCTAGTAAAGCTCAATATCAGAGGGCAAAAGTGCCCCTTGTCATGTGTCTTGTGTGTTGTGCTGATCCGGGGCAGCTCAACCACCATCTTTGTGGCGGGAGCTGCACTTTTATTTTTTGTGACCGCCGTATGATGATGAGATGAGAAGACTGGGAGTCTGGAACATACCCTATTAATTCAGGGATGCCCAGGGTCTTTCAGTTACCTCAGTATAGAATACTGGATACAACCCACCTCCATTTAATGTCCCATAGGCTCGGACTAAATTGAGTTCCCGGGATGAGATTTGAACCTACGCCCTCAAAGCCCTGACATAGGATAAATGAGCAGTGAAGAAATATTAAATACACAGTCCAGGTGTGTCAGTCTATGAATCGAATCGGTCATTCAGTTTCTCAGTTTTCAGTCTGCCAATTACAGTCGATTATCATTCCTAAATCCACGTATCGTATAGCTTAAGTGCAGTAGCAATTATTATCTAAATATGGATTAATCAACAGCAATCTTACAGTAGTTCCACTATTTATGGGGAAGGATCAAACAGTTCCAGCACAAAAGTTGCTGTTTGTTAGTCACGATAGTCTTACTATTAACATCGGAAAAATTCATTAAACCTTTTTGAATCAGTCACTATCAAATGATGTTTGTTCACAGATTTTTTGTGCTAGAATACGATTCCTGATCGTTCTATTCTGTCAATAACAACAAGAAAAGTAAGCCATTAGAAATAATAATGCATCCAGGTAATAGTAGTCAACATTTAACTCTGGTGGCAGAAGTTCTACCCTTTTAAAAATGTGGTATGGTGCACCGCACAAGCCAAGGGGTCCCTTGACAAAAAATTTCCATTTACATCACTAGTATTCTCAAATGTCAAATGCTCAGCCCACACTTCCATCCCACCACATGGCACATGTCTCTGCAAAACTTATGCAAATGCACGACCTCTATTTCCATGCCGCATGTGCTCAATTCGATAAACATCATTTGAGGCTGCCATTTTTCGAAACTTAACTCTAATTGAATTTCTTTGACATCCGAATGTTGAATGTTAAACACTAAAAGACAATTTGGGAATTTGCCTGAACTTACTACTGCATGCCTCTCACAAAGGATAAACTTCGTTATACAATGGCAGTCTATAATGACATGATAAATAAGAAAAGTTTAAAATGTATGCTTTTAAGAACTGTTACAGCAATTTCATTCACGTTGAGTTACTATGGCCAGTTTTTTAGCTGTCTACGCAGCATATTGAATAAATTATTATCATTTTCATAGCTATGTGTTTTTTTTCTTTGTACTTCGCTTTGTGATGAAACAAATTTACATGTAGTTGCATAACTTTGTATATCACAAGCACAGATTTGGCTTTTAGCTTTGATACCTGCACTTGTTAATAGATGCTTGAATTAACTAACTGAATCAGACAGACTACTTATTCTCAAAGGAGAGTTGTGGTTACTGACAACAAATTTCAAATGAAAAGTTATTTGAAATTTTCATGACTAGTGTCCTGTGAGAGAAAATAAAGCTGACTTTGTTTGGGAAAAATTGAACTGAGCATTTTCTGGCAATGTGTTAGGGTTATGTGGGGGAATTCAACAATCAAACAATTTGACCTTGTTTTCTTTTGGGTGGCTACGATGCAATCCTCTAGTTATGTTCATAACAGTAACTACAATTACCACCATAAAGGGGCCATATTTTCCCCAAGAATGAAAGAAGGCCGGATTACCCCACCATGATAATGATGATAATATGTTTGCTTCCTGAGTTATAATTATCAAATGTCCTCTGAATCAAGATTCAAGATTCAGCTCATTCCCGCACACATTACATAATAAATAAATAAAAGGGAGAAGGAAATTAGATGAGGATGATTACAAGGTGATGGAGTAGTATGGATGTGTTGAGAGCAGCAAGCTGCAATAAATGTTCTTCCTCTTCTTCCTTATGAACACTCACACCGTCACTATGTTGACGATTATGGAGTGTGGCGAACGCCGTATGATATATGAGAGATGATAAGGCTGTGAGTCTGGTACATTCCCTATTAATTCAGGGATGTCCAGGGTCTTTTAGTTGCCCCAGTATAGAACACTGGATAAAACCCAAATCCATTTAACATGCCGTGGGCTCGGACAAGTCAGGGGCTATTTATAGCACTTAGAGGCTCATAGAGAGACTGACCCTGCCTGGGCTCGAACCCACGCAGGCACAGCACTTCCCCCATAGGAGCCAGATTCTCTACCAACTGAGCTATCCCCCTTAATAAATGTTATTCTTATGCTTCAGTGAGCAGTTGTTTGTTTGATAAGTGTTGATAAACTGGGATGGATTAGCAGGCAAAGCAATGACGATCACTTTCAAAGAAAAGACGCATAACTGACTTTAGACATTGCCAATATCATGGTGCAACAACATGGCAACACTCTACATGATTTCTTGTTTGATCGAAACATTAGCTTGGAGAAAGCACAGGTTTCAGAAAAAGTCAATTCATATAACATCAAAAAGCTTTCAGCTACAGAAAACCACTAAGAACTGTACAGTGTATGTAGTCACTAAGGACCAAACCTGTGCAAAGTATAGCCTTGTACCATATTTGATATTTCATTAACTGCTTCCACAGTTTCAGGGTGAGTTGGCAAAAAAATATGTGGTGACATGGCCATAGGAGAATTTGTCTTACTTTGTCTTTATTATTGATTATTGATTATTTTACTAAATTTTTAGTTAAAAATATATAAAAAATCAGTTAGACACCTCATTTTGGGGGGCCTAAGACAAATAGCAGGCAGCATTGATGTGAAACTGGACCAGAGTGTGTAAAAATCTGTGAAGTTTTAAGACATAATATCGTTCAAAATAATGTATAGGATGTTCTACACATGCAAATTCTAATTAGTTCGAGAGGGAAATGGTGAAACAAAGTGAGTCGGTCTTTCAACAGAGGGCCATATATATAATAATGCTAGTACCACTTTATTAAAATCATGTGGCAACTCAGTACCAAGCAAAGCTTCTTTAAAGCACTGCCATTATTTTTTAAATGTTTTAATCATATTAAATACAGGGTTTCATGTGAAAATATAAGAGCACCATAGTCCAAGATACAAAAAAACAAAACAATAGAAATCATTTCAAAGGAATTCATTATGAAATATTTAATTGTATAACATTAAAATGATGTCCATGTAATTCTAAGGGTTGTCTTTTTTTTTTCGTGTTGAAGAGACATTTTACGTGAAATATGATTATGTAACATGATCCTAAAATTAGCAACTATATATAGCTTGATTCTAAGGCATCTATTGGTTAATATTAAATTATTTAAATGAAAACAGCACCTAAATATGTTTTACTATTATTGCAGGCTTTACACCATATGTCAAATGTAAATATCTAATGGCAATAAATAATTGTATTCAATTTTCACACTGGAAAGGAAGAAAATTAGGCAATTTCCAGAGAGTATTTGCAGTAAATTGGTGTTAAGAACCAGATTTAAATTGTAAATGACATTTAAGCAGGGCAAGTTTTTCTCCAACTTTAGAAAATTGGAGTCATTATAAGCGAAGCGAATTCCTAAAAAAATCGAACTGTAGTGCTTCAACGTCGATGCATCGGATTTCAGAATCTTGTAATTTTTCAAATCAAAAGTGCATAGATATATATATTATGCATTCTTTCGAAATGCCACAGATCTAAACATCGGAAGCATAAAATATGCACATTTCAGTACAGCCTACACAGAGTATACCCTTTTGCTCAACAGCATAGGTGCAATTATGAAAAATGTAATATGCATGGAGACTCCTGAAGATTTCTTAGCTTAACACATATGTATAGATATTGCTAACATGAAGTTGAAATGCCAAATCTTATGATTTCATTACCGAATCGAGGGTGAACCGTTCTAGCCGGGGCACATTCGGCAACTCCAATTGTGTGCTGCCAGAGACTCTTCTGGCAAGGTGTAACACTCCGGCTTAGACAGAAGTTGTTGTTTCTTGTGGTTGTGGGTAATGATGGGTTTATGTAGGGGAAACGGGAACAGGGGGGGGGGGGGGGGTTGGGCAAGTGACGGGAAGTCGGGGAAGCGGCAGGGCAAGTGGGTGAAGTGGGTGCCAAGTGGGGGCAAGAAACGGAGGCACGTTGGGGGAAGCAGGGGGCAAGTGGGGTTAAGTGGGGGAAGATGAGAGGGGAGAGGGTTAACAGGGAGAAATCTGAGGTAAAATAGGGGGTAGCTGATATTGCGGAAATACGAAAAGAATGTGGGGGTTTATCATGCCATGAGGCATTCTAGTTTATTACACATCTTTTGGCAATGTTACAAGATGTAGTAGAAAACGTTAAAACTATGATTCTGGAAATGCAGCAATACCAGTGCTGTTATGTAAACATTAAACATGGGATCCCAATAAGTGAGGCCTGCACTTACTTTCAAGAGCCCCTGTAGAAGGACTAAAGTATATACCTATAGTAAATTGAATGCAACTTCCTAAATTTGCTACCATGTGCTGCCATGCACTCCAAACGTCTGTTTCAATGATGATCACAAAAGTATTTAGAATCCGCCAGAAGGAGCAATAAAACAAAAGTTTAAAGCAATTCAATACAAACAGGTTTATGACATTTTATGAAGTGCTGTTGTTGCGGTCATCAGTTTAGGCTATTTTCAGTACACTTGTCATAATTGTTATCCACTGTGCGCCAAACGGTCCAAACCATATGAGCCCGTCATGGTTGTTCATAAGGTGGGCTATAATTGCGTGGCGTAGCTAGTGGGGGGGCAGGGGGGGGGGCAAGTTGCCCCCCAGACAACTTTTTGGGGAAAAATGGGAAAAAAATAGGGAAATGGGGGGAAAAGTAGAAAAGGAGAGAAAAGAAGGGAAAAGAGAGAAAAGGAAAAAAAACTAGGGAAAATGGGGGAAATAAAAGGGAAATGGAATGAAATCCCTGAATCCCTGTATTTTCCCAGATTTTTCCTTTGCATCATTGAATGTTTCCCTGACCTTATTCGCACTTAGCGAGTCCAAAAATCTTGACCTTGTCACGATAATTTTCTAATCTTTACACATGTGAAACCAAATTTACCTGAGTTTTAACTGAATCTAACAAATTTCAAATTCTGTGATATTTCCCTGAGGAAAATTTTTCAGTTTTCCCCATTTTCCCTTTGCACTGTGAAGAGAAAGAAAAGGACAAAAGGAGAGGGGAAATGAAATGTTTCAATATTTCTTAGAATCCTGCTTCATGTTAGCAATAGGCCTATTTTAAGTTTGCCGTATGACTGTACATCAAGAAATTTGAGAAGAGGTAATAACAGAAAAAAAAGTATTATCTATTTTGCTTCAGCGATAACCTTTGACTCAAGACGAAAAGTACTTACGAGAATTGCGGATGAAATTATGTATGCCTTGACAAAAACAGTATGGTAACACTCGCTTATTATGAGAACTTAACTCCGCTACATTTTACAAAAACTTTGAAACAACTTAAAAAGTAGTCTGTGCTACAGATATTTCCATGAAACTTTCACTGAGAGTCCCAGCTAAATATTAGGAGTGTAAAAATAAGGAATGTTGATTTTTCTGGCTAGTTAGTGTTTTTCAAATAGTTGGTTTGTAACATCCTATAATTTCTTGATATGGAGTCTCAAAAGCTTGTCTGGTTCAGAGAAAAATCCACGGACTGTCTTCAAACATTCCCAATCTTTAGTTGAGTAGCTTATAAGCGAATGTGAAAAGTTACAATTAGTTAAATACAGTACTTCAAAAGTTATGAATCTTTGGAAAAAACTTTTGTTTCTTATGTAGCTGAGTTTAGTGCACCAGTATCATCGTGTTGAAAGTGTTCTCAGCATTCCGTATGTGTCATTTGAGAATCCAGTACAGCTAAGAGAAATATACTGTTGGTACTCCCATGTTGACAATTGCTTTTTGGGGAAATTGAGGGTCATTTGCCCCCCCCCCCCAGAGAAAAACCCTAGCTACGCCACTGAATTGCATACAATTAATGTGTTATGTCTGTAACACCCCATGATATTTTCTTTGCCGCATGAAATAGCAGTCGATATAACCAACTGATAATTATTACTCTTCGTATATAATATAGGCCTAATGACTGGTTTTTTGTATGGTCAAGTGTTCAACTTGGTCATTGCATTGTTCTACGATGATCTGTCATGTTCATCGTAGTGTCATATCACCATGATGCCCAAAGGAAACAATTATTAATTTTGATCAATAATAATTATTTTATTTAAAAAAAACTCCCAGTCACTTCTTTATACAATGGGTTGCAACTTGTCATATATGACCATTATTAAAATAAGCTGTACCTGTTATAGATTGAGTCAATATAATTGCTGCCCCTGTTTTATTCATTCATTTATTCACACTTGCATTACCTCATGAGCTATGCATTTCATAGTATCCCCTCCGCCCATATATTGTACATTTGATCTTCACAACAGGAAAGTTGGGATGACCATTACAGTTTTGATTTCAGTTGACGAATTCAATTAGGTGATTATGTTTCAAGAATTAGCTTGAATAATCCTTGGGCCCAAAATGTTGAATTTAAGTGAACAATAAATGAGGCCATAAATGACACGTCGGGTAGCAGTATTTGGTATCACATAACTCTTAATTTCGCCCCTAGCCAATTAAAAATTGATGATATTCTTAAATGTATTGGCAACTTGGTTTCTTTTACTGCTGTTGAGTCATAAGTAGAGCTTAGTATTACACCCAGCATGACAAGCTGATAATTGATGTCGTGTAGTAGTATTAATAGATTCAGTGTTAGGTAATCACAGTAAACCACCTAATTGGAATAATGTAATCACAGTAAACCACCTAATTGGAATAATGATTGCCTAATAGTTAAAGTTATCACGTCTGCAGATTTGAAATACTGTCAATTTATTGACTTAAGTCAAATCTCACATGTTCTAACGAAACTAATTAACTTACTGCTTTAATACAAGCAAAAGAGCATTTCCTCACAAAGATGCTTGTCAGCTTCTTTGTAAAGTAATTTTGATACTGTTATGTGATTGGCTGAAAGATGCCTTTGATTAGAGATGGATGAATCAACTATACATCATCTTGAAGTATCTTTAATGGTTTGAAAAGATGTAAAGCTTATCCATATATAGGTAGATTTCATAAAGCTGGGTCATGTAGAAATGAAACTGGTATACAATTCACAGTTATTGTTTGGTGTCATTTCATCACAATAACATTTCAAGATATACAACCAAGATGTCAAAACATTTTCTGATTCCTGGAGGACCAAAACAGTCACAAATATATTGGCGCTTGCATTTAAAGCCAACGTAAAGTGACATAATGACACTTAAAGCCTGATCGGCATACAACCACCTTTTGTGATTTAATCTAATAAATTATTTTCTTTTCAACCAGGAATGTTAAAAAAAAAACTATTTTGTTACAAAACATGCCTTAAAAAAACAGAATACGTTTTAAGCCCTTTGGCTTCTTTGCACCATACTTGAATTCTGTAAATACACATTTACAAAGAACACAAGCCCCCAGGCACTAGGGATGGGACGATAATGGTTTTTTGATATCACCATATCTTGTGAGGCTGATATCACGATAACACGATATATCGCGGGTGTTGTAGAATCCATAAATGAGAAGAAAAAAGCAAGAAATCCGCCCGTAAATGCCGGACAAGAGGGATGCAAATTCAGAATTTTGCGGTTTTGAACAAAAAAGACACAGTACATCACAATATATCATGATACATCACAATATTGTTGATATCGTGCTATCGATTGCTATGATATCACGATATTTAATGTTGGAAGATATCGCGATACCGCGATATAACGTTAATAGGCATAAGCCGTAAGCTTTTGTGCCGAAATTACTATGACCATATAGATATAATTGGTAACAGCATAAAGCAATAAACCTAGACCTAAAAACAACTAAATGTGCCAAATCTGGAAACAGCACTGATGTTGCTATTTCCTTGTAGACGATGATATCTCACAAGCCCAACAGGTGGCGCTTAGAGGGAATTAGGAAGTCCTTATGCTTCCTGTCATGTGCCACCACTTACTGATGCTAACAGTTTATTTGCTGCAATTAACTCCTAAATGTTCTCAGACTGATTCCCTCCCAACACCTACACCATTTCATTAACTGCTGCGCCTCCTGGAGTGGAAATTTAATACCATTCATTAGTTGGGAGTGCTAAGCCTACAAAAGATGGAAGCATACCACAAAGAAGGCAGTTAAATGCATCATTTGAACATTGTTATTCGAATACTGTCATTAAACTTTTTCAAATAAGTCATTTGAGCAGTTTGTATTGTCTGCATTCAGAGACTTTCCTTCCTGACTCAATCAAAATTTTAAGGCATAGGGATAATACTATAGGTGAGAGGCAGTGTTTTAAAAAACTTTTCAAAATAATTGATGGAAAAACGCCAATTTTTTTCTAAAAGCCTTCCTTAAGAAATTGTTTAATATAGTCATTGAACCTCATCAAATGCATTTAAGCTTGTTTTCCTTCCTCACTGTATCAAAATGACAAAGTATGGATTATGTCATGGATGAGAAGCAATGTTTAAAAAGTTCTTTAACATAATTGATGGAAAACTGTATGTATTTTTAAAAGCCCTCCTCATGAAATATGAGAATTCTAATTGAATTTGATTGAGAAAATTTGCACCAATAATGCAAATGTTCCGCTGAAGCTTTTATGAATACAATTTATCCAGACTTGACTGAAATTGACCACGATAATGAAAAACAAAAATACTGGCCCGGAGCAAGAAATTGACCGAGATAGCAAAAGTCTAGTAGCTTTAGGCAAGAACAAATTTTAGTCCTAAATTACATGTATTGCAAACCACTGCTATGGTGAGACTTTGAAGCAAAATTGCCTAGTTTGTACTAGTGCATCCCTCTTGTCAACGTGGCATATACCATTATACTTGCTCTCCCACCGTCTGTCAGCCAATCACATTCGATTATTTCATGTCGATGATTCCCATATTCTTTGTTGTCCACTTATCATCTCATATTTGACTGTTTGATTGCTTGTCTCATGACGCAAGCCAGTTGTTCACCACAGGATCTGGAATATGTGTTTATTACACCTGGGCTAAAACCCTCTGGTAATAAATGCAATGTTAATTCCCTTTCCTATGTTGAATAACCTATATTTTTCAGCAGTTTTATAGGCCTCTCTCTAGTTATCACCCCTTCCTGCACATAACAAGTTTTCAACAGGTGGGAGAAGGGGTGTACCATTGTTAATCATCTTATTTCTTCTGCATTTAGCAAAGTTGGCAGTCTTCATTGCAGCTGGAACTATTTAGGATTTTCAATACCATTGTTCGATTGTCATTCTGTTTCGAATATGTTATAAATTATTCAAGGCAAAAAGATTGCCAATTTTTGTGGTTATCATTTCTCGACATTTTCTTTACTGGTGAGCTGTGTCTGAACCAGGGTTGGGCATGAGTACACATGTACTCGTGTACTCGAGTACATTTTTTGAAGTACTCGCATGTACTCAGTACTCGTGCCAAATCATGAGTACAGTACTTGTACTCGTACTCGAGTACATTGCTAAAGTACTCGTACTCGTAGTGAGTACATCACAAGTACAATTGAAGCTTCAAAAGAGCAAAATTGAACACAAAAGCAAGTTTTTAACTTGACTAAAAGGTTTATTTAATTGTTTATTTAATTCCCTTCAAAGATGCTTTTGAAATTATAACTCAACTAAAGTTATTATTTATCGTGCGACAGTGGAAGAAAGAATACTTCACGTCAAAGTTAGAATCTAGTGTTGGTGACTCTAAAGCAACTTGGCAAACTTTGAAACAATTGCTTCCAAAATGTGCAACAGGAGGAATAACCTCCCTGGAAGTTAACGGAAATCTAGTCAAAAACTTTACTGATATTTGTAACACTTTCAACAACTTTTTTATTGATACAAGTACTAGATCAGCTAAAGCCATAAGAAATGTAAGGGCAAGCCCAATGTATTATCTTTCAAAATTCATGCCTCATGTCTCAACTAAATTTGAATTCAAAGTAGTATCAGCCCAGGAGATTGTGAAACTTATCAAGAACATACCAAGTGGCAAGGCCACAGGTCTTGATAATATTCAGGTGAGGCTTCTAAAAGCATCAGACGAAGTCATTGCCCCGAGCTTAGTCTTCATTTTCAACTTGTCATTAAAAACAGGTACTTTCCCACAAGAGTGGAAACATGCGAGAATAACACCCATCCTCAAAAAAGGTCCTAAAACTAATCCTGGAAATTACAGACTAGTGTCTGTCTTGCCAGTTGTATCTAAGCTCATGGAACGAATTGTACACAAACAATTATATGAGAATTTAACAGACAATGATCTTTTGTGTCTAGAACAGTCAGGCTTCAGAAGGAAGCACTCATGTCAGTCTAGCTTACATAGGCTTACAGAACAATTTTATCATGAACTCCACCAGGGTAATGTTGTTGGAATGATAGCATTAGATCTACAGAAAGCTTTTGATACGGTGGATCATTGTATTCTTAACAGAAAATTGTCACACTACGGTGTCAGAAATGTTGAACTTATGTGGTTTATATCATATCTTGAAAACAGAACTCAGTTTTGCTCAATTCTTAATAACCTGTCAAACCCTGAGATTGTCAAATGTGGTGTGCCGCAGGGGTCCATTATCGGACCCTTGCTCTTCATTGTGTATGTGAACGATTTACCGAATTGTTTTACTAGATGTCATGTGAATGTATATGCTGATGACACTGCATTTTATTATGCTGATAAAACTGTGAACAATGTGAATGAAATGTTGCAGTGTGAGTTAGAAGAAATTTTCAATTGGTTATGCGCCAATAAACTGAGTCTACATGCTGGAAAAACACAGTGTATGTTAATATGTAGTAGACAAAAAAGGACTCACTTAGTTGACAAATTGGATATTAATATTAACAGTAATGAGATTACACAAACAGATAATGTCAAATATCTTGGTTTGTTAATTGACGAAAATTTAAGATTTGATAAATATATGTTGGAACTACTTGGCAAACTGAACAGAGCAGTAGGTGTGTTGCATCGCTCCAGTAAGTTCATCAACCAGACGACGAGGGTCATGTTGTATAATACACTGGTCCTCCCACACTTGGACTACTGCAGCACTGTGTGGGGTGCTAGCATCACCAGCACGGACTAAAAAAAACTTCAGCGCATACAGAATTGTGCTATGAGGACAATTCTAGACTGCCACCACAGAACCCACGTGAAGGATATGCTCAACTGTCTGCACTGGTTAAGTGTGGGACAGAGGTTCAGTTGCAACATTCTCTGCCTAATGTGGAAAATCAACAACAACATGATGCCTGAATACATGAACTTTTTTACAAACAATGTCAATGTGCATCATTATAACACCCGCTAAGTGTCACGTGGCGACTTTCACTGATCAAAGTGCCACAGTAAATCTTTTCAGCAAATAGGGGGACAATTATGGAACAACTTACCATCAAGTGTAAGAAATTCAAAGACAATTTATAATTCTAAAAAAGCTGTTATTGCCCACCTAAAATCCATGGACTTGTGAACTTGATTTTAAAAAAGTAACTTTTGATTTTACTCGTCATAATATTGATTTTATGAATACTATTCTTTTGTTTTAATGTGATATTGTAATAATTTTATCTTTGTTGTATATTTATTTACATTATGTTCATGATGGCTCCAAGCTAGAACAGCCTCGCGCTGACTTTGGACACCTAATAAAACTTTCAAACTTTGTAAACTTGGACCTATAAAGTAGCTTATACACTTGGTGAGTCACAAATTTATAACAAGCTTTGGAATTTACCAAAATTGTGGAATGGTATACCATATTTGTTGTCATTTATACAACTACAAAGTCTGATTTAAAGTGATTTTCGTTAAATCAAGTCTTCAAGGATACACCATTTTGATTTGAACACACAGCCGCCATTTGCTTTTTCGCACCTTTTGGCGCAAATCAAAACATAGTAACTGACAGGCCAATACAGGCCTTATTACCAAAGATACGGTATTTTAACATCCACCATTGTATTCAGCTACTTCTAAATTATAGATATCCGTTTTTAAATTATGTTTCTAACTCAATTTTAACCATAACAAGAGCATTTTCCATTTTAACCTTTTTTGGTTAAATCGACGCTTTTACGGAAATCGGAATACAATAATTAATATGTAATCTACAGGCTCACCATGGCTTATCTTAATTTTAAAAAATGTGATTTTAATTATTATACTATTATGATGATTTTATCTAAGAAAAATGTTCTCATCTGAACGAAATATCCATCCCAATACTTGCAATAAATATATACTATGTTTAATTTTTGGCTAAATCTGCCAAGGTTACGTGTTTTAACGAATTCTTGCCATTGAAATGAAATAAAACCTTACAGAGAGCATCATCCTCACTTCTCAATATGTAGTTACATCATTTTGAATTTGGTTTGCTATGTAGCAAATCAGGTAAATTACATACATCACATCTCCATTATACTATATTGATTATTTGAAATTTTGATTTGACTGTTAAAATTAAATTTCTGACACATTGGTGTGAGGTAGAATATCCTGTGCCTCACATTAACGGCGCTACTACTAGTACACGGCCTTATGTCATTTAGCGGTATTTTTTGAAAAGCCTAACAATCTTCTACTTTTTGGAAACCTGAGGAGTTGTAGTAACATTTTTTGCTGGATGCCAATTTTTCCCATGGCAACCAAAAGAGGAATTTGTTACCATAGCAACCAAGGTCAGTTTTTCTAAAAATTTAAGAATTTTCATATTTTATTAAAACCATGGCCCAGAACCAGAATCTAAGTATCAGGATTAATAAATACACAAAATCGGATTTTTTTGGTCAAGTGACCTTTGACATCCAGGGTCGTTGTCATGGTAACAAATGCGACCAAAGGTCAAAATTCAAGGTTTTTTAATCTCAGCTGAACTTTACGGACCTCGCATTGCCCAAGTAACCATCAATTTCAACAATCATTGGAGTCATTAGTGGAACCAGTATGTGTACTGTTTCTATACATATGCACATTACAGTGGTGGCCATGGAAACCAGGTGAGAAGCAAAACTACAAAGTCATGTCTGCTCAGTAACGTCTAAGTTGACTAATTGGGCAACTTTGATATCACCAATGTACTATTTCATCACACCTGGCGTTGAGATATTTTTTAAGTTTTGCATTTATTTAAGTTACTGAAATATTTTTTTGGCCTAAAGTTGGAATTGTCTCCTCCTGTTTCTTATCTGTGGTTTCCATGGCAACCGTTTTTATAAGTTGTGTTATTTTGGTAAAAATCTCCAAATTTCACCTTAAATGTGTATAATAAACTGTCTGTTTTGTATGAAAAAATATTCTAGGATAAAAAGGGGTATATGTGATCACATGACCTCATCAATTAGAGATCCAGGTGATCTTGAAAGTGAGGCTCAAAGGTAAGAAATGTGTTAATACATTGACGTCAAAGTAAAAACATGACAAGTTATTGTCAGTAGGTCACCATCATTAGTTTGGTTGCAATGGCTGTTAATTTTATTTTCTAGATATATCAGTTTCCAGAATTTCTGATTTTCAAAAAATATTGGTTGCCTTGGTAACCAGACTGAATGCACTTGAGACAAATACAAGGATTTATTTTGCATAAACTAAAATTTACAAACATCATACTGGCAGATTCTAATCAATTTCATCAACAATTTGTGTATAAATATGCTACAACAGTATGTCTACTCTTTCAATAGATGTACAATTCATTGGTAGCCATGGTAACCAGGTTATAGCCAGAACAACCAGGTATAGTTTAATTGACAAATGTGACATATTGGGTTGCCTAAGATAAGATAATTCTCAAACTTTTCTGTCACTTATTTATGATATTCAGTTCTATTTTTCTTTTTTTAAATGTTTAGATTCTTCCAGTTCCTCACCATGGTAACCATGACAACAGTTTAGAAGAGCCTCATATTTTAGATAAAAATAAACAAATCTCAAAGTTTTACCAAAAAAGAAGCTGACAAGGGCCTGTACTATAAATTAAAGAATTCATTGTCCAAGGAAAATTATCCATGCCATGATATCCTGTTGCCATGAATGTTACTTTATAAATCAGAGATAATGTTCAGTTTAAAAATGAGGCTCATAGTCACTGATATACAAAAGAAAATATTAAGACAATGATGCTAATTAAGAAAAAAGGGCAGGTGATGATTGTTACATTCGAAGAATTATGAGTACATTACTTATATTCAGCTGTTTGTGGCCATCAATGACCTCACAACAGGCCCTATTCATTGCATTGAAATGAGATGTCAATTTGTAGGTAGGTAGGTAGGTAAGGTAGGTAAAATTTTATTTAACGTCGTATTCAGTCAATCACAAGATATACAAGATATACAAGGATAAAAGCAGATGCTTCTGTACGACAAGTAATAAAATATAAAATACAAATAAGTAATTACTACACAAATCTATTATAAGAAACTACAGAGCTATCTAATCTAAGAAATAGTTGGCCAAAGCCTATGTACAAACTTAGAAAGGTTTAGTTAGAGACAAACGTACATATGTAGCACCAGAAGTTGCACACGTCGGTATGATTAGCACACATTACATATCACAAAGAACAATCATCGTATAGTACATATAACATATGTTTGTATTTATAATCATCTTATCCTAAATGTATTCTAAAACAAGAAATCCATGCTCGAGACATTATCAATTTGTTGTAACCAGTGTTGTATTTTGTCATTGAGTAACTTGTGATTCAGTAGATTGCTTGTTCTGATAGCATTGAGAGTATAGGATATATACTGAGCCTCATGTACTGCATGTGAGTCACAGAGAATAACATTACATTGATAGGGATATCACCTGAAGAGGGTCATCTGTTCTAGAATATTTGAGAAGAATGAGACTGTTCTTCTTACTTTTATTGTATATATAATTATATATCATCAGTGTTGTATCTTTTATTCACAACAATGTACTGGGTAATTGGTTGCCAATGCCATGGTATGCATTTGAGAGGCTCAATCGGTCTATTAAGAAATGGATTGATTGACTTATCTGGCACGTTTTTAATACAACTTACAAAAATCAGTTCAAATTAAACAAGTTTTTTTTTTGGGCTAAAATTCTTTTTCAGTAAAATTAAAAATATAAAACAATTTCTATAACTGGTGAATATGTGTAATTTCTTGGTGAAGTTGAGCACTTGGGAAACATGAAAATCTGGTTAATGGTAATTTTGAGTTTGCTGGCTAAAAAAATTGGGGGTGCCATTTTGTCACTGTTCCAACTTTTTAAAGACTCCAAATTTGTCGAATTAAGACACTCTGAATGCCATGTCAATGAAGAAATTTGATGTCAAAACTAAATCTAACAATCTTCAATTAGCTCCAAAATCATAACCACAACTGCTATAGTGCTCCAGTAGCATATACAAGACTCATAATATCCAATAATGCCGGTTACTAGCTGAAAGTTTCAGTGAACAGTGGCTTTATTTATTGTGACAGGAAATTTGTCAATATTTTGGGGGGAAAGTGTCTCCTTCATAACATTAATGTATGCATTGTATAGTCCTATCATGAATATTTTTCTATTCCTTTTGTAACAACAGTAAAGTACAAATAGCATTGGCGATGAGGTAAGTTCACATTAAGCATGCATAATAGTAATGTATTGAATTGACAGGTATGTCTTGACCGTTTCTTATATCAATTATTTTTAAAATCCTTACACTTTCTGGAAGGCTGTGCCACAGCAGTGATGCTGGTTTTAAAAATGCTCTGTTCTTTACCCTACTTTCCTTACTGCCTTTTGATCTTTTTTTGGTTTGGTATTCATGAGTTCATTCATCATTTTGAGGTACTGATGTGCTAGACAATTCACAGCTTTCCAAATAGCAGTCATGAGTTTGAATTGGGATACTTCTTTCCTTTGTCCACAAATTTGACCTCTTTTTTAGTCCTTCAGTCAGTTGAACAGCTGAGTTTTGGGAAGGCTGCTGATCTAAGTTTTGGGCAACTTTGAGTTTGTCTGTCAATAGATTGAAAGAACCCTTGGTAAGACAGTCCATTGCTGTCAGGCCAAACCATTACTGGTATGTTTCATTTTGAGTCAGATTACATTGCTGTAGTAAAGGTGAGGGGTGATTCTCACATTGAACGCTGTTTTGATTGACTTCTTGTTCAGTAACTTCCAACTAGTGATCTTGATTAAATGCTACGTTATCTTGATGATAACAGACTTGCTTAATCCTAAAGAGACAGTTGGAAATTGATGAAAAAAGGAGTACAATACTTATCTTTTCAAAACAGATATAATTATACACTTTTGGTTGATGACCCTCCTTTTTATTACAGCAGTCGGACAACACGATCTACATGTCAGATTTGACCTTCTCTGCTTTGATACCATGATAATGTATGGTAAATGTAAAAAAGATTTTTTTTGAAGAATGAAACGAGAACATTTCTTTAACCCAACCGATCAGCCTCCCAAATGTTAGGTGGAAACAAGGCTCATGAAACACTTTTCTTTTTTACTGTTTAAGGCAGCAAACTTCAGCATTGGGCTTTATGAGCCGCATTCTAAAAGAAATAATTTTATACCAAGACTCAGGCTACATCATATTGGAGAAATTCGATTGGTAAATTTCAATAAAAGAACCATGCCCACTGTTAGTAGGGAGAAGGCTACACTGTGCTGCACACATGGTTGTTTCTCAAGAAAGTAGGATGGATACTGGGCGGTGCCCTACTATTTTACACACATTTGTGACATCCATAGAATGGTTGAAGTCACCTCATGTTAATTTCGGAAAACAATTGTCTCAGTAAGAAAAGAAATAATTTAATTCACTGTTCAGCTTAAAAAAGATGTTTGACCCTAAAAACACAGAAATAGTGGCAGAATATTTCACTAGGGCAGAACAATGATTCTTGGCCTTTTATTTCCACTTATTTGTCTCTCATATGCATTCAGTCTGGTTACCATGGCAACAAATATTTCAATAATTAAATAATATGGAAACTGATATATCTACAAAATAGAATTAACAGCCATTGCTACCAAAATAATGATGGTGACCTACGGGCAAAAACTTGTTATTTTATATCTTCACCACCAATGTAACAATGCATTTCTTATCTTTGAACCTCACTTTCAAAATGACCTGGATCTCTAACTATTGTGGTCATGTGATCACATATACCCCTTTTTATCCAAGAATATTTTTTCATATGAAAAAGACAATTTCTTATCTATATTTGAGGTGAAATTTGGAGATTTTTACCAAAATAACACAACTTATAAAAACGGTTGCCATGGCAACCACAGACAAGAAACAGGATGTGACAATTCCAACTTTAGGCCAAAAAATTATTTTTGAAACATAAATAAATGCAAAACTTTAAAAATATCTCACCCTAGGTTTGATAAAATAGTACATTGGTGATATCAAAGTTGCCCAATTAGCCAATTTAAATGTGTCTGAGCAGACATGACTTTGAAGTTTTGCTTCTTACCTGGTTTCCATGGCCACCAATGTAATGTGCATATGTATAGAATCAGTACACATACTGGTTCCTCTAATGACTCCACTGATTGTTAAATTTGATGATAACCTGGGCAATGCGAGGTCCGTAAAATTCAGCTGAGATTAAAAAACCTTTAATTTTGACATTTGCTCACATTTGTTACCATGACAACGACCCTTGACCTCATAGGTCACCTGACCATAAAAAGTGCCTTTCAAGGAAGTATTAACCCTGATATTCTGATTTTGGCCGTTGACAATAATTATCTTGAAATATGAAGATTTGTCAATTTTTAAAAAAAATTGACCTTGGTTGCTATGGCAACATATTTCACCTTTGGTAACCATGGAAAAAATTGGCATCCACCAAAAAAAGATAGCACAACACCCAAGGATTCCGAAAAGTATAGCATTGTTGTACATTTCAAAAAATACCGCTACCCCCTTTTTTGTACCATAAGGCCATGTACTATACGGTCGTTTCATGACTCACAACTTATCAAGAAAATATTTGATTTATCATGCACTGAGGGCTGCTCTGCTGATCTAAATTATAAAGTCAATTCAATGTCAAGAATTACTCTGCAAAAATATGTGAATTGAAGGGGAATTTGGTGTGCACTGGACCTTGAAAGTGTGAATGCACCCATTGTCTCACAACAAAAGGACTGGGTTATTTTACCTGAATGTCTCTCAAAATGAATTTAAATCAATTGAATGATCCATATTAAAACAATCCTTATTCTGGAAAAAAAATTTAGTACAGCCTATGAATACAAACAGCTTAATCTAATTGCTTAGTCAAATTTGTTAAAAGCTGTTAAATAAATCAGAAATGAAATATATATATCAAAAAAGGCAATTGATAATAATGTTCATTTGTTTAATATTTTGCGATTTTTTTTACTTCAGTAAAAGAATCAAGTTAATGAACCAATATAAGACATTGGGCTGCATAACAAATTGCAATCAACGGCTGTCGTGGTTTAATTAGCACACGAGGACAGCAGTGTAGGGGAATTCCCCAGAAGCACTGGGGGAATCTGATGGGGGTAACTGCATCATTCAATATGGACGCCAGTGAAACAGCTGAACGAAATTTGTGTGATTGGTACAGGCTTCATTCTGGTGTTGGTGTCCCATCTGGTGTCCAGTGTTCCTGCATGATTTAATTTTTGAGTGAAGTTCCAGGAGCGGGTTTCGAATGCGCGTCCTCTCAAGTCATTCTATTCAAAATCAGCTGCTATAACGTTTAGCCATGGTTTACAGCTAAGAAGTGTACTGAATTTGGATTGAGTCCTATATGGAACATAATCAATGAAAATGTTTAATTCTCAAATTGGAAAAGTCAGTAGCTAAGTAGCCGAGTGTATGCTGCGGTAAGCCTGTCTTTTCTAAATAATCAACGTAAATATTTGCCCAGTACTTCCTGAGACTGTTCCATCAAACTGAGCCTATAAAAAATAATTGACATAATATCTAACTTAATCCTTCATTTCTCCATTGTAGTCACTTAGTTTTCAATTCTGCATTTGAACGCCAATCTGAAAGTTCCTAAGTCCTACAGACTAAATCTCTATCCAAATAGCTTCAAAGGATGGGTTATTGGGGTGTTACATCCTATATTTATGCACTAGTTGAGCTAATTAGGACAGGAGGATGACACGGCAATGAAGCGAAGGATGATTGAAACTGCCGTCCAACTCAGGCCCCCCTGTGGGCAATTTGACCAACTGCGACATCAGAGGATATAAGCCGACGTCACAGATGTTATTATGCCTACTGGGCCAGGTGACCCCGCTAGAGCTGGATTCGAACCCTGGACTCGGCAATTGGCAACCCTGCAAGTGGCTTCAAAGGCCATTTTAAATTAGCATAGTTCACTTCTGATTAGCAAGATAAGCATATTTAGTAGCCTTCAGTGGTGTTCTTTATTGGTGTTCAATAATTTTATGTTAATGATGCTTTTATTTAGAACTTTAAATATTTTATTGCACAAATATGGCTCGAAACTGCATAAAATGTACTCGTACTCGTACTCGTACTCGAGTACATTCAGAAAAGGCTGTACTCGTACTCGTAGATGTGACAAGTACTCGTACTCGTACTCGAGTACATTTGCATGTACTCGTGCCCAACCCTGGTCTGAACACTCTAAAAAATATCGGGACAAAATTGGTTTTTTAGATTCAAAATGGTTTTTTGAAAAACCAAATTTCAATTCAAAACCAACATGGATTTTTAAAAAAATCCATGTTGGTTTTTTGCATTGACATAAGGTTTTCATTACAGATGATTTCATATTTGTAGACATAACAACTGAAATTGAATTTATTTTCTAGGACATGCTATCCTATGGGGAGAAGTGATGTCATAATTTTTTTGATGTCACTTTTCCCTATGGGATACATGTCCAAGAAAAAAATTCACATTCAGTCCTTATGTCTACAAATATGAAATCATCTGTAAACCATTTTGAATCTAAAAAATCAATTTTGTCTGAAATTTTTTAGAGTGAACGGCCAATCTATGCCTGTCTTCTGAATACCATTATTACAAATATGATTATGCGGACATTGTCTACTGTAGTTGGCACAAAATATTGCTTTAAGTACAAAACAGCATGATTTTAATGAATTTGACAAAACATTGTAGAAATCATTACTACATATATGTAGATTAAATCAAAATAGTATTATATATATTTATGTTGTTATCCTAAAATTAAGCCAACTTATTCTACAACCTCAAAACGATTGATTCAAGATATGTGTTGGTTGAGAGGGAAAAAAAATCACACTGGAAACTCATCTTCATCAATTGAAATCAAATACAATCTGGTTTGAAATTTGAAATCACGTATTTTTTCATGACTGTGATAATTATGCTGGTGATTTGTCTGAAGGGAATAAACTGATTACATATATTTCAAATTTTCCTGTATTTCGTCCTATCAATTAAGGGTAAATTTGATCATCTGCCCACATTTTGAGACTCTTTGCCCAATTTTTTGTTGTTCTCAGAATATTTTTTTGGGGGGGGGGGGGTGACTGTCCCACTGCCCCCCTCCAGTATGTCTATCATGGGTTGAACAAAAAGGTGACACAACCACCAATTTGCATCCCCCCAAGGAAGAGCATTGGGGATGGGCTTTGATCATAATGAGTATCCCCCTAAATAATTTCAAATTATAACCACAATGGTTCAGAATAATTAGTTGTGTTTAGCATTTATGTGTAATACAAGCTCCACATTGCTCATGACTTATCTCAGATAATCTGAAATACATGGGCTTCCGGGTGATAAAATGGCCTTGGAAAGCCTATGGAGCATTACTTCCGTACGCTTCAATCATCCCCCGCTTACAAAAATGAAAACTCAATGCTCCTGGTCTTATAGTATACTCAGAGTAAAATATTTGGCAAACAACTAATATGCCAGCCAGCATCTATATAGAATATCAAATGTTATTACTTGCAGTTCTTTGTATTTCTGCCTCCATATGAATTGTTCCCTTTTGTTCTTTCATTTTTGTGATGTGCCTTCTATGATGTGTCACGTGATAGCAGAATGCCTTTCCAAGTCTGAAGTACACCAAGTCTTTCCTGCTGCTTGTTGAATTTTTAGCCTTTGAGATATTTTTCGGTATATTTAGGTAAAAGGGGAGGGTGGTTAGCCTGAGAGACTGTGAGAGATATACAATGCCGTCAGAAAGTTAGTGAAATGAGTGATGTGTTGCCATTGGGTCAATGCTAAATATCCCCAACCATGCTGCACAAATTTGTGCAATGAATAATTTTAATTTCACATATTTTATTGAACAATACGAGTTTTACCATAATAATACTTTTTATAACAATTTTTCTTTTATTAGACCCAAATATTTCGATAACAGTCAGTAAACCATTGACAAGTGTCAATCATTCTGTAGAGCTGTTTGCGGATAAGTAAAGTTTATTCACCACGGGAGAGGGAATATGTGATTTATCACCCGAGGCCCTTAGGCCGAGGTGTGATAAACACATATTCCTGATCCCATGGTGAATAACCGGCTTATACCATGAGACAAACACTCAAACAATCAAACATGAGAGGATAACTGGACAACAAAGAATATGGGAATTATTCCCCTGAAATACTGTAATGTGATTGGCTGACAGAGGTGTTGAATGGTATAAGCGGTAAAAACAGTTTCAAAAATAACTTTCAACTTGGTAGTGCGATGTCATTGGCTTAAAAATGTTTTTTTTTGTTTCAGTCATGGTTATAAAGCAATTGATTCAGTTCTTATCATATCCAGCAGTATAGGTGACAATAAACAAACTAATTAAATGACATAAGATACTTCATCAAATAAGAAGATTAGTAGACCAACAGAAAACTGTTGAGGATGTGACAAAGCCAGCTTGCAAATTGAAAATAAGAAAATTAATTTTTCCAGTGGACCGCCAATTTGCAAAGGTTTATGAAATACTGGAAACCCCCCATTTTCTAAAATTTTCGAATCATGATGGTCGTTACATGCAAGTTGTATTTGTTACTAATATGGATAATTGGTTATGTCTTAACTCCAACCTTTAGCCCACCAATCCTATGATGCTTCTTTTTTTTATCTGAGACAGAGAACATGGTCGCTCTGCCGATAAATCTAGACAGGGCCGGATCTAGGGTCTAGGAGGCCCTGGACACATTGGGGCACTGAGGCCCCCACCTTCCACACCCAGCTTTTGAAGTTGAAATTAACCAAAAAAATTGCAGTACGTTAAAAATGTAGATTTCAGGTCAAAGATAACTATTAATGGTGTTAAAAGGACAAAAACTGTTTTCAGAGATCTCCAGCACAGAAACCTTGTGATGTTCATAGACATTTTTTAACCAAAATTCTTAAGCTATTATTGCTAATAATATTGATAATCAAACATATAAAATGACACATTGTCAGGGTTTTTTTTTTTTGTCACTAACAATAAACCCTGGCCCTACATGCAGAAAAGTGAAAATGTCTATAGCACCCGATTCGTTTTCAACACAGGAATGGTTACTTTTTATATAATTCCTGCAAAAATTGGCAGCCAAATGTGTTTTGAAGGACAGAGCACCAAAGTTGAGGGGGGGGGGCCTCTGAGGCTTCTGTGAACAGTTGAAGTTGGATATTGTATCTCATTTGTAAAAGCGCGGGAGTACCTTGGAACTGTGAGTTTCTTCTTTTTTTCCCAAAATTTTGAGGCCCCCCTTGACATGTGAGGCCCTGAGCACAGTGCCCACTGTGCCCTATGGATAATCCGGCCCTGAATCTAGATAAAAGACTTCAAGTTTACTATGTTTCAAGTTTCTTAATTATCTTTTCAGATATGACATCATTTCAAAGGGTTCGGAAACAGGCGGCACCTTGTGGACACGCACATCAACCATATGAATGTGGAGACGGTTTAATGGGTGTTTGGCTACGATTGATGAAGAACCCAGATTATGCTGATTAAACGATTAGGACCTATTACCCTCGGCAGTTGACCTTGGTGACTTCTGTTGACCTTGGTTGATTTGCAGACCTTGGGGTTGCATTAACCATCATGACTTTTGACGCCGCGCATGTGTCATTCATTTTGTTCGAGGAAGTGGGAGTTTTGTGTCAGCCGTTTCAACCATCTGTTTCGCTATCTGTTTTTCTCAAGTTCTAATCTGTGAAGGTATGAAGCCAGCCAAAGACCTCCATTTCATTCAACAGGGAACTATCATGCCAGTGGGGGGCTTCGACAGACATCAGTTAACTACAAACAGAAAAAAGGAAAAATGTTTAAAACTGAGAGACGGACACTGTCTTCTTTCTAGCACTGTTACATAAATGTCATGATGTCATCAGGTGGGATGACTTCTTTAGCTGAATAATGTCAAATTTTGATATCATGTAATGTCATCAGATTTGGACAGCCTTGAAGTCAATGTAAAATAATAAATTCTTGTAAATTAACTGACTTGGTCGACCTCCATTTGCTGGCTGCCTTGGACCCGCTCCGTGGATGTGTGAACAATGTTTTTCGTCATTTGATGTCTGTGTGATATATAACCGAGGGGGCATGTGGAATACGTCCTGCATAGTATTACAGCATGGGATCATTTTCCTATAGGAGTAGACGATCTAACACACTCTAAAAAATGTCGCGACAAAATTGGTTTTTTAGATTCAAAATGGTTTTTTGAAAAACCAAATTTCAATGCAAAAAACCAAAATGGATTTTCTGCATTGAAATTTGGTTTTTCAAAAAAACATTTTGAATCTAAAAAAAAAATTTTGTCTGAAATTTTTTAGAGTGCATGATTAAATGTACAAACTATGTTATTGGAAGTATTTTGATGATGACTTGGTAATGGGGAATTTATATTTCACTGTAAATAAAGAACAAACAGTTTTGAGTAACCTTTGTGTGTGTCAATTATATTTGAACTGTGTTTCCTCGAATAAATTGATGAATCAATGACATAAATGTGGCCATGCATGTCAATTTCTTTCAATAACAGCAAATACAGACACCAGGAGATTGCAGGGTACACCGATCGATCGCAGATTATCGAGAGAGATAACTCGCCGAATGTCGTCAGATTTGAAATTTCTTACATTTTTAAAGTTTATAGAACAATAATCAGTCACCAGCTGATGTTTGTTCTGTATACTTCACACAAACCTCATTCAACTCCATACATGAGGGATAACAACAGAAATTTTTAGGATCAGACTTCACTATGAGGAATGGACTGTGTGGTCAATGGTCTCAGTGGTCTGACTTAGGGTGCATCTCTGGCACCCACGAATAGAAATAAAATGACATTTTGCTTTGAAGTCCTCTATTTTAGCAATCTATTCAAGTCATGATAGTAACACATGTCCTGTCTTGAAGCATTTCCAACTTAAAAAAGGTAATGTTATGCAGTTAATGATATTACACAAACAAAATGTCATTCATATTTAGACAACAGGTATTTTTTTCAGAAATTGAATCAATTAAAGTGAATTTAAAACACTTAGAAGCATGAATGTTTAGAAACATATAGTTTGGAAGGCATGAAATGTTAAAACATTACCACATATATTCAATATCCACTTCTCTGTCTAGGACACATGAAAAGAAAAATAAGTGAGAAAGTACTTACAACATATGATTGTCTGGTGTTCTGTAGAAAAGTTTGAGAAGTGTAAAGCATGTGACTAACAAGGTTACCAACCTTTCTTGTCGTCCCAGACATCTATTAAAATGTTGTCTTTATTGTTTCTGTATTTATTTATTCATGGCGCTCCACATATTGTACAAGTATCAAAAAATTGAATTAACAGTCTAGTGCACTGTATAACAGACATTTTAAAGTTATAAAAATATATAAAGTACACAATTCTGATAAAGTAAATATACACAGAGTCTAGAAACACGATAAAGATATTGAAAGATACGATAATTATAAAAATTTAGAAGGATTTCAAAAACAAAAGAAGACTTTACACAAGTCTTTAGAGAAAATGCCTTTTTTAATGCAAGAAAAGAGTCTGTGACTCAAATGTCTGACAGTAACAATTGTGGGCTGCAGTTGCAAACCCTCCTTTGATAAATCATCACAATTGAAATGTAAACGTAGCTTAAGTGTGATAGCCAGTTTTCTATCTATCTATCTATCTATCCACCTATCCACCTATCTATTTATCTATCTATCTATCTATCTATCTATCTATCTATCTATCTATCTATCTATCTATCTATCTATCTATCTATCTATCTATCTATCTATCTTTAGAACGTCTTTGCAAAGCAGTTTATCTAACTGGTATTTTGACCTGGCATTTCCATGAACAAAAGATCAATATTAGTGGAATTACTGTGCAGGTCTTTGGTCAGCAAATCCTGCTCCCAATTATATACTTTGAACAAAGTTGGCTCAGAGGTAATCCTATCCGCTCATGCGTATTATGGAATGGATTAACACACCAGTAAGCTTAAGATCATGTTCATATCTCTCACATCTATACTGTTATAAGTTACAACACTCACAGTGACTCAGTATTGACAAATTAAAATCATGATAATTATCAGATCACTGCAAGTCGGTTTGCCAAAAATGGATTTTTATGACAACACTTAGTTCTACGTACCAATTTTAGACATTATACAAGGATTCATTGCCATTGCTTAACCAGGTACGAGAATATACACATCTGGGGACTCACAGACTTATCAACTCCTCATTACTTTGATTTCTTACACCAGCAGGTCACATGCAAAATAGAATGTACTTTATATAGAAGACAATACAAATTTTGCCTTTTGGAAATAATGCCTCTAACTGAAGGTGGAGCTCAGGGGACACAAAACACTTTACAATGGGTCAAAACGAGGAACAACATCATAGAAATGTACATGAGGAAAGAAGTGGATGCCTACCAAAGAGAAAAGGATCTGAACATAGCCCTGATTGACCAAGACAGACTGGATATTCACGATTTTCTCAAAGATCTGAAAAGGTGTGATTCTGATATGACCACAGAAGCTAAAACGTAAGTGACATCTTGACAACTTCATGAATATTTAACTATAAGTTAAGTAGGTTGAACCCAGAGGGAACCAAGGAGCACTCATAACCGTCTCCGTAGAGTTCAACGTAGATCTAGATAATCCAATCAGTTTTTTTAAATAAGAATCTATGTATATTTGTCTCTAACTTTGTTTAACTATGCTCAATTTATTGTCACAATCAACAAAAATTTGTGTATTTTTTTAATGCCACATACCCTGTAGGCCTAAACAGTCTGAAGTCATGTGCAAATAGTTGTTCATGCCATTCTCATTTTGAGGAATCAGGAGTTACCTATTTAATTTCAACTGAGACTCCGAATCCACCTGAAAATCGAAGTTCAACTCCTGCGCAGACTCCAATTACAACGACCTGGCCATCACAACGATTTTAGTCCTAGCATTATCAACAGCATTATCAACAGTGAACTAACACTCTCACATATACATTTAGTCTCATTCTCTTGAAGAAACTTTATTATGCCCAGCAATAGAACCAATTCCATGCTTTGTCAATATTATTTAAACATTTTTCATTTATGTTGCAAAATATAAGCACCAGTCAAACGTTCAATCGACCAGTGCAGGTAGCCATTTCCTTGGTTTGCATGTTAGCCATGGCTAGAACTTGTACAATGTGGTTTGATGGATGATATTTCCAGTAAAAAAACATAAATATATGAAAAAGGGAAATGAAAATAGATCAGAGAAACATGTGTTTCATTTTTATACATCAGGCCTACATATGTATAATAAGCCTTTGACATGTGATGACAACCCAAAAGAGAAATTATCCATAATGTGCAGATAAACGCAAGAATAGCTTTTCTGTGTTTTTCTATTCATGTTTCATCTGCAACAAATTTGGCATAATGACAGAAAAAAGGCTACAGCTTGGTCGCTTTCAAAGGAGAAGTCTTCTTTTTTTTTTTCTTGAATATGTTTATTATGAAAATAGTAGATCTTTTTCCTAAGCAAGCGAAAAATGCATCTATTCTTCATCAACGTCTGATAGCTGAAAAAGGTCAGGACTCGAAAAGTTACAGTGCAAAACAACGAGCAAATACAATTACCACTTTAATTCTTTCTATAATTCAATATGGTGGATGGATAATTATATAATACATCATTATTTTGAATAGACATTATATATGTTGATTTCCATCACTGCGGCTAGAGCATAGGAAGTCTTTCCAGCTGTGGTCTATGCATTTATTTGGCACAGTGCATAAACAGTATATGTGTATGCGTAGTTATTCCATTTGACATCTGTCAGCCAATCACATGCCAGTACTTCATTGCAAAAAATCCCTTATTATTATTCCACTAAGTCTTAATGATTTAATTCCACAATTTTTTATGTTTGAGTGCTCGTCTTATGGTATAAACCAGTTGTTCACCATGGGATCAGGAATATTATATGTTTTATCACTGCTCAGACAAAAGCCCTCATTGGATAAATAACATATTCCCACTCTATTGATGAATAATCTATACTAATCTGTGCAATATCAATGTATAGACTTAGGATTTGTTTATGTCTCATCTGGATAATGCTAACATAGCTCAAATGCTCTCTTCAGATGGCTTGGCGAAAGGACCCATTCCGGTCGCCGCAGGGAACCTTTGAAGAGAATATCAACGGCTCCAGCAAAGGTGAAGATTGAAGAACCGGTTGAACGAGATACGAAGACAGCCCCAGTGGAAAAACGACGACCGCTGGATGATATGGACAAGTATGATTTCAAATTCAAAGCGCGGCAGACCCCTGAGTTAGTCCGCCGCTCAACGACAATGTGTGGAATCTACAACAGAAGGAACGAATTAACAGGGAAAGAAAGTACGCCAGCTTCCAGCGAGAAAGGCGAGGATGATGTCGGTGAAATTAGGGCAACTTCAGTGTCATTCAAGGATACAGCAACAACCAAGCCGTTTAGTTCTGGAGCGTTAAGTCGTGATATTGACAGCGCCTTCGGAACAATCAAGATTGAGGAAGAATCAGGCGCTCGACCAAAATCAAAAACATCCAAACAAAATCAAAACTCAAACCAACCCGACTTCATGAAGCAACTTCTTGTCCACAAATATCATCGCAGAAAGAGGCAGAAAAAGCCTTTAAATGAGCGAATCGATGATTTCTTCAAACAAATCGAGCAGGTCAAGCAAGAAGATGAGGAGTTTGCTAAACAGCCTGAAGAATGGGAGACTAAAAGGAAATGGAAAATCATTAATCATGGTGTAAAAGCTGCTCTAGCTGAATCGAGCGATGAAGAAGACAACAATAAACACACAGTATGATATTGTGAAAAATATTAAAATGTCTTTGACGTAATTATTCCATTCAAGATGAAGATGAAAATGCTGCATATATGTGCATGACACTGCATGTGCCAAATACATGGAAATATTACACACATTGTGAAAAATATGGCCTGAATCCGTAAAAATCAGAAAGGTTTACAATTACAAAGTCTTGCGGTTTGATACTATCACACAAAGTCAACATATTACAGGAAGGCGTTTGCTAATGACAAATTCAGACAGGACAACTGACATGGCACCCCCTACTTTTGATTTTACCTTAAAAAGTGGCGATTTCCAGGATTTTCGGCCTGTAAAATCAAAAGTGGAGGGTGAACCGGCGTAAGGACATCTTCGACTGGCCTGAAATTTCACAGGAAGTCTTCTGGACTCCATTCACAACTTTTGGGAAGGTTGGGCTCTGATCGGTTAACTTTGTCAAAATTTGGTACATATTATAATTATTTCTATGGTCAAGAAGACAGTCATTGACCAAGGATACTGACTGCAAACTTGTGGTCTT
The DNA here is from genome assembly GCA_026936325.1 of Platynereis dumerilii. Classification (NCBI taxonomy): domain Eukaryota; kingdom Metazoa; phylum Annelida; class Polychaeta; order Phyllodocida; family Nereididae; genus Platynereis; species Platynereis dumerilii. Next base: position 27,857,368 of record JAPTHN010000010.1, read on the forward strand.
ACTGACACTGCTGACGGCAGTAAGGATGGTTTTTTCCACCATCCGGACATCAGAACATTATATAAATATTGGATGGGAAGGAGTCCAATATAGAGTATAATTGGATGAAGAAAAGTTATATTGGATGAGGCGCAGCCAAATCCAATATAACTTTCTGAATCCAATTATACTCTATATTGGACCACTTACCATCCAATATCTGTTATATTCTCCATCCAATATAAGTTATATTTTCCTTTTAAGTTGACTTGCTGCCAAATGTTAAAAGAATATTTGTTCAAATGTTTTGAATTTTCAGGATATGTTGCTAAGATAGTATTTTTCCCCTCTTAAATGAAAAGAAAAAAAATTGCCAAATTTTTGGAAGGCTATTCAATACCACCCCAGGCTCACATTTCAGGCAGCCGAGTCCAATATAGTTTTTCTGAGTCCAATTATACTCTATATTGGATGACTTACCATCTAATATTTGTTCTATTCTCCATAAATGAACCCACTTTTAAAGCAATAGGTTTAAACACTTTGACTGTGCTGGAAAACAAGTTTGTGTTTCTTTTTGTTTAACTGCAGAATTATCTTCAAAATGTATCTCGTCCATTTTCAGCAATGTGTAGCCACAAAAATATAAAATTCACATATTCTGATTCTGTATTCTATAACCAAGAAGCTTCTTTATATTTGATATTTTTTATTTCCATTTTATAGCACAATGTTTTTCTTTAAACATTGGCATTTACGCAAAAAAATGTGTGAAAAAGTGAATTTTTTGTCACTCAATGTCATACCATGGTCCCATAACCTATGTAAGCAATGTTACACTTGCTTAATATTGCTGTCCTGATCAATACGCAACGTTCGACATCATTTGTGTTTTTCTGAATCTTCCCATTGGAGTGCAATTAATTTTTTACTAAAATTGAAAAACAAAAATTTTTTTCTTGCTGTTGCTGCAGCAGGGCACAGCAGAAGGTGTTTCCTCTCAGGTCCTCCCTCACGGACCTATAACATGGCAATAAAACTCCTCACTGCACAATATAACTTCTCACTATCCAATATAACTTTTCGCTGACCAATATAACTTTTTCTCTGCCTAATACAGCAAGGATATTATCCAAGAATACTCGCTTGTGATTGGCTGACACAATCCGAGTGGAGAATATATAATAATATTATGTTCAGCTGACATCAAGGGCCCATTGGAGTCCTGTCAAGAGTCTCAAAATGCCCCACTTCTGACATGCAGTCAGCAAGGATAGATTTTTTCCATCATCCTGATGTCAGTAACAAACTAAAAATATGACCTTTCTGACGTCAGTAGTGTCAGTAAGGACCCAAAAAAGGTCCCTGTTTTTATTTGGCCTACTCCTTAACCCTAGGTAAAGTGTAAACAAATCCTGTAATGGATGGATAGGTCAACCTCAGAAATAGTCAACAACCCCTGGATGTTTATTGCATATTTGCCTAATTATTACTTGGGAGTGTCACTTCATGTGTTTAACCCCAAGAGCAATTAATTTTCATGTGAACTTCACTCCTCCAGTTCCCAGAATTGCCAGACACTTTATTAACTTGTATTCGTAATTAGACCTAATAACAATCCAAACCTAATTTCTAACTGTATCATCCACTCCCTCAACCAAAGAATTGATTTTTAATTTTAGCCAGAAATATCTCATCACTCTTTGTGACTGCCATATTCATTTATATATAAATTCCGAAAAATCAGACAAAACTTTTTAATTAAACTAACAAAGCCAAATCTGTCAATAGTCACTTCCTCTTACAGGTGATTTTATTGCAATGCGATTCTGTTCATTCACATGTGAGAGTGAGAAATCAATGCTACATAGGTACAATGTATACACTACGTTTGATATTTTAAATGTGTGACATTCTTTAGCTTTTGATTGGTAGTGGCCAAAAAACTGAAAATCGCGTGCTAATTAATTCACCTGTGACACAGGATACAGCAAATTTTACTTGAGAGAGGGAATATGTGATTTTGCACCCGAGGGCTTTAGCCGAAGAGGTGTGATAAACACATATACTGGATTCCATGGAGAATAACTGGCTAATACCATGAGACAAACACTCAAACAGTCAAACATGAGACAATAAATGAATAACAAGGAACATGGGAAATACAGGCTTGTGACTGGCTGACAGAGGTGTCGAATGGTATAGCTTAGGCCTATAACAAAAGCTGTCGAAAGTGTCAGCCTGGTGAAAATGAAAACTGCATGCTGCTGCCACCTGGCACAATGTTAGTTTTATATGCTTCAGCATTGCACCTCCAAAGAAATAGTTCCAATTTCATGGCACATTCACTAAGTTTCTATTCAACATTGAGGTAAACCATAGTAAGACTCAGCAATGATATTCTCTAAGGAAGTAGACAAGGCCAACAGCATACTCAGAAACAGCCCTGGTTTCTTCCAGACAAAATTGTATGTGTTCCCCATACTCAGTTAATGTGGACCACTCGCTGGAGCTTGTGGAATTTCACATTTGCCACTAGGTAGCAACGCATGACGGCAAGCATATGTTCTGCCAGGCTGGAAAAAGAAATGGCAATGAAACAGCGGTCCATTTGTAGACAGTGAAAATATTGTATTTCTCATGTTGTTCTTTTTTCTTCAGTCGTATGTGGTGATAATCTAGGACAGAAGACAACAACAGCATACATGGTCAGCTAATTATTGTTGAGTTAATTGTATCTAGTCATATACTACTGTAACTTCCAGTGTCTTAAGATCATGTTTTCGTTATCATCACACCATAAAGATCATTGTGATTTGAGTGTCTGCTTTCGCGCTATCTCATAATCTGATAAGCTTTTATTGCCTCCTTTCTCATCATGGATGTGCCACATGGTAATGGCATGAGAATTTAAGCGGAACAGATAGAGTTGGGATCACTTTTAGCAAGACAACCTGAAAAAAAATTACTTCGCTCGACGACTGAAGAACAAGTGACAAATACATCTGTTTGCCGGTAGGTGATGTATGACTTCTTGATCATGTTCAAAGATGGCCTCCTTGGAAGTATTGCACCTGACTCAAACATATTTTATTCTGTATTCTGCCAGGAGTGAAAGTTCCACCTATACCTATAGATCTATTCATCAATATGTCTATCAAATTACAGATCTGTCAATCTATATATATTATACTTACTGATCTATCAATCTGTCAAGCTATCAATTTGTCAAGCTATCAATAAATCTATCTATCTATCTGTCTATCTATCTAACTAGCTTTGATTTTTAATTTGGGCATTTCAAGGTTGTTGATTTAAATGAAATAGGCCTATGCCAGTTGTCGTTTGATTTATATAACTGCACTTAATTTGATACATGTTGGTGTATAAATGAACTGTTAAAGAAATTCGACTTCATGATGGATAATAACAGAAAGAGCATTAATTTCAATTAAGAGATAAAAAAAGAGATAAAAATGTCCTACAAATGCCCAATAATTTAAATTATGGCCTTGAACAGTATGAAAGGGCCACTTATTTCAATTGGGACTTTAAAACAGTGTGTTAAAATGGCATACTGGATTAAACACAAAGTTCCAGCTTAGTTTGGGGAGGTTCCAACAAAGGAGTGGGTGTACATGCAGGAAGAAGAAGAAGAAGGTCAAGTGCGCGATTTCAATAAATATTTTTCAGCATTATAGACCTCTGAAAGTTGATAGTTCTAAGCTAGTTAAAATCATTCAAAGACTATATGGAAAGTTTGGGTGACACAAATGAAACAGGACGAGCATCTAGTATTGTTGACAAGTTTTACAAAAATGCTAAGGTTATAGCTTGCGCCATGTCGCTGCTAAAACCCGTTACTCCTTCAATTCGTGGGAGCGGTGTTTATACATCACTTGATGGATTGGTCATCACACTGTTTTGAGAGAGCACAAATTTAAATTAAGGCTGTTTTATGCAGGTAGATTGTTGGTGAAAGGCGTAAAGATTGTCAATAATGAAGTCATATGAATTGAGCTATGCCAACCAGGCATTTGAGAAAGAACAGGATCTTGAAGAAAAGAGGAACGAAATAAATAAGAAGGCGGCAGAAGGGGAAGAAGGGGAAGAAGGGTCTCTTTCTTCCGCTTCAACTGATGAAGAAGACGATGGGAAGGTTTCCTGCATGAAAGTTTCCAAGACCGTTGCTCTCACATTCAGCTTAGCCTGTCTGGTAAGTGATTTCCCACAGTGTCCTTGAACGAAGTTTAGGGTTAAAATAAATGTACAAAGAATCTGTCAACGCAGCATTGTAGTATATGGTGTCAGCTTCGATTTGATGTAAAGATCAAAAAAATCTCTTGGGAAAATTTTGAGAAAATTGAAATTTAAAATTTTTGGTTTTTCACACCCTTGTTGCATACAAAATTTCCATTATTAAATTTTGAAAATCGATCTATTTGAATGAGTTGAATGTAGAAATGCTTTCTTTGACCACCATGGTTCGTATATTAACAGTTGAACAAATTCAGAATTATGATAAAGTGGATTTTAAAGGAATATATTCGGAAGGTGTTACAAACTTGCTAGACTACATCTAGCATTCTCAGAACACATTTTTAAAACATCTAATCAACTGAACCTGCATAGGTTTACTAATTCATTAAGTGCCTAAGTTAAGTAGCCAAACACTGTAGCAATATAGTCAGTAATAAGACATTCTTAGATATTTTATAGCATTTTTATACCCATATCAAAACTTCTCATCCCAATCTGAAGAAATATGATTGTCTCAATTGTCCATTCCTTAAATATGATATTTTTTGTTCAGGGACTTTATTTTAGAAGGTATGTGGTAGATTTTCTTCAATTTTGCAAAACTCTCAAATTAGTACTTGTCTGTTGATTTTGCATCTTTAATGCAACAAATTGGCAAGAAAATACGTATAAGATATATTTTTGAGTGTTGTTAATCTGACCATGAATGAAAAAAAAAGGAATTTCGCCAATGATTATTTGTTTCAGAACTTCTGGTGTGAAGTTAACTTGTTAAAAATGCTGATAACTCTCTATTTTGTATGGAAAGTTCATAGATAACTGATATTAACTATGACACTACAGAGTAGAATGTGTTGACTAATAGTTTAATGATATGTTGATTGCACAAAGGCATGATACCACTAAACAACTGAATCTTGGAAGACAGCAACTACTAATTTCCAAGAAATACTCTTAATAATTGGCAAAAACAGGTAAACAAAGCACTTAAAATCCTGCTGAAGACCACAAATTGCTAAATATATTTCAATATGGATAAAAACACAATAATACAACTTGGAAATGGCCATCTTATATGTTCATTAGCCCGCTTGCATAGTTTTTTGTATTGATTTTAGAAAAAAAAAATTATCAAAATATATAATTTCCTTAAATATCTAATACATTCTAAATGCAAAGCGATCGTGAAGATACAAATTTGTCAGATCCCAGCAGTAGGTATTAATATAGGTGTCCGCTGTTTATTGTCTGATAACTTTGCAGATGTTTCATGAATCTCTTTTGAAAAAAATCAACTTGTGAAATGCTGAAAATCTGACTTTACATCACAAACGAAGTTAACAAGGCAGTTTCTGATATGCTGGTGGTTCAATTGCCGCTTTTCCTTAGTTCAAGAAATAATAAAGCTGAAATCGTCATGTTTATATATGATTTAAACACATTATAATATTCAGTGGGTTTGCAACACCCCAAACTATTGGAAATAATGTGAAAATTGAAAATTAAAGCCTTTTCTTTGATTTTTTTTTACCTGATTGAGTAAACCAATGTATAACTATATAAATTATGATGTTTCAGTATCACTGAACTGCCATTTTATATATCTATAGCAGATATTTTGCATGCAACAAGGGTGTGAAAAACCAAAAATTTTAAATTTCAATTTTCTCAAAATTTTTGAAACAGATATTTTTGATCTTTACATCAAATCGAGGCTGAGACCACATACTACAATGCTGCGTTGACAGATTCTTTGTACATATTCTTTAACCCTAAAATTCGTTCAAGGACACTGTGTTCCGTTTCTAGATCTGTTTTCGAAATACTAACACATTAATATGTTTCTGGATAGCATTTTTCTGTATATGAGTCAGGGAGGGCACTGCACATAATCAAAGTTAACAATGCAAACACTAATTAACCGTCTTTTTTTTTTAATACAAAAAAAAGGGAATTTTTTCCAAATTTCCTGTCCCTCCCTCAATTTCTTTTTTCTAAGATATTCTCAGTTTTTTTTGTCTTTTTCAAAAATTTTCCCCCAAATTACTTTTCCCAAAGTGTCTTTATCCATTTTTTCCCCAAAAAGTTTTGCTGGCACATCATATGAGAATGAATCCTTAGTATTAGTATAGCTCGTATCATAGCTCGTTACAAATTATTGTTGTTTGGGTCCAGGTGGTGCCGTTGCCGGATAACTTAAGATAAGATAAAAAAAAAGATAAGATAAGATAAAACTTAATTTGACGTCGGCGGTGACAATACAAAACAAATAACACAAGTTACAAGCTTTTTACCGACATGTTAAAAAAACAGAACGAGGTGAAATTGCGAATTTATACAAATGAAAGATGAATGAAGTATATCTAAAGTTATATTAATATATTCTTTCTTTTTAAGACATGTAATTATCACAGAGAATTTCTCAGACATAATAAACATGTTCCACATTTACATTGATTAAAATAGCAGTTTCTTCGTAAGTCTGACTTGAACAACCTATATCACCTAAACATTTTAATATAAGGGTAGAACATTCCATAATGAGGGACCTTGATAACTAGTTGACCTCTTACCATACTGAACTGTTTTAAAAGTGGGTTGGACCAGTTTGTTGTTGTCTCCCATGTTAAATGGAGAAATTTGCTTCTCAAAGAATGAACTTTCCAATGGTGGCGCAAGCCCATTAACTACCTTGAATACAAATTCAACCAAATTATTTTTACAAGTTACGTGCAGCATCTTGTTACCTGTTTTTATTAGCAATTCATTATATGTTCTCTCATTATCATTGCAAACGAACCTTTCCAATCTTGTCTGAGGGAGTAAGTTTGACAGGCAATTGAACAATAAACAAAATTTGAAGCTGTGAATGCGTCATAGATTCTAAGTCGTCCTTCATAATCAACATACTTACATAACTTTGAAGTGCATTAATTTGTCGAGCTGCCTTTTAGCAGACTAGTGATAAATGATGATCATAGTTCAACTTGTCTACATGTATGCCTAACAGCTTCATTATGCTATCTGATTTGATAATTCTTCTTCTTCTTTAGTGTAATTGCCCACATCTGGTGGGTTACCTTCTCCTGTTATCATCCACCTTGAATTCGATGTCAGTATACTGTTTTTAATGAAGCGTATGGCCTGAAATTTTGAAAGATTAGCTTTCATGTAATTTATTTGAAACCAACTGATCGCTGTTTCAGCAGCTTTCTCGAGTCTGTCTTTAGCCTTTACTTAATCATTATGAGAATATGATAAGGTATTATCATCAGCATAATTGTGCACATCACATGTTTTTTTGGGCTCAAATATGAAGTCATTGATAAAGATTTATAGAGAAGAGGGCCCATGATTGACACCTGTGTGACACCTGTTTTTAGATTTAACCATTCACTTCTTATATTTTACAGCTTGTCTTCGGTTCTTTAAGTAGCTCATAATAGATGAGCAGGCTTCTAACGAGACACCATAGGCACTGTCTCTGTTCGGGACTGACAAGTGGCAGCAGAATACTGACAGTCCCTCGAAAATCGAATTGGGTCAACAATGATATGATCTGTTTTGGACAGATCACAAGATCAGGTTGCACAACAGCTTTCCATATTACTACGCCAAACTACTTTTACAAAGCATGGTTGCTGGCAAAGTTCCATTCCTCTTCTTTGAATGCAAATGTTTAGAAATCATGAGACAAAAAGAAAGTTTTGAAACTTTAGCATAAACTTTGCCTGTGAAAGGGATGATTTTACTCATCAGAAGTTTGACGGTATTCAATCTACTTATGCCATTTAGTGCATGTTAAATTGTGGTCAGAAAAGAATGCTTTCTCACTTATTCACGTGTCCATACAAAGCCAATGTTTTTGCTTTGTTATATCAAAAATACTTATCTATATTTATTCTGTTACTTTATGGAGATTTATTAACTAGGACAACAATATAATTTCATAACAGCTGTGTAACACTCAACAAAATGTCTTGTCCATGCCACAAGTGGCCCCCTCTATGTATACTGGCATTATATGTGAGCTACAATGTATGCATCCTCCATGATATAAAATAGTTCCAAACTTATTTTGGTATTTACAAGCTGTCTGCTTAAAATTGAAGCCAACCAAAGTCAGATTTGACACTAACAGAGTTTTTGGAAATGAACTAGACCATCACTAAATGATGGAACTGTCATGGTTCTTCCAGACACTATCTTCTAAGATCTTGGTCATTAAATTCTGCCAAACTCACATCTTGCCAGCTAACACAACATTTTGTCCAGAATTTGATTTTGAAAAAATAAATGCACAGACTCATTTAATTTTTGAAGCTACGTTTATTCATAAAGCCCCCTCATTTGGTAGTGGGGCATATCAGATACCGAAAAAAAATTTCACAAAGATGATTGATTGCTTCTGAAATAAAATACTTTAATAAAAAGATTTTATTTTGCGAAGTCACAATATGCTCATTTTTCATTTCAAACATATAATTTTCACACCATCATTCCCGCGAAAAATAAGCTTTGAGTAGATACCATTCCCAATGTATCTCAGTGGACAAAAGTAAAATTCTCAAAAAATTCAATGGAGGCAGATATCGAAAAACTAACAAAAACTCGTTGTAAATGCAAAGCAAATCATCTTGAATATTAAAATCAATAAACTGCATGCATTCTATAGCAGACTACTGCTGTCTCACTAAGAATTTTAAAAAAGTCATCCTGCATTATACTCCTAAAGTACAAACAGTTCAATAAAACTGATATATGACGCCACTTGTAGAGTGCAATTTGCAGACTTTCTTATCACATCATCGTTTAGATTTTATTGCTTTTTATTTGTTAATTGGTCAATTCCAGGATACCAGCTGGTTCAGACTAGATAAAAGCATGACATAATGGAAAGATGTAAGATTGATGTTACATCACCTCGATAATACTTGAACTTCGACATTGACCTTAACTTATTTTTTAAAGTGTAAAAATGAGGGACCGTTCAGAATTAATGAACAGGGCGCAGGTAGAAGTTTTATTGGAACTTTTAGAAAAAAAATTGAAACCTCCAACTTTGATTTCATGCTGATTTGTAATACCCCCCGTGGCTATGTATACACAAGGAAATTTTGTACCCCCAGGTAAAACTCCTACTTCCCACAGTCATTTATATAAATTCTTTACTCTCTCTTGATTAGCATTTGAAACACAGCCTGTTTAGACCAGGCCCCCACTGAACAATTTCATGTGACTATAAGGTTATGCCAATATTAGCCGCTAAGTTACGATAATATTAGTTGCCAATCTTAGGATCACCTTTTCTAGGAAACTTCCCAATTTATGTCACAATGTTAGCATATGACATTACCTCATAATCAGGAGGTAAGGTTAGGATAAAGTTATAACATAACATTAGCATGTAATGATAGCATAACGTTTCTGAGGAAACTTCCCATTTCCTTCTCAGAATATTACCATATAACATTACTTCAATTTACCCTGATAATAAAGGTGTAAGGTTGAGATGCTGGTTGATATGGAGTGGTATTTGCTTTTAAGATGATTGCATGGTGTTACTGGATGACATACACAGGTAATATTCAGCTGATATTGTCATAATCATAATCATAACAGTTCACATGCAATGTTCTGTTCATATGACCCTGACATGACAGAAATATTACAGATGAGACACAGATTGGCGCACTTAAAAAATATTTTATACAACACATGCAGAGAGAGATATCAGTTATATCACACAATCAGTTGGCTTCAAGTGAGAAACTTTCCCAGGAGCCAGAATGAGCTGGATGGGCTTCTCTGCAGCCCATTGTAATTGTGCTGTTTCCAGAGGTCCTCCAAGCATGGACTTCTATGTCCAACCAATGTAATGCTTGGAACTGTCCACGGTAATTGCAGCCAGGGCAAATGAAGATGCAGAATCCCTGTCTGGAATTAAAAAAAAAGGTAGAAAGTTGTAAGAAGAAGTCACAGACAAACAGATAAAAATACAGATTAAATAAAGGATTAGTGAGTTAGTAATAAAAGAGAAACAAAAATAAAAAGTGAGAGACCAGGCCTAGCAATTTGCCAGGTCACCAAAATTATCAGCTTGTTCTTTTTACAGAACAGCCCAAGTCTCTCTGGTGATGCTGATACACTCACCTTGGAGGGTGTCATGCATTTCCAGGATCAATCTTTGTGGTCAAGGAAGAACATATCTCTCTTAGCTTCTGGCTGCCATACAGGATTTCTTACACACTTCAAGCAATTGATATCAATATCAATTGACATCTTACCGAGTTCGTAGGCAATGATGCAATAAAAAAGTCAGTAAATTTGTTATCTTTTAATTTATCATACATTTTACACTCGATTGTGGTAAACATTTGGACTGAGCATGGAGCAAGTGCTGAGCGCAGGCCATGTGGCTCCATCTATAAAATGACACTTCAACACAATGACAACTCCATATCAACTGGTACACTGTGAAATTTGAAAGCTGTGTTGCAGCAATATTTTGAGCTGTCTCAGAATGCTCACAATTTTCCAGCTGCAATGGCTCACTGCTGTAAGTGGTCCAAACGAGTCATAACATTAAGCTGCAAAAACATGAAAGTTTCAGTTATTACAGATGAGCCTCAGGCCATTGGGATTTCTTCACAAGAAATGTATTTCTAACTTTTCCTTGTGATGCAATTGCCTGTGTTGAATGTGGAAAAGCCGCCTGGCTGTTGATTGTCCGTGGATCTCAAAAGATCTACAACTTCACTCTTTGTTCGAATGCATCTTGGGGCCTGTCTGCGATGTGCTAAAATGAAGCACACTGGATCAGGTGGATCTCAACTCAAAACATTAATCTATGTTAGCTCAATCAACTTGTGCAACCACCTCACCCAATCAATTGAGCTGAATCAGTGCCTCCAATGTTACAGTGAATCTCAACCTTACCTCTTAATTATACAGTAACATTAATATGCTAATATTCTGACAAGGAAATAGGAAGTTTCGTCAGAAACGTTATGCTAACATTACCTGCTAATGTTATGTTATAACACTATCCTAACCTTACCTCCTCATTATGATGTTTTGTTATATGGTAACATTGTGAAATACAGTGAGAAGTTTCCCGGAAAAGGTTATGCTAATGATTAGCCACTAATATTATCATCACTTAGCACTGATAATGTTATGTTAATATTATCAGAATATTGGACAAATCATCTTATTTCTAACACTTCCTTAAGATCCTGGTCAGGTTAATATAACATTAAAAGAATATCATCAGTGTCATATTACCTTGTAACACCCTGCTAAGAAACTGGTGATGTTACGGAAATGTTAGCTGTTTGGTGGGGGGGGCCATCATAGGGAGTCCACGAAGGAGCTTGGACTTCTTTAAAACAATAATTTCCTGCTAAGTTTAAGTGAAATAAATGAATTTTCTCGGGGCTGTCTTGAAGTATATAATTTCTGGTGACAATCTAGTGGTCGCCCTCTTATGCAATCTCTTTATACTCCAGGCATTTTATCACTCGAAAATGAATGGGTCTTTGATATAATTATCGTGGCAGCAAAGGCAATCATGCAGATGACTTTTATCGACCCCAAAAGTTTGGGAAACAGCAAGATTCGGGCAAAAAGGCTAAAAAATTAGGGCAGATGATTAAATAATCACTATTGAAAATTAATTATTTCCAGGCAATTTCATTTGAAATGGTATTAAATCTAGATCTTGAAATTCAGGCAAATGTCGCTCGCCCCCCAAAATCGCACGCGCCATACGCCTATGGTTTGGAAGATCAAAGTTTTATACACTCATGCAACCCTATCAAGCTTTTATTGGTACTTGAAGAACAGTTGAGTGCCCTTAAATTACATAATAATCTTAAGTAGCAGACTTTCAAGACAACAAGGCATTGCAAATGCAATTTGAACACAGTGCATGAACACAGTAAGCATGAACCAATCATCTTGATCAATTATTCTTTATAAATATATTATAGAAATTTGATGGTGCGGAGACCAATCTGAGTTTTAGTGGCCGAAGCAGTAATATAGGTCGAGGTACTTATAAAGTGCCTTTGGCCTCGACCAATATTACTGCTTCGGCCAATAAAAGTCATTATGGTCTCCTCACCATCAACTATCTATATAATATTAACTAGAAATGCCCATTGTGGCAAAATAGAGTATTTAAAAACAGCTATGTAGTTATAGCTACCAAATTCTCTTTAACTGAGGCAATGTAGTTGCCATGGTGATGCAATGCAAGGGAGGAAAAAAGTTTGCAGAAAAAATGTTACAACAATGTAAGTGCACTGTGGGAAAAAAGGTAGCCCATTCGGCTAAAGTCCAACATCCGATTAAGTAGTTAAGTAGTTCCAGTGACACTGTTTACTCTTTAAAATCATTGCCTCACAACCGTTGTCATGGCGTCATATGGGGACTGCCTCCCCCACACCCCTGCTCATTGGCCAAAACATTTGTTATGATGACGTCACAACCAAATAACACCCTTATTGTTACACCATGGAACTATTTGGTCCTTCTATTGGACTTGAACCGCCCATTCCCCTCCGTTAAAAATGTTGACCCTGTGCAGAGACTGAAACAATTAGGCCGATTTCCTTTATTTTTATTTCCTCTTTTTTAGAAAAAATAAAACAAATTAGTGAAAATGAGAAAAAGTTTGAAAAAAAATTTTTTTCTAAATCTTGAAAAAAAAATTTTGGAAATTATTATTTTTTTTGAAATTGGAAAAAAAAGTTGCCCACTTTTTGCAGGACATCAATATTAGTACACTGTGCGAATTTGGCAGTTGTGGGTCGCCCAGGCGCCTCGCAAGAGGGACCAAAGCATCCAGAATAGCCCCTTTGTATAGATAGATAAGGCACACTATGAAAATAACTACAATGAAAAAGCACTAATACAAAAAAGGAGAAATATAAAAATAAGAATGTATATAGACTACATCTAATTGAATTGAGGAGCACCGATTTAGTGTAAATGGTATGAAACAGACAAAACAAATGTTAGCTGGTGTCCATCTAAAGTTTTACGTATATCAGACAAGGTTTTTTGTGCAACATAGACAAGGAAATTGTCAATCTCGATCAATTATTTGTGTGATTTTATCAATGAAATGTCAAAAAATACATGTAGCATTTGTATGAGCATACCCAAATTTTTAACAGACACCATGTATTTTTTTCCCAAAATTTTATATTCCATCAACTGTTTTCAAATTATTATTTTTTCGACAATCTGTTTTTCTTTTTATATCTCCCCCCCCCAGTTTTTTTTTATTTTCCAATTTTTTTTTTCATCCTCCTGAAAATCCTGCACTTTCTTCTTGCAGGGAATATTTTTGGAAATAGCTGGCTCAAGTTTGGAATACCTGCAACAATTAATCTCAGGAACAACCGAGGAAATCACCCAAGTCCTGATAGCCAGAAGTGTGGGATATTTCTTGGGATCTATTGTTGGAGGTTATCTATGTGATCGATATAGGTTGGTTTAAATGGTATTGTTCAGCGATACATTATTTGACAAAATCTTAAATTGGTATTTGTGTGGAATCCTGTTTTGCCATCCCATGATATCAGTGTATCTCGTACTCAAATTGCAGAGGTTGTGATTTTGATGGATGAAGGGGCTATTTTATTTTCATTGCGAATCAGCCATATTTTTTGCCAAATTTTAGCATTTTTATGTGTTATTTACTATCAGAGGGGCACTTACTGTTTGGCCGAATCATTATCAGCAGTTGGGAATTTCCACGGGCTTCTGGGCCAATTCCCCAGAATAATATTGTTCAGAAGAACTCAGATACATATCTCAGTTACTCAACATATTTTCCCCAAATAACTTTAATGCATAATTGTTTTCTATAAGGAGTATTGATGACATGGTTTAGTCCTTAAAATGATATGTCAAAAACCATATTTAAAATAATACATCAAAAACCACATTTGCAGCTCTATTTTATTAAACTTAAATAATTTAGTCAACTTGTTTTTGAATAATGTAAATCAATGCTTCTAACTTGTCTGTGTGTTTCAGTCGTATGGTTGATATTTTTATTGCCGGAACTTTCATACTTGGAGCTATTGGAACCACTGCTGCGCCCTGGTGTAATAGCAGGGTACTACTTGGAATCATGTTCTTTCTTCAGGGAATAACTCAAGGAACTGTCTGCACAGGCATGGCTAGTTTTTATTGTTTGATAAAGAGTGTACATGTTAGGTATCGGCAACAAACTGAGCAATTTAAGGTAAGATAATTGCATCCTTGTTGCGATTAGTACTTCAAGAGATTGGCTTGGTCCTGTAGCCTAATCAAATGTTTATAGTTCTTTGTGTTAGACAGAATTTTTAATCAGAAACCTCAAATTATTCTTAATCCAACACTATGTCATGTCTTTTTGTAAATTAACATAAAAATTCAGTTTTAAGTATAAAATCCGTCAATTTTATAAAGGCAGATACAGAGCCGTAATATGAAATTCTCTCTAGGACACGTACACGTCATTCTATAGGGCGAAGTGATGTCATACGTTAATACATGTAACAGGAAAAAAAACCACACGCAGGCTGAATGTTTACAGGTGCGAAACTCGCTTTAAAGTTGCCTATTGAATAAAAATATATAAAACAATCTTCAGAAACTTTTTAGAGCCACTGATTCTTATGACAAACTTCGAAAACTCAATGCTAAACCTGAATTTCATCTAGCACTCTTCGTTATAATCTGTCGAAATGCATTAAACCGCAGTAGTTAATTTTCTCTGGCTTTTTAACCTCTTGTTTAGAATAAATCAATGATGAAAAATATGCTTCATCGAAAGTTAGAATTGATAAATATTATGTCGAATAATTTTCAGGTGGCAATGCTGTGGTCATAAAACTTTGGGGGAAGAGCACCGATATTCCTTTGGTTGCACAGCATTTGGCTTTCGGAATTGGTGCTCTGACCGCTCCCCAACTGGTTAGTGCTTTCATCACAAGAGAAACAGTTGCTGCTACATCTTCGCCATTCTCGACAACACCCTTATACAACTCATCTGTGCCTTTAAATATGAGCACGCCATCCACGACAATCACTGATTGGTCTGATGTCATGTATGCTTATTAGACCTGTTCAAAAAAGACTTTCTATTTTATTTTAATGCAGGATGCAGTGATTCCCATTCTCCAAGCTATAGAATGACCAAATATGACATTTTTTTCAATTTTGAACTTTGGGAATGCCTGCCTCATGAGCCATGAAGTTTTAATGTTTAATTTCATTAAAAACGCCAAAAATATCAGAGGGGGGTGTTATATTTCTCCTCATATCTTTATCAGAATTCATTGTAGAGCAACATGGATGGTGTTATATGAAAGCTTGTTAAATTATCTTTCAAATGAGATCAATAACTTGGTATTTGAGACACTTTCAGTTCTCTTCAAAGCAGAAATGTGCAAATTTTAGGGAAAATTTTGATGTCGATTAGTGTATTCTGCCTCATATGCTAATCCAAACTGATCATAGAGCAGCATGAGTGGTATCATACAAATGCCTGTAAAGTTGTCTTTAAACGGACACCATTTTTAAAATTATTTAGATAGTTCTCATTGTGTCTGAAGCAAAAATGCCTGCATTTCATGGACTTCCCTGCCCGATCTAATTCATTGCAGCACTGCATTGACCAGAAAGTTTACAAAATCTTTTGTCTTATTAAATAATTTCATTGATATTGTTTCCAAGTGATTGGGACATTTTAGAAATTAATTTCCATGTCCTTAAAATGATTTTCTATAGAGGAAATACATTTTTGGATTTGAGCTAAATCGAAAAAACATCATCGATGACTTTAGTATTGTTATTTTTCAACAGCCAGTGTTATCTAGACATATTCTTGGAGCAAATGTGTTACATATTTGGAAAATGCAGTTAAAGTTGACTTAACATTTTGAGCAACAATAAGCCACAGTTGTCAATTCTAATAATTGTGCTATAAAGAAGTGTCCTTCTTGTGCCATTAAATGAATAATGACTTTAATCTTGTTTGAGGTTGAAAATTCAAAGATTAACACAATATTGGATTTTATTGCATTGTGATGATACTCATTGTCTGAGCTCAAGCACCTTGAAGTTTATGATGGATACCTAAGCCAGCAGAAACTTGGAAAGATATAGAACAACATGTGGGGTAGAGTGGCTGGAAGTCTGTTACATTGACACACAGTTTTGCTTAAACAATAAATCAATATTACTCAACATAAGTCATAAAATAATAAGAATTTACCAGAAAGTAACTTTCCCAGAACGGTTTTGTTGGGTGACTCATTTTCTAGCTGGGGCATATTATTGTATGTAGGTGGACAGTTTTAAAAGGTCACATTAAAAAGTTGTGTTAAATTTCCTTCCGCTACCTTTAACAAGTCATTATAGACACAATGTGTGAAACTGTGTTACACTGTAATTACTATTTCAATTTATATTTGTGATATTAGGCCCTCATCTATGTCATAGTATTAGTGTATGATAGTTTTAAGTCATGAGTGATTTACATTTTATTGCATAGACCTGTTATTGTCAATATTGTGTTAATCTTTGAATTGTAAACCTCAAACATAATTAAAGTCATTATTAATTTAGTGGCACAAGAAGTTACTTAAAGCATAATTATGAGAATTGACAACTGTGGCATGCTGTTGCTCAAAATGTTAAGTCAAATTTAACTGCATTTTCTAAAATATGTCGCACATTTGTTCCAAGAATGTGCTAAGGTAATTTCAATTTGGCACAAATCCAACAATGTATTTCCTCAATAGAAAGTCATTTTAAGGACATGGAAAATAATTTCTTAAATGTCCCAATCACTTGGAAACAATATCAATGAAATTATTTAATAAGACAAAAGATTTTGTAAACTTTCTGGTCAATGCAGTGCTGCAATGAATTAGATCGGGCAGGGAAGTCCTTGAAATGCAGGCATTTTTGCTTCAGACACAATGAGAACTATCTAAATAATTTTAAGAATGGTGTCCATTTAAAGACAACTTTACAGGCATTTGTAAGATACCACTCATGCTGCTCTATGATCAATTTGGATTAGCATATGAGGCAAAATACACTAATCGACATCAAAATTTTCCCTAAAATTTACACATTTCTGCTTTGAAGAGAACTGAAAGTGTCTCAAATACCAAGTAATTGATCTCATTTGAAAGATAATTTAACAAGCTTTCATATAACACCATCCATGTTGCTCTACAATGAATTCTGATAAAGATATGAGGAGAAATATAACACCCCCCTCTGATATTTTTGGCGTTTTTAATGAAATTAAACATTAAAACTTCATGGCTCATGAGGCAGGCATTCCCAAAGTTCAAAATTGAAAAAAATGTCATATTTGGTCATTCTATAGCTTGGAGAATGGGAATCACTGCATCCTGCATTAAAATAAAATAGAAAGTCTTTTTTGAACAGGTCTAATGCTTATGTTATCGCAGGAGCCTTGGCGTTCGCTTTTGGAATTATGTTCATCATCTTCTATTTTGTTGACAATGAGAGTAAGGATATTGGACCATCTCTGAATCCCAGGTGAAATGATGATTGGATGCTCATTAGGGTGGGACTGGCGCCCCACATTTTTGAAATCTTAGGCGGATCAAACCAGCCTTTTTTTTTGCAAGTTAGGGTGGCATATGAGAGCATGTCTGTAAAATTTCAGCTCATTCTATTAATATTTAGAGGTGGCACATTTCACTTGAAGTTTATAATGTAAATCCCCATTGGCGAGACCTGAAAAAACCTGAAAAAAGCATGATTTTCCAAAATTGAGACTTAGAATCAATATTTCTCGACCATTCAAAAACTTTTTTGGAGGGCATTTCAGAACAGGCATCCATTTTGCTGTAACATATATTGTGTGGCCACTATGAGGAGGTAAAATCTCGAAATTTAGGCGTTTTTGAGTCATTTTCGTCATATTCAGCTAATATTGGACATTACATTGTGCAGAGATGAAGAGTGGAAAATGCAAAATGATGGCGGTTATGAACTGCCCTCCCAAAACCCTCCCCCATAGTTTTTGAATGGTCGAAAAATATTGATTTTAAGTCTCATTTTTGGAAAATCATGCTTTTTTGCTGGTTTTTTCAGGTCTCGCCAATGGGGATTTATATTATAAACTTCAACTGAAATGTGCTACCTCTAAATATTAATAGAATGAGCTGAAATTTTGCTGAAATTTTGCACACATGCTCTAATATGCCAACCTCACTTTACAAAAAAAAGTCAGGTTTGATCTGCATAAATTGGGGCGCCAGTCCCATCCTAATGCTCATGGAATACAACTTAATGATATAAGATGAATTATACAATTGTAGTAATGTCAACAATACCTCAGGTGTACCGCATGCTAACTAATTTAGAGGGTAAGCAATATTTAATTTAATGATCTATAGATTTCATACCGTTTCAAACAAATTCACTTGGCAAGTAATGATTTGCTGTATGCTAAATTTATTTTATCATCTACCAGAATCTTTAGCCTCTTCCCCGATTTTTGGTGTTTTTCTAAATATTACCCAGCTCCAATTATAGGCCTACACCAATGATTAACAAGGACCCCAGCATAATTGTGGCACACACTTTGCAAAGTTGATATTGTTTGTTTGTGTTTTTTACGCCTCAGCAGCACCTTAGTGGGCTATATCGAGGCAGGCGATCGCCGTATGATGATGAGATGAGAAGACTGTGAGTCTGGTACATGCCCTATTAATTCAGGGATGCCCAGGGTCTTTCAGTTGCCTAGCATAGAACACTGGATACAACCCGCCTCCATTTAATGTCCCATGGGCTCGGACTAAATTGACTTCCGGGGTGGGATTCGAACCCACGCCCTCAGAGCCAGTGGTTGTGCAAACAAGCAGCAAAGTTGATATTATAAGATATGTTTTGCCTGAATATGTTCATGCAGAAAAGTCTAGTTAGTTACAACCTGGAAAAATGTTACTTCTATAATTGTTTTTATCGACACTGGTTAAAAACTGCCTGAATTGAAAACTGCCTGAATAGTGAACACTCTAAAAAATGTCGGGACAAAATTGGCTTTTTAAGATTCAAAATGGTTTCTTGAAAAACCAAATTTCAATGCAAAAAACCAACATTGATTTTTAAAAAAATCCATTTTGAATCTAAAAAACAAATTTTGTCTGAAATTTTTTAGAGTGTGGTCATTCCCATGGCAGCCACGAATAATCTATGTCCTGCAAAAACAGGATAAATTAGATATTATCTGAATAATGTGTGAATATGTTATATCATGAAAATATGTTTTGTTTTTAATTTTAGGGAGATTCTCCACCCTGGCTCATGTGCAGATGGTGACGCTGTGTTCAGCATAATTTTCTTCAGTCTTTTCTTTGCCATCAACGTCCAAACTGGAGGTGGCGAAAGATACTTCTCGAGATTCTTCTTCAAGTTCACGCAAAGTAGTTTTGGTTACGACGAGACCCAAGCTGCAAATATCTTGTCATTATTCTGGCTATGTTTCAGTCTTGGAAGAGCTGCTAATCTTGTGGCTGTACATTTCTTGTCACCTGTAGTGATTATGTTGATCTTGGCTGTTGGAAATTTAAGCTGTGGAACATTGTTTGCTTTTGTGGCGATAAACGACGAACTTGCACTTCGCATCGTTTGCTGCTTCTTGGGTAAGACTTTATGGTATAAAATGACAATTTTAGATAGCTTAGTGATATATATGTCATGCGAAAGGACTCAATATATTTAAATAACCTAAAAGCTAATGTTTAAAAGAAATAGAACAGAATGGGAAATGTTCGACTTTCATCAAAAATATTAAAAAAATTAATGAAAATACCCAGGATTCTCTCGATGGAAAATGCTTACTCTACTTGTAAAAAACTAGTAAAGCCCATTGAAAGCACAGAAACTGATAAGGGAATAAACAGGTGAATGGATATTCTGACAGGATGTTGATGAAAAGTTGTTAGTGAAGTACAGTATTTCTATTAGATTAAGAGGGCATTACATTAGAAATGAGACAGTGACATGCTAGCGGTCAGGAGACTTTGTAAACAGGGAGTTATTGGGCCAGAAAAGATGATGCTCCTACATTTTGACAGTGCTGCCTTGTGGCATAACATTTGTGGGGCGAAACATTTCTGAGCCAGCAGGTGATTTGCATAAGCGGAGCTGTAATGGAGACAGAGCGAAGTAGGTTTGATGTTAGAGACAAAGAATAAACAGCAAAGAAAACAGCAATTAATGATGTCATCAGAAGAAGAAAAGGGTGAAAGAAGGGTAGGTGAAGTGTGTAGGGGAAGGACAGGCCTGTGGAGGTAGCTTTCCTTGCACAACTATCCTATGACCTGGGATGACCTCATTTGCGTGTCATTAGCATATTTAGTTTGAATGTATATATAGATATATAGATAGATGAATGTATATATATAGATGTATCTTTTATAATAGTCTATCTGTTACTATCAACAACAGCTGAATTCCCCATGACAACAGAATTCGCCACATCAATTAAAAGGCTAAATTATTTGAACATGTTCTACTCCCTACCCTAGGCTGGAGTATACAAGGCAAAAATATCTACATCCTGAAGTCATAGATAAGAGCACCTGTTATAAAAGTTTGAAGTGGTTTAAAATTAGCTATTGTGACTAGCTTTTAAAACTGTCATGACAAATTCAGCTGTTGTTGCGAAGTTCACCATCACCAACAGTGCTCCCTCCACAAAAGTTGGAGGTTGAGCTGCCCCGGCTGATCCGGTGTACACCAGCACAACAGAAGCAAGCAAGCAAAGCAAGCAAGTAATTTGCTAAACTGCGAATAATCCAAATCTTCTTTTCAGGATTTTTCTTATCACCTTTGTTTCCCACTGGTTTGGTCTGGGCCAATCTATACATTCATGTGACTGCTGTTGGTGTTTCTCTGGGATATGTGGCTACTGCTACTGGAGATCTGGTTTATCAGGTAATTTGAAAAAAATAATTTTTAGATACAATGCCACTGTAAAAAACTCTCACAAGTGTAAAATCAGAATTTGCCATTTGAGGATTCACGCAACGTTTATAATTCTATGTTCATAAGAAAAAGATAGTTAAGATATTTAGTTTTGGATCCAGATTAACTGTATGTGACATTCATGTCATCTTGCATTGACTGCATTTTGGCATAAACAAAACTGTCGCCTTGTTTATTGTTAGGCGTCACCACATGTATGATGTCAGTGCTTTAGCTTATCAGTGGTGACACCTAACTTTAAAATGGTAGTGTCGATTCCTTTGGGGCTGCAAGAGCAGATTCCTCAACACTTTTGCCAAAAAAGGTTAAACATCAGAACTGCCAGCAATTTTAGCCTTAAAGATAAAAGAGTGACTTGAAAAGTACATGGTGGTTATAGTGCTTGTCAAATGTATGATACATCGAGGACGCTCTGGATTGGGGTTTCGGTCCCCTTGTCCCTTGCCTATATATTACTTTTGAATTTCCTTTCCCTTTGCAAGTATTCTCATTGAATTTTCAATTCCCTGCTCCTCACCTGTGGAAGTGATTTTGTGTGTGACTCCCAAAAGTCTCCAGTGTCCCTTTTTGGACATTTTACTTTTCCAGTCACAGTAAGGGTCAACCAGATGATCTTTGGGAGGGAGGGGTTTCAGCTATGGATTTTTGGTGAAAAAAAAGTTTGTTTCCCACTTGACACTGAAAAAAATGTTTGTTCAGTACATGTAAAAATAAGAAAAATGTGTTTAGTCCCGAAGCTAGGACACCGTAATGTTAAAATTGTGGAATAAGTCTGTTGCTAGGTGGCATGAGAAAAAAATTATCTGTCCACGATTCGCAAATGAAAAAAACAGTTCGTCCAAGGGGTAAAATTCATAGCCTCCTCCAACTATCGTCTGGTCGGCCCTTAACCCCCTATCCAGCTGAGAAGCAAAAGCATAGTGTAAAAGAGACCCCTTTTTCAGCTTTCAGTGTATCTGATTCATCTGGTCTTAACAACAGCAAGGTCATGTACACGCCTCAGACATTACGTCAAAAGTTATCTTTTTTAACTGACCTGCTTTTTATAATAATATATCCCCTAGAACGGGGTAAAGTTGGCAATCCGGGGGAGGTTGGCAAGCTATTCTAACCCACTTAAGGGAAGAAATGCCTACTTTCCTGACTGACATGGGTTTTTTGGCAAAGTTGCCACCTGTGCCAGTGAGGAAAGTAGGCATTTCTGTCATTCGGCAGATTAAAATAGGTTGCCAACTTTCCCCCCCCCCCCTCCGTTTGTCAACTTTACCCCTTTTTTCGCTTGTTTTCAAAACACTTTTTGTTTTCTTTTTCAGTACCTTGGAGGCTACTTATTTGATTCTCTTGGCCCAGATACATTTGTGTACATCATCTTCGTCTATTCGGTTCTTTTAGCTTTCTTCATCATTGTCGCTCAGATAGTTTCTTCAAAACATGGCAGGCGAGTTTCTAAACCAAATTCGAATACAGACAAAGAGGAAAATGCTGTTGTCGTTGTGACCATTTCTAATTTTTCAGATGAGCTAAAACAAAAATTATAATGATTGGTTATTGTAATTTCTAGTAGGCTTTAGAACTCAATTGCTTGCTGTGTCATGTACTTTGCAAATATCATGCAGTATTTTCCTTTTTTAATAGTTTCATAATTATACGTATAGTAGAGCATGATACAATATATTGAGCCTACTTACTACGCTGTTCTGTGAGCGTCCACATGCATGGTGCTTTATGTTTGTTAGCCTATCTACTTAGCTCTCAATTTTCATTCTCATATAACATTGTAAAACATTTGATCAGTTCATTTGAATAATAAAGCTAAACTTCTCTCTGTGTTATCATTGCTTGTGACAATGTCTCTACTGCCATTGTGTCTAATATCAAGTACTTCTAAGAAGACTTTGGATATTCCAAATAGCACTATGGGGATATTTGAAAAGGTCAAATATCCCCCAAGATGCTATTTGGATATTTCATCAGACCCTATTTCATCAGATGATATTCCATCAGATGATTTGCCTGAACAACTTAAGCTTTGGCTGACCATATGGAGCTTTGGCAGCTGCCAATTCTTCTCTGGTCCTACTGTGACGTTACCATGCTAAAGTAGAGTCGCTTGTCTTTGTTGGCAAAAACATACAATGTTTGGAGCCCTGAAACTTACTGATTTCGGGGATCCAAATTATGAAAGTTGGGGGATTTTTCAGACAACACCTGAATTTTATTACCTGCCATTAAAAATTCATCTAAGACTTATGTAGCCGCCAGAAACATTGTTTGTTTGAACATAAACGATCGCGAATTTCATGTGCGTCATGCTGTTAACTTTTTTTGCAAAACATGCATGCTGTCTTCACAACCCTGAAACTCAAAAGTCATAGCCCGGAAATTTACGAAAAGTTAAGGAATGGTTTAGTCAATATCTAAATTTTATCACTTGCTTTCCAGAATTTATCTACAATATTTATAGCAGTCAATAAGACCGTTTCTTTAAACGTAAAAGATCGTGATTTTCATTTGCGTCACCCTGTCAACTTTTTTGGAAAACAAGCGATGTTCAGATGACTGAAACTCAAAAACTATGACTAGAAAAATTATGAAAGTCAGGAGATATTTCATTCAACACCTGTATTTTATCAGCATATTTTCAAGATTCATCTACGATTTTTTTTTTTTAAGCACTCAAGGCCGTTTCTATAAACATAAAAGATCGCGATTTTCATTTGCGTCTTGCTGCTTACTTTTTTCAAAACATGCAATGTTCAGAGGCCTGAAACTCAAATACCATGTATAGGAAAATTATGAAAATCGGGATATATTTCAGTCAACACTTCAATATTATCATCTGTTTTTCAGAATGCATCTACGATTTTTTTAAGCAGTCAAAAAGGCTGTTTCTATAAGCATAAAAGATAGCGATTTTCATTTGCGCCAAGCTGCTAACTTTTTTGTAAAACATGCAATGTTCAGATGCCTGAAACTCGAGAAGGATCCATAGGAAAATTGTGAAAGTTGGGAGATACTTCAGTCAACACTTGAATTTTATCATCAGTTTTTCAGAATTCATCTATGATTTTTTTAAGCAGTCAATGCAGGCCGTGTCTATAAGCGTAAAAGCTCGCGATTTTCATTTGCGCAATGCTGTCAACTTTTTTGCAAGACATGTAATTTTCAGAGGCCTTTTTAAAAACCTTCACACTGGTATTATAATGGTCATAGAGGCTTAAAAAACATGTATTTCATAACATTTGGCATATATATTTTTTATGAATGTGGACATGCATGTAGGCCTATATTATTCAAGAACTAAGCACTAGCAGGTGTCTCAACCCATCCCTGGCAGTTCGAACTGATTGACAATGACTTCCTTTGAGAAAAGATCAGAAATTTCATGAGACAGGCTAATTTAAGTAAATTTGGTTAAATAGACATTTTTCACCCACTTGTCACCAGATGTCTCTTCTGTCCCTGTGCTGCACCTCAATGCCTTCTTGTGTTGTAGAAGAGATGGCTGTCAAATATATTGTGACAAAGTTTCTAACATAGCACATTAGAACTTTTGGAAAAGATCAGTAGAAAATGTGGCTTGGTTGCTTTTTTAGGATATTTGTTAGGGATATTGGCAAAGCATGGTGAGGGGAGTAGATATTCTGACAAAAACCTATTTTAGTGTATGGCATGCAAAAGGCAGCCCGATTTGCAAATCGGGCATGTAGAACTATCGGCCGTAACAATCATGTGTCCCATTGTCATTTTTGGAATTATTTTCAAGTCCCTATAGGTGCAGCCAAAAATTAGCACAGGGCAGGATATTTTTAGATAAGACCTATAGTCCTATACGCTGTAAATTCAAAAAGATTGGATTATTATTAGTTCCAGACAATAAACATATCCCCGAGTGTCATAAGCATCTGAAGCTGCCACCTAGCCCCTTGAAACAAGTCTGAAAAGTTAGTACCCCCTCGAGCAAAACTCCCATCCCCACCAGTCATAAATTCTGAATCTGAGTGGTCCCTTAAGGGATCTGAAGACAGTTGATGGAAGCCCAGGATAGCTGAGGGAATATAATTTCGGGTCAAAACTGGTTTTTTAAATGGAAAATGTCTTTTTGAAAAACCAAACTTCCATGCAAAAACCAACATGGATTAAAAAAAAAAAAACATTTTTGATTTTAAAAAAAAACACTTTTGTCCCGAATTGTTTTAGAGTGGCAGCATTTGAGGGATAGCATCTGACTGAAAAATGATACAAAAAGGATGCTCAAGCCATGAACTTATAATTTATTAGTTTACAGTTTCCTATTATCCTATAGCACATATTTGACAGCATAGATCTAAAGAAATATTAAGCCGTATCAATCTAGAAAGAATATGTATTTGGTAGCTTTGAAAATGTATCTTTTGAACCAGTATTATTAATACATTGATATTTTGTTAAAACAGTGTAGTGTACTACATGCAAGTTAAATGTGAAAATGTTTAGTAACCCGTCCACTATGATATATAAAGAGCAGGACTGTGTACAGTGTTTATATTTTAAACATACACTTAAATATTGAAAGATAACATATAGATATAGATATAATGACAATAAACAGCAAATGAGGATTTTTTTGGTTTCTCGAGACATAGCGCCAAAAGCTGTGCAAATGATCTCACTTGACGTTAAATTCATAAAATGTTTTGAAGTGTATGTCTGTCTATGTCTGTCTATTTCATTTGTATGTATTTGTTGCTGGTTTATGCCCCATGCTTGTATTTGTCCCAAGCTACTGTGATAGTTTTTATAAGAAATATTAATGTTCTGCACAAATTATAACAGTGATTGTCAGTTATAAAAATATTTTCACTTCCACATTTTAAAAAGTTTCTCCGGAGTATGGGCAGACCAAAAATAATACATTTTGCATCTGCTCAGCAGTTTTCCTTGCTGATCAAGTCATGTAGTTTCAAGGTTTTGCAGAGAGAGGGCGCTGTGAGTCCGCATTAGAGGTGGCAGCACTGCTTGGGCGGGAATCCAAATTGCTCGTTTGCCTTGACTGCATCGAATAGACGGATGGTTGACGACTCAATGGGGTTGAACTGCGTGATTTCTCGTCCTCTATGTCTATGAAATCTTTGTCATTCTTAAGGGGTTCATCTTCAGGCTTCTTTTTGCTGCAAAAAAGGGCATACGAGATTTAGGTGTTGTTTAACAATATGCTTGAAGATTTAAAATTTGCCTTTCAGATAAATTTTCTACCACTTGATTTAATAACAAAAGTATTTGTGCCAAAAGATACACTTCTCATGATGGGCTTTATTAGGAGCTAGGTTGGGTATTTACAGTGAATGAAATGATCATATTTTTACCACTTGTTTGCATGCAACATAAAGCCGTATAACATAATGAATATAACACCAGTTCGCATGTATGCACATGAAGGGTACTTTGGACAGGAGGACACCCGAATGAGGTGAAGGATGGTTGAAAGTGGTAAATGTGGTGCTGGAAAGGAATGGATCTGTAATTGAATTATGCTGAAGCCCTTGCATGTGTCATCCCCTTGTGGGAATGAAGAAAAATCCACGATAGGTCAAGTTATTGAAAGAATAAGGGAAGAAAAATAGGTCAGTAGAAGAAGAATGATTGAAGAGGTTTGAAAGTGGCAGCATTCATGACAGAGAATGATTGTTTAGTGCCTGGGAAGAGTGGGAGAGAGACAGGGGTGACAAAGACCTTGGTCCAAGCAAGGCAGGAACCCTGGTGCTACACTTAAATATAGGTGTATTTTTTTTATTATTATTTTTTTTACTTTGTATACTAAATTTATTATTTTCCATATATTATGTCATATTTTTACAAAAGGGTGGTCTCTCTGCAGCGACAAATAGTCTTTGAGAGGTCTCCCTTCCCATTACATATAATATTTAAAAGAACAATAATTGTTGTAAATTATGGGAAAATAAACAAAAATCTGAATCTGAATCTGAGTCTACAGATTTAAAAGTACTCACTTAATGCAGGACTTGCATCTGTCCTTGAGAGAGGCTCCTTCACAGAGGTGACTCTCTGACCTGTAGCAGATGCAGATGATGGCCACCAGGGAAAAGATGATCGCCAGGGGGAGCCACAGCATCAACTGTTCTCTTCTGCAAGAAGCATGTATTTAAAAAGCAATTTATCAGCAATTCATGTTTGAATGACTGTTAAAAACTGTTTTAAAAGATAATAGAAAATTGTTATTGGTAATCCTGGTGTAGGTACCTCGCAAAAAAATCAGATTCAGAACTTTATGTCAGCAAATACATTGTGATGGCAATTATCCAAAATTGATTAATGTTTCTTTGTTTAAGAATTTTAATGAGAATAAATACTTGATTTTTCAATTTACACTTCGAGTATAATTTCGTCATCGTCAAAACCTGTAATAAAACTGAATATCTTAACAGCCGCACTGTAGAGTAGGGAAGAGCGGGGCACAGTGAGACAGCAGGCACAGTGAGACAGTGAGTCTGGTGTGGTAGTGTTCCCCTTCTATTAACATAATTTTATTAACATATTAACATATTAACCGTAAAGTACACCTTGCATTATCAAAAAAAATTGTATTGGGCCTTTG
Source organism: Platynereis dumerilii (assembly GCA_026936325.1). Classification (NCBI taxonomy): domain Eukaryota; kingdom Metazoa; phylum Annelida; class Polychaeta; order Phyllodocida; family Nereididae; genus Platynereis; species Platynereis dumerilii. Next base: position 27,885,248 of record JAPTHN010000010.1, read on the forward strand.
TTTCTGATTAGTAAATTTAAGCCATATTCATTGAATGCCAGACCCACGTACAGGTACTGTAACCCTTGAATTCAACCTACTTGTTTTTGGCGGCCTGAGTCTCACAACATGTGTACTCTTCATCTTTTTCGCAGCATTCGGGTTTCTTGGGGTCTTCGCAGTAATAAATGTTTACTGGTTCATCGGGTCCTTCTGTGTCTTTCAAGCATTTTCCAGGACGTTCTGTTGTAACCTGTGCAGCTGAAATGTATTGTAACATAATCCATTATAATTTTATTCTTTGCAAGATGGATGTCAGAATCCTCCAAATCAATGTCGATAATATCTAGCTTATACTTAAAGCAAGAAAATCAATGATAAATGTTTTCACTATTTTGAAAAGCCGTAGAATAGCGTAGGGCAAGACTATTCTGTGGTAATATCATCAAATATTGTGAAATGCCATGCGGATGTTGCTATTTCTTGTTTTGCAGATTATGACAAGATGTGCAGATTTGGTGGGTAAAAGTTTGTTTTCCTACCGCTCTAAGGTTCGGGCGTCATTCGGAGAGTGATGGTTTGGCCACATTTTGCTATCTGATTGGCCACATTTTGCTATCTGATTGTGCAAAAGAGAGTACATGTAAGTGCTGTTTAATCTCTATGGGGAAGACCAATTACTATCGGGGAGGGGGGGGGTTGAAGTCTTTTTGAAATACAAAATTTCTTGCTCAGGTTTAGCGAAATACTAAATCATTTCTGGATTGGCTTTTCTTAAAGGAGGCCCTGGATTTAGAAATATTCAGGGAGTTTACACACTTGAAATGAATAATTATGGCTGCCGTAACTGCAAAATAAATAATTTCCTGAAGAGGAAATCCTCAATTATTAAATGCTCGCCCCTAATTAGCGTCTTGGATGTTTAAAAGTTGAATGATATCGGTGCATTTCATGCAAACTTTTGACTTGCACAGTGTTTTGAACATTGAGTAAAGTATACAGAAAAATTCTGTTCACAGCATCTAGAAAGTGCCACTGATTCACTATGCTCCTTGATTCATATTGTTCACACTCCCCTACACTAGTGCTGAGTTTGCAGCACTCATTTTAAAATGATTGAGACATTATTGAACATTGAAAATCCGTTTGTGACCCGTATATGTCGGGTCAGTCTGTCTGATCTACATATATATATATATGAATAATTTTTGGAGATTTCATGTTTGGAATAATGCGAATCAGAATCAGACTTGAAAACCATGGATTGAGAAAAGCACAAACAGGGAAGATTTCAACAATTTAAAAAATAAAAATGCTAGCATACAATTGTTTAAACAGTTTTGTTAACAACCCTATTGATTATGCTAGCCATTTTTGTTATTTAGCGTCTCAGATCTTCTTGAGGCAAAGTTGGCTGTTAGGACAAAAAATATGCAGTATTCTCAGTTTTCCATAATGTCAATAAAAAGGATTCTATCGGAATTGTGCATAAGACCAATTTTTTTTCCTTAGGCAGAAAATATCTTTGGACAGTCGATCCGAGAAGCTGAAAATGATATATACATTCAGCTCAGGGGCGTGTCTAGACTTGGCCTCGGGGGGGGGGGGGGGGCATTACATCGTTTGAATATGGGGTTCTCCATGGCATTTCCTATCTCTTCCATGTTAATTTTGGGCTATCGCCCAATGCCCCCCTTAAATTTTTATATGCATATTGCCCTTTTTGCAAGAAGTAATGACATGGCTAAAATTTACTCCTTTCCTGATTGAACTTGAACTTTACCGCCTTTATTTTCACCAATAATACACGTACAGAAGCACAAAAGTGAACAGAAGTGAGAGAAAGGGGAAAAAAATCATAACCATTGGTGAGAGACCTCTAAAAGACAAAATTATATGTTGCTTTAAATTGAGAGCCCGAAATTAGGATTGATCCTCCTCCTTCCTATCTCTCATATAGAAAGCTCTAAATGGCACTTGTGGCTATTCTATCACAATTCCAATGTAACGGCGAGACAATGATGTGGCAGTTGGTGAAATAACTGAATAATTTCAACAACACTTGCCTTTAAACAGGATGTTTATATATATGTATCAGTTATAAAAGTTCATGTCTTGTCAAGTACTGGACATTCAAAATCGATTTTGTGCACTGAGCAATAGTACTTTCATGAATATTTGATCGCACTTCCCGAGAGGTCCGTTTAAAAATGCATAATTCTTTTACTTCAAAAGAAGAAATTGATTGATTTACATCTACTGCAAAATTCTACAAAGGGACAGCCAAAAGAAGCAAGATCATGCAGAAGAGTTGTTTGGTGGTAACAACTGTAACTAACCATATTTATAGCTTCTGTGCAAGTAAAAGTACTGCATATTGTATGGCCACAATGCACGTTTATCTGAAATGCGGTTTCATGTGTCTGAATCAATATTCAGAGACAGAGATTTTTCGAAGAAGTTACCCAACAGCCAGTTGCGTATACAATTTTTTTTTCGTACACAAATAACAGTGGCTATTAGGGTGGATCGTCTCCCCTCTAAAAATGAAAAAAATTGAAATATTCATTTGCACTTCTGCTATATTATTCCTTTGCCCATAGAAACATATTCTGCAAAATTTCAATAAGATCGGATGCAGCTTTTGGGTGGCACTTCTGTAACAATGTTGAGTCCAAAATTGTCAAAAAATGATGCTTTGAAAAGTCGCGGTTAGGAATATCTAGCTTATGGTTGGCTGTATGATTTCAATTCATATACCATTATTCTTGGAAGAAAGTTGTCTTTAATTTTAATGGTAGAAAGCTATATGTCTGAAAATGCTTAAGTTTTTTGGAAAGCCATAATTAAGTTTCTGACTATTATGACAAAATATTGGAAAAAATCAACTTAAAAGGTCAACTTCTGCCTAACTTTCACGTAATCATTAGAGTAAAACATATGGAACACTTTGCTGAAGAATGTAGGAAATGTAATATTCTTTTCTAGATAATTATTCATCAAATTCAAATGTGCACATTTTCATAAATTACATGTAAATATTAGAAATACAACAGTGCATTGAAACACCGTTCTGTCTCTCTTTTTCCTCTTACTACATCATAATGTAATCAAGGTTTTATCAGATGATGTAGTAGATCATATCCCCACTTTGTACACTTCTTTGAGTTTCCAGAGTCTTATTAACATCCTTTTTATTTATTTATTGCATTTTACTGGATAAAAAAGAAAATATCTCCACTCAATTCCGCCTTCTATTTAATGCAAACTATTGATGTTGGTATTCAGATTAAAGGTCTCTTTCAAAGAAATCTAACTGGACCAAAATCATTTCAATTAAAATTGACAATATTATTAATAACCGCGAATCGCTAAAATATGACCTAATACTGAAAATTCAAGGTTGTTGTGCCCCTCTTTGGCATTAGAATTTTTTCCTAAAAATTTGCCGGGCTTCTTTTATGATAGAGTAGCGCGGGGCATGCAGCCCCCCTTAACTTCGAGGAACGATTTGACCTACTTTTTGTGGTCGATTATTTGAATGCTTATGCTGTCAGGAAGGGATCACTTAACTCTACTCATAACTAGTGAAACAAACGTCTACCAATTTTAATAAAGGAGTTACGGCCCTTTTTGTAAAAAAATTAAAATGGCCTTCTTACCCCACCCATCGGGCAAGAAGCCCCCCTATTATAATCCTATGGAAATTTTTTTTGCGAGCGCATTCAGCTTGAAAGTTATTTCTTGGGGTTCTTCTATCATTTTTAAGGCATTCTATTCACTTTTTCTGAATTTCAGAATTCTTCTGTTCATACATTTATTTTTAATATTTTTTGCCCTTTTTCAATTTCGGCCAAAATGTTTTCTATTTCAATTAGCTATTCTATCAAGATTTAAGGTAAAGCACACATTGTTAAATGGTTCCTGGATCAGCTTTGAGGCCTCAGCGAAGGGGGCCCCATGCCCCATACCATGCGGGGCCTCTCGCCCCAAACCCACATCTTTTAATTTGACCTCTATATTTTGAGCTAAAATGCAAAAAACATGATCCAAATCATATTTATGTGATGGTCATAAAGTGAAGCAATGCAGATATCCATTATACTTTTAAAAATTTCCAAAGTTATTTCTGACAACCACTTTCAAAGAATTAATCAAAGTTACAAAAACCATGCACCTTTTTTTGTTTCTGTAATTACGAGTATGGTTTGGAGCTGAATGCCTTGAAAATTTGTGACGTCACCTAAAAAGCCTTTAGGTTCAATCCTATCAATAAGAAAAAGCACCAAAAATGTAAGTTTAGAAATAACTCTGGGGGGGCTTCTCACCTAACCCGGGCTTCTTGCCCCGACCCACTCTACAAGGGAACAATCACGCAAAAGTGCATGATGTTTTGAAGATATAGGGGCAGACGATGTACCCTAGTGGCTATGTTTAATGACCTGCATTGTATCGTACTCGTAATGTTCAATTTACCTCTTTTACTATCTTCCCACTTGTGCACAATTCGTTACAAGGTAATATATAAATAAAATGTGGAGTGAATGAAAACGTTGTATTCAATCCTTAAAAAATTAGTGAAGATTCAATTCCTAGCCCTCGGATGGGGAAAAACAGGCCCGTAGGCTGCCCTGTGATTGGGGGGGTGATGACAGAGACTAAAGCGGACCAAACTGAAGCCAACGGTTTTCTGATTGTCTGAGACGAATTCTGAGCAGTTTTGATGGTAAAAAATGATGCCACGCAGAATGAAATTGCAACATCAATGTTTTGTAATGTTTGACTTTCACATGTGATGGATCAATCAATCGATACTTTTATTTAGTAACAGCGAGTATTTCAAGGCTATATATATATAACACTAGCCATAGGGCCTGATAGTGGAACTCTCCTTTTTCTGCTCTCTGACGTCCCCGCGCACATTAAAACTTTTTCCTGAAACAAGCCGCCATTTTGTACCATTGCGAGTCGTTTGAGGTTGTATTCTGGGGTCCATAACACACTTTAATCAGCCTGACAACTCTGGGTTTGCCCAACTGAGTCAACTTTTGGACCTAATCTATGGATCCCACTAGTGTTACGATACATTGCCATGGATTTAGAAGTGTTCTGGAATTGGGAAAACCCGGCCCCATTGACAATTGACAACAGGCCGATGGTTCCGGAAATTTTTTTGTGTGCGCAGGGACTCCGAAGAGCTGGAAAAAGGAGAGTTCCACTACCATGCCCAGCCCACGGCAGCAACCAACAGAATTTGGTCAATGATTTTTAAAGGTCAAGATAGCAGAGGGCAGCATCACTGAAATTCACAGGTGCCCCCCTGCAGTGATGTTATCTGACCCGGCGACAAGGTGGACCTTAACATGTGCGCCTCAGTCTTTTCATGTTTGGCAATTTTGGTCCACTTTAGTCTGAAAATTTGGCAACTGTCAGATGTCATCACAGTCTATAACAATGACGATTGCTGGTCAACTAGGCGACAGACAACTAGGCTACAACACTACCTACTAGTAGGCGACAACCAACTAGGTGATACACCACTACTAACTAGGCTACACTTTTTGGACAACTAGGTGACAGCAGATACCATCCAGGTGACACATATTTTATTGGGGATACCAACCAGGTGACAGGACACCTCCAATGGTGGTCAATTAGGAAATGTATTGTCACCTAGTTGGATGTGTTTTGTGAACTAGTGTCACCTAGTTGGAAGTGCTGTGTACACGTAAATCTGTGTAACCCAGTTGGAACTGTTTGTCACCTAGTTTGAACTGGCATGATATTTCCAAATTTCTTGTCAGTTGGTACTGACAGGTGTTGCCTAGTTGGTTTCTCGCCTAGTTGACTGTACACCAACAATGACGCCTGACCAATTTCTTCTTTAGTGAATTTATATTTAAATAATTTATTTGAATACCAGGGCCAGACTTCCAATATTGGGGCCAGACTTCAATTAGCTACTGAGGCCAGACTTTGTTTCTTCATTTTTATGGTTTGGGTTGAACTCCTTGGCCAGTGGGGGGGGGGGGGGTGACCCATCACCCCCTTACCCCCCCCCCTAGCCTACGGGCCTGAAAAACAGCAAAGGTGGTGCAGTTTTGGTCTAATTTTGCAGGCATGCACTAAGCTAAATTGCACACTCTAAAAACAAGTGTTGTTATTTTAACACCAAAATAAACACTTTTTGGTTACACTTTTTAAACATGTTGAAGTGTTTATATTCATAAAGATAAACATGTTGAGGTGTTTATGAATTATAAACACGACAACACCTTAATGAGCTTGTTACACTTTTTAAACACTTCAACATGTCTTTGACTCTTGAAGTGTTTTAAAATAAACACTAGGTGTTTATCTTTATGAAGGGAGAAGAAGCGTTGATCTGAAACGGTCATTGAGATCAGTCGGATTAGAAACACCAAACAGTTGTATACAAACACACAGTAATCACCACAAGCAATCTCTGCTAATCAGGTCTAATTATACTGCATCTAGTTTGTGAAAAATAGCATATATGCATAGTATGATTGTATCTGTTTTGCCCCAAAGTAAATGCACTCAAAAATTCAAATAGATAGTAAGGAAATTTAAAATGGCATCTTTGTTAAATTTATATAGTATTATTTTGCTAACTTCCAAGCAGAGTGAGGGTATTGTTTCCGTGTGACTGTCTGTCTGCCTGTCTGAAGGATTGTCTGTCAGTCTATCGAGGGCATTTCCTTAGGGCAAAAATACTCCTGGAAAAATATTGCCCCACAAAGGTGAAGTACAGTAAGAGCTGATTTTACTTGCCTTTGTATGCCTTAACAGCAAAGAGGGGGGCCTATGAAATGAAGTAATAAAACGCCGAAAATACAGTTATGTTCAAAAGTCTCGAGCCACATCCAAATTTTTATGCTTGATTTCCAAACTACGTTTTGAGTCCAAATGATGTTGCATTCTTATTAGTATAGTGTTCAGGAATGTTTCTCCAAGATCCATTTAAAAAAAACATTTATGAGTACTTGTATGGAGATGCTTAGGAAGGGAAAGATGGAGAGGAGGGTCATGTGTGCTCAAAGGGAATGTAAAACAAAGAAAAATTGTGGGTTGCCTCAACACTTTTGCACAGCACTGTAAAAAAACCTCCTTCAATCAAATTTTGGTATTTTGTGTTCCCACTTTTGCTTAAGCAGGTTAAAAAGGTAAAGTACATAATCTGACTTACTTCACTGGGAAGAGGATCTCAGCTCAGTTGGTAATGCTCTGGACTTCAATGCAATTGCTGGTTCCTGGGTCTTATTCAAGCTCTGGCCATGTCACCATCGGGTATACTATGTAGGACAGCAGTTTCAATCAACCTTCTCATCATTGCTGTGCCCTGCTCCTGTCCTAATTACAATAGTCTGTCAAAATGCATGAATACATGATGTAAAGCCTTAATCATTTATCTAGGTTGATAGAATTTCAACAAGGTTCAACGATTGACGAAAAGCAAAACTAAATTATTGTTTATAGCTTGAAAATGAAAATTATTACATTGATCCCAGAGTCAATGACATTGTGTTTCATACAGTAAAACACATGCCATAAAGCAAGTATGACAATTTCTTGTTGATGTCTGACTTTTTTATCACCTGTTGGGGTTTTTGCCAAATATGGTCGTATTAAAACCACACACCCAAACTCAGGTTTTCATTCTAAAGCTTGCCCTATTGGTAATGAAAACCAGGAAATAAGCACTGCAGCTTTATTAATACCTGACATTAATATTATTTTTGTAGAATTATGTGCTCTTTATAGAAAATATGAATGCTTCATATGACACTGTCTTCTAAGAGTTCTACATTGAACACTCATTTTAAGCATTGCAGAAAAAAACTTTAAAAGTGAAAGTGACCAGCCTCGCTTGCATCATCAAGTTAAGCAGAACTGCCACTAGTTTTGCTTTCAGAGAATTATTGGAAGCTTCAGATCTGCATCCCAGGAAAGTCTATGCAATGCATCATTGAAGCATTGAGAAACAGGCCAAGCTGTGCAACTACTTGTTTGAAGCTCATCTTCATAGAAAATCAACAAAAGGTGTCAGTAATTTCACAATTTAATAATTCCAATTTTTCATTATTGAAATATTACAAGGATGCGTCAGACTCTGTAGCAACAAAGAGAATCTTTTTAAGTGGGCATGCAAAATATATGTTTTACTGGTTCAACTCAACATAAAATAAATGTAATTTGCAAAACTGTAGGATAATATGTAGGATATTTGTCGGTCCTACTTTTAGATGACACTTCGCCACAAAACTACCGCTTGCAAATAATACAATTTTATATTTCAAAATTATGTAAGCAACCAAAATTTGTTCAGTGTAACAACAGTGAATGTATATTTTTTACAACAACAATTGAATGTTAGTTCCTCCGATGAAAACCTGGCATAAAAGTAATAAGATCGTATTTTTTACTTCATATATTGATATGCGCTCAAATGTTTATAAGAATAATATGCATAACACAGGACAAATCAGAGCATTGAAAATCAGGTGAATGCTCATCTGTCCTTTTGTGGATAAGGTTCAAGGTGTCTTTGTCAAATTGTCACAGAAGTAAAAATAAAGAAATGTTCCATTAAGTCAGTATCGCTTATTTGCATCGAAGAAGGCAGATCTGCGCTACGATGAGTATTTTATCTCAAGTAATAAAAACACCATAATCACGACCAAAAACGTCAAGATGACGACGTAGATGATGCAGATGACCCGTAAGATACCAATGATGCATAGAACCTGTAATGATAGAAAAGAAATTATTTAAACAAATGGTGGGTAATTATTTTTTTTAGAAAGAAATAAAAGTTAAAAGTTCTGTCCATTTGTACGGCAAAATTGAAAATTGCCGTTATTATTAAAGTTTACCTGAGCAATAAAAGAGAGATACATGGGAGCCTTTAATATGTTATGCATTTATCCAATGATTGGCAAATTGTGCTTAAGGGTTGAATTTTATGAGAAAACATCCAGTTAGTCTGGTATTCCTAATGTGCACTAAGTAATTATGCAACAACAGGACTTACTAGGAACCAGTCAATCCCTGAATATGAAGTGTTCATTATAATTATGACAAAGGGAACTAAAAATAACTTTAAAAATTAAATAAATGTTTACCTTCTATATTGGAGAAGTGGCGAGTGATGTTTCTTGTTTTTCCCTTTTTATTTCACATGTCATCCATAACCTGTAACAATTAGCAGTCATGTCACATTGTGCAATTTTGAATTTGTAAATGTGGGGGAGACCGCGGTATGTTGTGCCACAGGGTAAGTTGTGCCCCCACCCCCACTATTGGGGTAAAAATTAAGAACTGGGTAAAAAAGCAATAGGTCAACATCATTATGCACCTAGAAAAAAACTGTCAACTGTAAAGCTATGGAAAGCTACACTCATAAATTAAATTTTTCTTGAAAACCTGATGTAACGAGGACCGACATTCTTGTTTCTCAGTCATTTGGTATTTGTAATAAGATGAAGTGTTTCGGGTAGGATGGAGTTAGAAGGTATATCTAGACATTGTTTTGAAAGATTTCATCTTGCATGGTTGATTTATTTTTGACAACCGGTTTTCTCCAGAAATCAATACGGGCTAATTTGTGCCGTTTGGATTGGCGTGAGTTTGTGCCTATGAGGCTATGATATAACATAGGATTTAATTGTCATTAATCGTTTTCTGTTTACAAGTAAGTTAGAAAGTGTTATACCCCCTTCTAAACTAAAAACATTCGAGTTTTTGCATAATTTTGAATTGTTGCGTAAGATGGCTATTAAGTGTTGGATTAGTTTCATGTAGCATATCAGCCATATGCTAAAGCCAGATACAAATGATCTATCTGAAGAAACAGGTGAAATACAGGGATACTGGAAGGAAAGGCGGGCAGCAGGGGCGGTCGGATGAAAAAGGGTATATTCATGTCAATTTTGCATAACAACATTTAAAAAGACTGTCAATAATAATTTTGATAATAAAATTATTATAATGTTTTTTAATTAGATCAAAAGGACACACCGTGCCCCCCTTGGACAAGGGCAGGAGGGGCAATTGCCCCCTCCACCCCCTTGTTCTGGCACCCTTGGTGAAATACAAGGTTCTTCTGGAATAAACCTAAGGAACAACTCGCCCATCATGCAGCACAACTTATCCGAGCATTGGGCCAAGCTGTGCCACTTGACCTAATTTTTTTAAATGCTTACTATGATCTTCCCAATGGTGATGACATCATAAAAGTCATTCCAACCAGATTTGAGAAATAATTACCTTTTTGTGACAATTCTCGATGATTTCCAATCACAATTTCTTCATCCAGTGAAAATACCTCCATAGTTTAAAAAGGAACATTTTCTTCCTGAAAAACATGAGATACATAATGAATCTGCATCATACATTGTTTGTTTGTGTTTTACGCCTCTGCAGCACCTTAGTGGGCTATATCGAGGCAGGCGATCACCGTATGATGATGAGATGAGAAGGCTGTGAGTCTGCCAATACCCTATTAATTCAGGGATGCCCAGGGTCTTTCAGTTGCCCCAGCATAGAATACTGGATACAACCCGCCTCAATGGTGAGATTTGAACCCACACCCTCAAAGCCAGTTGACAAGCGCACTTACCAATCAGGCCACGGGGGAACTCTATCTGCATCATATAGCATTTGACCTTACTTCAATGTTTTAAAAATATTATATCATCAGAAACAACCTACATTAGTAAACCCGCGGGTTCTTGTTCAGGTTAAATTTTGATTACACAGTAGACATCTCTCCAACTGGATTTATCAGAAGAAGCCACCAATATTATATTAGGCAAGCCAGGGATTCCCCAATTTAATTTTGGTGACATATTAGACACATTTCTTACCAGATTTTAGATATAATCACCTTTTTGTGACAGTTTTCCATGGGCTGCTATTACAATTCATCCAGTGAAAAAACCTCCACAGTTTGAAAACAGACATTTTCTTCCTGAAAAAACATAATATTATACATTTAATGAATCTGCATCATTTAGCATTAGACCATACTTAAAAGTTAAATCATCTAAATCAGGCAAGCCGCGGGTTCCTGTTCAGGTTCAATTGTGACAACGCTTTACATTGATTGATGGTTGATTGGGCTTTACGTACTGTATTAATGCAATTGGTAAGCTAATTAGGGTAGGAGGAGGACAAGGCAATGAGGTGAAGGATGATTGAAACAGCCTTCCAACTTAGGCCAAGGTAACCCAACAAGAGCTGCATTCAAACCCTGGACCTAGCGATTGGCAGCCCAGCATGGTACCACTAGACCAACCCCCCCCCCCCCCCCCCCGTTGACATATAAGACATCTCTCCAACTATATTTATTAGAAGAAACCACCTGTCTTAGGCAACCCGGAGGTTCTTGTTTAGGTTAAATTTTGACAACATATTAAAAACCTTTCCACCCAGACTTTAGAAATAATTACCTTTTGTGACACTTTTCCAAGTATTACAATACTTCATCCAGTGAAAATACCTCCAGAGTTGATAAACGAACATTTTCTTCCTGAAAAACATGAGATACATAATGAATCTGCATCATATAGCTATTGACCTTGCTTAAAACGTAAATATTATATCAGCCGCAACAACCTACATTAGGCAACCCACTGGTTCTTGTTCAGGTTAAATTTCCATGACACAGTAGACATCTCTCCTACTGGATTTATCAGAAGAAGCCGCCTACATTAGGCAACTCTGAGATTCTAGCCTGGATTAAATTTTTAGAGACATTAGACACCTTTCTGACCAGATTATACATATAATGTTAACGATAATGATATTCTTTATTTTAGCCTCAAAAAGAGAAACTCTTTTTGGTTTTTACAGTGCAAGTTAACAAGTGTAAAACATAAAACATACAAAACAATCATGAAATAATCACCATTTTATGGCAGTTTTCCATGGTTTGAACTTTCAATTTCTTAAACCGGTGAAAAACCTCCAGGGTGTAAAAACTGACATTTCCTGCCTGAAAAAACACAAGATACATAATGAATCTGCATCATTTAGCATTTGACCATACTTAAAAGTTAATCATTTTAATAGAAAACACCTAGATCAGGCAAGCCGTGGGTTCCAGTTCAGGTTAAATTTTGACAACACGTTAGATTGGCGGATGGATGATTGGGGCTTTATGTCCTGTATTAACGCACTCGGTAGGCTAATTATGGCAGGAGGAGGACATGGCAATGAGATGAAGGATGAATGAAACAGCCATCAAACATAGGCCAAGGTGACCCAACTAGAGCTGGATTCCAACCCTGGACTGAGCGATTGGAAGCCCAGCACGCTACCACTAGACCAACCCTCACTCTCCCCGGACATGTAAGACGTCTCTCCAACTATATTTATCACAAGAAGCCACCTGAATTAGGCAACCCGTAGCTTCTTGTTTAGGTTGAATTTTTTTGACATATTACACACATTTCTAACCAGACTTTAAAAATAATCACCTTTTTGTGGCAGTACTCCATGATTCACAATTATGATTTCTTCATCCAGTGAAAAGATACCTCCAGACTTTGAAAACTGGAATTTTCTTCCTGAAATACATTAGGTACAAAATGAATCTGAATTCATTTTGCATCATAAACCACCTGAATAAGGCAACCCACCGGTTCTTGTTCAAGAAAAATGTTGCCGACATATTAAACACCCTTTCAACCAGATTTTAGAAATAATCACCTTTTAGTGGAAGTTCACTTTGACTTGCAATTCCAATTTCTTCATCCAATGAAAAAAATTCCTGAATTTGGAAACTGGCATTTTCTTTCTGAAAAACATATTTTAGAGTACATAAAGAATCTGCACCATTTAGCATTTGGCCTTACTTAAATCCCACATCAGTAGAAACCACAGGCAACCTGGGGGTTCTTGTTCAGGTTGAATCTTGGTGACATATATTAGACACCTTTTCAACCCCATTTAAAAATAATCACAGGGCTAGACCCCCTGGACTTGCTCCAACCCCCTTCCCCCTCGCCGCTGGACCTCCCCCTTTCAAATTTCCTGGATCCACCCTTGTGACAGAATCCTTCGCAAAACAATATTTGACATAGGCACCTGACATTCACAAAGTATATATAGATAGTTTTTTACAAAGATTTACATTGCATATTTAAAAGATTCTGTAATTAGTGTCAATGAAAACTGTTTTAAGAGTATTTATATTTGAAAATAAATATTATCTTTCTAACATTTCAATATGACAGCTTTACAACACTGAGCACAGTTGTCTTGATTAATAAAATAAGGATATTTGCTTATTTTAAGAACTTACCTTGTCAAAACTTTGGTTATAAGACTTCTTATGGGTCCCACATAGCTCAAACAATCAAACATTGAACAGAATCAACAGCTTTTTGAAAGTGGCTAACATTCACCTTCATGGCTGAGCGAACGTTTCTGTTGATAAATGCATTAAGTTTGAAGCTTAAGTGCTTGATTATGTGTTTATGATTAGACACATCATAAACACTAGTGTTTATGAAACTTAGAATTTTTTTTCAACTTGGACTTTTTACATTATAAAAGCACACAAAATTCGTGCTGGTTGGCAAAAATGCCTGATTCTATATTCTGACAATATATGTATATGAAAAAATTGATTTTGTCTTAATTTTCTTTACATAGTAATATACCTTCCCAACTGGCTTAAAATTTTCTAAGTCCCATTAACACTTCAGCTTGTCCTGCATAAACACCATAGTGTTTTTGTTTTAACACTATGGTGTCTATTTTCAATCACCTAAGTGAATATAAACACTATAACATGTTTATGACCCAACACTATTTTTTAGAGTGCAGTGCCGTAAATTTGGGTAAAGTTGGCAATCCGTGGTAAAATTGGCAGGCCATTTTGACCCACTTAATGCCAATGGCTGAAACGCCAACTTTTTCCCACTGATACGTATGGCAACTTTGCCTAAGATACCTGTGTCAGTGAGGAAATTTGGCATTTCTTCCATTAAGTTTGTCAAAATAGCGTGCCAACTTTACCCCGGATTGCGAACTTTACCCCGTTCTACAACATCAAATCATTCGACATTCTTTAAATTAGGCCAATTTAGGTGTATGTAAGTGAAGCCTTATCCTCAACAGCAAATATGAAAAAACCTGGTTGTGCGAAGATTGACGTTTAGTGTCCGCGCGTATATTATAAATCTGGCAAATATTCATACAATATCTTAATAAACAGTGTAAAACAGATACCAACCTGCCATTTGAAGCCATGATGTCATGTAAAGGACGACACAAATCAACACTGGGGTTGATATGTACCCCATGGCGAAAGTCTTTTTACCCTTCTTCCTTAGTCTTCTTCTGTTTTCTCAAATGACACGAAATCTCATGACTGTTCTCTGGTGTACTCTTTTCTAAATTGATTTTGCAAGACTCTTTCAACAATTGCTGCCAACAGAAAATGAAGCATAATATTGATTTCTGCATATGCAAAGCATCCACACATATGTGATGGGACAGCACTGTGTCGTATATCTACTGGGTTGGCATAGAGATATTGATCATGCACTACAATGATGCATCAATTATTCATGAATGCTGTTATAGTCATGTTAATAAATGACAATTCTGAATACAGTGCATATTTTCAAATCATCTCCATATTGTTGTGAAAGTTAAATAAAATCAATTCAAATTTTAATTTTACTTTATCCCACTTGTATTGCAGATTTTGCAGTATGGCGTGTCTTTACAATATTTAGCAGTAGGTTAGTCTTACCTGATGTTTAACGAACTAATTTAATTGCAGTTTAGCTAAAGATGGCAAAATGCATTTATGATTAAACTAAATCAAACCTCTAAACATAGAAGCTTCGCATTTCCAATTCTGAATCACCACTTTTTAAAATCTTAATTAATGCAACTCCAAGGAGCGCACAACGTAAACACTATGTTGCCAATTGGTGGAGGCCTCATCTTTTGTGACGCAGAAATGTATGGTATAAATTATGTTGCCACAACGTAAACACAACATTGACATTTCTTCTCTAGAACATCACATCCTAACATCATAAAAAATTTTGCTATTTTTTTTTCAACTTAGCTACCACAATAAATCCAACTACCGCCCCCCCTCCCCAGACTTGCTACACAATGATTGTTGATTTAGTTAATAATTTATATCATCTTGAAATTGGGATAAGGATAAGGAATTCTTTATTACAGTGACAAGTGATACATTTTTAAAAAATGGGCAATTAATTACGTAAGTATACAATACACACAACATTCACAAGGTCCTGATACGGCCTTATTTGTCCCACTGAAACTATATATATTAGGTATAAGATGTATATAATTATATATAACTAACAAATCTGGTATATTTACCACACTCTATAATTCAATAGAGAAAGTCAACTGTATCCTGTCTTTAATAATTAGCTGCTCAGTAACACACACTTGTTTTTCTCGCCATAGAAACCTCATTGATTTTTCTATAGCTGTGATTTCGTCTAGAGTATTTTCATAACATCACAATGCTTTATCATTTATTACAACTTATACCATTCGAAACCTCTGTCAGCCAATCATGTGCCAGTATTGCAGGGAAATAATTCCCATATTCTTTGTTGTCCAGTTATCCTCTCATGTTTGACTTTTTGAGTGTTTGTCTCATGGTATAAGCCGGTTATTCACCATTGGATCAGGAATATGTGTTTATCACACCTTGGGCTAAAGCCCTCGGGTGATAAATCACATATTCCCTCTCCCGTGGTGAATAACCTATACTTATACTGAAACGTTTCAGAAGATAAATGTATTTTCCAGGCTCGAATTAACTAGATTAGATCATCATTACAGCCAATTTCATAATTGTATAGACATTGAACCTGAATGTATATTTTTTCTAGACATGTTGATTGTTGATCTGTAGGGAAAAGTGATGTCATAATTTCTTTGAAGTCTCTATTCCTCATACATTGTAATTATATAATATGTGTCCAAGAAAACGAAAAACAGACGGAATGTCTAGTTGTCTACAATTTTGAAAAGAGCTGTATTAGTGACAGATAACTGTCATCTGCCTAATTCACTCTTGTTAATACAGTGCCGCCTGTAAGTAAGTGAAACACATGACATTTTGCCATTGCATCAATGCTAAACATCCCTAGCCAAACTGCTTGTGGAGGCATGAATTCTCATCGGATGAAAGGGAAACAAAGTGGTCATAAAGGCTGATGTGTGAGGCAAGTGGGATAAAAATAGCAATCAATTTTCTTTGCTGTAGTCGGAGATAGGTATGGGTCAAAGTCTTTGATAAGTAAGTGAACCACCCTTGCCTATGTTTAAACATTGGGCCTGCGTTTCAATTACTTATCAAAGACTTTGACCCATACCTAACTCCAACTACAGGAGAGAAAATTGACTGCTATTTTTATCCCACATGCCTCACATATCGGCCTTTATGACCCAAAATGTTTTCCTCTCATCGGATGAGAATTCGTCCTTCCAGAAGCATTTTGGTTAAGGATGTTTAACATTGATGCAATGGCACAATATCATGCGTTTCACTTACTTACAGGCGGCACTGTATATGCTGCTACATTCATTTTGTGGAAAAGGCGCTGAGATGACCGAACTCAATAATCAATGTCACTTTTGAATAGATGTAGAATTACTTAGCAACAAGTAAATTATAGAAAATGTTTCGAAGGTAGACATTAGGCCTATGTAGACACATATTGATTGTGTAGACTAAAAATACTATTTTGTATTTGTATTTGTATACAATACAAACAAACAAAAAAGCACAGATTTAAATGTGTCTTATTGACAGATATAGATAGAGATAGTTTTCTAATAAATTCAAGAAAGGAAATGTCGATAGAAATGTAAATGTTCAAGTAGCATGAAAAATATTTGATTCTTCACAATTAATGCCAACTCATCCTCATAAAGTATGATCATTGGTATGGGGAACAGTAGCAAAAATACAATTGAAGAATGCTCAAAAAGAGCAATTTCTTGGTTCAGTGTGAATAATATGCAAGCAAACGCTAAGAAGTTTCAGTGTATGACACTCCAGAGGCAGTCAAAATCTGACAGCATCACATTTAATATTGACAATGAGGCTATTGCGCCTTCTGAGAGTATCAAAATTTTAGGCGTGCATCTCGACAAAGATTTTTCTTTTGTCAAGCATGTCCCACATTTATGTAAGATGACGGCTAAACAAGTAAACATTCTTGGAAGATTAACAAAGCAACTAAACCAAGACAGTAAGCTAAAAATTCTAAACAGCTTCATTCTTTCAAACTTTAACTATTGCTCACTTGTTTATCATGAAAGTGGCTCAAGAAATGAACGAAAGCTTGAAAAATTCAAGAAAGGACATTAAGAGCAGTTTTCAATGATTTCCAATCGGCTTACACCTCTCTTCTGAAACAAGCTATTTACATAGCAATAGAAGTAAGAAGCTATTAGAACATGTCTACAAGGTAATTCACAACTTATCACCCCTCTTTGCTTCTGATTACTATGAGATAAAGAAATTAGGTTATGATCTGAGACAAAAACTTCTTATTCACCAACCTAACTTTAATACGGTGCGATATGGAAAAAACTCTTTGACGTATAAGGCCAGTAAATTGTGGAATGCATCTCCAAATTCAATTACAAATGAAAGTGAGTTCAAGTCATTTAAAATAGCACTAAGTAAACACGTTTTTTGAGTAATCTCGCATTTGCCCTCCTGTCTTTGATATGTTGTTTTGGTTATTTTATGCTGAAAAGGTTTTTTAAGGTTTTCTATTTTATCAATTTTTAAATTATTAGATGTTTTTAATGCTGTTATGATTACTCACGAAATTAACTATTTTTAGTCAATTTACGTGATTTTTGTCTAATATGTAATTTTCATCTGTATATACCCATAACTGTATCCCTTCATTTGTATATACTTACACATCGTTTTTAATATGTCGGCAAAAAGCACTTGTGCTTATGTTGTATGCTTTGTGATATCCGACGTTAAATAAAGATTACTTTACTTTACTTTATAAGGGTCAAAATTTGAAAACCTTGAAATTTCAGCTGAAAAAATTTTTGGTTCCAGAAATGCCTTTTAAAGTTTGCGTTGGGTGGGTCAAACAATCAGCTATCACTGCACTTTCATGTCCAACGGTCAAAATGCCCGGCTGATCTGTACTGAGGTGATAAACATAGCTGTAATGTTTTTTGATTGTCATTAAAATCACCCTTCTAACTAAAAAATCCTAACCACTTAGGGCTAAAAAATCTATTGCCAATGATTAGGCAAGTTGCTTGCACATTTTGGGCCAACTTCCAGGTCTCTAGTGCCAATTATTTTTGAGAAACTGCTTTGATCAATTAAGGTGACTCAAGCGTGGTACACTGCACATACTTCTGAGCAGCCTGGTTGCCTAGCAACACAGCGTCACCACTGCTGCGGGCCCTGAAAAAGTTGTGACATTACCATTTTCTGCTCTCTTTTTTTTTACAGCATGGCAGCCAGTAATTGGCTATTTAAATAAGATCTAATGCAGCTAGAAGCAAAATTATTTTTTTATTGAATGCAATTTTTAAAAAAATCTGTATGATCGTTTTCCTAAAATTTGATTACTGCCAAAATTGACGCATGCAAAATCTGCAATTAATTAGTGTGTTGGTGCCCTTTGAGCTCTTACAGAAAAAGGTATTTTAACCTTTTTCTTCAAATTTGTGGCAAATGTATTGGTTTACATCCATTGGAAGACATTTCTGACATTTTTGTGTGACAGATGCATGTAATGCTTTATTCTGTGGTACATAACCAAAAACTCAATTTATAACTTTTAAGCAGTCGTCAGGCCAAACATGCTGTTGCCATGGCAACCAAACGAGTTGGTGAAATATTTTTATTTTTCATTTTTGGAATCAATTGGTCCCATAGAGTACCTGTGCAAAATTTTAGAAAAATCTGTATGATCAAACTACCATACATGAGTCACCTTAAAATACCAAAATAAGTGTTTCATTAGCATCATGCCTATAACTTGAAATCCGTACCACTTAGGGCTGAATAATGAATTACCAACAAATAGGAAAGTGGCTTTTGTGCACACATTGAGCTATATTTCAGGTCTCTATGACCAATAGTCATTGAGATAGAACATGTCCTTGAACCAGAAATTTACAAAAACAAACAAAAATACTCTTTTCATCAATAGTTTGGATTCTGAATAATAAAAATGATCTCCACTACTTCCTCCAGTGCCCAGTGTCTTTACTAAACCATATTTCAGATGATAGACAATAGTAAAATGTTACTGGCACCCCATATTTGGTTAGTTGTTTCAGAGAAGCATCAAACTTCATACTAAGCATGTCAGATGCAGGGAAAATGCAAAAATGTTATGTAATAGTCTGTTGAAACATTTATTGACAATATATATTCAACTAATTTTAACTCCAGTCACCTACAACAAAATTTTAGTGAGGTAAAGGCAATAAGCCATTTTTGACATGATGCTAATGACAGCGTGATGCTAATGATAATTACAGTAAAAATCTTTGCAGGGACCAGTGGAAAACTGGCAGTCTGGCAATATGTGCATTCAATGACCTTATGAGCACTAGATACATGTTCACAGTGATTTTGGTCAAGAAATATGTAGTCAAAATAGAGTAGCAAGGTGTTTGCTAATGACAAATTGAGATAGGACGACTGACATGCCGACAGAAATACTCTAATATGTTGGTTTACATAAATGATACAGAGCTACAGATAGTTCAATTATTTCCTTGGGTTCTCAGACAACATCAGACACAAGGTTTTCTCACAGAATGCGTGTCCCTTTAATTTTTATTACGAAACAAATCCGGCGTGACGCAATATTGGAGACATCGACACAACAACCTCCTGCTCTTATACAGAATATTATTTCAGCTATTGGTGACCAGATTTTAGAAGACTGACAGTCAAGTCTCCATGTATGGAAGAGTCTAATTGAATTAGGATCATGTACTAGTTATTGTGATACGATCTTTCAAAGAAAATGTTGTTGGAAACAGGCCATTTTCAGGGGGTTGGCCACTTCAATGCTATTTTTGGATGGGATAAAAATATTCTGCCGCATATTTTTGGTGTTAAAAGTTTTGCTAATATCCTTGTCTATGACAAATGTCAACAAGAGGTCCTCTATTGGGCTTTCTGCCATCATGAATTATTGTTAAACACCGGAGACAAGAATTTCAGACTTATCAAATTTTGACCCATAAATGTGTTTTAGCTCTGATTTTGTATGGTTTCATCTGAGTGGATATCTCTAGATTAATATTTATTGTGTTTTATGACTTATAAAACTGAATATGTGCGCAAACTTGTAATGAATCTTTAGTTCATAAGTCCAAAGGAATATGTTGAGCCATAATCACTGATTGGAAATTTCAAAAGGTAAACATGCATGCAAGAAATGGGCAGGGAAGGGCACCCCTGGGACTGTTTGTGCCAATTTTGTGCTCTAGCATCAAAGTTAGAGCGGAGCCTCGAAGGCCCCTGTGGACCATGGGAAGGTTAAAAGGACTGTATGCCACATTTGACTTTCAGAGCTGGTAGGAGCCAGTCGAAGCTTAAAACAATTAACTTCCATTCATATAAAAACATGCATTGCACTGGCAAATTATAATCAATAGTGTACTGTATTTCACTGTGTTTTATTCGGACTTTGGCACATTCAATACATTACAATACAAAATGGACATAATACTAGCAATAGCAGAGATACAACAATAAATAAATTAATAGCAAGAAATGAAAAAAAGCACATATACAAAAATACAAATAGCAAAGACAAAACTTTCAATATTGATCAAAATATTGAAGGTGACTAGGCAAAGAATTGGGCGAGAAAATACATGTTGTACATAGAAGTGAAAGTATAAAAAATATGTGGCTTTTTGGCAAGTTTTACGTTCACAACAGATTTTCAACAAAACTCTATGTAAAGTTTCACAATAAACTCAAAAATTAACAGAAAAATATACATGTATACATTGCAACACAGTGGAGTGCAGCAAATGGTTTTGAGAGTCATGGAAACTTTAATATTTTGATTGAGACATAATGACCTTCGTACTCACTATTCAAAAAAATTAATGAACGCATAATTTGTACATGGATGTATCAATTGGTGAAAAAGCAAAACCTGTCATAATATTTTGATACAAGCAAAAACACAAAGTAGAATCTTGCAAATAATTTACAATCAGAGTCAATATGGTAAAATAAAAAAGTTATCTATGGTTTTACTGTTTCACCCGCATGTCCGGCAGCATAATGATCTATTGGAACGGCAATATTGAGGACCGCACCAAGTTCTCATGTCACCATATTCACACCCTGAAAAACATTTATAAAATTTTGATCAATCAAATATCCGATAAAATTAATGGATGATTGGCGCCTCATGTCCTGTGTTTATGCACTTGGCATGATATATGAAATAAGTTTACATTCAATAATAAAATTATTTTCATTGAACAAAGACATTTTTAGATAGAATTAAAAAATTACCAGCAGGTCCAGTTTTTTTCCTATTACAGGTCGCGCAGCACGTATCTTCGGTCACAGCATTGTAACAATAACTGTCAGGAATTGTTGCACACCATGACGCCTTGTCTTTGCAATCTGAAAAGAGTTCACAATAATGGTACAGGAAACACTGCTAACAATGCAAACAAAAAACATTATGATGGATGGATGAGGAGAGCCAAGTTTAGTTGAGGGAGGCCCAGTTTAGTTGAGGGAAGTAGCATTTAGTTGAGGGAAGCCGAGTTTAGTTGAGGGAAGTCAAGTTTATTTGAGGGATGTCTAGTTTAGTTGAGGGAAGCGATGTCGAGTTTAGTTGAGGGAAGTCAAGTTTTGTTAAGGGAAGCTGAGTTTAGTTGAGGGAAACGAGTTTAGTTGAGGGATGTCGACTTGTCGAGTTTGGTTGAGGGTAGTGGAAGACGTTTGTGGCTAGGTGAGGGAATTTGAGGGTAGTTGAGGGTAAAAGAGGTTAAGTTGCGGGCGTGGAGTTCATGAGAGGGTGTAGGGGGTGTATCCTGCCATGAGGCCTATATGATCGGGGCCAACTGGGGTTTACATCCTGCATTTACGAACCGAGGAGGCAACGGTGAACATGCGGAGACCACGACAAAGAGGCATAGGATGAAAAATCAGCCATACCAAATAGACCCAAATATTTACCCAGCTAGAGCTGGATGGAACCTGGGAACAAGTGTCAAGATGCCAAGCACACTATCACTTACTTAACAGCCTGGCCAAGAATAAAGAAATAAAGCAACACATTCCATAAACCATTTTCTCTCAATAGAAAGCAGTATTTTATCAATGAGCGAGAAACACATCTGAAATTCGATCATCACTTACTACTTGGCGGTGTCTCTGGTCTTGAGGTGGCCGGTTTAGAAGTTGGTACGATCATACAAGACATGCAACAGGTCTTTTTAACTGTCTCTGATTGGCAGTTGTCTATGGATTTCACATAACTAGAGCACCATGATGCCATATCTCCATATTTGCAATCTGGATGGAAAGCAAGAAAATTACCAAAAATTAAAATAAAAGTAAAAAACACACAAAATTGAGATTTCTTAACAATGACAACTTCAATTAGGTACAAAAATCCTTAAATAAAAGAGTTAAATTTGGAATTCTTAATACTAATTCCAAGTGGTGTGTTAAAGACAAATTTTAGAGTGCTTATTCATAGGAGAACCATTCATTTTCAAAATACAAAATGTTATTTAATTTACACAGAAACACCAAGTGTTTTGTCTGTCTGTCTGTCTGTCAATCTCAATAAGTCTGTACGTTTGTCAGTCACCCACCTTGTGAAGTAGTGCGAAATTTTGAGCAGGTGCGACAGCAAGTTTGGTCCGAGCTGTAGCATCCGCTAGAGTGTATTCGGGAACACCAACTTGCTTTGTCAAGGCATGCTGAGAGAAAATAAAATGATTCTTGATGCTAAAGAGTTATAAAGATTATCAAATAAATCCAAAAATAGCTTGAAGTGGCAGCAGGTATACAGCATTAAATATTATGAAAACAAATGTCTCAAATATTCGTAATTCAAGATTTTTGATTTTTTTAAACTTTTTATAAATTATGTAAAATGTAAAATATCTTAAGTCACTTTAAAATTTATTAAATATGTGATAGATGCTGCTGCACTCATTGTGACTCATGCATTTATTGTAAAATTTTCTCATACACTCAATTTCTTTACAATACATTCATACATTCAGTTGTATTTTAATTTTGTTTCTTGCAAATGTATCTAAATATTGCATCTGTGCATACACAATATATTGATGAATTTGATGTATATTAATTTAAGAAGAAAAGTGCACTGGGCGTCTGTGCAATAAAGAACAGGAAGATTGTGAATAATTTATTAACATGCTGAATAGAGTTGAACAACATATAAGCCAGCGGCACAGCTGCAACAGTAATCCAGCACAAATAGATTTTAAATACCAAATGTTTCCTCTTGAGTGGTATATTTTTGCTTTTCCCTATATAATAAGTTTCATCCAATTTTATTGTCCCTTCAACAACCCATGCAATGTCAACCACAACAGGTCTTCAAAGCAAATTAAGACTTTTCCAATGGTACAGGATTGTATCAACGCCCCAAGTGGCACACGGCATAAACTAGACATTGCTATTTGGTGGAGGGCTGTTCTGTTGGTCATATAGATATGTATGGTAGAGATTATGTTGCCACAACATGAACATGACGTAGGGATTTTTTAAAACATTGCCACGACGTCGCAAGCTAACGTCAAACCCTTGACATTGCCTCACAATGTTGTAAAAACGTTGCCACAATGGTGCATGCCAACGTCATATCTTTGATGTTGCTTCACAACGTTGTTGCTACACAATTTCTACCATACAATTCATTTGACGTACAGGGTGACGCTGTTGCAAAATTGCTGCAACGTAGATGTAGGGGCTTAACATGGGTCATCCTAAAATGATTAAGTCACTTTACTGATATTGTGTCAGTGTTGAACATGAATTATATCAGACAACTGAGGTAATGTTATAACCTGACTCAATTTCTTTTTAATTATTCCTGTTAGAAGATAAGTTATAGGAGTAACCTGATTTGGATAATTTGTATTGCGTAGAATGCCGTTGATACAATCAGGTACAAGCCCCATGCCAAATTAATGATTTACTTACTTGGACTGACAGGAACACTAGATGGAGTTTCAGGTCGGATGGTTGGTTGCTGGAATACATTTCTGCAGGTGTAGCAGCAGTCCTGCCTGGCGGTTACTGAATTGCAGTCGGACTGACTGCAGTATCTAGATCGGTCACCATATTCACAGCCTGCAGTAAAGGAATAAAAAGAAAGGTGATACATCCTTCCTTGTATTTATATTGACAATAATTATTTTAGAGAGTGGCACGACCATACTTCCAACTTCAATAATCACTTGAATGTAGTGTCCCTTCCATCATACCAATTTAATCTATTTTTTTTCTTGAAGTGAAAGTGATCCAGATCCTCCCTTTTAGAAAAATCGATGAGGTTGAGACAAAAAATATTGTACTCAGTACTACACATGGAGTACATTACAAAATTTATATTTGTCAATTGTAAAGTGAGGCATGTAGATTCACTTACTTTCTAAAACCTAAATTTGTAAATAATTTTTTCATTTGTATGCATGTACACTATCTTCTGTACTAAAATCATTCTGTTTCGATCATTAGCACTTGCCACATCATTTAACTTCCATCAAATATGAATGAAATTATTTGAGTTTGACTTTGAATTAAATCTCATACAAATTTGAAATAGGTTATTCACCTAGGGAGAGGGAATATGTGATTCGTCCAGACTGTTTCCGCCCAAGGTGTGATAAACACAAATTCCTGATCCCATGGTGAACAACCGGCTTATACCATGAGACAAGCACACAAACAGTCAAACATGAGAGATAAATGAACAACAAATATTATGGGATTTATTGCAGAGAAATACTGGCTAGTGATTGGCTGACAGAGGTGTCAAATGGTTAATGTCTCTTACCCGTTATTCCAGTCTCATGTCTCTCGCAGGTGTCACAGCACTGGTTCTTAATGTTGCTCTCGTAACAACGACTCCGGACTTGACGGGCGCACCAGGAAACTTTGTCCCCATATGGGCAATCTATAAGCAAAAATTAAGTAGTGGGCCATTTAAAAAAAAAGGGAAAATATAGATGATGTTTCTGAAATGTAGGTAACTAGGCCTAGCCCTCCATTAAACTGAATGATTCGTATCAAGTTTAAAGATACCTCAATCAGTCTGTAGCGTATTTCAATTGCAACTGAACAATTATGGATGCATAGCACTTACTAGGCTTGGCATTATTCCTTCTATCTGCACATGTTTTACAGCAGGTGGAGTCTTGATAGGTGTAACAGGACGATAGTTTAGAACCTGGGCACCAGGTGGCTTTGTCTCCATACTCACATCCTAAAAATAGGAAAAGGAAAATATAATGTGACTGTAACAACCCATTTACTTATCATGTACTTTACAAGTACATGTAGTCAGATAATTGCGGAAAATAAACTGGCAAATTTGGATGGAAAATCGCATTAATTCTGATATAATGAATTCATTAATATTCCTCTAAAATTATGCAAAATGTCATTTTCAGGTATAATATTTGTCACATAGACAGTCATATCATGCAGCCCAGTGATAATTTGAAAAAGAAATTTTACCTGTTTTTCCAGTATGGATGTTGGCGCACGTCTTGCAGCACATTTCTTGGGTGCTCTTGGAATAGCAATCGTAACTTGAAATAGACTTGCAATAAGTGCTCTTGTCACCATATTTGCAGTCTGAAAATTAAAGAAAATGACCTTAGAATATAACACAATTACAAACAAGGTACAACAACAACCTCTACTTGAGGCAGCACTCCATTCCAAGGCCAAATTTCACTGTCAGCATCCGCCGGTCTTGCTAATTTTGCGACACCTATCGAGTGAGTGAATTCGGCAAGATCTTTGGGGATGGAACCAGAATTTGGAACCACCCCCGGAATATGCATGAACTGAGGAAATCGCGAGGGTGATGTATGTGTGACATCATTTTCATAATTTCCACATAGGATCAGTGCTTCGACAGGTTTTGGAGATCGGAAGTTCGGTGAGCACCTTCGTCGCCGAAGGCACAATCTGCAGACAATCTAGGATGAGCACCAAACTAGGTTGAATTCGGCAACAGCAATCATTTGCTGCTTTTTAAAAGTTTCTCGAATTATGGAGATTTGGCTGCATGCCAAAGGGTCTGGTCTTGACAATATCAGCAACAAAGTTACCAGCTAACACATCTGAAGTGAAATCAATCCTTAAGTATGTTGATATGGATTATGACGCCTGGCTGAATACAGGCTAGCCAAGTTCTACAGAAGGAAAATGTCTGCATTGTTTCAAACCCCATGTAGGGAATCAAACATTTTTTCCAATAAACCTTCAAGAGAAAATCCCAGCTGGATGTCTTTGTGGATGCTCAGCTGTACTCACCTAATCCACCTAACTTTCTAGCTTGTAGTAGAATGGGTTATGTTTCCAAAGATAACTCACCAGGATTACTGTCATCCATAACTCTTGCGCACGACTCGCAACAATCTCCGGCCACGTTCTCTTTGTAACATTCAAAGGGAGAATCTCGGGTGATCTGATGACATGTCCTGCCATCAAGGAATCTTCCTTTGAAGTCACCGTTCCTGCAGAATTCTGTGAAAACCAAATCAAAATTTAAAGCGTAAGAAAAAAAAAAAATTTATTCAAATAATAATAAATAAGTAAGAGAAGCTATTGGTGATTCTATATCATGTATTATGTACTGACCTTCTCCACTTGGAGCTTTTGCATTGAAGACACAGTCACCACTCTGACACCACTGGAATTAAACAAACATTCAATTCAATTCAAGTTTTTTCTAAGCAATTTTAATCTTTCAGTTGCCAAGTATTAACATGATTATATGACAGACTTTTATAATAAAGCAACAATATCTCTCACAAAGTATGTCTCTCAAGGAACCATCCAGTCTGCATAAAAGAAGTAAGACATGAAAATAAACTTTAAAAATATTTTGTTTGGTCGGAAGATGACCTTTATTTCGATGAACAAGTGGAACTGACATCCAAGGTGAACAATGTACAGTAAGTAGTCAATTTTTTTAAATTTTCAGATTTTGTTTTCTGAGAGACGAAAGACTGATGCCATTAACCTGGTTAAAAATACATCTCAGTATTAACACAATAGTGTTATTTTCTTTTTGAGCTTTTGTGTTTGCTGCATAAAACATCAGACAGGATCTTAATTAAATTACACTCAATAATTTTAGGTTTTTGATCTTGCATGTCATTACCTTCATATTTCCACACGGGGTGCCCGCTGCCGCCCTCTGTTCCGTTCTTCCGAAGCAAGTTCTGCTTCTTGGGTCATAGCAGTACATCTTTCGGCATACTCCTAAATCTTTAAGATGACCCTAAACACATGAAATTCAAAAACATAAGTAGAGCAATAATAATGTGAGTTTTGATAAAAATAAATTGTTGGCTGTTGGCTCATTTTCAAAACTACAAACATGTCTGAGCAATGGTCAGTAAATGTCGACTCTGTATCTAACTGCTAAAAGCATTGGCCCAACTGCAAAACATTAAAAGTTTCACTAACTTACAGGCTGCACAGTAGATATTTAAGCTGATATGGCTGACTCACCCCACAGTAGTAAGACTCCTTTCCAAAGACTTGCTTGCACTGTTGCTCAAGTGTGTATTTCTCACCAGGGAGCACTAAAAGGCTTGTGTCCAGCTCCCCCTGGCTGAATTCAGTGGCACCTCTCTGCAGCATGCAGTTCTTGTTGTTACTGGTTCATAAAAGATGAACAAAAGGTGAGTTAGCTGAACCTTACAGCCTTTCACTTTGATAAAGAAAAAATGAGGACCAGTTCACTGTGATAAAAGCACTTTGTGACTCATGATAGCTGATGAAGTGTCAACTCCACTTTCAACATGGGAAACATGGAGGTAGTTTTATTAGTCCTGATCAAGGGAAAGCCATTAGACTTGTCCTTACTAATTTTGGATTGAAAATCAGATGCATAATCCTTTGGTTTGACTGTCACCAACAAGAAGCATATGTGTTCTTAAATCAAATTAACATTAAAAGTATTGGGTATGATCATGACAAATCATCAGTATGATGACACACAAAGTGCCATTTTCACAGTGCAACAATAAACTCTTTTTCGGTATCAAAGTGAACAGCTGTAATAACCAAGGTCAATTTTCTTTACTCAGCAAGGTCTCGAGTGCACTGCACTGACAGGTGTGTGTATTCCAAATTGTACATCAGGATATTATGGAATTTTTGCCTTTATGCGTGCTTTGTGCAGGCCAGAATAGAAATTATTTTGTCTTATATATACATAAAATCAACTTTTTAACATAAGTTTGACGGATTTGTGTTGGTTTTCTTACAGATTTAAAAGAAGAATGTAGTCCCTGAATGAATTCCTGGAGCAGTATGAGAAAGTAAAAGCATTCTTGTAGTTGGAATCGGTCAGCTCAGTAGGGGCAGACGCCATGATATACTGGTCTTGGAATCTGCAGCTATTGCCCTGGCTGTCGTGGTATGAACCAAGGCTGAAATAAACAAAAGACAAATAATGAAAATAACGTGCGAGCACTTTCAGCGTTGATTAATTCATTTGGTGATTTTTGTCTGCTCATCATTTAAGTTAAAGTGTTTTTCATTGAAAGTGCAAGTACACTTACTTGAATAGCTGGCCCTGTGCCAACTCTATAGGATGACCTTTGATCTGTGAAAGCCCATTTACTTTCTTTATTAATTTTAAGTTGGCTATGGTAGGCTGCCACAATCCTTTCTACACTAGTTAAAATATCGATGAGGCTGAATGATAAGTTTGAATGAGATTGGTCAGGAGGTGCCCTAGCAAGCGGTCATAATTTTTGGTAAAATTTCTTCAGGAGGGCCCCGCCATCAGCTCCACTAGACACGCTTCTGATAAGGGTGTGTTGCTGTAAGGACTCCAAAACATTGAGCCTATACATTAAAGGCCAAAACGGTGTTGTCGGAGTGGTCTTGGACACTCTTTGTCTAACATTTAACAAGTACTACACCTATATTTACAGCCAAACACTTTGATATAGAATTAGAGTGGACTGTGGCACTGTGAAAATGGCACTTTGTGACTCATAATAGCCGATGAACTGTCATCTTCTCTACTTTCAACATTGCAAACGTAGAGGCAGTTTTATTAGTCATGATCAAGAGAATGCCATTAGACTTCTCATAACGGATTTTAGAGTGAAAATTGGGTGCATAGTCCTTTCGTTTGGCTGTCACCAATAAGTGGGATAAGTCTCCTTCAATCAAATTAATGTCGAAAGTATTGGGTTTGATCATGACAAATCATCAGCATGATGACACAAGAAGTGCTATTTTCACAGTGCCACAGTCCACTATAATTCTATATCAAAGTATTTGACTGTAAATACATTAGTTCTAGCAAAGGGAATTTCTCTTTATGGAAAAGGTCTGTCTTCCTCTAGGCCCCAAAGAGACTTCCAATACATCATACCAACATCTAACAGAACACTACTGTTTTTGTTCTTACGATGAATGCCCTTGAAAGTTACTAGCATCATTGTCAGCCTCGTTATGACTAGTACTTACTTATGTCCCATCTCATGAGTAGCTGTCTGCGTTGTAGCATAGAGGCCATTGTCTTGGTTGATGCTGGCCCTCAGTTTCCCACACACGCTTGCAATGTCGGCTAAACCTGTAATCTCCGAATGGCTGCGGTCCGGATTGTAGCCTCTAAACAGCTGATTTCTGGAAAGCATGTATTAAAAAACATGAATAGGATTCATAGGACTACCTACTAATACATGTTGGAAATTAAATTAAAGTAGTTATACTAGACTCAACATTTAATTGGTAGATGAATTGTAAAAAAAAAAGGCCTTCTGCAGTCACAGGGTAGTTCCACCTCAAGGTGGAGAGAAATATGGTTGGTAGTCTCATTTCTACAAACATGTGCATTATTTGCACCTGCACTTAAAGGTCCCATGTATGTGTCTGTGCTGGGAAAATTTAAAGGTCCCTCATGTTGGGACAGTTGGGTAAATGAGTAACATTTTAAGGACTACCGTTCTCTCTTCCATAGCTGAAGATATTTAGCATTGACCCAATGGAAAAATATCACCCGTTCCACTTTCCGTATGTATTTACAGGCAGCGCTGTACGTATAATTCTTGAATCAGAAGATATATTCTGTATAGGATAACTGCCCAAAACAAAAACTTTGCTGATTCTCGTTTATCTGTACTAGCATGCATTACACAATAACTGCAAAAATGTCACACAAATGTAGTCTTTATAGCTGAATGGACAATTTTGGAACTGCACTTTTTATTTGCCAGCTATTTCATGCAGGGTTGGGTTCAATTACTATCATCAATTACAATTACAATTACCAATTACAGTGTGTCTCAAGAGTCAATTACAAATACAATTACAATTACAGTTAACTGAAAACCCCTCAATTAAATTACAATTACCAATTACAATGGTCAATTACAATTAAATTACAATTACAATGTTTACGTCAAGTATGACTAGTCCGCAACGATCCAGAGTCCCGCATCGGACTTTAATCAGTACAAAAGGACCGTTATATAAATGTGATAATTATCAGTCTTAAAAAGAAACTGGAAGATGACACTTGGAGAGAAAAAGTGAGTTTAGAAATTGAAGAAATGTAGGTGTTTTTCTTTTGATTTGAAATGTTATGATTGATCATGTAATTGATTTGTAATTGGTGTGTAATTGATCAAATACAGCTCTGAATCCAGTCAATTACAATTACAATTACAATTACATTAGATTGAAAAGTCTCAATTACAAATACAATTACAAATACACTGTAATTGTAATTAATTACACAATTACGCAATTACAATTATAATTGAACCCAACACTGATTTCATGTATTTGCACTGCGAAGTGTATTTTGTAGCATAATGAATATATGGGAAAAGTGTATTTTTATTCAGGTGCTCATTGTGCAGGTTTCGTTTGTGATCCGAAAAAATATGTGTACTTTTATAAATGGAGGACATAATACACTGTGCATTCATATCCAAATAAAGACCATTCATATGGAAGCCTTAATATAATATAATAATATAATAATAATAGACATTTATATAGCGCTAATTCCAGTAAACTGCTCACTAGCGCTTGTGTTTGACAGCTTTATTTGTAGAAAGTCTTAAACAGACAAGTTTTGAGATTTCTCTTGAAACATTCAAGTGTTGTCGAGACCTTGACAATATCTGGGAGTTTGTTCCAAAGTTTTGGAGCAGCATGCGAAAAAGCTCTGTCTTCAAATTTGTTTTTATTGCAAGAACGTGGTTCTTTTAAGAGAACTTTGTTGTTGCTTCTTAGATTACAGTTTTGTTTGGGTTTTGTGTGGAACAAATAGAGAAAACTCTGAAGATGTATGGACCATTGCATGTTTTGCTTTTTCCTCCCATTTCCTTGTAAACCAGACAAATCCAGACTGTACCTCCCATTGTCCCCATTATAATAATAGTTTCTTTTACTTACCCAGTAAAAAGGGAAGCCTGGTCGAATGAGGGTAATTCTGGGTGGGGCAAATTAATCCACGCCTCAAAATCATCTAATGCATTATAGGCATGAGTGAAATCTCTTGGATAAGCTGGGTCCCTATTGGCAGGCTTGAAAGTCCATTCTGAGTCCAATGGTGTCTGCAGAAGAAAGAAATATGATATAATTGTCGAATCCAATTATCCTTCGCTTTAGTTTTTTGGAATACCAGGCAAACATTTATTCACTAATTAGCTCTTTTCATGAAAGCTGAGTTATATCTGTATAGCTGTCTACAAGTGGACTGCTCTTGCATTGCCACAGATCAGAACATATGCTGTCTTGTGTTGCCACCTAGTGATTAGTATGCTATTCCGCGAGCTCCTGCAAGCGTCCACATCATTTCCATCAGAGGAACACACACAATTTTGTCTGGAAGACACCGGGGCTGTTTCTGAGTGTGCAGATGGCCTTGCCTACTTCCTTAAGTGGCTGTCACACCTTGACGTCCTGAGGAACGTCCAGGTAACTTACAAGTGACATTTTTCAGTAGCTTATTTGGGGCTATTTTGCCCTCAGGACGAATATAAAACGAGTTGGAAACGTGTCTAGAATGAGTTGAAAACTAGTGGAAACCGTGTATGAAACGAGTGGAAAACTTATACAAAACTTGTGGATAATTTATGCCACCTTTGTCAGCAGAAAACTAAGAAAAATTGGACGTATTAGAAATGTGTGAGAAACGTGAATGACTTATGAAAAACGAACGAAAACGATCAGGAAACGATGACAACTTATTCATAACTATCCTCTAACTTACCAATTCCTTATGAGTAACTTACTAGGCCATACAATCCACACGTTGATGAACGTCAGTGATTTTGAACATGCTCAATAATTCTCCGTTCCCTGGACGTATAATAACATATTTCAAAGTGTATCAATGTGTTTCTAGTGTATGAGAAACTTATCTGTAACTTATTCAACTTACAAGAAACGTATACCAGCGTGTTAAGCACGCAATGAACATGCAATCTGAAACGGCTAGGACGCTAGGTGTGACAGGGCCTTTAGAGAATGTGACTGTCGAGTCGGACTCTGGTATACATCAATGTTGAATAGAAATTTTGTGGATGTGCAATGAAATTGGAACTATTAATTTTCTTGGGACAGCAATGATGTAGCATTCAAAATCAACTTTAGCCAGGTGGCAGCAGCATGCAGTTCCCATTTTCACCCGACTGTCTGTACAGTCATTCTATAGATTGAAATAGAGGATAAGGGACCGTTCAGAATTTATGACTCGGGGAAGGAAGTTTTGGCCGAGGGGGTATTAACTTTTCACACGTTTTTCAAGCCTTCGGGGGGGGATACTAATTTTTGACAAGATGTCAAAGGGGGGTAAGAAAATTTCACAAAACACATATGAATTAAAACTCAGTTTATTTACGCTTTTCTCCGCAAAAAAGTCCGCGCATGATGTGTGTGTATCGCTTTGTATGTCGAGGGGGGGATACTAAAAATATGCATGAAACCTAAGGGTGGGGTACTAAAAATCCAAATGAATCTCAATGGGGGTTTCAATTTTTGACCGGAAGTTCAGACAAAACTAGCAACCAACCCCCCCCCCCCCAGTCATAAATTCTGAGTGGTCCCTAATGATTCAAATTAATGCATGGCTCAGAGAACTGTCATTCGATCGCTGAAATAAAAGACTTACTGTTGCAATGTACATTCCAACAAGACGCACAGATAGAGAGTAATCAAAATAGTCAATGCTTCTATACCTCAGTGAAATCTGGAACAAAAAAAAGGATAGTGTAATTCAAAGTTGTAATTCTTGACGATTGTTAAATCTATAGTGACTGTGCACTTTCTTCTTGACACTATTTTCCAGTATCAATCTACAATTGAGATTCTTAATACGACACCATAAATTTTTGTTGCTATTGACTCATTGTTAGTGTGGCTCCAAGCTTAAAAAACGTATGCTGAATTTGGATAACTTCTCCAGAAGAAGAATTTCAACTCAACTGACTCAACATCGACATTCGACAGACGAACTTGGCTTACCCCATTGAAAATATGGGCATAGTAATAGCGAATGTTTGTGATTGCGTCATTGCCCCTGGCGCTCGCTGAAGTTTCTGTGCTGAGCCTGTAAAATCTGGAGAAAAGAAAAGTATAAATCTGTGTTTTTTGACAATCAATCATATCATTTATATACAGAACTGTCACATCGGTGGCCAGAACGAACAACTGGTGCTACAGATAGTACAATGTAGGGGAGATCGGGGCTATTTGAAGCGAGGGGTCATATGAAACTTGGCCTAAAATCAACTTTAAAATTTTTGTTTTGCCAAATAAGTACTTTAGGTAGATACTTTGTTTATTGGCACACGTTATCATACCCTTAATCATCCAAATTTCCAAAATGCTAATTCAGCAGACAAGAAAGTTTGTTTTTTGGGTGTCCAAGTAACTTGTTTGCTCAGATTACGATCGGTGTTATTTTGCAATAAAGATGGAATCCAGGTGAACTAACCCCGATTCCAAATGAGCAAACCCATTCTTAATTCACACCCAGAAGCGTTTTGTTATGTGCATTTGATAAGACTGAAAAATAAGACTTTACTATGATCCAGATGCGATGGGGTTAGTTGAATCATGCATGGTGGGGTGGCCAAAACATTGATTGTTCTCATTCAAAATGCCTTGCAAAGTATTGCAAGTTGGAGTTATTGCAATTAAGAACTAACATGGTTCATATTTGTATTTTTGAATGGAAAATATGGAAGGACCAGTTTTTTAACCAAAAATGGACAAAAAATTGTGTGAATTACAGCATACAACTTCTTTTCAAATGAGTTTTGCACTGAAGCTGGTGGTCATCATAGGGATAGCAGTAATGGAAAAGACACTGTTGTTATAAGTATTTGAAGCAAAAAAAAAAAGTTGGAAGTTTGTTTCCGTAACACAGAGTTCGATAATTATTAACAATATCTCATAAGCTAAATATTCAGTTGAACACATTCACTATCACTCACCAAAATTTCTTATGAATATCTTTTACCCTTAGCTCTCCAGAGCAAAAATGAAAACGAATGCTTCAAATAGCCCCGGTCTCCCCTATAGAAATTGATGTACAGCCATATCATCATTTATGGAAAGGAAGGAATGTTCCACCATATAATGAAATTTGCACTTAAAGGTATTGATAGCTAATGATGTGTTGTCAAACTTAAATCATAAACTTTAGAGAAGTTCAAAAGGGGCACACGACTAAAACTCAATGTTGCTAATTGGCGGTGGGCTCGTTTGTAGTGACGAAGAAATGTATGGTGAAAATTATGTTGGCACAATGTGAGCACAGCGCAAGGAATTTTTCACGATGATGTGAAAACATTGTCACAACATTGAATGCAAATATCATATCTTTATGTAGGTAAACAACATTGTTACAACATAATTTCTACCATCCAATTCTTTGTTAGTTACACCAACAGTGAAAAATTGTCGCAACATTGTAGCAACTTATTTGCCCTTTTGGCAGGAAGAAATATTTCAAAATATAAGTAAATGTGCAATATTTTGTCTTAATGGTTCATGATGTCCCTTTACCTTTATCCAACATTTTACAGAACTTGTTTGATGGGTTATTATCATATCGCCGCAATGGGGCGATAAGTTACTACCAACCTAAGACTAACTACGAAATAAATATGGGAAATATAATGGTATTAACTCGCTTTTGTTCTTAAACTGTTATTATACTCTACTTGCAATCAAGCCCAGATAGCTCTCACCAATATGTCCTCTAGGTCTTCAAGTCTTACATGATTTTGTTCATTACTAAAGATTCTGATACTATTGTTATAAACAAGTTACTAACCTTATACAACACCTGACCAGAGCCATGGCAAGTGGCAAGAGCCACTGCCCTCTGGTCCTCCTGGTTCAAGCTTCTCTCTAAACTCCCACAAAGTGATGATGTGTCCCTGCACTGTAATCCCACTCTCCTTAAATACCTAGTGCCCTAGACCACGCCCAAACCATGACAAACCTGCATAATGTGCAGTAACTTATTCAATTCAGGAATGACTATTGCAGAATGCCTGCATCATTTATAATCACCAAAATTCAGTGCAGTCTCTGTTCTATTGATTTTTGCTGCAGTAGGCCTAAAATGTGCCTTTTAGAGCTTTTCTATCTAATACACTGATATAACAAATGCATGGTATAAAATAACATAAACAATTACGCATTGGTCCAATAGCAATAGCAAATTATTACAAGTGTGAAAAACAGGCTATACCCACAACATCTATATTCACAATAAGATATGACACAGGACACTTTCTTCACATGGTATACATGTATAACCCAATTCCCCTTTACTAATTAGTTGATCAGATATTGATGCATCGTATAGTACCATACGATAGTTATGATCTAGAATATTCCTTATAATTATGGCTATGTTCTTGTAACTTGCTATAGATTCATAGAGTGTGAACCAGACAAATATAATCAATGCGTTTGAGAGCTTTAGGGAGCAAAAGACGGTTCCTAAATAAATGTCTTCTGTATCCCCGCAACAAAAGAAACAGCTGTACGATTTTTTCAGCGGCGTATAGACCTAGAAATGGCCTGAATAGGGGGAGCATAACATGGGGTCAATACGGGACGTTTAGCAGCTTTTCCTATCTTTCCAATGTTAATTATGGGCCTGAGGGTCCATGGCCAAATGGCCTCCAGCCTAAATACGCCACTGGATTTTTTCATTTATTCAAACTGTCACTTACTTATCATAAACTGCATAATCCAAGAAGAACATTGTCTCAACTTCGTAATTCTGTTTAATCGCCTCCAAGGCTGGACTGGTTAAGTTGTCTTTCATAAATTCAAACCACTCTCTCACATACTGTGTTGTATTGACACCGGAGTCCCTGAATTCTGAAAAGACAGTTGATATCAGGGTTGTAATATAATTATTAAATTATCTGATCATTTTTGAAAGAAAGAGTATATCAAAATGATCAGTTATCATAAAACTTTTTTGGTAAGAATGATGTTGAATTGTCTGGTAGAAATGATATTGTTTCATAATTGTGAAGAAATATCAAAATGTTATGTTAGTGTATGAAATTGTGGAAACATCACCGCAACATTGCAAAATAAATGTATGCTGTGTTCACGTTGTGGCAACATAATTTCTACCATACATTTCTAGGTCACAAAGAGATGAGCCCTCCACCAATTGGCAATGTCGTGTTTACGTTGTGTGCCGTATTGTGGGTAAGCCCCATTTACTTTGTATATTATGTATAAAGGCATCAGTAAAATTAGTTTTAGGAGTATTTTTTACAGTGTTTCTCCTAAAACCCCACAGTCTGAGAACAAAACATAGCATCCTGATTCACAATGCATCCAATCTGCTGTAACAATAACGGTGGATGAGGCTTAGGGGTTTTAAATTCCTACTTTCAGGAAATTGGAAAAGGGTTAGAATATATTTTTGTACACTGTGAAAAATGCTTTTGTAGGGCCTTTAAGTCAGATACTCCCAAGACATAAAAAAAGAAGAAGAAAAAGGCTTGGTAGTGTTCATCGTCTTAATTCAGAGATTGGGAGCGGGGTGCGTGGGAGCATTTACCATATCTTAGTCAGGCTGACACAGTTTTAAACCGTTCAGCAAATTTGTTCTTCAGTAGCATGACGTAATACATATTTCATATGCAATATGTCAACTCATAGGCATACGGCGCGCGCGATTTTTGGGGGGGCGAGCGACATTTGCCCGAATTTCACAATTTAAATTTATAAACATTTCAAATTAAATTGCCTGAAAATCATTAATTTTGGTAGTTTTTATTTAATTAACTGCCCGAATTTTTTAGCCTTTTTGCCCGAATCTTACTGTTTCCAAAACTTTTGGGGAATCGCCCCCCCTGCCCCCCCCCCCCCCCCGATACGCCTATGTGTCAACTGTATGATACAGTCTTCGAACTGGGCCTTTTGCGGCCAGGGTAGCCTATCTATCAAGTCTATACCAACAATCTGCTACAAGAGTCACCAATGTCTCTTTACAACCATAAATGTAATTACTTTAATACAAAAAACAATGCTCCTTGAGGTCAAATCCATATTTGCCATGTTATACTTGATGATTCATATCCAGCACGTACTGTCATAACCTATATTTACAATTCCATCAGCACAAGTAAGTCAAAGAATGAGTCATCCTATGTATATTCAAAAGTTATTTCATGTCTTGAAATGACAGTTAGTGGCTCACTTCAGTAAAAAATAGGACTTATAGTGACATCATTCATGTCTTCAAACAGAGATGTTGCAGGTTCAAGTCCCATGCCGGCATGGCATGGAGGAACCGGCAGATCATATAGAACTATTTGCTTTACCCCACCCAGGTGTAAATGGGTACTTGGCTCTTAGCAGTGATGGCAATTGTGCAGTGACTTTGCATTGTGCTGCTGAATATAGCTGCCTGGCTAAAATGATTCTTCATGGGGAGTTAGGAAAGGCTCATGCTAGAACAGGCCTGCCAAGGGTTTAATTGTACAGTTTATACATTTACATTAATTTTATATTCAAACTTTCTAGCTGTGACACAAAAATATATTTACCAGTATCTTGCTTGAAGTCAACTCCCCCCACAGGAGCCAAAGAAATCTTGTAGACATTTCGGTCTTCCGCCGAGCGACGCCGTCTAGCTGCTTGTGGTGCTGGTTCGATTACATAATCTTTATTGTCATGACGAAATGAACCTTTCTGCAAGTTAAGAATGGTGATAAATGTTATGATTCGTTTAGTCCCAAATACATGTTGCATTTCAAATTATCTGACCTTTTGTACGACAATTAGGCCCTAAGTCAATTATGTCAACATTATTTTTGACATGTGCAAATCAAACTGTCCAAATTCGGAGCAAATTTATCCTCTACTTAGTTGGTGGTCAGATAAAAATAATGACAGAATATAATTCAAGTCTGGATTGTCTTGCTGAAATTAATCTGAAACTTTTGAAATATGATACAATGAAATTATCATTATATGTAATGAACAATTCCATCAAATTAGGTACTTAGTAAGAGCATGATTAGTCTGCATTAATATGCCTGGTTACATCCCACATATCCTTCATCAAGGTATTAAATTTCTGTAAAAAAACTACATATTTGCTATATGCCTATTGTTATAGTTACATTGAATTGTCAATTTAATCCCATAGAATCCTTTATTAAGCACATCATTTTATGGCGATCTGATTCATGAAGACATTGTATTACACTCTAAAAATTCCAGACAAAATTGGTTTTTTAGATTCAAAATGGTTTTTTGAAAAACCTAATTTCAATGCAAAAAACCAAAATGGATTTTTTCAAAAATCCATTTTGGTTTTGCATTGAAATTTGGTTTTTCAAAAAACCATTTTGAATCTAAAAAACCAATTTTGTCCCGACATTTTTTAGAGTGTATGGGGAAAGGTGATTATCTTCCGGATATATTATTATCTGCTGTCACCTAAGAAATAAGATATAATTCTGTCCTTCCAAACTTCAATATATCTACACACTTCTGGATGTATTCGAAGTCTTACCATTGTTGTATCGAAATCTCCCGAAGCGGTTGTTTTCTTGTGCTCCAAAATGAATGAGGCGTTATTTCGTCTATCAATGTATGTAGCGAAATTCTGAAGTTAATAAAAAATACAAGTAATGTCAATTTGCACGAACTTATAAAATGAACATGTGTGTTTAGCAAATGATGTGTAGACTCTAAATGATGTAAAATACCCATCGGTAACGAACCCCCAGAAATTACATCCTACTTAATAATATAATCTCCTGCGACATTGGATAGTGTCAATACACTATTCTTCTACCAATCAGACCCTCAATATATTTATTATCTCTAAATATAATTTGCTGATTGTGTGCACGAATCTGTATAATGAAATTATCACTTTACAGGCACCAACTGTAAATATAACCTACCGTACTATCATCTCTCCATGTAGCCATTCTTCCGCCTTGGCCAATAATTATTGGAATGTCGTTCGGAACATCTTTGTTCTGTTCAAGGTCAATCTGGATGTCCTGACCTTGGAGGTTAAAGGTCAAGGCCAAGTTTCCAGGGTTGAGGTCATTTGTTGGGTTTGATATGTCGACAGTAGTATATTCATCTGTAAAGGAAAAATACACTTGCGATTAGCCATATATCACGATTGCCATTTTTTTAATGATGGTCAGTGACTACATGAGGATAGTTTTTAGGACATTCTGCCCTATTGTTAATGGTTACCTCTGGAATCTTGTGGACACATTTCGAGACAAAATACTGCACTAATTTCATTAAAACTTTGCACATTGGCTTTAATTTGCCCAAGATTGTGTTGATCAACTTTACAGGAACATACACATTGTTTAAATAAACATTTTACAGACCGAGGAAAACCATCCTAGAAAAACTGGAAAGAGGGAGTCCTGTGATGTCATTGAGGGGCTTCTCCACCCCAGATCTATTTATAACTCACTGAGATTTTGTCAAAACAACAAGATGTCAGCAATTAGGATAACACACCACTGCATGCTTCATCAATGTGTTGCTACCTTCGTATGCCTTTTATGTAGTAGCAACAACAAGATAACCAGGACTTCAGATCAGTAGTAAGATGATGTGCAGAATGCCCTTAAAGTGCCTTATGCACATTATTTTTTGTGATACATCTCAGTGTAGAGTCTAACTGTACAAGCCATCATTTTATATTTACCTTTTTGACTAGCTTAGGTTGGTATCAAGATTTCATTCAAATTTTTGTGTATGAAAATTGTAATATATTTGTTTTGCAATGTTTTAGGGCATACGGTTCCAAACTTTTTCTACCATTGGAACAATGTTGGTCAAATCTACTTGCCACTTCTCTGTTGTATTTTTTCCCGCCTCCCCCCGCCCGCGAGAACACAGAGATGGAATATAGCATTTTGTAGAAAATATGCTGCGATGTATGCCCGGGAAAGCCAAAATTATGCCCGGCCCCCTGTAGATTGCCCTGTATGATCCGCCACTGATATGTACAGATTGTCAGAGCAAGATTAACTCGCGAATGATAGATGAAGTGTATCATATGATATTGTATCAGTTTTGTTGTTATTTTGCTGTGAAGGTTATTTCCTGCATTGTGTTTACCTGCTGTATGTGTGAAAATTTTGTTCAGTTGTGTTACTATGTACAGTGAAGTTAAATATTGTGACATATAACCACACAGAAGTGTGTCATTGGTTCAGGAGGTCATTGATATGACAATATCATCTGTCAGTTGTATATTGCAGGATATTAATTGCCCTATTTCTTTCGAATGCTTCCTGTTGGAATTTGATTACCTGGTTTTTGCAATAGCATGATGTCAGTTAATTTTAAAATTACAGTAAAAGTGACAAAATTGTGTTGTACGTGTACATGTGTTGAGAATTTTAAGGTTCGAGTTTGAAATTTAAATTCAGGAATAGAGGTTTGGATTTGAAACTGCCTACAAACTGCATGTATATGAGTTCAAAAACATCTGTATGTATACAGACGGCACATATCCATAAGGGGGCAACCGTTAGATGTCCAGAGTTTGGGCTTGAGGTTTTTTCAAATTGAATTATCTCTTGCCTAGTTCTAGTGAAATATATATTTTTTTCAGTCTTGAAATAAATATAATTGGTTGGGGTATTTCTTAACATGGTTAAATAAATGGTTTCCCGTCGAGGTAAATTCCAAGCACCCCTGTGAAGAACTTAACTGGCATAAACATGTGTATGAAACATGCGTATGAAATAGAAAAAGAAGATAATTTACTCGAATGAGTTTCAGTAAATATACATAGAAATCGTCAAATATAGTTTTTGTCCTAATTTTTTAAATTCTGATTTGTTTTTCCACATAAAGCATTGCAAACACAGTATAAAGAGGAACTATTGCATGTTGACAAGTTTTAAGTTGTTCAGTGGTTGGCCACATCATGTTTTATCATATATAGAAAGGGTCATTGATTTGAAAACATAAGTAAAGCATTTTGACTGTCACAGAAAGGTAAAATGCAGTTGAAGGACAAATGATATATTATTATAGATGGACACAATAAAGTTTTTGCATGTTTGTTTATTTTCAGATTGACAATCTAATAGAGTTGTCATTATTTTTATAAATAATGCTCAAAAGTGCTCCATGAAAAAAAAGGCTGTCCTTATTTCCGATTGAACAAGCATCAATCGTCACATTTATTGACATAATTGTATTCTTGTTTGTGAATCACATTGCATATATTATGTGCTTTGGTGTATTAGAGGCCATGCTGTTGTTGAAAAAAAAGATGTGGACTACACTTTGAAATTGACTCGTAAGAAAATCTTAATTATGTATAGATTTTTTCTTATAAAACAACAATGTTTCGTTTAAATCTATACTTCAGTGCCAACAAAATTGGAGCAAGGGGGGGGGCTGAAGTGGGGGGGGGGGGTTGAACCAGATCATGCATATAGTCAGAACAAGTCATGCGGTACAGGGAAGTTTTTGCTTCAAGACTCACGACTTTTCCTATTCAAACTTTTCTGGGTGCTCATTTGAATAAGATATGTGTACATTCCCTTGTTTGACAAGAAAGCACCAAGCTAATATATTTGACAAATGCTTAATTTTTAAAGGATGTCGTCCACTTCCATGAATTATAATTATTTTGACATTCTGAGAATAGGTGCATCCTGATTCTGTTTAAATAATATGCTTTAAGTAAATAAACAATCTGAGTCTGAAAACTGAAATGGATGACATGAATTTGTGAAAAAATCAGAAATTTGCTGGAGAATGTGAGAAAAAGTGATCAACGACGCACTGTAAAATTTGAAATTTTGAGTTAGCTCAAATGATTGATTGAGACGGTTGCACAATTTGTTTGAGCCATGATAGCTTGCTGTTTTGAGTTATGATAATCTTTATGTTGTTATAACTTGCAAACGCAAGCTATCTTGGCTCAGGAATTGTGTAACCATCTCACTCAATCAATTAAGCTAACTCAAAATTCAAAATTTACAGTGTGCATCAGGCACTTTAGAGATATTAGCAGAACACTAATTTTTAATGAAAAATCATAAAAAATATTGATAAGAAATTTTTTTTTTTGAAAAATCTGTATCCGAGATTATCATCTTCAAATTTCATGAGAATCACACAAAAAATAAAACTGAGAAAGTTTTCTGAGGTTATCTAGAAAATGTTCTCAATTGCCTCAATTTTTTTTTCAGAGAATCTTAAAAAATTCGAAAAGATTCGTGAAATGATTACCCCTGTTCTGATATTCTCTCAGAAATTTCAACCAAACTCCTTGAAATTTCTGACAGCACCATTTTTACGATTTCAGCTCAGCTTTCATAGATTCAAATACATTTTTG
This sequence comes from Platynereis dumerilii, assembly GCA_026936325.1. Lineage (NCBI taxonomy): Eukaryota > Metazoa > Annelida > Polychaeta > Phyllodocida > Nereididae > Platynereis > Platynereis dumerilii. Next base: position 27,928,421 of record JAPTHN010000010.1, read on the forward strand.
TGGGAGCCCCAATTTTGTCAAAGTTCATCGAACATACTACTCAGTCTGCACTCTACTGCAATTTCCTATGAAACTTATATCCTTCAGTGATCCTAATGGCTGATTGTCTTATCTTAAAGGTACACAGAAGAGTTAGACCGCTTGAAATTTACCTTCCTTTTTATTTATTTTGCTTTTAAGAATTGAATATTTTTTTTGTGGAAATAAACTGCTGTCTATGCATTTCTGTTGTTGTATTTGATTTGTTGTAGAGAACTCAATATCTTTTACATTTTTTAATTTTTATTCCTGACTAAACTGTATTTTCCTTTCGAAAAAAATGATATACTTCAGTTCCAGGAATTTTGGTAAGCATGCACGACTCATCTGATAGTGGTATTCTAAAGAGAAATAATTTATCCAAATGCTTTTAAATACACTGTAGTAGTTTTGTTTACAGTCTTTCACTTTGATATAGAAAAAGAGAGGACTGTTGCGCTGTGAAAATGGCACTTCGTGTGTCATCATGCTGATGATTTGCCACGGTCATACCCAATGCTTTACATATTAATTTGATTTGAGGAGACTTATCCCTCTTGTTGGTGACAGCAAAACGAAAGGATTACGCATCTGATTTTCACTCTAAAATCCGTTATGAGAAGTCAGATGGCCTTCTCTTGATCATGAGTAATCAAACAGCCTCTATGTTTCCCATGTTGAAAGTAGAGAAGATGATACTTTATCGGCTATCAGGAGTCACAATTAAAGTACATTTTTCACAGTGAACTGGTCCCAATATATTCTTTATCAAAGTGACAGACTGTAAAGACAGCAGAACAAATGCATCTTCTTGATTTTAAGAGAAACTCAACAGAGAAAGTGTGCACTGTAAAATGTGGATTTTGAGTCAGCTTATGGGATTGAGTGAGATGGTTGCTCAATTCCTTTGAGCCTACTAAGGTTGTTGTTTTAAGTTATGGCAGTTGCAAGATTATCAAAACTCAAAACTACGAGCCATGTCAGTTCAAATAAATTGTGCAACCATCTCACTCAATCATTTGAGCTGACTCAAAATTTCGAATATCACACTGACTGTTGGAGTGCATCATGACTGAAATAATGACCGGTTGCTGAAGAACAAAACAGTATTTTATATCTTATTACCTTATATTTAAAAAAATGTGTTTTTAACTATTCTATCTATTTTTGCAACTGAAATGATGTGTTATCAATTTACAATTGTTTTATTAAGGGCCATATTGTAAAACAAAAATTGTACTGAGTGTGCTTACCCTAATAAAATAAACGTTTTTTTACTTGACCAGACCTGACTGGGAACTTTTAAAGTGCAGTGAAATAATTGTTGCAGTTTATTAAAGCAAAATGTTTTATACATGCTAATGTTGGATGGATTGTTGTTTTATGTATGTTATTTTTGGACAATATATAATTTTTGCCCTGAAGAAGATAGTGCAATAAAAAAAAGAGAACCATGCTATTATTTTGGAAATCAGCCAAGGAAAAAATAAGAAATCCAGGTATTTGGTAAGACAACATTTTGTCTTTGGGTGACTTCAGTAACTATAAAGTGTACACATGTGGACAAAGTTAGTATTTTTTTTTTTACCCCAAACACCATAAAATATTTTTTCATATCATGTGCTGCAATGACTTGGAAAGCCAACCATATGACTTCAGTTTGATAAACAGTCAGCATTTGTAAGGAAAAAATATGAAAGGGCTAATAAAAATTAGAAATGAAAATGTGTCATGTTTCATGTGATATTGAATTAAAAAGATAAAGGCGAAAACTGTAATAATGAGGTCTTTATTTTAGTAATGGTTTGTGGATATCAAATCTCCCGTAAATTCAATTTGAAGTGAGCACATGTCATATAAATCTGTTATGAATTACCTAAGAATGTTAATTGCATTAAGAATGTGTGTTTGTTTATTGTTTTTTTTATAATGATGTCATTTAATTACTTTGCACCAAGTATACACTGGAAGAAAATGTTCGCTTGTGTTTATTGACCCTGATCTGATTTTGGTTGTTTTCCAGACCAAAAAACTAAAAGAAGTAATTTTTATTTTGGTAAATATTTCAAATTTATTAGACACATAACTATAAGTGTCTTCATGCTTCGGGTGAATGAATTGATGGATGAATTGAACTCAATGTCCTATATTTATGCTGTTGGTAGGCTAATTTAGCCTGAATGAGGATTCGGGAATGATGCGAAAGATAAATGAGAAAGACGTCCAGCATGGGGCCAAGTTACCCATCTTCATACTTTGAAAAATGTTTTTGTAACATGTGTACAATGCATAACATGCAGCTTACAGAAAGTTTAAAAGTGATTTGTCTATTTTACAATAATTTTAATCTATGGTATAAAATGTCATCTTGTGGAAGAAATATTGCAACACCATCACCATAGGAAATATCATTTCTTTATGTATGCATTTTTAATGATAGGGCTCTGATCAGTGACTTTTGCCATGCGATACATATTACATAGCTCATGTATGAAGAAATCACTTCAGTCGTGGATTCATGAACACACATAATAAATAAGTTATAAAATGCATTTTTGTATCGGCCCTCATATCTTGCCCTTAAGCCCACGTATCAGCTCTCAGAATCTCATTAATATGCATTATGCCGCCCTTGGGCCAATGCGTTGCCCGATGGGCATGATAAGAGGGTCGAAACATGAATTGCCATATATATGATTCTTGTGATCTGCAGCATTTGATATAATTAATATATACAATTAAAAAAATTAAAAAACATAAATAGAGAAAAACTTACCCTGTTGTGCTTGGGAACTGCAGATGATGAAAATGGACAATATTACCGAAAATGCCTTCATGATAGTTGTAATTTATATATCCACTTGTCCCAAAATGTGCAATAAATTCCTGTTTCTTTGATGCAGTTCTAATTTCAATCAGTGTTGTTCCAACTGTATATGTTTCAGTACTGTGATTCCAGGTGTCCTGGCCATGTTAAAGTGTGCCCTTATATATCCTGGTTTGCTGGGAAGTGACGTCAAATGGGAAAATCACACTGAGGATGTCATTTTCAAATTGAGCTCACAACATTATGAGTTAGGTGAAGTCACACATGAGTGACTTTACTTCAACACATGGCTTTTGGCAACCCTTAAACATGACACATATTATTTGTGACTCCATGATTATAACTGTAGGCCTTTTCAACGGAAGTATATTAAGACAGTTATTTTTAGAATTATCGCTAAAACCCACATTCTGTTTTTGCCATTTTAAGAAATGCAAAAAAGCTGCAGATTTGGCAAATCTTATTTTTGAAAGCTGTATTCTGGTGATAGTGATAAAAATACTTTGTTGTCAAAATGGCATCATTATTACAATTACACTGCATAGTGTATGTGCACACTGTATAGTGAAAAAAAAGGTTATCCCATTTATTATGCTTATTTGGATGCAATTGATTTAGCTCTGAGAGCTACTATTCCATAAATGAACTGTATATGATAAGCCGGCGACAAGATGAACTTTCTTTAGGCTTTTAAATAAAAAAAATTTGTTTCCCAAATAACATCAAAATATAAGGTTAGTCCAGCCCAGAAATTAATAAAAATGTTGTTTAGCCCTGTTGCTGTAGGTACCTAAATTTGTTGCTTGCACGTATGTGACAAAAATTGTTCATCATCGCTTCGCAAAAAAAAAAAGTGTGTCAGGAGTAGAATCCATAGCCCTCCAACTACCGTCTGGTCCAGGGCATACTGGCTTATGTGGCAGTTGCCATGGCCAGAACCACTCAGGGGGGTCCATACAAGGTGCCAAAAAAATAGAAAAATTCAGAAAATATCTTTGTGACCAAGTTTGTGACTATGCCAAACAATCAACTTCTAGGCCAGGGCCCATTAACTTATTTTGCCACGGGCCTGAAATATCACCAGTCCGCCCCTGGTCTGGTCAGCCGCTAAGGATGTGATGTGATAAAGTTGCTTGTAGACGCCTCTACCCATGCCCGGGGCTTTGTCATGCCCATCTGACAACAGTTACTTTGACCGCGGTGGCTACCTAAAATTCTCTCGCTACAGAAACTGAGTAACATAGCGAGTGAAATTTACTGTTTTTGTCCTTCCAGAATTTCTAGAATATCTCAGATCTTGCACAAACAATATAATACAATGAACACTCATTTACCAAATAAAAATCATAACTCTCAAGGTTAAATGCAGAATTTTCCTTAAAATCTGGAATCAAAAAATATTTTTTTAATACCAAAGCACCTATTTCCTCAGAGATAAAATATAATTTAAAACCTATAATTTTCATTCAACTACTAAGTTGGCCTTGAGGAGGAAATTACATATATCATCACGAAATGAAGCTTGTTTGCTATCCAGGCTTCTTTTTTTTTTTCAAGTCAATGGTTGTTTTACATACAGGCACTTCTAATATCACATGTCAAAACATGATTTTGTCTTAAAATGTATTTTTCAGTTTTATTGCATGACAGACAATATATAGGGACTAATGATGAGGTATGAAGAAAAATCAGTTTAATTTGTTTTCAATGCACAGCATTTTCTGGAAACACAATAAAAAAAACTTCCAATTATAAGGTAATTTGTTTATATAATTCAATGCTCTTCAGGGCACAGAGCTTGTTGTATATACAGTGTATATAAACAGTATGTTTGCTCTGGGTGGCCAAGGAAAATGAAAGTCTCAGAAAAAATCATATTTTGAGGTGTTATTTCCCTTTCCTTATCAATTGTTCCTATCCAGGCACTTTTCTATGCTTGAAAACATCAAATTTAATAAATCAAAAATCTGAAAGAATCTAAGTTCTGATTTTAGCCTTCCTTATGTTTGAAATGGTCCTTTGCGAAAAATATTCTGTGGTTTTATGAACGTACCTTGAAGAGAAAAATTATTCCAAGATAATCGTTTGAGAAATTAATTTTTTTTAAACTTTTCCTTGTTCCTATGTTCTTTAGAGTATTACTATGTTCTTCAAAGTAAAGTTAAATTGAATTAAATGCATATACTGTATTTTTTAATAAAATGAGGATTTAATGTAAATGATTGGAGTCTTGAGTATTCTGGAAGCAACTTTGCTTTACAATATTTTACTTTATATTTACTTCAAGATGCACACTATACTTGAAAATGGGAGAGTTTCTACTTTTTTGTTCCCTCTTCTGTTATTGTCTGACTTCATGGCAATGAGGAACTCTTCCATACTCTCATGAAGCATGATTCTAGAAATGTGGTGACTATTTCTGAAGCTCAGTCTTTGTCTAGTCGATTTTTTTCCAGGTTTTCCAGCAGAAGAAGTCCATTCAATGATTCAAATTATCTATTTCGAATTTTCATGTATCTGCTGCTTACAGCATTAGCAACATTGTCAGTTCATTTATTAACAGGTCTCCTTTAAACGGGATTATGATACTGCAATTGTACATATATTGCAGTTTCTCGTAGCTTTTTTATACAATTTTGTCTGGTGGGAAAGAATTTCTGGCTAGTTAGGGACTTACAAAAAATTATCTTTTAGAAATCAAATAACAGAATCATTCTCTTGAATAATGATTTGATCTCAATGTGCAAATCTGACTCTACCAGTCTACCATGTTTGTCTACACATCTCTAGTTTCATGTCTCGTTGAAGATATTTAATTTTTTTATCTATAAAGCAATCCAAGACAAATAATAATTTTGAGATTCATTTTTATCGTTCCAGATTATGGCGCCCGGTTTTGATTCTGAACTTCTATTTCCAGGAAATTATTTTTCCTGGCTTTCCATTAATACATTCCCTGACAGAAGTTCTTCTTAATTTGGTTTTAAAAAAAGGCTATCCATGTTACTGGGCCCATATATTCAACCCAGGTACACACTCTTGGACAAGTATGAACCATTATGTACTTGTCATATTTATGGTTCATGAAATTGATAGTTGTTGCCTTGGGGGCCACAATTTCATCTCCAGGGGGTCTGAAATTGTCTTTAAATAAATAATTTCTTGCGCAGCTTTTTTGAAATAAATATATTTTTTAAAAGCAGTCTTGAATAAATCATTTCTTGGGGGGGGGGGGTATTCTTAACAGGGTATTGTTCAATTTAGAAAGAAATATTTAGGGGCGTCTTACATCCAAAAATTAATAATTTCAAACCGAGGAAAACTCCAAGTCCCTCCCTGCATTATTATTATATGGTCTTTTTTTGTGCACTTTGTTTGTTCTACAGTTTTTTTATCGTGAAACTTAAAATTCATTTACCTAGTTTACAGATTTGATATAGACCTGTGTCATTAAATCACTGTGAATCATTTAATTCCCTAGCCAATTACTTCGTGTTGAACAAACTTCCTAGTTTAATTGCGAGCACGTTTAAGTTTTTGAACTTTCAGGGTACACACGATTATTTTTAAAATTACATTCCAAGAAAAAATGTTGTCAATGATTCCTTATAGAATAGAATAATTCTCTAATACAAATGGTACAAACAATGTTCCACCCTAGCCCAAGAGGTTTCACAGGGTTCCAAAAAAACAACGTTCCATTAATGTTTAATTTTATATGAAGTTCTTCACTGAATGTTGCATTACATGTATAACTTTTATTCTCAGATCTATAGTGATGTTCAATTTGGAAACTGTGTTGTTTTAGATTCTATAATGAACCCAATGGTTCTATCAGGTGCCCAAAGGTCCAATTAAGAACTCTATGATTCTTTGATGTGTGTTTAGCTTCTACAATTTTCCAAAAAATTAACTACATGTATATTGAATTTATGGTCAGTGGCCTTATTTGTGCAGTTTTGGATGCCAACTTCATGCTTTTAAAAATACTGCTAAATGTTATTTATAAGACATTAGCTATTAAAATGTACCTGTAATCTCAAATGTGTTTTTTCGACATTTGCCAACATATTTCAATTTGGATTTTTGAAATTAAAAAAACATCAGAATAGCTTGCTAATTTAATTTGGCTACATTCCTTTCCAGTTAACCCTACTGAAAAAACATATGATCTACATTAGACCTCTCTAAAATGCTTTTCGAAATGTACCACCAGACTGTTTATTTTATTTTAAAAGAAACATTTCAATAGCAAGCTAATTTGGCGGTACTCCATTCCAGTGGACTCTCCTGAAAAAGCTTGTGAACTGCATTCGTCCTCTCCAAAATGTTTTTCGAAATGTTCAACCAGATTTGTTTTTGAAAATAAACACTGGAATAGCATGCTAATTTGGCTGCATTCCATCCCAGAGAAAGCTGCTGAAAAACCTGATGATCTAAATTGGGCCTTGATCTGAATTGGGCCTTTCTAATATGTTTTTCTAAATTTGCCACTTGTTTTCAATTTGGACTTTTTTTAAAAGAAACATTGCAATAGCATACAAATTTGGCTGCATTCCATCCCAGAGAAAGCTGCTGAAAAAGCTGATGATCTAAATTGGGCCTTTGACCTACATCTGGCCTTTCTAATATGTCTTTCGAAATGTGACACCAGTTTTCAGTTTGGATTTATTTATTTTAAAAAAGAAAGATTGAAATAACATTCTGAGTTTGCTGTATTCCATTCCATTGGATTGCTCCTGAAGAGGACTTAGACCTTAATTGGGCCGTTGATCTATATTGGGCCTTTCTAATCAGTTTTTCGAAATTTGCCACCAGTTTTCAGTTTGGATTTATTTTAAAAAGAAAGATCGGAACAGCATGCTAACTTGGCTGTATTCAATTTGAATTGACTCTTCTGAAAAGCTTATGATCTACGTTGGGCCTTTGATCTACAATGGGCCAATAAGTTTTTCGAAATGTGCCACTAGATTTCAATTTGGATTTTTTTAAAAGAAACTTCGGAATAGCATGGTAACTTGGCTGCAATCCATGCCAATGATATTACTTAACACTACTAATGACTAGTATTTACCACTACCTGTTTTTAGCAAACAGATGACAATGTTTCAGTTATAAATGACATTCAATTGTGCACTTAACACTTTTTTTTATCCATTCTAACTTGTTATGCTTCTCCTATTTAAAGAATCCTGTATGGGAGTAGTTTTGACCAGGGTGACACATAAACCATATGCTACCTGGAACAACCTTTTAACCCAAAACGTGTAGGATAGGTTGAGGATAGATTCTAACTTCACCGAAAAGCAGGAAACTGTATGGAATCATTGACTTTGAAGTGTTCAGATCAATTCAAATATTTATCATTAATCACTGGAAACCACTTGTCATTATTCATGTTGTTCAAATGTGTAACACAATTTGAATGAATGTACTATCAAGTGCATTTTGATTAAACCAGGCTGTTATTGCTACCAGGAAATGTACAAATGTACTACCTGATTTAAGTGCAGTAGGTACCATAGAGATAGATATAGGTATAGAGAGCTATAGAAGGATAGATAGATAGATCGACATATATATAGCCAACCAACGCCATGCATAATGCCCGTAATTAATAATTGTAATTTTAATCAATAATCATAATTTTAATTATCAATAATTATTGTAATTAATAATAATGATTTTTTTCATGTTTACGTTAATTCCATGTGCAGTCTAGGGTCTATGTTGGTTCTCTTTATATTGTTAATTAGAGTTTACGGTTCGCCTAAAGCTATATCACGATGATAACTATCTTGAGCGGGGTATTGGATGTTTGATCCTATTACCTATAATTATTATTCACAGTTTCTATCTCTTCCAGTCTTTGTGTTTTTTTAATTACAAAAATCACCAACGCAGCAAATCTAAAAATAACATGGATGGTTTTGCAGTCCTTTATTCAGAATTCAGATATTGTTTTTTTTAAGCTCCATTTATTTATTATACACTTCAGAACTGATACGTCACATGTCCAAATTTCCACTGAAAGTAAATAGGACATACAAAGTCATGCATGGGTGGATTTTGAAGTCAATGTTGATATACCCAGGAGGTGAAGTTCATGTTTGAAACATAAATCAGTGCCCTACTTTTAAGAGAGCTAAACAATACAATATCTGTGAATAATTATGAAAACTCCCGGATAAAGACTGTTGTTTTTGCACTCTTAAAAATAAATGGATGAGCATAAAAATGGGATCAGTGAAAATTTTCAATGTTCAGCAACTAGAGTGCCACCTACAAGTAAGTAATATAGTTTTGCCATTGGTTCAATACTAAATAATAGTAAACATCCTGAACCAAACAATTTGTCAAAGCAATGATGCTCATCCGATGAGATAAAAACACAAGGGTCATAATGTCTGATACAAATGGCTGCCAATCTTATCTACTGTACAAACGGTTACATATGGGTCAAAATCTTTGGTACCTATGTGATAGAGCATTTGTCTTGTGTAGCACTTAGTTATAATGAAAGACTTTGACCCACACCTATCTCTGAGTACAGCAATGAAAATTGGCAGCTTCTGTTATCCCACATTCCTCAAATATCGTCAAGGTATGACACATTTTGTTTTCATTTCATTGAAGGGGTAATCATGCTTTAACAAGCAGTTTGGTTGCGGATATTTAACATTGACCCAAAAGCAAAACATCAACCGTTTCCCTTACTTACCGGAGGCACTGAACGTTTCACAAAAGCAATGAATTATGTTTTGAGTTAGGGGTGATAAAAAAAGTTTAGTCATCTATACTCGTCAGAATAATAAAAGCCCTTCAATTTAACAACGGAAATTTCCCCTTTTGACACTGCTAAACTATCATTACAATAGCTTGAACACAATTGTATTTGCAACAGTTGAAGCAAGAATCAATCAAGATCTAGTCGAAATTATAGAACTTTAAAACAAGTTTCATGTAAGTATCCTAAAGTTGAGAGTTTTTGTTTACAGCATACAAGCATGTAATATAGTGCACCTATAGACATGTTTATGAGGCTCAGGATGGTAGGAGGCAATTCTAAAGTAAAATTGCCATTGAACAGGGAACTCAAAACTAAAAATTAAACGAGACACAAACCATCAGGGGAAAACTTAAGCAAACCTAAGGTGTGGGATAATGAACACAAAAGTAAAATTTCAAGGGGACAAGAAGGCCTATTTAGAGCCTCAAATAAAAAGTTGGTATTTTTAATAAGATTATAGACTTTAACAATATGATGACAGAACTCGAAGAACACAAATGTTTACAACATGGTGGCAAATTAGACCTCTCGGGATCAGCCTTTTTTTTTCATAAATGTCCATTTGCAACATCAATTTTAAAAAATGGTTCGCCATGGCTAGTTTTCAAGCTGTAACATCATTATTATTATGAAGTCATCACTGACTGTACAATTTACTAATCAGTTCGAAAACATTACAACTGAATATAATATCCTGATATTTCTGCAACCTGTAAACACCATATTTCTGGTATGGAAAGAGAGCTGCTCATTTTGATGAGATCAGAATTACATCCAGATAGCAAGCAAACCATTTTTCAAAATTATACGGCATACAATCCATTGCTAACACTTTATTCACTGTTGGTGCTCAGTTGCAGTTTTTCAACTGCAAATTCAATCTTCTCATGGCAATTGCCAATATGTCGATGATAGTTTATTTTTCAAAATTGACTTCAAGAAATTCGTCCTTGTCGCTGTATGCAGAGATCTTTTCTTCCTTCCTGCAATGGAAAAATAAAGTAAAACTGTATGTTTAGATTATAACACATGGTTGCCACAGGGAATGGATCACAATTTTCATTGGCAAAATATAGAAATTGAGCTCTTGAATGCTACTGATTCTTTCAACCAATGATAATTCAATTTAGTACCAGGTAAGTACTGCTTTTTTTTTTCTTAAATGATATTATTTGTTCCTGTTCCAGGCCTATCGTCCTATGTTTCACTTTGGGACACTGAGTTAATGATACATTGCAGCTGTTTGATGGAGCATATTTATCAGAAGATGTGCAATCATCACTACTTTTCATTTACAACCTCAGTAAACAACCTTTGTCTGCGTCCAGTGTTTCACCTTACCTGAACACAGCGCTCCTGAATAAAAAGCAAGATTTTCAAAATATAATGAAAAAGTTACGAACGTAGTGTGAAAGTACAAGGTCTCAGCTTTGTATCGACGTAAAAATTAAAATATTCTGCTGGGAAAATTTTGAGTTTTACATTTTTTGTTTATCACATTTCATTTCGGACCGTTATCACAGGTTTTTGCAAGTAACAAACAATTTCTTCATAAGATTTTATTCAGGAGCGCTGTGTGAATAGTCTCTGTTCCAATGTTTCCCAAGCAAAGTGTGTTTTACTGTTGTTCACAAGACACTAGTCATAAACATTTCAAATCACATGCATTTTGTTGTTAGTCATTGTAATTATCTCTTGAAGATAAGTAGTCTGTTTGATTCAATTACAGTCCATTGAAGCATCCATCAACCAGTGCAGCTGTCAAAGCTAAACTAGCTAAACATACAAATTCAATGAGTCAACAAATAAGTCAGTTTCTTAAGATATGTGCTTGTGATATATATGAAGTTATGCAACTAACATCACAGTCTTGGGAAAAAGCAAAGTACAAACTGAAAAAACTCACAGCAATAACATGGGAGCCACAGAGACTCTTTGGCTGGTCATAATACGAGGGGTTTTCCAAGAGTTCTGTCCAACTTTCCATAACTTTTGCAATATTTAATACAGAAACATGGTATTTTGGTCAGATAATATTGAAGTAATTTGCAAATGATCCTCAAAAAATCAGATCAAAGAAACAAAAATAAATGGTTAATTTGTAATCATGGAAACCAAAAGTCATGAAATGTGACCCAGGGCACTTTTAGAGACACAGATTCATTATATCTTGTCGAAAATGTAATATTTACCAGGGATACAGAACAAGAAACCATTTGAGAATAATCCCTAACATTTTCCAAATTCTTAAAATAATGAGCGTGACACTGAGTACATTACTTCTAGCCTTGCATCCCTTACAGATGATTTCATATTTGTAGACATTTGAGTTAGAAAATACATCATTTTTCTTGCAATTTTCATTGCATCAAGAAAAGGTATTACACCACTCTCTTCTTAAAAGTGACATAGCGTTTTACATGGATGACCATGGCATTCTAAGCCATTGATCTCCTAACAGGGACTGTCTTTAGCAGTTTCAAGTGAGAGTTTCAGTTTGTGTTTCACACATTTTTAGTACACACATTCTGCAAGTCCAATAGGCCACTGTGCATTCAGAAGATTGGGATCAGATGACCATGATCCTGTTTATACAGCAAATAAACACGTATAATTGTGAATATAACATTTTCTCAGAGGAGGGGCTCAGCTCAGGCTGCAGGACAATGGGCTACCAATTGCGGGGTCCCTGATCTGATTCCCACTGTGATTTTCTTAAGTTATGAATGTTGGCCACATCACTGGGCCACCATCCTGTCCTGATGGACTATTCAGAATTTATGATTCCGGGGAAGGGGGGAGGGAGGTTGGGAGTTTTGTTGGAACTTTCTGTCAAAAATGTATACCCCCCTTTGGTTTCATGCTTATTTGTACCTTCATACATTCCTAGCAGATTTCTATTATGTCCCCTTCCTTTTGTTAAAATTTCATACCCCTCTTAATCATGTTGCGAGTAATAAGTACCCCCCTTGGAACATGTGTGAAAAATTGGTGCTCTGTCGGGCGAAACTCCCATTCCCCCCAGTCATAAATTCTATTTAGCCTGCAAGGTAAATAGTTTCTGTACAAAAGGCAAAAATTAGTACTGCCCCCCCCTCTTGAAGCATGTAGCACCCACTCAGGTAAAACTCCCCCCTCAACCCAGATTTAACATCAATTGAAAACAATCAACTGTTGTACACAGGAGTGTGAGATACAACAGTTCATGAAGAAATGAAAGAGTTCATGCAGATTGCAGTTTGACATGTGTAAACAACTGCCACTACACCAAGTTGGACTTCGCAGTATACTATTGGTCAAAATTATGACATCCTTTTTCCAGCAATACATCACTTAATTGAAGCAAGCTGAAAAAGTGACACACAATAGGCAACTTGACCAATCACCTGGCAGGATTTTCTGATGTCAGAATAGAAATTTTGCAAAATATTTTGTTATTTCATCAATGTCTACAAATATGAAATCATCTGTAAACAATCAATGCCTCAAAGTTGTCATATTGAGATCACTGTTGGTGTTTCGCAGATTTTTTGTATTTTACGATTGGTTTTCCATAAGTTCTGTCCAACCTGTTGTATCTCTGGATTTTATACAGAAGAATGATATTTGGGTCAGTTGATATTGAAGTAATTTACAAATGATCCCCAAAAAATGAGTTCGTAGAAGTAAAAAGAAATTGTTCTTTGTTGATATGGAAACATAAGTCATGAAATGCGGCCGAGATCTTCTTAACAGACACATACTTGAGTTATCTTTTCAAAATATGTAATTATGACATGAGATATAGAACACAATATATTCAAATTACTCATAGCTATTTCACAACTCCCTAAACTTATGACTGGGAACCGGAAATACATTTTTTTCATACTTTCTAATAGGGTTCTATATTGTTGCCGACATTCGATACACTTGATTGATACACGATTCGTACCGTCGGTCCGCAAATTCGGGCCCGATCCGCATTTTCGAAATACACGTTCCCAAAAACCGAATTTTTGCCCGGAAAGTCCATCTCGCATCAGAGCGGACGTCAAGATGACGAAGCGCTCAAGTTCATTTCATGATTTTGTGAACATTTTCTGTCAAATCTAGGCAATAAAACGAGTTTTTTAGCTGGATATAGCGTTATTGAACCAAACCGAAAGTGTACTTTGAAAACCGGTATTGGAACCGACCAGACTGTACCGGTACGGCCGGTATTTATTGAACCGGTGTAGACCCCTACTTTCTAACCATGCCTAAATGAGATACCTCAGTCTTCATGTTAGAGTCGGTTTTGGCATTGTCAAGTCTTCTTTTCTTAGATTTTCCAGTGTGTGAACATTCTCTTCCTTCAGAAAAGATTTGTACGATCTTCATTTGGTTCTTTCACTCATACTGTCTTCCTTATATGGATGATAAAAGGTTATTACTCTCTCTGCTAGTTTTCATTCAATAAAATTGAAGAAATACAACAGGCATATATGGTGTCATCCATGTTCAAAAAATTGCTCATCTCATAAAAGAGCGAGAAATTACATGAGTGGTGGTAAAGTAACTTAGATATGACAATAATACCAGTTTCCATTGTTATTAATGATTTTACAATTAACTGATTGTATTTCATGAAAAAAAATATGAATATACTTGTCTGGGCTGCATGGCAACAGATTAAGATTTATTTTTATCTGTATGATCTGATTTTTTTGGCTGTTGTTTGCAAATTATGTCAGTATTATTTGACCCAAATATCATGTTTCTACATTGAATATAGCCAAAGTTGTGACAAGTTGGACCTTCATTACACTGATTTTAATTCAAGGACAAGATGCATAGTGCTTTTGTTTGTCTACCACAGACAAGCAATTACAATGAAATCCTTAAATTATTGTTCATGGTATTGGCATTGTCATGATACATAATCGTCATTATGAATCACAGAGTGCAATATTCACGATGAAATTGTCCTATTCTACATACAAACTTGACTAACTGTAATCAGGGCGATTTGTCACACTCCATTTGGCCAGACAATTCTGGTAAAGTTAAAACAGGATACACTCTTGTAGTTCACTTCTTGAATACTAAGAGTGCATCTCCAAAAATAATACTAATATTCTAAGAAACCGGAGAGAACGAGAGAAGCGTAAGGGAAAAATGCAAGGTCGAACTTTCATGATCTTTCACCATTAAAGAGCAAGTGTCAACAAATCAAGGAAACTGCTTGGACTCATGCAAAAGATGATAAAAGCCATACAATGTCATGTAAAAAGTCATTCTTTTCCCCATATTCTACGGGCTCTTCTTAGAAAGGACAAAGTAAAAAAGACAACTAAAAGTTCTACTTGTTCTTTGCAGAACATTGATGCATCATTTCTTTATGATGTCTCTCTTTTTCAACTATTCAAATAGCATTTTTATAAAAGCATAATCTGTAGCATCCCTTAATGTTGCTACTTGTAATTTGTCCATAATCACATTTGGTTATTATCATACATGTGAAAGGTATGTGCATGCATTCCTTTGCATCAAGAAAAAAAAATCTATCTATATATGTTTTGCCATAGACAGCAGCTTGCATGCCTTCTCTTTGAAGTAATCGATATATTGCAGTTGCACTTGGATGCCATTGTATTCAGCTACAATTTCACACAATACAAAGCATCTTCTGGATTTGAAATCAGGCATATTACTTAACATTCCTGCAAAGACTACCTGGAGCCATTGACTTTGTCGTCTGTGAATTTGTCGCCAAATCGGAGCAGTACTTGAATACAGAATGAAAAAAAAACAACTAACAAATATCGAATTCCAGAGGGATAACATTGAGAAAGGAATGTGACTTTTTTTTTCTGTCTCTTTGGGTAAGGGCATAACTGTTTCAGATTTTAAAGTTTTTTCTAACATCTTGTTGTGACATGTTTTAGGTACCAGTCACTTAATTGGCACGGCTTAAACCGATGATGTATGTCGGAACCCAACATTGAACAAATGGAATAGGCTATTTTTCACAAAATACTTCCAAACTCGTGCACGTTGTATTCTTCCGCGACCTGATATTCATGAGGCTCATTGCTGTGAACCACATTCCCATTAAGTTTTTTTATTAACTCTGTACACAGGATTACTTTGAAATACCACTTTACAAAATGTATTTCAGGCAATATATTTACAACAAAGTTATGAATTCAATTTTGAATTTTACTGCATTGTTAGGTGAGAATCTCTCACCTCTTGCGATCAGTGTTGTGCTGCATTGACGGCTGGCTGAAGACAGGACCTATGCCGCTCATTTACTCAATTTCTAAGCCCAATTCTGACTTTCTGCCTGTGCCAGTTTGCATATCTATGAATGAACTTTAGAAAGGCATCAGGTCTGTCCTCCTTCTATTTATGCTTTTATTTCAAAATTAGATTTTTCAATGCACTGTGTTATTGCTACCAAGAATCTCATGTACACTGTCAAAAATGACTGGAATTATTTTCTCAAAACTATCTTTGACTTCTGAATATCTTGCATTATTTCTTCTACATGCTCCAAAATAGTGATGTCAGTGTCAAAAAATCTTCAGACCTGTCAGAATCTGAAGAATCTGATAAATAATCCATTTCACCAGACATCCTGCGTGTTGCTCTTACTCTCTTTTTTAGAATTTATTGTAGAAGGGCCCAATATCCAGTTACAGACAAAATGACCAGCTGAGTGATCTGCAAGTACTAAATAGCTTTATATGCTCCTGCAGGCCAATCAGTCAACATGTATCCAGTATATGTAATCTCAAGACAGACTGTATATTATACAGCTTATACAGTGTATAAGCTGTCAGTTCAGAAAGACTGCAGAAATGTGGATCTCTACTTTAGGCAATGTGAACTGTCACAGTAAACAAGAACAAGTAAGTTTTTACAGCAAATCCTTCACAGTGCACATGCTTATCTGTCATGTGTCATGATGTGGGAAAACAAACCAATAACTTGCCAATCTGAGGTGCCAGTGACATGCCATATATGTTCTGGAGGGGTGGAGAGTTGGGTAAAAATACCCTTCAAATCCTGTTAATGCATGACCTGTCAACACTGAGATAAGAGGGTACATGGTGCAATGTGTTTTGTTGAAGGCCCCATTGTTTAAAAAAAGTCAAGAAAAAGAATTATCACAGACAATAAAAAAGAGCAGTGCATTATTATTGTTTGCAAAAACACTTTAAACAGTTCAAATGGGAAGTATTCAGCCTCCTTTGAAGTAGCAGAGCAGAGGTGATGCATAGATCTGCAATTCTGCATCCATGGACCTACAATGTATGAACCAAATGAATCATTCAATGATTTGTCACAAGACACAATGCAGCCTGGTCAATTTTAACAAGTCTACAAAACCTTCATACTTTCTCCACTCCATTCATGGACCCAAGTGAACAAAATTCTTGGCCGTCATGAAAAACAACTGCTAGCACATTTTCTAATGGTTTCAGGGTAAATCGCCCGAATTAAAGTGCATCCTGGGACTTTTGGTGATGTCTTTACTTCATGTGTATTGCACTCGCAGCCATGCCATGATACTGGAGTTGTCTGTCACCTGGTTGACTGGTAATCCATCCCTTCCAATAGGCAATATAATAGTGCCTATATAACAACTACCGCAGTTTTCGTGCTTGCACAGTATTTTTCCAAACTTTTCTGTCAATTATCATTATGGGATGATGTGGGTGCATAGAATTTCATAGATAGAATAGGGGAAATAGAATTTGATGGATAGTAGTGCGTGGAGAAAATTTGCTTGAAGCAATTCGGTGGAGTGATCAAGCTGATATATAAATGGTTTAGCATCTCGTGCATTCTACTTTTCAGTAAGAATTATACTTCCTCCGACCTTGGCATATTATCTTTATGTGCCTTCTCGTTTTCAAATTTGAGATTCGAACCTTCCAGTGCTTTGCACGGTATTTTATTATATTTACCATCAATCATTGGCCTACATTGCTCTTTGGTAAAATGATAATGAATCAATGAAGTCCGCAAAATTTATTCGAACTATGTAACCATGCATGAAATAAACATCGGCGAAGGCAGTGAGAACTATAAGTCCTCTTTTTTAGATTCACAAGAAAAATGGTTCATGGGGAATTTTGTTTACTTTGTTTGCAGAAGGAGTCAATATTATTATTCTGTTTTAAGTCATCTTAGTATTTTTTAATAAATAATGATCTTCTTATGTGTTTCAAAATAATTGCATCAAAAAGACGATTAATATATCTTGATAGTGTTCCATAATGACTGATATCATGTCATTAAAAATACACCTGTTTTTAATACAGTGGGAACTTCAGGTTGATATTACATTTCACTTCTTTTTCTAACTATAGATCAACGTGATCAACGAAACTGCTGCACTTTATTTGACAAATGATATAATGAGTACAAAATACATATGTGATAACCTTGTTTGTGTATGCCTATTTATAATCAACTTTGATCTGAGAAAACATCACTGTAGTTGTAAGATATGGTTTTACATTTCCTGGAGATTGTCTGGCTTGTATCATGACAGATAACTGTGCTAATGGTGGCCTTTATGGCTCCTTATATAAGTGAAACATGGTCAGCATTCTTGTAAAATGCCTTTGAATATGCCTGGCCGCTGGGGTATTAGTTGCATAATAGGGCCATATGTTGACTTTTCCTTAGTTTGTACTAAACATCATATTCAACAAAGCTATACGCCAAGTAAGGTAATTGATACCATTCGACACCTCTATCAGCCAATCACACACCAATATTCAAGGTGATAATTCCCATATTCTTTGTTGTCCACTTATCGTCTCATGTTTGACTGATTGAGTGTTTGTCTTATATTATGGTATAAGCCAGTTATTCACCATGGGATCAGGAACATGTGTTTATCACACCTCGGGATAAAGCCCTCGAGTGATAAATCACATATTCCCTCACCTGTAGTGAATAACCAATACTTATTCACACTGGATATATATATAGGCCCGATGCCTATTTTTAACTAAGTAAAACAAGAGAGAATGACAGGTTTTACTTGAAATGATATGTAATTTTATGAAAATATTTTTTTCTTTCGCACAGAAATTAGAATGGCTGTAAAAAAATGAAATCAGGTTGTATCATGTAAGACAACAACCCAGTCCACAATGCAGATTTGAGAGTGAGGGGTTACCCAGATGCCTCCAAGCCTTGTACTAAGTTGTAACAAGGAAAAAAGCATGACACAAAGCTGGTTTTATATTGTCAGATATGTTAAGTTATTCACCGCTAGAGAGGGAATATGTGAGCTTGAGAGCAGTGGCGTAGCTAGGGTTTTTCTCTGGGGGGGCAAAGGACCCTGAATTTCCCCAAAAAGTAATTGGCAACCCCGGCGTACGCATGACACTGGTTTTTTTTAATTTTGAAACTTTACCAACCTCTCAAATAAAACATATGAAACACTGAAAACCCTTTTTAACCATGATGATGGTGCACACTGTCTGCAAAGAAGAGCCTAAGAGAAGAAAGTCTTGGGAAAGTTTCTGATATGTACCGCATAGCAAAATCATGTAATGAAAATTGTTTCTACATTAAACTCACAAAAAGACGCAAAACTTACAAATTGAAGGTTGATTTTGCTGTGACGAGGTGTTTTTTGACAGTATGATTGTCATAAGAAAAATCAGTATTGATTTTTTCTTGTTTGATTCCATCATGCAGTACTTAGTCAATTTTTGATTTTGATTTCTAATTATAAACATTTGATATGTTCTGGTTCATCATCAGCATTTTGTCCCATCATTCCACTTATCTGTATTTTAGTCAATTCAGAAGTTTTACCAACTCCTTGATTCTCTGATGTGTGTTTGGCTTTGGCCAAAATACACTCAAATTTTCACTCTCAATCCTGTACAGCATGTACCCATACAGTGTCTCCAACTTGTTCTGTTTTATTACATTTTATCAAGTTATCATAGAGTCTTACTTCAGATAGAATGACAGCATGAATTTCAACACGATTTTCATGGATATATAAAGTAAAAGTATACCTTTCCTCCGACTTTCCCTTTTCGTTCCTCTTTTTCCCTTTTACTTCCCCTTTTCCCCTTATTTTTCCCCTTTCTCTGTTTTCCCCATTTCCCTATTTTTACCCCCATTTCCCCATTTTTCCCCAAAAAGTTGTCTGGTGGGGCAACTTGCCCCCCCTGCCCCCCCACTAGCTACGCCACTGCTTGAGAGGGAATATGTGAATTAAATCACAAAAGGGATGACTTCAACTTCAAGATTGTCAACTATCCATATTGTGTTGTATCTGATATTCCAGAAAAGCCAGCTTGTGGTATCTATGCTTCTCGCATTGATCAGTTTTGCCAGGACTTGTGATCACTGCAGTGATTTCTCAGTGAGGCACATTTAATTTTGTGATTTTCTCCTTAGGCAGGGATATAAATACAGGTTTTTATGCAAAGAACTTTGCAGTGTTTACAAAAAACACGAAACAGTGTTTATAAAATATGTGAAGTCCATCGAAGAGATTAAAGAAGAGATTCCTCTCCCGTGATGGAAGGTTGGACGTCCTTAAAGGCTTTAATATCACATGTGATTCCTAAGTCTCACACCTCCTTACACCTGACTCTGGTTTGTTTTGGTTTACTTCCTCTGCCATTTGCCAGGTCAGGCTCTTGGATCTCAACACTTTGTAATGCACCAGACAATTTGTTATCTTTTTTCTCTTGTAATTTTATATATTCTATAGCCCGAGGTGTGATAAACACATATTCTTGATGCATTGGTGAATAACTGGCTTTTACCATGAGACAAACAGTAAAACAGTCAAACATGAGATGATAGGTGGACAACATAGAATATCAAATTTATTGCTGTGAAATACAGGCTTGTAATTGGCTGGCAGAGCTGTTGAATAGTGTAAGAGATAAAATCATGATCTTACCAGGTGTGAAACACAGGGGGTCATCTAGACAATCCCTCAATAAAGTCAGTTTGAGTCTTCGCAAAGATGAATGGCCCGCTTTTGTTCCAATGTGACTGTACAAACAGGCTGTCCCATGACACGGACCCCTCTTCTCTGGCAATGACATGTCACTCGACCAATCATCTGGAAGGCTGAAAGACACAAAAATATAAACGATGTAACAAACATTAGCATAAAAAATCTGCAATAGAAGGATAAACATTGTCCATGTTTAATTTAGCTCAGTCACAAGAATATTAAAAGAAAAGAATGGAACAAGTCTGGATAATTTTTAATGCATATTTTCTCGTTTTAAAATTTAAATAGGCAAGAGCTGATGGCGACATTGTTCCTAAATTTCCATGATCTGTGGTCTATTCAAACAAATAAGAGGACACAAACTACAGGACTGAACTTCCATTTGATAGTACATTATGTTTTACATCAAAACAACCCCAGCTAGGGATGCAAAATTCCCGAGAATTTTCGTCAGGGAAATTCTTCATGGAAATTTTCGGAAATTTATGGGAATTTACGGGAATATTCGGAAATATTGGAAATATTCAGAAATTTATCCGATTAATTGAGAAATTTCTGGGGAATATAACTGGATCGGAAAAAAAAAATCCCAAAATCATGCCTTGGAAGATTTTGCAGTTAGGAACTCGAGAACAAATGGCAAATGGACTTGACCCTCATTGCCGGACCTATATAATGCAACCTTGATAGTTGATATGCAGGAAGACCTAAAGACCAGATACTGCCATACTGGCTATCAAAAGATAATGACAGACATTCAAATTATCACTATTCACAGGACCAATGACAAATATATAAAGATTTAAGCAATTTATTTGAAAATTCCCAAAATTCCCAATTTTTCCGCAAGAATAAATTTCCGGAAATTTTCCTGGCCTTCGCATCCCTAACCCCAGCGTAAAATTATTCTTTGTTTGGTTTTATTGATGTTTTGCCGCTTGCATATTGCAATTATATATTCAGTTTTCTGAATAGAGAGTTGGAGATGGAATTACTACGAGTGTGGTGAGGAGATAAATTTTCTCATAGGAGACTTACTTGGAGGTGATAAGGAGAAAGAAGTAGATAAACAGAGGACTTTTGACAGAAAGTGTTCTTACTTTTTACTATGTTGTACTGTAGATGAGCAAAGTAACAAGCTTTATCCCCTATAGGGCCTATATTATTTACTGCAGAGGTTAAATTTGACAGACAGGGATTGGGTAAATTAGGCGGGATGCACTCTTGGCACAACATGAATCCTACGTTTGATATTGACCGGAAGGTCCACACTATCTACGATAATAAATGACAAAAAAAAGATGTTGACAACGTCGTGACCTTAGCCGCACTTTGTGTTATAAAAAGCAACAATTCAACTCCTTCCAAGAATCTAATGGTACACTTGACACTCAACTTACATGGTCGTGGCACATAAAACGTGCTAATGTTCTCTCGGCATGACTTTCTTTGATGCTACCTATAGATAGCACATTGTTCTTTTGTAAGCCTGTTAGATTTATTCTTTCGCTTGACATCTCCATTTGAAAGTGGTGTTGGCTTCTATAATTCATATGTTTTCAATTTATGTTACTTGATATGCAACTTTATTTACAACATTTAGTGGTTTAATTCACAGACACTGACACCAGTAGCTACTATTTTGTAAGCCGCATCATAATTGCTCAATATTCCGGAAGAACCTCTTCTGCGGTCGGTCCACAGGACAGAAAATGAAAGCTTATAATGATCTAAATATTAAATTTTATTAATCAGTAAAACATTGTTAGTTACCCAATTTTTTACGTTCGCTGGGTCGGTCAATCAGAATGTCTAAAAATGTATTTCTGGCCTTGAGTATTATTGCAAAGAGACATTGATCATGCAGTCCATACAAAGAGTCAGAAGTAATGTAGAACATTATATAAATATTGAAAAAACATGATTATAAATTGGTTATTTCGAGAAAATTCATAAGGTAGTTCTAAGTTCTAACATCGTGACATTCTTTAACAATAGGCTAGTATGGAAAATCAGTTCCTATCCTATTTTTTAACTGTTCTATGCCATGAAGTTCGTCTGCAAATTTATATGAGGAAAAGCAGTTATGCACCAGAGGGCAGGATTGCCCAGAGTGTCTTATTCAGCACCGATGAATGCTTAACCTATACATGCATATATATATTACAGTAGATTGGAGGACAAAACATTTTAAAAATTAACTTTCAACTTTGTCGTGTGATATCACAGGCTTAAAAATGCTTTGTATGTGTCCAGCATTGTAAATTGGTACATAGTTTGCTATGTTATGTCACGCCTGTTAAGGGCAAACCCAGGGTGTGAAACCCACATTTTTCAGTGAACCTTCATGAGAAAAATCTCAGCTTGATTTGGTTCAGATGAGATACCCTCACACAGGGTAAATGTGAGGACCCCGATGATCTTTTATATCTCACCTATCACCCCTTGTATGTGAGTGTGCGGAACGGGGTTTAGAAGGCTCTTCTTACCCCATGTATATATCTTTATACTGCGCCAAGTGTGCCCCTTGTCTCATTAGATTGCTGCCTGTTCAGTGGATATAAAGCCCTATCACAAACCCTCTGTGTCACTTCCATCTAGGCCAAGGATATTTCAAAATGTGTGTTCAAAAAGTCTGAAAAAGACATGCTGTGTACATGTCTGTTTAGGGATTAAGAAGTTATGGAAGATTGGCACCAGAGAACTGCTTTGACATCGGATGATAAGTCTATAAGCCTAACCCAGTGGAATCCTGACAGCATAGTTTTAGACAACATATCCTCTACAGGATTCCTGTCTTCTTTATAATGCATGAAACATCAGACAATATCAGGCAGAAATGGGCCACATTATAACATGGGGCACACTATAGGCTTGAGTTTTCTTGCTTCATGAGTGAAATCCCAGCTGGATGTCACTCGGATGGTGGGGGAGAGTGGGGCATAACCACCCCTAGGGGCATAACCACCCACCCAGTGGTTCGAGGTGATTGGTTCCACATAATGAAAATATTGTTAGTGCAGGTGATTTTACTTGTGAAAGACAACTTTTTAAAAGAAGGGGGTGCAAGCAAAAGGCAGAACCAAACTGACCAGCTCAGTTTGTTTAGTTTTTTTAGCTTTTTTAAGCCGCTTCATCTTATTTTAACATGTGACGGTATTTGTAATGGCAATCTGCATAAAGGAGGTGTAAGGTATCAGTGATAGGCAGTGTGTTGGTTCATATTCTAACTAATTTTGAAAATGGATTTAACTGTCATTAAATCATGTCATGAGTGATAATAGGGATAGTGGCTGTTTTACCCCCAATATGGAAATATCTCAGAAGTCATTACCATAGCAAAAGTGAGGACACTGATATGGTTTGATACTTTCCAAGTCAAAAGCACCTGCATTTTCATCAGAAAGGGCCATAGTATCCTTCCACCAGATATGGTAATCCTCCAGTTATTTTTGTTGCTGGTACCTTGGGGGAGTGGTTATGCCCCATGGGGTGGGTGGTTATGCCCCGAGCATGGGGCATAACCACTAACCACCCACCTTGTACCAAAAACTATTTCATATCCCTGTGCTATAAGGGAGAGTCATTTGATGCTGCTGGTAGGGGATATGAAAGTACTCCAAGAGTGTGTCATATTGCCAATTGGAGTTCTTAATTGTGTTGGTCATTATCATCCTGTGAGACATTTTGTCTTAGGGGGGTGGTTATGCCCCACTTTCCCCTATGTAAAATTGGTGGCCCCTTGTAAATGTGTAACAGGTTGAGGACGACTGCTCTCTGTGTCATCTCATCAATCAACCCTCGTGAGCACACAGATCTGGGCTTAGAGGACTGCACTTAACAATTTTTTGGAAAAACAATGGAACTGCATGTTTTGTCAATGCTTGTACAGGTTCAATTAGGGCTTTGGAGTCGGAGTCAGAGTCGGAGTAGTGAAGTCGGAGGTTTTCGGGCAGAGTCAGACTCGGAGTCAAAAATGAATACTTTTCACATCGCTTTATAATGTGATTTTGTCACATATTTAGACAATCTTTAGGAGTCCGGAGTCACCAGATTAATTTTCTACTCTGACTCCGGACTCCTAAAGATTGTCTAAATATGTGACAAAATCACATTATAAAGCGATGTGAAAAGTATTCATTTTTCTAATGACCAATTACACATAACTTCTTAAACTACTAAATAATGATGCATAAAAATCGAAGAAAAAGCAGTGGATTAGATTTTTTTCTTTGCTGACCGCCAGAATCTTGTTGAGAAATAATGCCGTAAAAAGGAGTTGAGAGTCTGAGTCGAAATTCTGGGGGACCAAGGAGTCGGAGTCGGAGTCGTTTTTCTGAAAGGCAAAGGAGTCGGAGTCGTTCCAATGACTACCCGACTCCGAAGCCCTGGGTTCAATACACAATCAATGTGCTCCTTGGACCATTAAATTTATGAAACTTTGGAAACGAAGAGCAAAGGAAAACCTTCATCATCTGAAGCAACCTAATTGAAATACAACAATAACAGTCATTTGCATGGGCTCGAGTTGACAATGTAACACAAAAAGAAAATACACCTACATCAGTAAAAGGGAAGAATCGCACTTTTTTGCCCTTTTACACCTTTGTGTTACCCCAGAATCACTTCTTAACTTTACCTACTTTGAACCACTTTTTGAAATTTAATAACATTTACTTAAACCAACACTAATTGAAATTCCATCATCCCAATTTTGTTTAACTTCTTTCATATTTTTTAATGTCCTGCTTCTTGCTCAATTATGATATTGCCAGTTTCTTAATCGAAGAGTGTGGATGAGATAAGGTTTTTGGTGGTGAGGTGGGAAGTTAAAGGTAGTTATAAGGAGATTTTTAGTTGGAGAGGAGAAAGAAGTTCAAAGTACAGTACAAACCAAAATAAAGTATGACTACCCCAGCAGGAATGAAGAATCAGCCACTACGTTACCTTTCACACCTTTTTGCTACCCCTGAATCACTTCCCACCTTTACCTACTTGAAACTGCCTCTTAAGCTTGCATTAAAAGTACATTTAAACAATATCAATGATTCATTCCATCCAATTTAGTTCTTAACATAGGCTAAGGTTGTTGTGAGGAGTCAAAGGTAGTTGTAAGGAGATTTGGCTTGGAAAGGAGAAAGGAGGGTAAAATAGGTAAACAGAGGACTTCTGACCGAAAAATGCATTGTTTTATTCTGGGTGGTACTGTAGTAAAACATAGGACTTTTGAGGGGAATAAATCATACTTCCTATTGGATTGGATTGTAGGATGACACTATTAAAGTTTTACAGTGATTATCAAAATTATATCTCACCTTTCATATCCATAAGATGACGATAATTCAGGAGGACTCAGACGTTGTTCAAATTCATATCTATCTTCACTGTCACTGTCTATTGGGTAGCCGTATGTTTGTAAAAGTCCTCCAAGGATGAATATTGTCAACACTGCTAGAGAACACATGCTTGGTAATAAATTCATATTGTTCTGCAGGAAAGTTGAGATATTGCAAAGTTCAACTTCTTGACACTTCCAGTTTGAATTAACTTTATCAGTTGCTGTAATTACTCCAAGAACTTTTATCGCTTCGAACCAAATTTAATTCAAGCGAAGAATTTGCCTTGTAGTAAAGTTCAAAGTTGCATTCACAGTTTGTATGATTAAAATCAAAATCCCTGCAGTATCCTTTTAATAATCCCTTCAATTGAATGTAGTTTTTAAATCAGGTAATGATTTAAAAGTAAATGAAATTGAGTAAAGGTCCATGTAAAATCCTAGGACTGGTGAAGTGGATGTAGTGCGAGTGTTAACATCCTCCTTGTCACAGGCTGAAATGCTGAAGTGAAATAAATCCTTGTGATAGATTAGAAATGTCAGTGAGCAGCAGAGCTGTCAGCTTAAGGCAGCTTTAAGGAGACTGTGTGGGGCTGTGCCAGCTTTAAGGAGGTATGCCAGCTTAAGGAGGCAGTGCTAGCTTGAAGGGCTGTGCAGTTTGACATGCAGTACTGCTCCTGGTTGGCCACACAATGTTAGCACAATTAGCAGTGTAGAGGTTACCCTATCCAAATGACAATCTGAGTTATGAGTCCACCGATGTATTGCAGCGTGTTACGAATAGCTCTTTTTATCGTTGTTCCTTAATGATGTATCGGGTGTTAGTGCGTCTACTTCTCAGATCTGAAAAAAAAAAACAAATAATGAGTCATTCATTTAGAAACATTAGAAAAATGTGTTGAATTTTACCTGAGCGAAGTAGTGATGCTGCTCTTCTTACATTATGAAACACTACTCAACAATTATGTGGGTTGGTTTTGTGTGCAGACAATATTATAACCAATAAAAAAGGTTTGTTTAAAACAAAAAGAAAACTAACGTCAACCGGTGTCTGTCCAAAATGTCTTTGTAATATCAGACAAAAGATATGCTTATTCTCAAACTTTTGGTCAGACTGCACAAAATAACTTAATGTTTTGGATGGACAATTTCCTTGGTTCACATAAAACAAATGCACACAAAAGTTTGGATGTATACACCTGCTAACTTTCATCGTGTTTGTTTAAAACAAACCTTTCTTATTGTGCATTTTCTAGACGATTTTAGCTGTTAAGCCAAAAGGAACTCAAACTGACCATGCTTTTAAGTCAAAATTTGGGCAAACCGTCACTGCCAAATTAAAAATTTTGAGTCAGCTTAAATAACTGAGTGACAATGACAATGACAATGACAATGACAATGCCAAATATTTATCTATAGTCGGTTCGAGTATCACAATGAACATTAGCTCAACGAGCTATTAGCCGACTAGACGGCAACAACAGGTAACAAGCAACATGATAACACATGATTAAAATACATATTTAAAAACACATGATACTGGTTAAAATAAATATATAAAAACTATTAAGTGAGATGGTTGATGTTAATATTAATTATGAACTAATTATTATTCTACCTATATTTGAAATTATCTTGTCACTTTGTAATAATGGTGCTAGCCCGATAAGCATTTTGCTTTTTCTGGCATCATATAATAAACAAACAAACAATCATAGCTTGTTGTTTTAAGTTATGACAATCTGTGACTGTCCATTTTCCTAATTAAAACAACAAGCCATGTTAGCTCAAAGGAATCACGCAACCATCTCACTAAAATCATTTAAGGACTCAAAATTCAAATTTTACAGTGTTTATAGTAATTACTCAAAACTAGAGTGCCTCGCCATCCTTTCTACCAAATATAATGTATTTTGCACAATAAATATATCAAAACAGATACGTGTCTGGTATTTATAATGGGAAATGTAGTACCAAGTATATTGCTGGTCAACACTCGACAGGTCGGAAACTGCGCTTTAGATTTATAACAAGCATTGCGAGCCGCAGGGGGTCTATATTCTTTTATTTGATATCATATGATATATCACTAATAAGCAATAGATAGCCTTATAGGCTGCTAGTATGACACTAACAGGAAAAGTTCAAGCTACAAGTAGGCAAGTACAAGTCTGAGAGGATGGAAGTATTGTAGTCCCAACTCCAAAGTCCAAGCTTGTACAATTATTAAGAGCAAATAAAGTTTTA
Organism: Platynereis dumerilii; assembly: GCA_026936325.1. NCBI lineage: Eukaryota > Metazoa > Annelida > Polychaeta > Phyllodocida > Nereididae > Platynereis > Platynereis dumerilii. The sequence continues at coordinate 27,956,622 of JAPTHN010000010.1, forward strand.
ATGACTGTACAAACATTGGAAAGTTTCAAGAAGAATCTAAAAACCCATTTGTTTCAGAATTCCTACAAGTGATTTAATCCGAAAAAGTGCTGATGAGCAGTTTACTGAAATTATATAAATCTGTATTATTATGTATTATAATGAGTTACATATTCCAATTCACAGTTGCTGGCACAGGCCTGTTTTGGCATTTGCTGGCCCTTGCTGCTGCATATTTTCTTCAACAGTTATTTTTAATCTCAGTGGTCCGGGGGGGAGACTTAGCCCCCCCCCCCCTGGTTCTGCCTCTAATTCTGAAGAATAATCTGTGGTATTTTTCATTAGTAGATTGTTCTTCTTGTTACGCAAGAAATATCGATAAACATTTCTATGGACGTAGATGTATAGCATTATGCAATTCTTCCCTGCAGTATGTATTTACATCTAATAAGACGTTATGTTGCTTTTGCTATTCTCTAAACTAATAGATAAGAACGATTTTTTTTTCTTGTGTTTTCATTTTGCTCATTTATAAGGAGGACAGCAGAGAGTATATATAGATTACCCAGAATTTGCAAAGTTCACTGAAAAGAATAATTGTAATATAGCAACAATGCATCTTTCTATTGTAGGAACTCAATTCTCTGGCATAGAATACTACTGCAGATTATTCCCTTTTCTTTTCTTAACCCATTCTCTATTAAGAAAGCATTTTTGAAGCAAGTGTTTTAGTGGCACTGCATGGGTGTCTCGGCCATATAGGCATTTATTTGAAAAGTGGGGCCAAAACTAAAATGGTCACTGTATAAAAGTGCATCATCCAATTTCCATTGGGTTTGACTTTTCTGAAAGAACTGTGATAGGGCTGTCAGAAAAAAATATAATGACGCTTTCAATAAGAGTATCCACTGAAAGAGGATAAAAAAACCCCAAAAATTGAATTTTAAAAGGTCCCCGGATTTTAGACCCTATTTGGGTAGGCTGGCATTTTTATCCAGAAGACCCCACAGCCAGAATCAATATTTCACACCATCTCTTATGCCTTGAGGTACAATAAAAAAATATCAGGTGACTTTTGAAAAATACTGCACTATCGGTTTTGAGGGGGCAAAGATCCGAAAGCTTACTGTCACACCTTGGTGTGACTATTGAAAAAGTCACATAACTGCATTTTGTCACAACTAAAACCACATTCAGACATGCAAATATATTTTATTTGTGTAGTACTAGGTCCCGTCTTTCTTATAAAACTTAAATTACAGTGCTACTGTCATTAGTCACTGAGCAGTGAGGCTTCAAAGAGGTGTAACGACCGGGATAGTTCGTGTAACGTACCTCACGCTGGTAGAAAACTGTCCAAAATGACTAAGTCCAGCTTCTAAGAAAATCACAGTGATCATTGTGACCTTTCTCTGTGACTGTCGTGACTGTACAGTGACTGTCATGCTTCAAACTACATTCTTTCCACCTATATATGTTTTTATGTATATATTACATATATAATGAAGAAAATTAATGCAATTCTCTATTATGGATAGAGCCTCCCCCCTCCCGAATCATTGGGCCAACTTTTCCGTGGCCAGCCTGGCTACACGGTGCCAGGGGGGTCACTCCCAAGAATTCACAGCCTATGCATGAAAAAGAATGTTCAAGTGGCGATAGCCAACTGGTACAAAATATACATGTAACAAAATCCAATATCTAGTGATTTAAATAAAAAATGTATTACTCTAAATCCAATACCACGCGTGTCTGACAATTATAAATTGTCAATTTTGAAACTGTTTCAAACACAGCAACAATTTATCTTTCTGTCTGCGAAACTTTACAGATAGTCCATGCCCTGGGGGTCATTTGTGTGACCGAGAGAGGGAGAGCGTTTGACTTCATATTCTGTTACTATATGGTCTGGCCTTCGAAAAAAGTCAGGGTAGACATCTGGCGGCATGGCAGGTTAGGAGAAATCCAAGATGGCGGCCAATATGGCCGCCGTGACAAGAAAAATGGGTTAAATTGCTCACAGTAACACTACAGAGGTGTGTAATACATCAAAATAGGGGTTTTCTGGGATGCTGAGTCCAAATATGTACAAATAAAACCTCTTACTACTTTTTCTCTTGAGATATTCAAGATGGCTGCCAAATCGAGCTAAAATGGCTGCCATGATCGGAAAAACACCTATTTTACTGAACAACAAACACTGCAAAGGCATATAATACATCAAAATAGGGGTTTTCAAGGTTGCTGGGTTCAATAATGCACCAATAAAACCTCCAGCTCCCTTCTAATTTGAGAAATCCAAGATGGCAACTGATATGGTGGCCAAAATGTCCTAGAAAAACACCTAAGTTGCTCCCAACAAACACTAAACAGGTGTGTGATACATTGAGATAGGGGTTTTCAAGGTTGCTAAGTTTGATAATGCACAAATAAAACCTCTTGCCCCCTTCTATTTTGAGAAATCCAAGATGACCACTGATATGGCAGTCACAAAGTCCTGGAAAAACAAGTTTGTTGCCCCAAACAACACCTAATAAGGATACAGCAAAATAAGGTTTTTCCAGGCTCCAGAGGTCAAATAAGCATGCATGATAATTCTTGCATTTTTGTATTTTTAGTAATTCAAATTGGCTTATACTATTGCTGCTATGAAGGTCTGAAAAAATGCATAAGTTGCTCACAATACACACCGTTTAGGGTTTAATGCATCAATACGGCAGATTTTAGGATTGCTATATCCAAGCAAATTCTTCATATTTGTTAGATGGCTGCAACTAAATAGAACCAGTGTGGATACCTGTTCAGAGGTGTCTCAGTAAAGTTGTGAAAAAAAAGACTTGTCTGAGATAGGGCAACATCATTTTCAATGACAGACAAAATATCACCTGCATCATTTAGGCCTTAGTTTAACTTTGTGGGGGGAACTATAGCTGAACACTCACCTATTAAGAGAGAAAGAACAAGACAAATTGTTTTTATTTTGGTCACACTTTCACCTTCTGAATTCATAGTACAAAAAACTATGTGAATAACCAAGATACGTCGATCGTAACTATTCACAAAGTATTCCAACTTCAAAATCCCACATTGAATACATAAGAGTCTCAGTGTTGTACTCCATGCAGTTTTTTTTCCTGGCATACAAGCAATTGCATTGTTTCTGTGGCACTATTCCTCACCAGATCCTCACTGTGAGATCTATTATTATTTCCCCTTCAAAAATAATCATTTGGTATCAGATTGTCACTTATAGAAAAAGTTCCACATTCTGATAATACTTTGACTTCTCTGGTTAAACTGGGCCCAGCCCATTGGTTTTTGACCATAAAGGAACATGATCGACATTATGTTGCATTTAACCCACTTTTCACGGTTTAATGTTTTTTTCATGTTAATATATTGAAGATAATGCAAAGTTCTACATATTCTCTGGGCATTTAGCAAGTGCCATGAAGACCACAAATCTGCTAAAATTTGCAAGCTATTCGGGCAAACAATTAATTAAGCAAATAACTCACATGAAATTGCTTGCCTTTCACATGTGCAAGAACCACACTAAATCTAAAGGGACATTTGATAATGAATTTCCTCATTATGATATTCCACTAATCAAAAGGTCTGTGGATACTTTGACTAATGTATAGTGTCAAAATTTGAATCACCAAGTTCGCAAAAATCCTGTGATTCCTTGTCTAAGAGTCTTAGCGCTAAAATAGTGTGGCTGGACTCAGCAAAAAATATGGAACATTTCAAACTTGAATTTATTGCTTTTTGGCTTTAATCACTGTATTACAAAAAATCCATTCAATGTTTAACACTGGTGTTTTCTTTTTATTAATTATGAAGCATCATTGAAGACTATACATGTGGGACAACATCCCCCTTTGATTGGCTTCCAAAATGCCAAAATAAGCGTTATTTTGATGTATAACACACCCCTAGTTCTGTGTGACCAATTCATCCATATGGCATATTCCCTTCATGGCAGGAGTGTTGCACCATCTTGAATTTCTCTCAAACATTATAGTCCCAAGGTCAACATGGTCTATAAAGAGTTATGTGAAGTCAGTGACACTCTTTCAAAGACAGATTCATGTATTCACAGCTGCATTGTTTCTGGTAAGAATATTCCTCTTCACAACTGGACTCGGATACCCAGATTTGATGTGCTACATTTTTGAAAACTTTTTGCTCAGCAACAATAATTTAAAGCCTTTATCATAGAGGTGTGTTTTGCAAAGCTTCATTGAAGCCGCAGCCATCATGAATTCTAAAAATGGAAAGAGCAAGAAGTTTCACGCATGCAATTGTATTCAGCATGTCAGAAAATGCCCATTTTGCTGTATCACAGGCCCTCTGAGTGTTTGTTGTGAGCAAAATAGGTTTTTTTTTTCAGGGGTTCAAATGGCAGCCATCTTGAAAGTCTCAAAATGGAAAAGTTTAAGAGGTTCCATGCACAAATTTGGACTGAGTGATACTAAATACACTTATTTTTTATATCACACATTGTTAGTGTTGGGGGGCAACATAGGTGTTTTTCTAGGACTATTTGGTCACCATCATGGATTTCTCAAATTAGAAAGGAGCTAGAGGTTTTATTTGTGCATTATTGAACTCAGCAACCTTGAAAACTCCTATTTTGATGTATCACACACCTGTTTAGTGTTTCTTGGGGGCAACTTAGGTGTTTTTCTAGGACATTTTGGCCACCATATCAGTTGCCATCTTTGATTTCTCTAATTAGAAGGGAGCTGGAGGTTTTATTGGTGCATTATTGAACCCAGCAACCTTGAAAACCCCTATTTTGATGTATTATATGCCTTTGCAGTGTTTGTTGTTCAGTAAAATAGGTGTTTTTCCGATCACGGCAGCCATTTTAGCTTGATTTGGCAGCCATCTTTAATATCTCAAGAGAAAAAGTAGTAAGAGGTTTTATTTGTACATATTTGGACTCAGCATCCCAGAAAACCCCTATTTTGATGTATTACACACCTCTGTAGTGTTACTGTGAGCAATTTAACCCATTTTTCTTGTCACGGCGGCCATATTGGCCGCCATCTTGGATTTCTCCTAACCTGCCATGCCGCCAGATGTCTACCCTGATTTTTTTTGAAGGCCAGACCATATAGTAACAGAATATGAAGTCAAACGCTCTCCCTCTCTCGGTCACACAAATGACCCCCAGGGCAAGGACTAAGACTACGCATGTATGTATTGCAGTAGCGGATCCAGAGTGGGGGGGGGGTGGAGGGGGCTCAACCCTCCTCCCCAGGCCTGTAGATTTTAATGTAAAAAATTTAAATCCCCATATCTTTAAAATTAAATCCCCTCTTTTATGTACGTTTTCTGGATCTGGCCCTGTATAGTACTTGTTCATTTAATGAAATAACGAACTGTGTTCTGTCACCAGGCCTATACATGAGTACCTTCCTGCGTGTGTCCAAGGGTATTTTTCAGATCTTTTAATCCCCACAACAGTAACACAAACAGTTATTGAGTCTAATTGACAGGCAATAGTTTTCATCTATATGTGTGAAATATCAGTATTACTTAGCGGATGTGTCTATTTCAACCAGGTGAAACAGAATTAAGCAGGGGGGGGGCATGCACTTTCCTGGAGGGGCGCTAGATATTACTGTATATTTCAACCAAGACACTTAAGTCATATTAGAGGCACCGTGTTGGGACGGGGACACAAATACAATAAGTGGGGGAATGTGCCCCCATACTCCCTTCCACACGAATGTCTATTTTAAACCTCAGATTATATACCAAAGTCAACTACAATTAATGTTGGCTTACTAAATTTTCTGTGACTTTGGTGACTAAATAATTATTATTGCCGACAAGGCAATTGTCAGTGTTGTGAATGTGGCTGATTCTAAACATATAGTCAATGCAATGCCACATCTGACTACTGTGACTCTTGTGATAACTCGTCTAGCTTTTTGAACAATCATTTTGAGAATTTTACTGATTTCAAACCCACACACATTAGAGTCAATTATGGCAAATCTGTCCAGGAGGGTAAATCCGTCCAACCCTAATATAGGCATATTATTATAATTGTTACAATTGTGTGAGTTGTAAAAGCAAGAGAAACCCGTTTTTCAAATAATTGTGCCGTTTTTATAGTGTTGACAGCATTTTACATGATATTCAGGTCCATTTAAAGGTGGAAGACAAAATACAATGAAATCCTGTGACGTCATCACAGCCATTTTTTGATAACAGGTAGTTAGCCTTGTGGGCCTATTTCCATCAAAACAAAATATATTAAAGGTAAATAATTGATGCATGGGATAATTAACATTATTATTCTAACAGGGTTTCTTAAACAACTGAATTCCAGCACAAATAAAGGAGATACAATGGAAATAAAAGTGGAGGGATATACCATCATTATTTAAAAACTGGCTCAACTGATTGATTTTAAATCCGTCCACCCACTTCAAATTGTCTTTAAAAGTACTTTTATGACTTTTATTAATTATAAATGGCAAAACAATGATTAAAGAGATTAGATTGAGCAATTATACCACTTGATTGGGTTAAAAGGGTTTTCTTAATTGTGATTGAGGCAGTCAAGCGAATTTTTTTTTTAGTTTACGACACCTCTATTATATGATTCCCCTATTATAAGTGCAATCGGCACCCCAATGTTGTAATATTGACAGAAAAGCCTTTTTGACAGTTAATAAATTGCAAAACTTTTAAAAATCACAAGATATGAAAGGCATGTGCAGCATAATACCCTATGGACGGATTTACCATCCTTCCTGGACGGATTTAGAAGCAACCCGGACGGATTTAGATGCCCTAACCTTCAATATTTGTTGCTATGGTTTCAGCAAAACTTATTTGAATATTTTACTTTTTTGGCTGTTAGTGGTACTACGGAATATGCACCTTCCAATGGGCACCTTTTTGTTTTTGGATCTATTACCATTTCCTTAAAATACAGTTATATCCAAAAGTGGACAGATTTACCCTCCTTGACTCTATACATATATATCCTTGTGATATTTACATTAACTATGTAATCGATTGTAAACCATGTCATTCAATTCTTTTATTGTGAAAATGATAACTATGTGATATCATCACTTCCAACACCCCAATTTTTAGAATTTTGCTGGTACCAAGCATATATTAGGCCTTGGGAAGATTAGGCTTACTGTGACTATGGTGACTAAAAGATCACTTGCCTTTTAATATTTGCATCAACTAAGTGATTGATTGTAGCCCAACGAACCTTGTCATTCAACTCTTTTATTGCGACTATGATGACTGATAATATCACTTCCAACACCCAAATTTTTAGAATTTTACCGGTACTAAACATATATTAGGCCTACTGTGACTATGGTGACTAAAATATCACTTGCGTTTTACTATTTACCTTAACTATGTGATCGATTGTAACCCAACAGACCTTGTCATTCAACTCTTTTATTGTGACTATAATGACTGATAATACCATCACTTCTGACACCCAAATGTTTAGAATTTTGCTGGTACCAAACATTTTAGGCCTACTGTGACTATAGTGACTAAAAGATCACTTGCCTTTTACTATTTACATTAACTATGTGATGGATTGTAATCATTGTAAACCATCAGACCATTTAATTCAGTTCCTTTATTTTGACTATGATGACTGAAAATATCATCACTTCCGACACCCACATTTTTAGAATTTTGCTGGTGCCAAACACATATTAGGCCTACCGTGACTGTGGTGACTAAAAGGTAACATGCCTTTCACTATTTACATTAACTATTTGATCGATTCTAAATCAACAGACCATGTAATTAAATTCTTTAATGTGACTATGATGACTGATAATAATCATCACCTTCGACGACGGTATTTTTAGAATTTTGCTGGTATGAAAAATATATTAATTAGGCCTGCAGTGACTATGGTGACTAAAATATCACTTGACTTTTACTTTTTACATTAACTAAGTGATCGTTTGTAACCCATCAGACCCTGTAATTCAGTTCTATTATTTTGAATGTGATGACTGAAAATATCATCACTTCCGACCCCCAAATGTTTAGAATTTTGCCGGTACCAAACACATACTAGGCCTACTGTGACTATGGTGACTAAAATATCACTTGCGTTTTACTATTTACCTTAACTATGTGATCAATTGTAACCCAACAGACCTTGTCATTCAACTCTTTTATTGTGACTATGATGACTGAAAATACCATCACTTCTGACACCCAAATGTTTAGAATCTTGCTGGTACCAAACACATATTAGGCCTACTGTGACTATGGTGACTAAAAGATCACTTGCCTTTGACTATTTACATTAGCTATGTGATCGATTATAAACCATCGGACCATTTAATTCAGTTCCTTTATTTTGACTATGATGACTGAAAATATCATCACTTCCGACACCCACATTTTTAGAATTTTTCTGGTGCCAAACACATATTAGGCCTACCATGACTGTGGTGACTAAAAGGTAAAATGCCTTTCACTATTTACATTAACTATTTGATCGATTCTAAACCAACAGACCATGTAATTAAATTCTTTAATGTGACTATGATGACTGATAATAATCATCACCTCTGACAGCGGAATTTTTAGAATTTTGCTGGTATGAAACACATATTAGGCCTGCAGTGACTACGGTGACTAAAATATCACTTGACTTTTACTATTTACATTAACTAAGTGATCTTTGTAACCCATCAGATCCTGTAATTCAGTTCTATTATTTTGACTATGATGACTGAAAATATCACTTCCGACACCCAAATGTTTAGAATTTGCTGGTACCAAACACATATTAGGCCTACCGTGACTATGGTGACTAAAAGATCACTTGCCTTTTACTATTTACCTTAACTATGTGATCGATTCTACCTCAACAGACCTTGTATTAAACTCTTGTATTCTGACTATGATGACTGATATTATCACCTGGTTGGCCGTGAATATCACTGTTTTCAGTCAAAATATCAGGGCCAATGATATTGTAAAAAATACCACCCTTCAAGGTCGATATTTTTTAACAATGGTTATGACATCACCAGCCTTTCAGATGCCTGATGATGTCACAAACCATGCAATGACCAAAACAATAGGATTGTGACGTCACATCCATTGTTGCTCCATGGTGACGTCACATTTTTGTAATGGCAGAAAATAGTCTCTCTTTATAATTGAAAATTTGAGGCATAACCAGGTGATAAAAACAAAACAACCACGCGTCAGGGCACTTCGTACAATATCACTCGCTATTAATTCACACAACAGCTCGTGATATTGTTACTCAGTGACCCTGACTTGGGTTGTTTTGTTATAATACCATCACTTCTGACACCCAAATTTTTAGAATTTTGCTAGTATCAGACATATATATTAGGCCCACTGTGACTATGGCAACTAAAAGATTACTTGCCTTTTACTATTACATTAGCTATGTCATTGATTGTAACCCGACAGACAATGTAATTCAACTCTTTTATATTGACTATGATGACTGATTTATCATCACTTCTGACACCCAAATTGTTAGAATTTTGCTGGTACCATACACATATTAGGCCTACTGTGACTATGGTGACTAAAAGATCGCTTGCCTTTTACTATTTACATTAACTATGTGATCAATTGCAACCAAACTGACCATGTCATTCAACTTTCTTTATTGTGATTATGATGACTATGATGACTTGATAATTTCTTCCTTTCTGACCCAAATTTTCAAATGATACTTGAGCCAAACATACGCCCCAACAGACCTTGTAATGTTATTTCATTCCTGTGACCATGGTGACTTACAATTACTTGTCTTTCGCTATTTACATTAACTATGTGACTGATTGCAGCTCAAGAAACCATGTTATGCAACTTTCTTTATTGTGACAGTGATAACTCATGATGTCTCCCCTTCTGACACCCACATTTTAGAATTTTGCTGGTACCAATCATACATTACTGTGTAACATACACCCCCTACAGACCTTTTAATGTGATATTCTTTCCTGTGACTATGGTGACTAAAAATTACTTGCCTTTCGCTATTTATGTTAACTATGTAGGGGAAGAGGGGGTGAAAAGTCACAGGGGTAAAAAGTCACAGGCCTTTTTGACCAACTTGCAGTGACCTAATTCTTAAGCTTAAATCATAATTTGAGACACTTTTATGAGAAGAAGGTCTGCAGGGAATATGAAAATTATACTCATTGTGCAAAGTGGGTTTTTACCCACCTCATGCATTTTTGGTGTCCCAAACAGGTTTTATTGATTTTGAACTTTCTCTATTAATGTCTGGTCACTTTGACATAGGAAGTTGTGCTAGTGTTTCAAGGTCTTTTGGATAATTGTCTTTCATGAAGTGAACCCATTTTTGGCCATTTGGTCTCCAAGTTGCCATGATCATGTGTTGAATTTAAAAAACAGCTGAGGGGTGAAATGTCACACTGTGACATTTCACCCCAGCGCTATGATATTTTACCATAGGGCACCGTGAATTCAATATACTGTGCTAAGGAAAGTAAAATATTCCACACTAGAAGCTTTTAGCTTACAATCTTATCATCATCCATCATCAATAATACTGATGAGAGAGCATTGCAGCAAAATTTCATTTCGCAAACTTTGGGCTATTTCTGACGCAGGCTTTGCTGATGGTGCATTGTCATTGCATGCTGATCGCTTTGGAAGGCTCACTATAACTTTCATGCACAAGGATGACTATCAAGTCTAGGTCTGCATATATATTACCTCATAGTGTTGTATGTTCACAACAATTGCATGCATGTGACTTGTTACCCCATGGTTGTGACTTCTTGACCCTGACATGGGGTAAAAAGTCACATCGGACTTTGCCCTAAATAATTGTGAACTGACTAAAGCCTATTTACAGCACAGCAGCTATCATGTGATACAACTATAGTCAACTAAATACTGCATAATTGTGCCAAAGGTCATTCAGATCTAACAAACACTTGCTCTGTTCTTTTTCTGAATTTTGTGACTTCTGACCCCCGCCTCCCCTAATTGATTGCCACCCAACAGACCATGTTATGCATCTTTCTTTATTTTGACTATGATAACTAATAATTTCTTCCTTTCTGACACATAAATTTTCAAATTATACTTGAGCCAAACATACGCCCCAACATACCTTGTAATGTGTTATTCTTTCCTGTGACTATGGTGACTAAAAATTACTTGCCTTTCGCTATTTATGTTAACTATGAAATTGATTGCCACCCAACAGACCATGTTATGCAACTTTCATTCCTGTGACCATGATGACTTAATGATGACAAGGGCTGCAGACCTTGTAATGTGATATTCTTTCCTGTGACTATGGTGACTAAAATGACTTGCCTATTGATATTTACATTACATGTAACCATGTGATTGATTGCAATAAAAGAAACCATGTAATGCAGCTTTCTGTATTGTGACAGTGATAAATAATAATTTCTTCCCTTCTGACACCCATATTTTAGAATTGTACAGACCTTGTAATGTGATATTTGTTCCTGTGACCGTGATGACTAAGATTAATATTGAATTTCCTTTCGATACAAAGAAAAGCTTATGGACTAATTCCAAATTGAATAAGCTAAATAATACCTCACCCTTGACACTTAACTTCTACTGGTGCCAGACATACAATTCTACAGACTTTATCTATGGTATATTTATTATAAAAACTTTTATTTGCTCTGTCTGTAGCAACTATAATGCCTTCCCTTTTGACACCTAAATTTAAGAATGATACTGGTGCCGGATATACACTCCTTCAGACCTTGTGATTTGAAATTCATTACTGTGACTATGGTGACTAAATAGTGGAGGATACAGGGGGGCCCCCCCAGACCACCAAGATTAATAGTAGCATTTTGGAGATACATTGCGATAACGCAGACCCGCGAATGCCGCAACACGTCCGGTCCCCCCCTAGACTATTGTGTCTGGATCCGCCGCTGCTTGTCTCTCGATACTGAAATAAAGTATGTGACTAATTTCAAACTGACAGACAATCTAATACAACTCTATTTGCTGTGTCTATGGTAATTGATTGATGCCTTGCATTCTGACAGTTAATTTTATAATTTTGCTTTTTCCAAACATACAATTCTACAGACTTTTAATGCGACATTCATTAGTGTGACTATGGTGACCAAAAAATTACTTGCCTTTTATATTATGTATGTGAATGATTCCAACCCAACAGATCATGTAATACAACTTTCTTTATTGTGGCTAAGGTAACTTACACTGCCTTGCCCTCTGACGACCAAGTTTTAGAATTTATTGGTACAAAAGATACACTTCTATAGACTTTGTTATAATTATAGTAAATTCATTGCTGTGACTATGGCAATGCCTTGCCTTGTTCCAGCGATATTAATAGTATATTGTTTCGGCATTTTTAGATGGACAGGTACCCAGGCTAATATAAGTTGTAAACTTTGTAATGCATTCTGGAGAAAATGAAGAAAGAAAAAATGATTATTCCTGAAAAATAACCATGATGGACTATGAAATCATCACTCTCTGATTCTCACCTATACTGTCTGATGGACATAGCCCTAAAGGTAACTGTCGTGACTGTTCATGCAGCACAGTTGAGTCAAAATAATACTGAAGTGACTGTTTTCAGTGACTGTTGTGATGGTTTTTTTAGCGTGACTGTTGTGACTATTGCGTGACCAATTTACTAATTTTTCAGTGATTTTTCATGAAAAATCCAGTGACCTGTTGACCCCAAAATGACTTTTTCCATAACAGGGACCACTTGGACGAAACATTTGCCTTATCAGATTATCGGAATTCAGAGATTCACTTTTTTGCTCCTGGGGACCTTTTTGGCCCCACTTTTCAAATAAATACCTATATGGATAAGATCTCTGATCGTAAGTGCATGATCGTGTGTTCGAACCTACTTCAATGGCAGCTACCATAGAAAATACAAATAATTGCAATTTTACATTTCAAAAAAATCTTTTTGACATCATTCATTGTTTAAATTGAAATTGTAATATAAGTAACCTGAATTTGCTTTACAATGCGGGCATGGTACAGCCAGGGGAGGACGCAGGACGGGGGAATTGGGGGATGCATCAAGAAAATCCTTAAAATATTTTTACATGTTTTACCAGCGCGGAGTCACACTATTTTGAGGGCTATATGTTTCACAACGCAATTACCCAATAGACTCCCCCTCCCCACACTGTTATTTTCTGGATCTCCCCCTGGATACGGCATGGCTTCACTCCACCAAACTGAAAATGAGTGTTTGTCAATAGACAAATGCAGGCTGCTCAACTAGAATATCTTAAATAGCTGTATACTTCCATTTGTATTGAAAAAGATTCAATCAAGGATATCAGTTGTAATGACCGCCAAGCCGACTACTGTAAAATGCAAATGTGTCTCCATCAATCTAAACCAATTGAATTTTTACCTTAAGTTAAAACTTACCAGTTTTAAGATTTTAGACAATTGCATGAAACCTACAAGAGATGATGGAATATAAATTGTCAGAGTTGTGTCACTTACTGATGTAGATTTATCAAAACATTTCACTTTAATGATTAAAATTCTCATTGTGTACGTCTTGCTAATCCTTGAGAATCTGTTTGAAAATTGAATTCTGTTTGTTTAACATTAAAATGTCTTCTTTATTCTACATATTGTAAAACACTGATGAAACAAAAAACAGACAGGAAATTATTTTCAAAGACACCATATGCCTAGGATTGCTAAGACATTGAAGTGTTTGATATTTAACAAATGTCTGGGATCTAATAAGATTTTGAGCAGCCATTATAAAGCCATAGTGAATGAAAAAGGTTTCATTTAATTAAAGAAAAATGTCATCAGATGTGAATGTAATCTGACATTGACATTGCACACCAGCAACAAGGATGACAAATGTTCAGGTGATCATTAAAACAATATTTCAAGGAATAATTCTTAAAATAATATCCAACAAAGTCACATTTGCCACATTTTTCCATTTTGACACGTGCTCAGACTCAGATTGTATTTATTTTTGTATAATCACATAAGTTTACCCCCCAATCCATCCGTATGTCTATCGATGTAAATGACGTGAAGTATGCACATAACATTTAGGCACATACCTGACAGTGTTTTCATGTCCTGCGTTATACATAAAATAAAGACATCATTCCAAAAACAATGTTGTTCTTTTACATACAAGACAACTTGTTTTTGTTGTAAAGCTTTTTTTTTTTAATATTTGACCATTTGAGTACAGATGTCATCAGATGTGAATGTAATCTGACATTGACATTGCACACCAGCAACAAGGATGACAAATGTTCAGGTGATCATTAAAACAATATTTCAAAGAATAATTCTTAAAAGAATATCCAACAAAGTCACATTTGCCACATTTTTCCATTTTGACACGTGCTCAGACTCAGATTGTATTTATTTTTGTATAATCACATAAGTTTACCCCCCAATCCATCCGTATGTCTACCGATGTAAATGACATGAAGTAGGCACATGACATTTAGGCACATACCAGACAGTGATTCATGTCTTGCGTTGTACATAAAATAAAGATATCATTCCAAAGACAATGTTGTTCTTTTACATACAAGACAACTTGTTTTTGTTGTAATATATATTTTTTAAAATATTTGACCATGTGAGTACAGATGAGTTTCTCATGTTTTTAGGAGTGCAAACAAGCCAGAAAGAGCTACTTGTTTTTCTGAAAAGTAGTAGATTAACGGCTGATGCTTTTCTTCTAATTTGTATGCAACTTGCTCACTTCTGTTTCCACTGAGTACTAACACAAAAGTTTGTTCCAAAGGAAGAAGTGCAAAGTTTCATCAGAAGTCAAGATGTAGTGCCTTAAAGTCAAACAGAGCGAGAGATCCTAAAATAATGATATGCCTATCAATATCATCCTGTAAACGCTATTAATTATAGCCCCTTATCTATACTTCCAATTTCCATATCATTCATAACTTTCTGCTTATCAATCCAAAATCACTTATGCAAGAGGGCCAACAAAATCACTCATGAAATGGCCCTGCTCGAGGGCTGTCAAAATCCCATATTGCCCGAAACTAAGTCTCGTTATTGCTATTATTGCAACAACTTCAGAAAGTTATGACTGGTTCCAATACAAAATATGAACTAAACAAAGGTCCTCCAAACTCGAGCTCACCCAGGTAATGTTCATCAATAGATATTTGTTCAATCCAAGCTAAATTTTTCAAGTTTCAAGTTTACAGACATGAAATACAATTGTAACCAAGAAAATCTGAATGCTTTTTAACCATTTGCATGAATCTGATAACACAACAAGGCTCATGACATCACAACTGACAATGTGGCCACCTGGTCTTTAATTGAAAACTTCATTGTTGGCTCTGCAGTAGGGCTGACAATAATCATATCGGCCCTGTCCGAGGGCCGATATTGGAGTTATTTCATTGTCGGCCCTGATGGAGGGGCATTATTCATGATTGGCCCCAGTAGAGGGCCGACAATGATTTTAATGGCCCTGGTGGGGGGCCGTTATAGGAGATTGTCACAAGGCAAAATGGTGACAATGTCTTACTTGTCAGCCCTGGTATGTGGTAATAATAGGCATTTATATAGTGCTAATTCCAGTCAGCTGCTCATTGTTGTCACATCGATATGTATGGTAGAAATCTTTTTTGCCACATCGAGAACACAATGTTGAGACTTTTTAACAACATGATGAAAATGTTTCGACAACATTGCATAATAATGTTGACTTTGCTTCAAATCTTGTGACAACATTATTTCCACCATATAATTCCATGTAGTTTACACCAAAATTGCCACATTGTCACAAAGTTGCTGCAATATCTATAGATGAGCCCATGGAGGTGACCAAGAACAGCACCTGCTTTGAACGTTAACTTTATCACTTTATAATATTCATTTTACTGGTTAGGATCTACACTGTAAAAAATTTCAGACAAAATTGGTTTTTTAGATTCAAAACGGTTTTTTGAAAAACCAAATTTCAATTCAAAAAACCAACATGGACTTTTCTTAAAAATCCATATTGGTTTTGCATTGAAATTTGGTTTTTCAAAAAACCATTTTGAATCTAAAAAACCAATTTTGTCAGAAATTCTTTAGAGTGTATGGTATAAAAAAACAAGGTGAAGTTCCTCAACACTGGGAAAAAGAAGGATTGTCTGATTCATACAATGAAGCTGAAAGGCCATCCCACGATATCCATGGTTGTTATTTTATACTACATTCATCCTGACAATTTGTTGATGCGTCTCTATCCATCACTTACCATAATATAAGTTACTATATCAGATTTGCTTTATGAATACTACAATATCAAGTTTGCACCAGCACTTAGACATCCTAATATCAAACATTACACCAGGTAGGGCTTTCAGTTAATATCTAGATGTACAATGCAGACTTTCAGAGAGATTGGGCTGACATCTGACAACTCTATTTCAAGAGTTTTTGGAATGGTTACAAGTCATTTTCCCAATGTATGTAAAATGATAATATTGTTATTAGTTGCTGATTGTGGTGTGAATTTCTCATCTGAATTTTTGAAAAATGAGTAAAAATGTCAATTTCAATCTGTTAACAATATTATTTGTCGTATCAAAAATATCCAGACAACAATGAAACAAAAATATCTGCTTCGAAAGTATCAAGAAGAAGCCAAGCCATTCATTTTACATAACCTAATCCCAAAATGTCTCTAATGTATTTCTTGATATTAACAGATATCAAAGGGCTCTCACAGAATTTGATATTTAAATATTTATGTAGCAAATCTTATTTGGTAAGTGAAAGAGATATAAATGTCAGAATTCCAATTTATCTAACTTCTACAAAAATGACAGTCGCCCACTTGGCCATGCACTTTAAATATTACAGTAGCTTGTTACTTTAGACTTGCACACAATTGATTCAATCAAAATGTTTCATATCATGCAAGAATCAGAAATTGATTCAAGAAATTTTCTCATCATCATCCCTCCCACCATCATCTTTTTTTTTGGGTCAAGTTTTAAGTTTTGTTCCTTATAAACCAGTCTGTCATTGGTTAAAACAAGAATCATTTTTAAAGAAATGTTGTAGTTGTTTTTAAATTCTCTTATCATTATTTATGTCTAAAATGGCCCTGACCTGGATTGCGAGGTAAAGCCCAAGATAACAAGATTATCCAATTGCATTAATGTACAATGTACAGTTATTGATTAAGTGAGAATGGAATGGACACAGCTGGGTTCAGGGTAATTTTATATACAGTAAATTGATCAAGGAATTTGTGAAGAGCTTTGGACATGTCAACAATATTTAATCCATTTGTGTTGCAATGAAAATTTAGTTGGCTACGCAATACACTGCTTGGGATTTAACAGAGGATGTAGGGTTAAAATACATTAATGTGGTAGCACAGAACCGCCTGGAAGGAAGTGAGATGATTGATGTTTGCCATTAGGTCAATGTTAAACATCCTCAACCGAACTGCATGGGAATGAAAAAAATACTCATCCAATCAGATAAAAATGTTCATGTCTACTTTGAGTTCGAACTCTTCAAATCTGTTTTCAGTTTTATTGTGACTTATTTGAAAATGTACGTACATCCAGAGTCTCCAGACTCAGCAGTTCTCTGGTAAAAACTAAACCAAAATGTCGAAATTTTGAGATTTTTGGCAATGATTGACGTTGAAAAATTGTGTAGGTCACTCCAATATCATGATTTTCATAAGCCAGGGAGCAGGGTATTCATCGCATATTCTTGTATCTACAAACTGTAATTATCTATTCATACACACCACTGTTTTCTTTAGGGCATCCTGCTACGGGTGGATGTAAACTTCTACAGAATTAGTAGCTTCCAAAATTGTGAGAATAAAGAAAAATCAAATGAAAAACGAAGCAAAGATGGCATGTCCAAGTATTACTTTTGGAATTTAGTCAAACAATTCTCTGACAGAGTTCTTTTAGCACCCAGGTGGACCTTTCTCACTCAGTGTACAGATGAAAAAAAAATTTCTCTGTAGGTTTCTTATCTATCTTCCACATGCACGACTTGACAACCCAAAACTTCAGGAGAATGAAGTCTTTTGACATAGATCTTCAGTGCCAAAAATATATAATGCATGTATGTGTATTTGACAGCAGACTTCAGAATTAGAATCTTTGCCAAGATTTCTGTCAGACGTATTGTGAATCAGAAAAAGCCAAGTGTTTGTGCTGTTCAGGACTTGCATCTGCTAATTGCTGTCAGAAATTAAGTTGTACTAAGAAGTTTTGCCCAGATGTGTTTTCCAACTTTGGGAAACTAAGCATATTATAATTCTAAGCCACGCGCAGCATACCAATAATACACTATAAGACAATACAAAAGTATGCAATTCGAATTTGGAAATTGCAGAAGCAGGGGCATTTTGCAAATAACATACAGATATGGTGCAAATGCAATAGTTGACCTTGCACATCTCACTTATTTTGATAATGTTTTGGCATGTAAATCATTTTTTCCTTTATTGTATTTACATGTTTTGAAGAAATACATAACTATTGGGAGCCTATTCCAAAATCACATGACCAATTCTAATTAACATACATCAACAGAAGTGATCACAAACTGTTATACATTGTTAATATGTGTGCTTTGTAGCAGTTAGACTGAAGATAAAAGTAGATAGATTTTACAACTTGTACAGTGCTGCCTGTAAGTAAGTGAAACGCATGAAATGGTGCCATTGCATCAATGTTAAACATCCTTAGCAAAACTGCTCATGGAAGCATGAATTGTCATCCGATGAGAGGAAAACATATTGGGTCACATAGGCCGATATATGAGGCATGTGGGATATTAATGGCAGCCAATTTTCTTTGCTGTAGTTGGAGTTAGGTATGGGTCAAAGTCTTTGATAAGTAAGTGAACCACCCTTCCCTATTAAATAACATTGGGCCAGTGTTTCACTTACTTATCAAAGACTTTGACCCATACCTAACTCTGTCTACAGCAAAGAACATTGGCTGCCATTGTTATCCAACATGCCTCAAATATCGGCCTATATGACCCAATTCAATTTTTCATAATTAACTTTCAAATTGGATGGAATCTGTGACAAATATATCAAAACACAAGTGTCTAGGGCATTTCTTTGATTTGTCATATTCTAGTATATCTAGGTGCACTGAAGCCATTTGCTAGCCCTGATACACTATGTAGTGCTACTGTGCACCAGACAAGGCATATCATTGCTCGCCAAACACTTGCATTGATTGTATATTGTTTCTAAAATCTATGCTTGTTTGTGACTATTTCTGCGTAAAAATGTGCAATGATATGCGTCATGTGTCGAAATGGGTCTTATTTTAAATTAGTAATTAATTATTATTAGATTTTTTATGTTTTATTTATGATACTTTTATGGGGTTCATAAGGGGGAGGGGGTCCACCCACCTATTGGTTATAGCAGTATATACATCTGCTCGGTTGGCCTCCAACGCAACATTTATTGAAATTGTTATCAAATTGTAATATTTATGTTTATACGCTGTGTGTACATATGTTGCGAAAATAAATTTATCCTATCCTATCCTATCCTATTCCTATCCTATGTCTCTAAATGATTAGTATGGCCGCCAATGCTCTAAGCTCCTTGTGTCACTGTTGCAGAATTGCAAATGCTTTCAGAAATGCACTTCAATGTTCCTTGTGACTTTGTGATATGAGGTCATATCCTTATTTTTGCATGTTATCTTCATGGCTCATTATGTTGTAAGATAGGTCATACATTCTATACCTGCAATCGTATCCGGAGTAGTCACTGAATACGTCATCAGTGAGATCTCAATTTGCCTATATTGACAAATTGACAATACACTGGTCATTTCAATTTGAAAGACATGGCCTGTAGGGACATCATTGATGCATATGGGTAGCTGAGTGTACACAGTTATTCTTTGGCTATTGAAAAAAGAAATGGTAGTCACAATGAAGAGTTTCATCCAAGTGACAAGTCTTTCTAGTATATAACATCTGTTTCTCTCTGTAATTTCTATGTCATGAAAGCTGCAACAGGAAAATGTATGCTATGGAAAGAGATACAAGTATAAAACATATAAATTTGGCATACACATGACAATGTGTGCCAAATGGTTTCTTGTGATTGAATAAGGTATATTTCCGTGAAAGAATGTCATGCTGTAATTCCCCAAAGGATTGATGAAAGATAGAATTACCTGCCTTAACATTACAGAGCGTCTTTGGTTTATAAATATCATGTTTATGCAGCATTATTTCATATGGATGACATAGGCCTATATATACAATATATACACTGGGCCTGATATTCACGGTAATGACATTTCTGTCCAACGGAATGCGCATAAATACCAAATGTTAGATATCCAGAGGGCGCTTGGTTTTTTTTTCTTTTATTCAGTGATTAATTATACAATTTTTGAATGTTATTGGTGGATTTAGTAAATAAAGGAAAAATTAACCAAAATACATATAATCACTTAGAAAATTTTATTAAGTCGGTCAATAATGTTAAGGTTTCTCTATGTCTGGCAAGCAGGACTTGTTTCTGAAATAAATAAATGTGTGGGAGCATCATCATTTCTACAAGCAAAGAAGTCTCCTGGATGCCCATCTCAGTATCTCTGTAAAGTAGGGGGTTCTTATTATACAAGTCTCCCTGACAATGGTGTTCTCCACCATAACATTGCCTTTTACTGATCCAGGGGATGTCCCAGTTTTTCATATATGTTGGAGAAAGTCTACATTATTTACTACCAGCAAGAAAATGTCATGCACTTACATGTATCATAATATTGGCTGTATTCTGTATTTTTTCAGTCACTATTTGTGACTAGCAATCACTGACATGACAGCTCTGAGACATTGAATGTATGCTTTGTGCTATCATATTCTTAACTGTGCACACTATAAATGACTCTTCAATGTTTCTATATTTACAATTTTGAATGTAATTTCACAAATATCACCTGATTGATTTACCTGTATACTGATATTCAGCCAAATAAATATAACTAACTAACTAACTATGAGTATATAATCATGCGAATTACGACGCTCCAGAAGAATCTTGAAAATCAAAAAAAAATACTATTAAGTTGCTTATGATTGTTGTCATCTTCTGTATTGTTTGTAACAGAGCACACATGCAAAGGGTTTAGGTGGGGCAATTTCTTTCAATTAAATTATGATGCTCAGAACAGTGATCCTCCAACCACGTCAATAAAAAATCACTTTTTGATATCTAAAGTGGAGCTTTTGTAAGTAATGACTGACTATTATCTTTCAGTGAGAGTTTCCTGCACGGATGTACATTGATGGATGGTATATGAGCATGAGGCATTGGAGAGTCTGTCACATGACTAATGGCAATTTGCTCAGACTTGACTTATTTTGTTGTGCTGGTATACCCCAGATCAGCCGGGGCAGGTCAACCTCCATCTTTGGGAGCCCACTTTCATTTTTGGTGACACCATAATTATAATGATATGTGATGAGAAGACTAGGAGCATGGAACATCCCCTATTCATTCAGATATAGGGATGTCCACGTTCTTTTAGTTGTCCCAGCATACAAAACTGGATACAATCTATCTTCATTTAATGTCCCATGGGCTCAGACTAAAGTGAGTCCCCAAGGTGAGAATTAAACCCACAACCTCAAAACCAGTGCATTTTTTAACATAAAGTAGTAACCGGGAGACCTAATGGTCTCCCAGTGGGCAGATTTGGTCAACCAGTCATTGTCAAATTGGCATCACTGGGAGACTAATTTTTTCCAGAGACTCCCATCAATTTCTCATTTAGTTGT
Source organism: Platynereis dumerilii (assembly GCA_026936325.1). Taxonomy (NCBI): domain Eukaryota; kingdom Metazoa; phylum Annelida; class Polychaeta; order Phyllodocida; family Nereididae; genus Platynereis; species Platynereis dumerilii. Next base: position 27,978,477 of record JAPTHN010000010.1, read on the forward strand.
CTTAATCTTCATTTCTTGGACGCATTAGAAACCAAGGCTTCTGCTTCTCATATATATATATATCAAAAATTTTCTTCACAATCTCTACAGTATACAATACTTCCACTTACGTCATCGTTCTGGTTTAAAACAATTTGTTAAGACTCTTTATAGGTGGCGATCAGGTAAACTCCTAAATTAGCAATTTATCAGCCAGCTCAACTGTTCAAAATTCTTTGGTAAGCAAATCATAATTATTATAAATATATCGAAAGGGATGTACACCTCCACTCTACAGCTGCTGGTCTATAAATGTCGCCATAATGACCCAACAAAATTGCGTTGGTCTCCCAGTCGAAAATCCTTGAAAAATGCTCTGCTCAAAGCCAATAGACGAGCACCTTTACCCATTAGGCCACTTGTGCAGATCAACAATTGACCCTACGTGTAGCTGGCGTCACTGAACAGCCATGTTTATTGTTATAGGAATACCAATATTTTGGTAAAGTAATAGCCCATTTTCACTATTGTGAATCACGAGTATTTCTTATGCAGAGTATATTTTAGCATCTTCAGTGTCAAATACTGGTCTTCAAAGAGATGAAATCTGCTTTAGAAAAACAGATTCTGCAAAGAGACTGCAAAATGCAGTAAGCTCTGTGAATGAACCGAAATTGCTTCAGCTTCATGCAAATGTGGTCAAGTTGATGATTGACGAAGCACTGTTAAACAAAGCAGTGGAGTACACTGTCCTGAAAGTCTTGCATCAAGATCCATATAAATGAGTATACAACAAAGGCTTTTAAACGCAAATTCTATAAATATTCTGGGTCTTGCTCAGTAAAACGTGTTACTGGACTGGCGCTTTAAAAATTCTTTATTCATTGTCTTCAAAGAAAGTAGCTTTTATAGAGTTAGTTATAGTGAATATGTTTTGCAGGCTTGTATTTGATTCTGCTCTTCAAAACTCTTCAATGTCATACCTGTTTAAATGACATATATGAATAATTATTCCTTAAACATCTTGCCCTACATTTTCAACAAGATTCTTTCTAGCGGAGTTTTAAAGGGACTCACCAAAACAATGTAGGTTGATTTGTGTCGGAGAAAATGTCACGTTAAAATGCCTTTTATTAACGCCCCCAAAGTTATGTGACAATGGGATTCCGAAGAACCCAATACTTGACATCTCCTTATCACCCGGAAGGTTGTTTGTCAAACTGTCAAATTATTTTGGGATGTAATTTCTAATTCATGGAGATTTTTGGCAATTTTCTTGACACTGTGACATATTTGGCGTAAACATGTGTGATAGAATGTTTTGGTTATTTCCCTGAGATATTTTTGTACAAAATGTAAAAATTTTCTTATCTTTGTCGCTATTGGTCATATAGGTAGGCCTCATAGAGCATACATTTAGCAAGGAGAGACTATTTTTAAGACAAAAGGAAGACGATCCTGTCCTTTTGTTTGGTCAGTTACAGTCTGTCACTTTCATACAAAAAATGATGACAAGTTCACTGTGAAAAATGCACTTTGTGACTCATGATAGCCAATGAAGTGTCGTCTTCTCTACTTTCAACTTGGGAAACATAGATGCTGTTTGATTAGTAATGATCAAGAGAAGGCCATTTGACTTGTTATAACTGATTTTAGAGTGAAAATCAGGTGCGTAATCCTGTTATTTGGCTGAGGGATAAGTCTCCTTGAACTAAATTAACATTGAAAGTATTGGTATGATCATGACAAATCACCAGCATGATGACACATGAAGTGCCATTTTCATAATGTAACGGTTCACTATTTTTCCATATCAAAGTGACAGACTTTAACCAACAAAACTACAGACCTGAACCCTCAAAATTGGGGGCCAACTTCTCCATAGTGTGACAATGGTTGATTTGTATGAAAGCAGCTCAGGTTCATGCAGTATAAAGATAATCAGTTCTATAATGACAGTTTGCCCAATTTAAGAAACATTTTACAGCGAAACACTTTGATATAGAATTAAAGTTGACTGTGGCACTGTGAAAATGGCACTTTGTGTGTCATCATGCTGATGATTTGTCATGATCAATCCCAATACTTGCAATGTTAATTTGATTGAAGGAGACTTATCCCACTTGTTGGTGACAGCCAAACGAAAGGATTGCGCATACATCTGATTTTCACTCTCAAATTTGTTATAAGAAGTCAAATGGCTTACTCTTGATCATGACTAATCAAACAGCCTCTATGTTTCCCATGTTGAAAGTAGAGAAGATGACACTTCATCGGCTTTCATGAGTCCAGAAGTGCCATTTTCACGGTGCCACAGTCCACTTTAATTCTATATCAACCTTTTTCTAGCTGTGGGTTCTTTATATATACCATAAAAAAGTTTTGTGTTAAGAGTGCACCAACAGGTGGTACCTGGCATTGATGAAGAGAACAAGAGAGCAGAAGCTGATTGGCTAGAATGATTGTTACGATGACATCAAGGACCTATTTAACACACACTGTATATTGAATTATTTTGTATTTTCACTGGACTTGATCATTCAGTCTTCTGAAGAAATGATGTAATTCAATAGGGGAGAGCGGGGCACAGTGAGACACTTTTTTTATTTTCAAGTGATCAAAAATGTTTGCAGGAATGAGTTAAATGAGATCAGGTCCACATTATAGATATATATATAGGCTTTTATTGACACAGAATATCAACAAGATACATTTGTCATAATAAGAAAGCAAAGTGTAAAAACAACTACAACTAATACTGCTAAAAGACAAGATAGGAGATATATATGTACAAAAGGAGGGATAGAAGCTACATCTAATAGTAGAAGCACCAATTAAGTACAATTATAAAAATGACAATAATTATGTAAGACATATATACTTAAAATAAATTTCTTTTAGAGATATATAATATAGTTAGGGGTTGTCGTAGCGAAATACTGCAAGTAAGGAGCACCATTGTACAGGAAAAAATCAAATTGATATTGCACAGTAACGGCATAAGTTAGAGTTAAAAATGATCATAAAATATTTAATAGGACCATCTATAATATATGTATATATATAGCAACCATAAAGTACAGGAACAGTATTTGCAAATGAATTATTTTCATATATGGGTAATAAAAATTTAAAAAATTAAATTAAATAAACAAAAATCAAAATCAAATATATATACATATTGGAGCAAAATCTCTTTTGATAGTATATGAATTACAATGAAGCGAAAGTTGCAATGAAGTGAAAGTTGTGCAGTTTGATGCATTGAGGTGATAGAAAAAAAACCTTATGAGGCATAACAATGAGTAATTAGTAAATAAATGCACAATTTAAGTACAATAGAGACATATATGTAACAAAGGATATAAACATATATACAAATAACACCTGGAAGCAACACAGTCAACATGCCACTCACCACTCAGATACCAGGAGCTAGGAACATTAACCAAATTCAATGATATGGTTATTGATCTATTTTCAGCGCTGAATATAGAAATTTGCCAAGAGAAATATTTAGGTTGATATCTTTAGAGGTCATAATTAAGTGAAATTGTTCAGATTTATCATATACCAAGAACCCATCAATGGAATTACGAGCTACTTCAAATAGATTGACTCTGTTTTCTTCCCATTTAGTACAGATCATTAAACAGTGGATCTCATCCTCAATGAGATTTAAATCACATTTTTCACAGATTCTATCTTCTGCTGGTACATACGGACGTTTATGTCTGCCTAGCTCAATATTGAGATTATGCGAACTTAATCTGAAGCGTGCAATACTGGAATAAATGGATTTAGGTAGATTACAATTCAGATAGGGCTCAATGCGCATTTCTGTTTTGAAAGTTTTGTAAGTTCTTAGTTTAGGATATTTAGTGCTGTCATTTATATCAGTTATCATCTTGTGTTTAACCTGATCAAACAGAGATGCTATTGTTTTATTCAGTTCACAAGTCGCAAGATTTATGTTTAGTGATTCAGAGATTTTATCTAGCCTTGTAAGCCAACATTGGGCGCCTTTCTCTTTCAGTCTCATTTGAATGGCTAAACTTTTACGCAAAAGTATAGGACAAGTATCCTTTTTTAATCTATCTAGATATTTCAAAGCTGTGGCTTGTTGCCTAACAACCAGTGGGAACCTACCAGTATCCATCAGTAAAGCAGTGGTCGGTGTTTGACAACGAACACTCAGCATATTTTTGAGAAAGTTTAACTGTATCTTTTCCAGATCCTGAATTTCCTTTTCCGAGAACCAAATTTCGCTATTGTACTCCAAAATTGGAAGAACATGCGTGTCAAACATTTTTAAACTTAATTTTGGTGTGAGATAACCTACAGTGGATCGAGTATTTTCTTTAAGAGCATAAACAGCCTTTTGCGCTTGCGTCGTTAGATGTGTGTACATGTCCTTATGTATATTCTTGGAATTACAGATCACATGTCCTAAGTATTTATATGACTCAACTATTTCTAGTTGCTTCCTACCAATTGAGAAGCTGAAGCTGTCTGTTTTTTTATTCTGTGATTTTCTAAACAACATAACCTTACACTTTTGAGAGTTGACTATCAGATGCCATTTTCTACAATATGAGTCCATATTTCTCAACAAGGTTGCATGCCTTTCTTAGTTTCAGAAATTAACACTAAATCATCTGCATAAAGAAGATGTGTGAAGGTAGTCTCTTCTACGGAGACACCACATGTTTGGTCTAAATATTCGCCTAAGTCTGAGAGATAAAGGTTGAATAATTTAGGACTAACAATACCACCTTGTAAGACACCATGAGTACTATTAATGCAAGTACCAAGTTCACCCTGCCATCTTACTCTAGCCCTAGATTTTGAGAACATACTGCGAATTATTTTGATAAGTCTGCCACCAAATCCCTTTTTGATCATCTTATAATACAGAAAATTGCGATTGACAAAGTCAAAAGCCTTGGAGAAGTCAATAAAAGTTATGAAAAAATTTTTAGATAAAAAATTTTAATAGATAATGACGTTGGGTATATTGTCTAGCAGTTTCAGGTTCCTATCTTTTACAGGTGTCGACAAATTTTGAGTTAGGTCCATGCTCGTTAAGTGTCTCACTGTGCCCCGTGCAGTGGCGCAGTGAGACAGGGCATTTACTGCCAAAACCGCCGATCCTCAGGACCTGCGGAATTGTTCTATCAATTTTTGCTACAGAAACTACTATACTCTTATAAAAGCAGCTGGCTAGGTGGTTTATCAGGTCCTTTTTTGTGCATGTTTCGAAACTTCAGCGCACAGGACACATGCATGCCTAACTTAACCTACCGCACCTGTTACATACTAATCAAAATTCTTTCAGATGCTTCCCTTTGGATATGACCCACTATAATCAGTAGTTTATAGTAGGCATTTTGTTGTGAGCTATGCATTACTGTATTTTCGTTCATCATCTCACTAAACTGATACAAGTAATCAAGGTTTAAATCCCTGGCAACAGATTTGCATTATACCATTTTTCTTGGGAATTATGACAAAAAGTCGTTTAGCAAAATTATTACTTTTACTGGCTAAAAACCAAAATATTGAAATTCCACTCTCCATATGCTGTGTAGGCATTCAGGATATAGGACAGTCCCTCACTTTCTTACTTTTTGTACTATACCAAAGAGGGTTTATCTGTAAGCATTACCATTTAGACGCTGGGAGCTTTGTCTCACTGTGCCTGCCGTCTCACTGTGCCGCGCTCTCCCCTACTGATGGCAGGTTAATGAAAAAGTGTTATGATAGAAAATGACAGAAAATGATTTTTATAATGTAGAGCTATGTCAAATATATTGTCAAAAATTGTAGTTTTTATCTAGTGAGGTGAGCCTAGATTGAAAATTTCAGCAACATATGATATGAGTCTTATCAGTCTATTACATTCTGAGTAAACCTTTGAAAGCATCTGAGCTCCTCATAAATATATAGAAGACCTTAAGCACAATAGAAAAGCATTGCCAATGTCAGAATAGACAGCTGAAATTTCATATCACAAGTAAAAAACTAAATGTTTAATATTTTCTCTCTCATGGCTCTAATTTAGGCACATTGGGACATGGGCGAAATGAGAAAGGGGGGTTTTCTGAGTTCCTAACAAGGTATAAGACATAGTGATGCCATCAAATCGTGTTTATAACCAACTTGATGTTCCGAACCTTTTATCGGAAAATTAGAGCCAGATGCAGACTTTTGATGATAACAAGTTGGTTTTTCTACTACTCAACTAAATTCAAAGGGGTTCATTTCGAACCACTCTCTGGACGAACCATGAACAATCAAGCTTTCTCAGTGTTTTCATGAGCTTGATACATGGTAACGAACATTTATTAATTGCTATCCTGATAAGCACACTCACTGGTGCCTGAGAAATTAGCATTTTTATGTAAAAGTCATGTAGGAACTCATTGGGAAACTGAAAACAGGGCATATTGGGATGCACTTTAGATTGGAGATTGTAGGTGTCCAAGTTCACTGAACTACCTGGAACAGCACACAATAGGTAAATAGGCTACTGGGGATAGAGGCATACTGGGTTACATTGCTTAGTGAACAAATTTATCGCAAAGCACTTTGTGTTACTAATATTGATGACTGCAACCAAGACAGTTAACAGTAGTGGTTGGAAGTTCAGACCGCGTCAATATTTTGTCAATATAAGGGAATATAGGTGCTGAGCTGAAAAATTTCTGCATTGATTTTCTTGCCTATATATCAGAGAAGTTCTACAATGGAGAAAACTTCACCCGTTTTCATCAGTAACTCGAATATGTGTGATAAAAAATTTCAGGTGGTCTAACTTACTGTCTGAATCAGATGCTGCTTGCATCCACAGAAGCCCTTAATGGCATTGTACATTAGAGAAAGGGTTGGTAAATTATTCAATGTTGTTTTAGACAAGTTATTCAATCATGTTTCATGTGATTTAGGCAATCAGTCATGACATAGGAATAAACTTATTTTAAAATTTTTCTTTTTAATTTCAACTTAGGGGAAAATAATGGTGATTCAATGAGCCAAAATTGTTAATAAATAAAAGGTCAACTAAAAAGCTCCTAGAAAATATATATCTGACACATTTCTGCCAGTGTTTTTTTATTAGTCAGTCAGACTCAACAACGCATTGTTTGGCTTACAAAACATTTTCCTGTGGAATAGATAAATTGATGTTGGCCAGAACTCCAAGCCCCCATCTCTGAATATAAAACGACAGCCCTTGAAGGATCTTTATATGATCTGGTCTAGATATTCACTTAGCAACAAATATTCTCTTCTAATTTTTGGTGAAGTATAACTTCATATATATGCACTCCAAATATCTTTCAAACATTTGGGATTATTTGAGCCACACGTACTCCCCTTCATTTTAATATAATTTCCGTTTCATTCAAGAAGTCCAGAATCAGGACAGTCTGGCGGTCTTAAATATCAAGACATCCCACATAGTATCCCATGAACTGTGTATAGAAATGTATTACCTACATAAGTACACCATCTTTGAGCTTATATTTCAGAGTGACATTCATAGAAAAATGGCCAGACAGAAAAATCATGAAGTAGGTGTACTTCCTGAGGTAATGCCAGTTGTACAGGATTTTAATTAATTTTTTTAAACTCCCACTGAAGTATTTGGACACCAACAAATCTCTAGGTTATGGAAATTATTATTTATGGAAATACTTTTTTGCAAGTGTTTGTCAATTAGTTGATGTTAACGGAAATCCCAAATTTACAGAGAACTTTTTATTTCGTTATTTATATATTGTACTTTCCTCTTGTTCCTTCCAAAATATTTGTATATGAAATCGATAGCATAGCCATTGTCATATGCAAAGAAAAAGCAAAAATTCTTCATTTATATCTCTAAATGTAATGCTGGCTTGAAAATCACATATCCTAATTAAGTGGAGACAAAAATGTACTTGGAAAGATACAATCCTTGTCTTTCCAAGATAATTAAATTGTTAATCTGGACAATGCAGTATGTATAGGGCCTACTGGTGCAAATGATTCTTTAAATTGTGACAGAAATACACTTGGAAAGATTTAAAAAACTAATGTTTATGATAAAATTAGATTAGCTAATCTGGACGATACAGTATGCAAAAGATTTTCTGATTTGTGTTTTGGTCATAAATGTGACTATTTTGCAAGTCATATTCATGTCTAATCTGGAATGTTTTGACAGAATAAGACACCATATTTCACATCATTTTAGATGAATGCATTCTTTGTGTTTTTTTTTTTATCGCTTTTTTTTTTCAAAAGTAGCTGTAAAATTACTCAGACACTGACTTCACTGATTCTTACCTGAATCATTTAGTTCGATCTCGCGATAAATCAGCATGAGCCTAAAAAGCATTTGTCTAAATGATTCAAACCTCATAATATGCATGATAAAAATTCTTTGAAGCAAAATTACCAAAAGTTGACTGTCTATGCACTATTGACAGCAGGGTACCAAATTTATGATTTTTCCTCGCCCTCGTAAGATTTAAGATGAAAACAATGTGTTCTCTGTTAATAATTACTGGTCCCTGTCTGGAAAAGAGAATTAGACTTCACAGTGCATGCTCTTCAATACCTTTTAAAATATATAACATTTATTACCTTTAGAGATTTTGAAAATGTTGTCACCATGGCTGCAAATTGAAAGGCTGAGCATTATTAACAAATGAAGAGATAGATGAGCACAGGTGTCTCCACCTGTAGGTGACCGACTCATGTTTTTCTTACATGGAAGATTCGAGTTAAGAAACAATAAAAGCTATTAGGAAGCTTTCAGGAGACCAAACTTGCAATCAGGGAGGACAGATCGCTAGGTTCCTTGAGTAATACTGAAGTGAATCAACACTAGTGCGATGATATGAAACTTTCTGGGTTATAGTCTCATCGTTCACCTTGAGTGTTATTCTTTGGTGACCACTATAGATTATTATAGGGAAGGATTACAAGTAAATTGTACATGTATAACAGATTGACACCTGGGCTTATTATAATCATACAACGTAATTCTCTACTATGCCTACAATGTAGTAAGTTAACATGCAATTTCCTCAGCAATCCGTTTTCATTATGTCGACATTCTTACCATATCAGTGAACATTTCTGTCACCTGCTTTAGTATCAACTCTCGGAGCAACACAATTCATAGAATTAGCAAGGCAGCTGCAATAAGAGACAATCTGTCATTATAACAGTCAGTAGTAAGATGCATGAACCATGTAGCATTGATGTCACTTAGTTCGCTAGATGAATTGGTCACCTGCATGATTGTTGCCATTACTTCCTGTACACGTACAATTGTTTAATCTATTAGCGGGGAGGGAATCCGTCAGAATTGTGCACTTGGTGACAAGTTTTTGCAATTTGGCATGGTGTTTGATATGGCTAAGGGGATTTCAAAAACAACCGCACACAAAGTGGGAGTCCCCTCTGGTGGCCGGTATGCACAAAATCCAATATGGCCGCCGCGAAAAACAAAAAAAGCCATATCTTGGTCACTATTTGTTCTAAATTCAAGTGCAATACCTTATTTTCAATGTTTATGATTATGACAAATCTGTTTCTGGGCAGTTTTACAGTATTTGCACTCAAAGTGTCTCGTGGTGGGACAAAATAAAGTTTGAAATTTGAAAATTTCCATCATTCTATCATAAAATTAACATATTACTGTTTCCATAATCAAAGAGGACTGAAGTGATTTGGGTGTTTACTACCAAAATACCGCTACTTAAAGTAGGCAAGGGTTGATTCTTGAAAAAAGTGTTTATCAGGAAAAATATCCATCCAGAAACAATTTTAACCCATTCTTATTCTTGGAAATCAAGTCACATTGTTGCATAGGAACATCAAAACCCATACAAAACTTAAATTTTGATTAAACATGCCACAATTTTTTTTAAAACCATTTTTATTACGAAATTACAGAAATCTGGCTTGCCATTACAGTGAAAGTTTCTGTTGAGTAGGGTACTAGCGTCAAAAGACACATGATTTCCATGGTTAATAATCCCTAGGTATCCTATTAACCCCATATCCAGTTTTGTTACTGTAAGATTGAAACTCATGGTGTTCGGCCGTGTCAAACATAGTGTTTTGGAGGAAAAAACCACCGAAAATGACCAAAAATCAGGCGCCTTTGGAAAAATCATCTTTGATGGCTCCATTAGCAAGATATTTGGTTATTATCCTTTAAAGTCATTCAGTTAATAGTGAAAAATCACAATTATATCGATATATGACACAAATAAATCAACTTTTTTCTCAATTTTGATTTTCTCAAAATAGTGTAATAGATAACGAAAAAAAATATATTTGACATTTTCAATACTTATAAAAACTCTTTTTAGGCATCCAGGTTTACTTAGTTTGTATAACCATGGCCGTTTCTTCAATGAATCCAGTGCTAAAACGCACAAATCAGAGCAAAATTTCTGATGGGTTGGAGAGGACATTTTTTTGACATCGTGAATTTTAATTTCTAAGAAAATGTATGAACATGGCCTGGATATCTTTTTAACTTGTATTTTTCACATACTTGTAAAGGCACATGATTGAACAAAAGATACACAAATAGCTTGTTTTTCCAACAAAACATTTAGTGTTTTTTCTATGGGTTGGAGAGGACATGCTTTTTTTGACATCACATTCAAGCCTCACATTCTGAAAACCAATTGTGGTTAGTGAAACTTATGTTTCTGTTTTACCTTGAGATATATCTCAAGCTTCAAAATTAACACAAACAGTATACACATTCTTTGATACCTACTCATAACAGCATATAAAGTAACTGATGGTCCATCGAAAACAAAATTTTTGACATTTGCCATTTTTTACATTTTAGGACCCAAGTCATGTTGTATATAAGTTATTCAGATGAAACCTGTTGTATTTTATGCCCATGACATGGGTCTAGACAGGCATCATTAACATGAATCACAGGTGCCTGCCTTTGCTTTTCTGTGTTGCCATAAAAATATGTGAAACTCTCCGTGAGACACAAGAAAGTGCAAGAATTGGTCATAAATCGCCTACTGTTTCAAAAGTAAGCATCGTAGCAAGGTAAAATTTGGTACACATATACTTCAATATAGTGCAAGACTGCCACCAAGACAAATTTCTGCGTACCTGTCATACTTTTCTCAGAGTAATTGCTTAAAGACGAAAAATCGGCCGAGTGCAAATACCGTAAAACTGCCCTTCTGGGGTTGGTTTGGTTGTAAATTGTGATTTAATGGGTCTGTGGTACAGCTCCAGGTGATTTTTTGACGGATTTTCGTGTTTTTTGCCCTTCAAGGCTTAAACATATTTTTTGTGAGGTATTTGAATTTCAATCAAGTTTAGAGATTATTTCCTCAGAGAAAGCAAAGTCCAAACTATAACCTGTCTTGTTTAATTAGTGTCTTATCTTTTTAAGAACTCAACAATGAGGCAAACTGCTACGACTCTGCTGATGAGGAGTAAAACACAAACTCACTCACTCACTGCTATGACTTTCATTTAGAAGATCATTGCATACTGTGCAACTATGTTAATTGAGATGTAATTCCCAAAAAAGACATTGACTCTCCTAAATAAATAAGCCATTATTGAACTTATTGACATGGCAACTACATGTATTATACCTCACCGAATGTTTCACATCTGAAGTGAACATTCATTGCAGGCCCATGTCTGAACTGTCAACACTAGCATGACGCCTTCAGTTGCTTAGAGCTCAACGAGTGAAGGTAAATGGTAACTAGTGATCAAGGGCTAAGCACAAAATCATAATTGCTACACAGCTACTTCTTTTTGTTATGATGGAAGTCAATAACAAGATAATGTGCCAAAAAAGGGTATTCTTTGTGGTTTTCTGACTTCCGACTACCTCCAGTGCATTAACACTGGGAGGTGAAAGACAGCCAACATACTATTGTAAAACCATCATGCAGTGACAGAGAATTTGCTTGTACCACATTTGACAGGTCAATCCAGTGTGGTACCCACTATTCTGATCTGACAGCATTTCCAGCCCAACCACCAGTACCCGATTGTATCAACGTTTAACACGGGTTAACCTAAAGTGGTTGGCTCAAGTCCAATATACGGTTAAGTAGTTCCAGTGAGACTCTTTACTCTTTAAAATCATTGCGTCACAACCGTTGTCATGGCGTCACATGGGGGCTGCCGCCCCCACACCCCCGCTCATTGGCCGAAACATTTGTTATGATGACGTCACAACCAAATAACACCCTTATTGTTACACTATGGAACTATTTGGACCTTATATTGGACTTGAACCAAGTGGTTAACTCATTTTACTGACATTGTCTCAATGCTGAACATGAGTTATAACTAATTTTAATTAACTGAACTCATGTTCACCCAGAGAATCTACCCTAGACGAATCTTTCCATGGCCGCTCATTATCATAAGATTTGCGTCAAAGCGTCATAGCCAATCAGCGCCCAGGATTTCTCTCCAGTTCAAATCTTTACCGGCGATTTGCGAAGCATCTATTAACTTCTCAGAGACGTAAGACCCGTCATTTTAAAGCTCTTGGAGAGACGAATCTATTAATGTGTGAATCGTACCTGTAACTCTTACGGGAATGTGTGCACAGACGTAATCGGCCACATTTGCATAACATGTGTCAAGGTCTGCTCATTGGACACCTTTGGAGGTGTGTCTGATTTAATCACTGAAGGCTTTGCTGAAGTGCTCATGTTACAACATGCCAAAAGTTGCCAATAACCTGGCTAGAAGATAAGATATAGGATAACCCGTGTTAAGTGTACAATCCGGTACAGGACTGAAATGTTGCTGGGTGACTGTTGTCAGATGAATACTACACACTTTTGAATGTTACAAGAAGTGAAAGCTTATAAAAGCCTGCCTTCCTGTATCATTCAGGGAGATTCTGTCTCCCTTAGCTGTTCATAAGTACAAAGTTCTCCATCATGTATGTACGAGCTCTTCATTGTATGTGATGAGAATCAAGTTTGAGTCATGCTGATTTATGGATTAATGCCAAAAGTGACAGATTGACTTAAGGAATACCTCTCCAACTACGCCATGAAGTCCAAACATTATCTGAGCACTATGACTTACTGAGGTCTCAGACTTATATATCTAAAGGTTTGGTCATGGCTAAACTGTATCAACAGTTCAAACTGGCCAAAATTATTGAAGAAAATGATTGGAAGTACTAGTAAAGTGCTGAATAAGGCTTAGAAAATTGCCTTGCTGAGTAATATGATTTAAGTGCAATATAAGGAGTGTCAGCCTCTTCCTGCTAATAGGGTGATACAAATGTAAGACACTAAGTCTGGGTGCTCAGAACTGGACAAACTTGACCTATGTTTTTGATAACAGGTGCAAATCTGTGTTGCTCTTTGTCCATAAACTGCATGAAGCCTTCCTTGTGTCTTGAGGCCATCTTTCAAGAACTTCAACCATGATTAAGTTCTTTTGAACTGAGGAACATCTGGCAAGACTTTGACTTTCTGAACTTATCCCTTGCTAATGTCTGGGACCTGAGACGTTGGTTTTTGTAGGCGTCCAACTGAATAACAACATATCTGCTCAGGCTGTGCTATCTGGTGTTCTGCAGATTAAGGCCGAGCTACATTTACCTTGCATTGATTGAGATGGAGTCTTGCATGCCTGAAGAAATCATTTATCAGCAACTTGTCCAAACTCCTCAAATGATTTAAGGACTTCAGACTTTGAATCATTGTCTTCTTTTTCTGTTGCCCATAGAGATCCTTTGGCTCTCCGTCCTCTTTCTAAAACTTGACACAATGCTCATCGCTTTAGACAATGGCAATGAGAGTCTCAGAGAGAACTTCCTTTCACAGTGCTAGACAATAATCACATCTTTTATAGACTGAGGGGTAGATGTTTAGAATTTGGGATGTTTCATACAGAAGGAGAGGCATCCAAATTGCATAGTTTGTGTCTCCAAACATAAATCATGGAGAGAGATCACTGCAATATTCTACAAGAGACCAGCTGATTGATTGTTGACCACTGGTTGTTGATGAGAAAGTGATATCGCATCAAAGACCAGTATGAGATTGGTTGGCGAGTGAGTGTATATTGCTCTTCTCACTTGACTTAAGCAAATTCAGACATGGACAAGATATTCATGTGCTCTAGGGATATGGAGCTAAGTAAGTCTCAGTTGGTGTGCATATATATTGTCCTCTTTGTGTAGTTTCTTCAAGAAACCACAAAAAGGACAAAGTACACACACCAAACTTTCGTATGAAACAATCATGTACTTGAAACCAGAGCAAACCAACAGCTCACCAAGGTCTGTGGTCTTGAGATACCAATCTCAATATTATCAGGGAAGCCCAGTTTCAAACCTCTTGACATTTGTCTCCCTATTGTTGTACTGAAACGTCTCTATTTCTTCCTCTGTACTCACCATGAGCTGCTTATTTCTATGACTATAACCCGCCGAGCTTTATAAACTGATGGAATTCTTCACTATTACCTGAGATTGCTTCTGCACTGCAATAAGCTTTCTGACTGATTATGAGAAAACGAGCCAGAACATGTGACATCCACCGCCAGGAACACTGCTTGGTTAAGAGCAAGGACTCTAGTGAAGAGGTTTACTGTGTAGGGATGTTTCCACAAGGGTTTGCAGTGCACACTGCCTCACTTTACCATATCAAGCCACATACTCATAACATAAGATACAACAGACATTTTTTGCTGAAGTTTGATTGTGTCATCTTCATATCAGTGATTAGGAGAAGAGATGGTTCTTCAACTTCCAGTTTTCTAGTGAAGTCTGTGTGCCTATATAGTCATACATAGGATTCACCCAGAACACTGATATTGATTTGAATTAACAATTCTCAATTATCATTGATGTGATTGATCAGAAGTTCTAATGAGTAATAATATCACATTTGATATCATTATTTTGCCCTTTTAAAGATCACCCTGAAAAAGTTTCAAGATCTCTGTTATTAAACATTAAGCAGAGTAAAGAGAGCTGAGAGTTATGAATGACTTGGTGCATATCAGTCACATGGCAAAATATTTATTGAATAAGGGCACATCAGCAATTATTAAGCCTCTGATGTACATAATAGGTTAAATATGTATTAAACATGCATACAAATAGCGTTTGTGCCCCTTGCCCACCAGACAGAAGAGTATCCATTCTTACATGAATAATACAATTATAGCACCGATTCATCCCCTTAACTTTCCATGGCAATAATTAGTCATGACATTGTACAGTTAATTCACATTCATTCAAGTCAGGCACAAGTGAAAATCCAAAAAGGGACAATAAATGTCACAAAATACCAAGTGACGTCTTTTTTACATGTTGCTGCTGCAACGAACATTGATTTGTCATTGATATTCATATTTGAGCTACAAAGTAACAGCAAGAACACATTTTCCATAAACAAAATAGTGGAAAATGATGTATTACACATCAATATAGCACAAATAGTGACCGAGATATGCTAGTTTTTGTGTTTTGTAGCGGCCATATTGGATTTTGTGCATACCGGCCACCAGGGGGCGGTCTCACTTTGTGTGCGGTGGTTTTTGAAACCTCTTTCGTCATATAAACATCCATGCCAAATTGCAAAAACTTGTCACCAAGTGCACAATTCTTAGAGATTTTAACGAATTCCCTCCCCGCTATATGGCATTGTAGAATCCCTAAGTCAGTTGAAACTTCATAGGATGGGGAGAGGCGAAATCAGGCCCCTTTTGTTCCTGGGGCAATCCCGACCCCTTAAGTAATTGTACTTACTGTCATTCAGCAAATGCATTGGCAAATATTGTAAGAGAATATGTTTATAATCCACTAGACTAGTCCAACTGCTGTTTATCCACTAAAAGTAGAGGCTGGTATTCAATCATGCATCTAGAAAAAAGCTGTAGATAATTAATACATTGATAACAGTTGCTAGGCAACTCGAACTCTCTCCATCTTCAGTTTAAATATTTTGTACAGATGGTAACTGGCCCCCAAGGGGTTCATATACATGTAATTTGTAAATATAATGCTAAATCTATTTTGTTATTTATTGGTTGTTCTACTTTATTCTTTCTGCTTCTTTAAATTCTCTACCACAAATAATCAAACGGTGAATTATTCAATCACGAAACCAAAGAAAGATTGATTCAACTTGAAAAATTAGAAAGAATACAGCGGCACCATTTAACACTCACAGAACCACAACAATTCTCGGAGGCTTGGTTTTATATCATGAATTTTTGTGTGCATTGGCTTCTGAATATTTATGATGCACACAAATGCTGTGGAAGACCATATCTCATCATGCAAAAATACAAATGACCTTAAATGTATATTCATGAAAAAGTCAATACTTAAGTAAATGACAATCAAAGAGGTGCCTCAAACTTCCTACAGAGAAACTGTAGTCAGATGTGCAAAATGGAGGAAATACCAAAAGGAAGTAATTAAAGTTACCGTCTGGCATTTTCAGGAAATCTGCAAGATGAATTAATATTTTCTTTTTATCTTCATTTTTTTTCTAATTTTGTTGACGATTGAACACCCAATTGTTGTTTCCTCAAATAATTAGGTTTAATAACCAAAAAGGAATCAAAATGATGAATGAACTCAAGGCATGCACACAATTTTAATAAGTTCTTCTTGAAGGAAACATGAAGTATTAGGACAGATGATGTATGCAGACAAAGTCCTGGCAAGGAGGTTTTCAGCAAGTAGTAGCTCGCATTGAATTTTATGATCCACATTTCATATCACTTGAAATAAACAAGGTTGCTATGACAGCACTTATTTAAAAAAAACACTTTGTCTGAACATTTCCCCTAATTTGAATACAACAAATAGGCCTACATGTCTATTTTGCCCACAAGAATTACTAAAATACACACTGATGTCTTTAGAATTATGTGGATAGCTTTTCTTTATCCTGTTATGTTGTTGGTATAGTTCCGTACCGGGAATAGACTACCCAAATAGCCTATACTGTACACATATTAGGAAGCTGAAACAGTCATGTTTTTGCATTAGTTACAGTGGATAAAAGAATAAGAAAAATATAACAATTCTGTTATATCAGGGACGATTAGTGATACCACACGATATGATTGAATGACATGCTGAGACTGCTGAAATAGGTTTCTTGTGTATGACAGCAAAGGAACAGGAAGTCTTAGCATGTTGCATATTAACCTTGTGTAGCATGGCACGCTGCATGCTTGCACTCAGAAACAGCACGAAGGTTTAATTAGTTGCGGCTTCCGCCAATTAGGGAATGATTTCAACTCTGTCCACCTTAGGCTTCATACCTGAAAACCTGCAATTGAGAGGTCAATTGACGAATGTATACAGAAAGCTGAATTGGAAACAGCATTAGAGATAAAGAATTGAGTTTCAAACTCTACTTCCTCTACCTACTGCATAATTCATATGCTTACATATACTTGAGCTACATACTTTCTTTGCTTTAATTTAATTTCCATTTTATACAAAAAGTTCAGACATTAGGTGGTCAAAAACCTCTTGACATCCCATATCATATCACAATCACATGGACTGTATGTACATTTTTCCACATTTAAATGTGATATCTTATACTTGTTAAAACTTTATTTTCTATAAGAAAATTTTTGATTTGAGCTCAAAAGAATGCATCTCTGATATAAAAAAAGGTTGCTTTATGGGCAGGAATTTCGAATTTACGGCACTCGCTTGCTCTTATATATATGGCTCACAATAAAATTAATAGCATTCAATGCATTTATATTATATTGCGACAAAGTTGTCACCATGGCAGCAAATTGAAAGGCTGAACATTACTAATAAATTGACAGTACAAGTGTCTCCACCTGTAGGTACCCGACTCATGTTTTTCTCACATGGAAGATTCAAGTTAAAAAACAATGATTCCATTTTGAACTTTAAGCGGACCAGACTTCTAATAAAGGAGGACAGATCACTGGGTTCATTGGATAATATAGAAGTGAATTTTCACTTGTGTGATTTTATGAAGCTTTAAATATGATTACAGTTACGTCTTTCGCTTACAGTAATGCAGCATGTTATTTTATACAGCATGGAAGAGAATGGCATTGCATGCAATATAATATCAATGCTGGGGAATTTGTCTACAGAATCATAACTGTTTGCAACATTTCTGTTTACAGATCTGCAACCACAAGTGTTCATGACCACTATAGATTATCATAAGAAAAGATTACCAGTGAATTGTATAACAGACTGCCACCCTGGCTAATTATCACATATTTCTTTGATATGGCCTTCAATGTGGTAAGTTAATAAACTTACCAATCCGTTTTCATTATATCTAAATTCTTACCATGTCAGTGTTTCTATCACCTGTTTTATTTTTGACTAATGGAACTACCCAATTCATAGCGTTAACAAGGCAGCTGCAATAAGAGGCAATCGGTCATTGTCACAGGTAAGATGCATGAACCATGCAGTGTTAATGTCACTCTGTATGCAAGATTAATTGGTCATCTGCAAGATGATTGTCATTCCTTTCCATGCATGTACCATGTTTAATCTGTGGCACACATGCATTGTAGATCCCAAAGTCAGTTGAAAACCCCATAACTGACAGATTAAATAAAAATTACCAAAATGCCTAATTCAACTATTTCACAAACATCAAGGCTCAACTGTAACTAGTATAATAATTTATGAGGGACAATTTTTCCTCATCAATACACTAATTTTGGCACATGATTAGCTAATCATGTGCCAAAATATAATGTGGGTCACTTAATTTGGTCAATGGTTGTCTTGTGTTTCACAATTGATAGTTTCAGTTTGGCAGACAGAAAAAGTAAAGCACTTCAGATGACAAAACCCCAATAGAACCTCCCAAGAGTTTATGCCAAAGCTTATGAATATCTACAAATCAGTTAGCAACCCTCTGGTTGGTGGGTGTGTCACTTTGCATGATGCACGATAAAGAAGAAATAGAAGATGTATTCATTTTCTTTCAATAAAGTAAAAATCATGCTTCTTTAAATCACAAGAATTGAAAAAAAGACAATTCTTGTACTGATGTATTGTATACAGTGTACATGTAATTAACAAAGACCATTATAGAACGTCACCCTGCAAATGCAGTGGTAAATATTGTAACAGAATATGTTTATACTCCACTAGACTAGTCTAACTGCTGTTTATCCACCAAAAGTATGGCTGGTATTCCATCATGCATCCAGAAAAAAGCTGCAGACAACAATATATTGATAAATGTCGCTAGACTACTTGGTCTCTCTCAATTTGCAGTGACACGGTCTTGTACAGATCTGTGGCAACTATAGGCCTCTGAGCTAAACATGTGCATGTACTTAAAATGAAATTACATTGTTAAGTTATTATTTTTTAATTCATTTGTTGTTCCATTTCATTTTTCTACCTGTCTGATTTCTGAAATGCACATAACTATAGGCCTATTGTGGACCCTTATTCACTGAAGCAACCAAAGGAAGATTGATATAAGTTGCAAAATGTGAAAGAATTCAACAAATTAAGTTATGGCAAAATTCAGAACCTCAAAGAACCACATTTGTCTACTTCGCTTTATATAATATTTTGAATTTTTATGGCCATAGGATAGTTTTTAATACTTATGATGCGTTAAAATGTTGATAGATGTAAGAAAAAATCTCATCATAGAAAACTCAGTCATATATGTTGTTTACTACAATTATATCAAGTCTACCAAGCAAGACAGTCAATTAGAAAATGATATTAATCATATTGGAGAAAAAAACAACATAAAGCTCCCTAGGCGAGTCAGACAGGGATAAAGTGCGGTCCCCTGAGTCCAGTTCTGGGTGCACACTTGGGTTTATCGGTCAGATGGAAGAGAGAGGGGGAGTCCTTAACATATTACAAATTTACCCATTATCCATGTTGCAGCATTAAAAATGTCCCTTTCAGCACACATACATGTTTTTCAAGTCTCAGATGTTTCCATGTAAGATTTATCTGTTGACATTTTATGTGCTTTATTTTATGTGCTCTACGTGGGTTTTTTTAAACAATATTTAATAAAATTTAAGGTATTGCCATACACGTATTTTCTTAAAAGGCAAATATATGACATTAATTTCTTAAAGGAGAGATCTCGTACTTCCTGGAAGAGGGAAATTTGCAAAATGGAAGAAATGCAAAAAGGAAGTAATTAAATTTTCACTTTGGCATTTCCCCCAAATCTCTGAGAAATTAATCAATTGTTCCTTCTTTCAATCTCTCCTTTTTAAAATTTTGTTGATGGTTGAACACCAACTGTTGCCTTCCAAAAGAACTTGGTTCAATTACCAAATGATTTCAAAATGAAAATGAGCTCAAGGCATGCAGATAATTGTAATAAATGTTCTTGTTGAAGGAAATGTGAACTATTGGGACAGGTGAACCCAAACAGACAAAATTCCCCCTAGGCAAGTTTTCTGCTGGGAGTAGGTCGCATTGTATTTTTGGAAGTGCAAACCGTAGTTGTCCGAAATCACTGATCTAGATTTCATACCCAGTAACGGTTCCAGGGGGGGGGTTTAGGGGGTTAAACACACACCCCCCCTTGGCCTGTACATTTTTATGTTAAAAAAAAAATCCGGATATTTTTAGTATATTTTTATTCATAAACCCCCCCCCCGTACGACATTTTCTGGATCCGCTCCTGATACCATTCAAAAGCCTCTTAAATACAGAATCTCTGATTTTCAATGTTTATTGGATCATTATCCCACATCTTTATAGTTTCATTGCCTGAATGGTATAGTTTCCTGGCTTATTTGCACAGGGAGAGGAAGGCAGCTCCTCCTCCCACTTCTTTTCAATGCCATGTTTCAACATGGTCATTATGGTGACCCTCTATGCCTAGGTTGCTATATCATTCTGACTCATGTGTAAGTCTTATTATAAATTTAATTATCTATAATCTGTTCATGACATATTTAATCAGAACAGGTATCATACCTAGACAATGTGTTACTCATTACAATCCAATTTCCGCTCAACAGAATGTAGGTACTCCAGGTGGTCACGACAAGCCCTAAATTGGACAATGTGCAGGTTTAATAAAATATCCTTATTTAAATTTTTTGCATCTTATGAACATTGATATTTTTAAAAATTGATGGATGCTGGCAAATTACATCACATGGATTTGTTTTACATATATTCTGCAGAAACTTCTTTGTTGAAGTAATTTTGACAACCGGATCATGAGTGAAAACGTGATACCTGTTAAAATGAATTAGGTAACCAACAACACAGTCCATTACTATATTATAATCCTTTACAGGCGATTTCATAAGTACGAGATTCTCAGGTTCTTGACCACAAATTACATTACATTTTTGGTTAATCTGATTGGTTTAGAAGCAACAGAACGTCACACATCTCATAAATCAAACGTAGCAAGTGCTTGTTTAGCATTGATTTCTCACTACCAAGTGTGAATGACCAGAATCGCGTGCTAATGAAATCACCTGTAAAGTAAAACCCTTTCATGTCTTGATCAACTACCTTTAGAAATGTACTCGTACAAACATTTAATTATTATCTTAAAGTATATAGGCAAGTTTTGTCTGCTGCAGAAGTTGTAGTAGTGAGTTTCTTATGTATGGTGGCGACGGAACAGGAAGTTTTTGCATGTTGCATATATATTAACGCCATGTGACGTGTATTTCAGAAACGGCATGACATTTTAGGTTTCATTAGTTCTGGCACTATCCAAAGATCAATATGTAAATTTATGGAAAGCTGAACAGGAAAAAGAAGAAAATTTGGTGTTGCATTTTAAAAACTATATGGATGGATGGATGACTGGCGCTTTACATATTTATGTACTTCGTAGGCTAATCAGAGAAGAAAGAGGACACAACAATGAAGCAAAGGATGATTGAAACAACCTTCCAACATAGGCCCTGGTGACCCGCGGCAAGAGCTGGATTCGAATAAGGTAACTGGCGACTGGAAGTATAGCACGCTACCACTAGACCAACCCATGATTGAATAACGTCAGCTTTTCTCTAACATAATATACTTCATAAAGTAAATGTCATGTACTTAAGCTTAAGTGCTTTTCTTCTTTAATCCGGTTTCCATTTCAAATAAGAAATCTGGATATCAGGTTATCAAAAAATTAAAGACATCCCACACAGTATCCCATTCATATGGAAATATCTTTCCTGCATTTATGTTATATGCCGTATTTGAGATTATATTTCACAGTGATATTCAAAGAATATACGAGCACTCGTTTTTTTTTTTCAAATGTCTCTACAGTAACTCAGACTCCCAACTTTAATACTGTAAAATGTTATATTTCCAGTCAGATCCTGATCGAAGGGAACCCAGAACTTGTTTAGACCACATAATAATAATTATGCTTGTTAAAAATAAATTTTATGAGGGGTAATAGTCCCAAAACGAATGGCTATCATCGTGCAATTACAATCCACTGTTTTCGTAAGATTTGCTGTGCTTGCTTATAACTCACTTTGCTTGCTTAGTTGGACAGCCTGCAAGCTCAGAATTCAAATTGCGTTCTTATACAATAGATGGTTATACATTATTGCCTACAATCTAAAGTTAGATTGTGACATCACCATGGCAAATTAATTCAATGGCTGGACATTATCACACAGAAAAAAACTTGGTTTTTTGGGGTTTTCTACATAATCATTTGAATGTATAAACAACCAAATGGATAAAATGGGTTAATTATGGTTTGTTAAAAAATCAAATGAATCATTTAAAAACCAGTTTGGTTAACACGGGTTTATTGGGGTTTTATAAAAAATCACTTGGATATTTACAAAACCAGTAACAATTAGAATGGTTTTATTGCAAACCAAATGAATACTTAAAACACCATGTGTCCAGGTTCACTGATCTTTAACATTGTTCACAGCTTCACATTTGAGGATATCAACACTTAATCTGGCAAGTTTGAGTGTGACATGGTTACAGCTTCCTTAAAGCTAATCACAAGGTGATTTTGTCAGACTTGAGACACAATTATATACCTTTTGTGAGAGTCAGTTAGATGGTGCAGTGACCTGGTCTGATTGATTTGTTCATTGAACATGTTAAATGAAGAGGCAAGGACATCCTGGTTTATCATCAGTTCCAAGGTAGGAATTTTATGATTAATTTTCTTTTAGTTTATGAGCTGCATGAGAACATTTGCTAACATTTATTCGACAAAAAAGTCACTCTATTTTATGCATATATCATAGGCCTTTGTTCAGAGAGTGTGCACATTTTTAAAAACTTGTTAGTTGCTGATGATCAATTATCTTAAGGAAGTAAGGATTATATGGTCTTGATCATCATCCAGAAATCACAATGGAAACAATTTTTATAATTGACATTTAAAGCTACGAGTAGATCTTTACAGTTCGTGATGTGTACTGTACATGATGTTATTTAATCATATATTTCATTGGCCAATGCTTCATATTTATAGTCTATCATACAAGACTCATGATTTTTAGGTAATAAGGTATTCACCATTCGCCTTTGAATATGGATAACTTAAATAGGACATTCGGTGTAATTTGATACATAATATTACTCTTATCTAACCATCTCAAAAAAAGATAGGGTATATGTCAGCAAAGCTGTATAAATGATTGTTATCATAGGCTATTTTCCAAGGTAGCTTATAACACATAGTAAGAATTTCATTCCTTTCCCTGCAGGGAGACATCAGCTGATGTCACAGAAATTGTCTTGACATCTGTCTAACGTCAGGTTATTTTAATACATAGTAAGAATTGTATTCCCTTATTTCAATAGAGTGTGCCTAACTATTTAATTATTTATATTTCAGCTTTTACGTGAATTTAAGCTCATCCAACCAGTGGAACTGTATAAGCTTATCACCTGAACAGCTCTGGATAGGTCTCAGGAATCATCCCTGAAAAAACTCTTCTCATACCCGGATTGGTGATGCCCTTGAGACAGACGAGTGAAAAGGTGGGTCTCTGTTTCTGTTCACTGTTTAATGTTATCTTTCTCTTATTCCTTAAATGAAGGGCATCACAGGTCACAAATTCTCAGTTTAGCTTTTTTTGCGTAGCTAGCAAAGATGCACATATCATCATGAGAAAATGACAGAGCTGTTTTGTATTTGAGCTCTCTTTCCTAGCTTTATAGAGATTATAATGAAACCAAAGGATTGACTGTCATAAAATATGCCATAAAATTGAGTCAATTTCAAATTAAAACTACTGTATGGCCAAAATTATGAAATGTTGTGAAGAGTGTTTCAGAATCAGACAAGAAGTTAAAACTCATTGTTTCAAACGATATAGCCCAATAAGGTGCTGCAGAGGGGTAAAACACAACTCATTGTTTCAATCTGTTCATGAAACCAATGCAATGGACACTGCATAATATTATGCTTATGTACTTATGAAAAGTAACATGGTGATTGCTTGTATTTTCAGGAAGCCAAGTGCTCAACAGCAAACCTTGAACAATCATGGTCCATCTCAAAGCCCATTGGACACACGTCAGTGACCATCATGCTTGTTACCGGGTGTACGACATCCGGTGTTCACCAACATTTAGAAGAACATTTTCACGTTTATGGACTATTACATTGCATTCTTCATGGACTATAACATCAAAAAATGTATTATATCAGCATGAGTGTATGTAAATATGAAAATATGTATTTCATTTGTTTTTTATGTGTTTTGTGGTTTCCTAGTGTTTATATTTGAAAATATGAATAGTAGTTATACACTTGTTGTTTCTTCCTACATTTATATATATTTTTTTTATGCATACTAATTTTATTTTCTTCTTGTTTGAAGTTCTATAAATAGATTATATATGAATAAATAAAGTCAAATGGGTTTCTATTTTCGTTCTGCTTGGATGTATTTTACCCCTGTGTGCTTAAAATATACAAAAAAAGGAAAGATGAAATTTGTCAATAAACCAGAAATTTTTTTTTGTACGAAACACCAATGGTAAGGTAAAAAAATCTTACCTAGATATTTGAAAGTCTTATCATGGTTTTCCAGCAAACCAGCTAAAGTTTTATTCTAATTATTTATATGGTTATGGAAGCCCTATGGGAATGATGAAACTATCCAATTGATTACTAGAAAAACCCATTTTGGTTTAATATATGCTCCATGATGGAATAATGTAAATCCAGTTATGGATATTTGTAAAACCTAAAAAGGGTGAATATTTACTTCACTTGGTTTCTATAAAAACCAAAGATGAATATGTACAAAACCACCTAATGAAATATTTGATTATTTTATAAACCACAAATGGTTTGATAAACAACCAGAAAATTGGTGTTGAACAGTCCTTCATAGGTTTCTTGATAAACCACTAAAGGTTTTATATCATTCCAAAGTGGATTTTAAGATGGTGGTTTTTTAAACATCCACATCAAGAGGGTTTTCAAAAAAACCAGAAGTGGTTTTATACTGGTGACAAGCCAAAAAACCACATTGGGATGTTTGTGTAACCTTTTTTTCTGAGTGTGTACCAACCAATGATAGGTAAGTAAACATGCCCCTACCTGTAGGTGTCAGATTCACATCTTTCTCACAAGCAAGATTGAAATTGTTAAGAAACATTATTATCATTTTGCAGGGCATTGTCTGGCCATTAACGCCCAGTTCGCGGGCGTTAATTATACAATAACATTTTTTTGGAGGGCATTATGGGGTATTAATCAGTTATGGCCTGAGGGCAGAAATCATTAACTTAATGCCCGAGCCGCCAGGCAAGGGCATTAAATGATTTCTGCCCGAGGGCCATAACTGATTAATACCCCATAATGCCCGACAAGTAAAATGTTATTATCATTATTATATACTTTAAAAAAATAATTTTTCAACTTCCCAAATTTCATGAAGTACACTGCCATGGTTTCTCTGCCCCAAACCCCTGCAGATTTGGTTACACTGGCAATATTATGTAATGATTAAATAAAATCATGAAAAACGAAGCCGCGACAGATGATGGCTGCTGTATCTGAATTATTCATGATGAAATTTAGCCTAAAACTTACATTTTTAGTCAATTTTGTCACTTTTCGCGTTGCGTTTTTCGATCTGACGCTGTTATTTTTGCAGATAGAGCAAATCTAGGCCTTTTCGTGTTATCTGTGACTCACGACGATGTTTGTAGGCTTTTGAATTTTGCAAATCGGACCATTTTTCACCGATTTCTAGCCAATTCTGTCAATGTCTGACAGAATTTTTTCATGCCTCATGTCAACAACGTCACCATGACGTCACGTCTGGTGACGTCACGATGCGTAAATACACCAGAGGGCACCACTTGCCCATGTGTTAATCAGATTATGGCCCCCATGTGTTAACCAGATTATGGCCCTCCATCAATTATGGCATCTGAAGGCCCTGAAAAATCCAGTTAACGGCCTACTTAATGCACGGCCAAGTATATAATTATTCTTAGCCCCAAACTATTTAATGAATTCATGTCTGATCTACCCCAGTATCTTGATAAGGCAGATGGAATAACACTGAACAATTTTACTGTAACACACATTATGTACGCTGATGATATTGTACTTGTATCAGATTCTGCGAAATGTCTACAGAATAGCATTGATTCAGTACAGGAATTTTGCAAAAAATGGCATCTTATTGTAAATATAGGGAAAACCAAAGTGATGCAGTTTAATAACAAATCGGTTAATTCTTTCTTCTGCAATGGTAATGAGCTAGAAAATGTAGATAACTTTAAATACTTTGGTCATATGCTTACCAATAAGCATAAAATACATAGCAAAATGACTGAATACCTTTCAACACAAGGACATAAAGCACTTTTTGCCCTACTAGCTGATTCTAAGCAAGTGTTGGGACAAATGGATCCAACTGTCTCTTTACAAATGTTTGATACTTATGTTTTGCCAATTCTGGAATATAATAGTGAAATATGGACTAGTGATAAACCTGTATTGGAATTAGAAACTCTGCAACTTGGATTTCTAAAAAATATGCTAGGCGTACGAAAACAAACTCCATCCTTAGCGATTTATGGTGAAACCGGTAGATTTTCTTTGCATGTAAGACAAAAACTTAGAATGATGAATTACTGGATACGATTGGAAGGTGCACCTGATAGTAGCCTATTGAAAAAATGCTTGCTAGCTCAGAAAGATATTTATATGAAAAGAGTGAATGAAAGTAATTGGTTCGGAAGATTAAGCAGAATATTAAGTTCTTGTAATATTGAAAATGACATTGTAAACCGTACTGACTTAAGCATGATTGGCGTTTACAGAGCAGTGAAACTGAGGCTGTATGAAATTGAGCAGGAAAAACTTATTATCGCCATAAATGATAGTACACAGCAGCCAAAACTTAGGACATACAAATTGTTTAAAATTGATTGTAGACTTGAACCATATCTTAAGCTGAGACAAAGTCGAAAAATGTTAATCAAAATGGCTAGATTTAGGACTAGTTCACACAGTCTACATATTGAAACTGGAAGGCATCATAAACCAATAATTCCTGCAGCAAATAGAATATGTGAAAAATGTACATTAAATGTAGTGGAGGATGAAATTCATTGCCTTATAGTGTGCCCTGCTAATGAGTTGCTTCGTGTTAACCTTTTTTCGACAGCAACAACCTTAATAAATGATTTTCTGATATTGAATGATAATGATAAATTTACATCAATAATGAAAAACAAAGAACCCGAAATGTTAAGTTGTCTAGGAAAATTTCTCCTTGGAGCTGATGTTTGAAACAAACTATATCCTACATCAACACATGGTTTTGTGGAAGTGTATGAATACATGCATGTACCCACATGCATATATATATATATCTTAAAATTTTATCTCATGCCTGTATACATTGACTGCAGACACTGTTTTCTTATTATTTTCTATTTTAACTGCACAAATGTGTGTTTATTGATAGGCCTATATTACTAGAACAGGAATATGATAATTTGATAATATATACATGGTGATACCACAGTTATTGTGTCTTTTAAACCAAATGTTTCATTATTTTAATATGTCTCTTTCGCATAAGTGTAGTTGTAAATCTGTATTTGTAAATATCCATTTTGATATGTGTATGGGGTTTATTTTTATATAAAATCAATGTATGTAGATTATAATTACAATTAATGTTCTTAATTGCTTTATGTTTTCTTGTGTTCGTTAACTCCTGTGGCTGGAACCTGTGAATATAATAATATTATGTGATTTTGTATTACCAATTTTTATGACAATTATATCAAATATGATATTTGCCGTCAATAAAAAAAAAAAAAAAAAAAAAAAAAAAAAAAAAAAAAAAAAAAAATAATAATGGCTGTTAACGCCCGCGAAAACGCCACCTGGTGTATTGTGATGTCATCAGAAGTGACGTCATGGTGATGTTGTTGTTTTTTATGGGCTAAAACGGCCAAAAATGGTCAGAATTGAAAAAAAGTATCTCGCCGAAGAGGAGAACACTGTTAAGTAATCGGTTTTGTTCTAGATTTAATAACAAGACTGTGAGAACGCGAAAACTGAGCGGGCGTTAATAACAAAAAAAAAAAGGTAACTTTCTTCTTGGATATGGATTGTGTTTAAAAATGATAATAATGATAATAACATTTATTTGTCGGGCATTATGGGGTATTAATCAGTTATGGCCCTCGGGCAGAAATCATTTAATGCCCTCGCCTGGCGGCTCAGGCATTAAGTTAAAGATTTCAGAGCAGGCAGATCACACACCACAGATCACACTCTGTGGTGGCTGATAATGCACTTGATGGGGGATAATATTTCAAAACGTACATGAGTGTAGGAAGGATCATGCATCTTTACAGTTCTAAAATGACTTCCAATGCTAACCTCTGTATATGGAACTGCCATGTGAGTTCACACTCCCACATTACAAAAAAAAAAACACTTTCTAAATTTACATATTTTCTTGAAGGACATTAACAGGCAATTAATTCAGCAATTCCTTTTCATTACGACAAATGTTCTCACCATGTATGTGGTTCTAAGAGGGGCGTTCAGAAAGTTTGAGGCTTTTTTTTATATGGACACTTATTTTCAATCTAGAACTATGAATTTTTCATAGGATAAAATTCGGCATATTTGAACATTTTTAAGTCATTCAGTGTTGCCATGGAAACTGAAAGTTCAGCTTCTTGGGGCAGATAACACTGAAATTACTAAAGCCAATGAATTTTGGCTGTGAGAGACCCCTCTCTATCACTTGCATTAGTGAGATTGACAATATTTGACACAAGAAATATAGTATTAGCCTGAAAAATACTCCCAAGCTCACCAAAAGCATTGATTCATACACCTGACCCATTGAAGTAAATGTTCCTTGAAGTCCTCCAAACAAAGTTCTGTGAAAGAATTTCGGTCATCCAATGCCTCTTCTCCTCTGGTGCCTGAAACTATAGCCCCCATGGACTAAAGTAAGGGAAAACCAGAACATATGTAAAGCAACATGTCACAGGAATAGCTAGGATGGATAATGCTGTCCATTTTGGTATATTGTTCATACTAGTGAATCAAATGCTTTCACAAGTCCTTATGTAGTCAAGGAAAGACACCTTTGCTTCCTGAATTTCCCTCGCCAAATCTGGCATTCAGGAGTGCTTTCCTACACGAGTTCAGTGTAAGAATACACTCATTTGGTGTGCTTGAAAGCATATTTAGAAGCTAATACCATACGTCTTGTGTCAAATATTGTCAATCTCACTAATACAAGTGCCAGAGAGAAGTCTCTCACAGTCACAATTTCTTGGCATTCTTGGTTTCAGTGTTACCTGCCCCAAGAAGATGAACTTTCAGTTTCCATGGCAACCGCTGAATGACTTAAAAATGTCCAAATTGTCCAAAATTTTGGACATCCATTTCAAATATGCCGAATTGTATCCTGTGAAAAATTCATAGTTCCAAATTGAAAATAAGTATCCATATGAAAAAAAGCCTCAAACTTTCTGAACGCCCCCCGTACAGAATGACCCAAGAAATAGCATTAATCAGGCGGCTGTAATCAAAGGCAATCTGTCATTATTACAGGTCAATAGTAAGGGAGAGAACTGTTAGACTAGTTAAAATTTACATAAATAATTGTTGCAAGGAATGCACAAAATATTCATCTCTGTCTCACTCTTACTATTGACCTGTAACAATGACAGATTGCCTTTTATTGCAGCTGCCTCATTATTGCTATTTCTTGGGTAGGTCTAAACTGTATGCATGGTAAGATGCATGGACCACACAGTGTACCGGTTGATGTCACTTGGTCCACAAGATGAATTATTGGTCATTCACCCTGATGGTTACCATTTATTTCAATACTTGGTGGTGTATAATGTAAATTTATGGCAGATGTGAAATGGCATGTTCTGGCAGAATGTTTCTGGTTTATTTAGCTTTACATTTCCAAGCTCTGTACCGTCCATGTAATAACAAAGCAATTGAATTTTTCCATAAAATCACAGTTTTGTTATTCATATTATGTAGAAGATCTTCTAATTTATCATTCTTCGTAGCCCATTATGGCTGAAAGTGCTTGTCTGTGCAAACCTTGGCTACTGGGAATTCCTTGGGAACCCACACTGGAAAAACACTTTGTGTAAAATAGCAGACCAAATCTATGTGTAAAATGGGCTTTGTGTATTCCAGTCAAAATAATGTGTGGCACAGACAAGCAGTGTTGTACAACAGCATAAAGCACACTGTTGATCCAGCAACTTCCACTTTGTCTGATATTTCACACAAAATTTCACACAAAATATTGGATACTTTTGCTTGGTACGAGACTAATCTTCTTTATAAATGTTTTGTTTTGTTGGCCAACATGGCAAACAATTAAACTGGATCAAAACTGACCTCGTTTAGATTTTAAAGTCATCAAGCTTCACTTAAGAAGTGTACTGACTCAGACTGACTACATATTTGTTAGCAAAAGACAAGCATATTGCAGCCTTGGTTAAAAGTACATTTGTCACTGGGAAGTTCACATTGTGGGGTTTGCTGGAGCTGACTGAAATATGTAAAGGTAAGTTAAAGATTTTCTTTAATTATTTTTGATTGCACGCATGAACCAAATGTGATATATAACTGATTTTAAGTGGGAAAATTGACTATTATTACAATGCTCAGATACCAGTGATACTTCCAAGTTAAAAGCATGACATGAGTCAAATATAGGCCAATACAAATGGCTAATTCATGTCTCAAACATATGGTATTGAAAATTCATGTATGAAATTATGTGGGATAAAGTTCATTTGTTTATTTCTAAGAAAATTGAATTAATTATTAAATTATGTTAATTATTAGCTTGAAGACTGTGTATATATACTTATTTGTCAATATTGCTAATTTATATGTTGTTTTGAAAACTATGGAATTACTGGGGCAAATCCATGGCTATGGGTGTAGAGTGGTTGGGGCAGTTGTAGAACATTGGAATATATTGGGATAGTTTTTTTTTAATAGGCAGTCAGTTTGGATTAGGTTTAGTGTACAGATACTGGACATCGGTCTTGCTTGGGATAGTTGATGTTTGAGACACTTGAGGCTAGGTTTAGGGTTAGTGCATAGATGTTGGACCTTGGTCATGCTTGGGATAGTTGCTGTTTGGGATACTTAAAGCTTAAGGACAGGTAAAGGGTTAGTGCATAGATGTTGGACATTGGTGCTTAAGATAGTTGATAGGTTTAGGGTTAGTGCATATTGTATGGATGTTGAAAAGTGGTCATGTTTGGTTGACATTGAAGATTGGTACAGGGCTAGTGCATAGATATCGGGCTAAAGCCATCTGTATGTGTAGTATGTTTGGAATAGTTGAAAATGGTACATTCATAGGTGTAGGAGCCAGGGCCCGGGGCGGGGGGGGGGAGGTGATGTAGCCCGCCAAAAATAAAATTTTAAAATATACATTTTTTAGGTGGTTTCGGGCTGAATATTTTTTGAACTTAGATTTTGGGGCAATTTCGACAATTTTTTTTTGGGCAGCCCCCCAAAATTTAATGACCTATGTACCGTACATTGGTTACGATTGGGATGGTAGTAGCGTGTGTGGTACACAGGACATGGTTCATTACATGTACATGTAACTAAGTGCTTGTATTTCCGGGAGATACAGTACTCTGAAATTGAAGGAGATGGGCACTGGGCAGGGATATACAAGCATTATAATGAATAGAATAACTTGTCCTGTGTGTTCATTAAAGAGTCTAGAATGCATTTTTCAAAATAGTGTGTGTGTTTGTTGTAGAATGTTGTGAGCACCAGTCTTTGCTACTGAGTGTATGTTCTTCTGTAGCTGATCATGTGACACATCAGTCATGCATTACTAAAGCCTTGATTTTGCTCTTTGCTTATGAATTTCTACTCATGCAAAGACAGTAGTAGGACAACCTCAGTTTTGTTTCTGTTTGTATTCAATACTTGTAATTGTTTATTTCAGAGTGACAATGATTTCTCAACTAGTTGGCCAGACATTTCGTTAATTTTGCCGGGAAATGGGAGAGAATTGCACCAGCACTGCTGTCAAAGCTGCACCAAAAGCTCAACAATAGAATGAAAGAGATGATCTTAAAATTGCAAATGATGGAATTGATTTATAAGCAGGTAAGAAAGGAGCACATCGCAAAGAATTAGGAAGGTGGCTATCACTATTTATTCTTTTACAGAATAGAGTTACAACACAACATTTATAATGTGTGGCCATCTTGGGCAGCACCTTTTATCTTTTTATATTACATCTATGCCAATTGTAGATGTTTTATACAAGATTACTTTTACTAATTGGATAACTCCACATAGTGTATTTTGTAAATTAAATATATTTCATGGGTGAACAATTGATGAAGACATACAAGACTGGTGTATGTATATGGCGCTTGTTAGACAAAAATTAAAAATAA
Source organism: Platynereis dumerilii (assembly GCA_026936325.1). Lineage (NCBI taxonomy): Eukaryota > Metazoa > Annelida > Polychaeta > Phyllodocida > Nereididae > Platynereis > Platynereis dumerilii. The sequence goes on from JAPTHN010000010.1 coordinate 28,011,412, forward strand.
TATTGTGTATATTTTCAAATGTGGTCAATAAATACTAATACATATCGAATAATGCTATATACCTGTTGATTTTCTCAATACACACAAATCTAGTTTACCTAATTGGTATAGTTGCAGAATGTTATTTGGTAAATCATCTTCTTTCCTCATTAAATGGTCAGCATTCCTTTTTTTGCAGACGTCGTGGCTAAAATGGCAACTTACAGAGGCCATGGAATATTTTGTGGATTTCAAACTAGTAAGTTTGTATTTTGTTATTATTTTTGTTCATGAGTCACAACATAGACATCATTTGGGTTTAAAATTTTAATAAAATAAGATGTTTAAGAAATTGATTACAAACATATTGAAATTCAAATGGATTACAATAAGATGTTTATAAAAAGTTGATTAAAACATATTGAAATTGAAATGGATTAGATTGAAATAATTTGATTACAAAGTTGATTACAAGCATTTTGAAATTGAAAGTGATTAAGGTGAGATGTTTAAAAAGTTGATTAAAACATATTGAAATTCAGATAGATTATAGGGTTTGTACATGTGAAAATTGAATGGAAGAATTTACCTGTGGAAAACCTTAATGCAACAATTTGTATTACCTAAGACTGGGCATGCAGGAACGTTTGAACAACTAATACTAGACATGAAAATTTAAATGTAAACTTAGTAAAATATATAACATATATATATATACAGGTATACAAACACAAAGATACAAGTATGGGTATGACAAAGACAACATTAGAGAAAAGAATAATTGTACACATAATATTATTCAGATGTGGGAAGATGTATGGTACAGTTGAGGAATCAATTAAACATGATGGACTAAAGTCTATTGGAAGAGTCAATCCAGGTCGGAGAGATAGCGCATGCGGCCAGAGATAGCGCATGCGGCACTGAGGAGCCTGTGGTGCGCTCAGGTGGAGGTGGGGTGGAGGTGGCTGTTCAATGAAGTCCAATATGGCGATTTTCCTGTGTTAAAGTGATGATCACGTGACTATGGGTCATGTGACCTGGATGAATCCTCCGACAGGGGACGACTCATGAACAAAAATGCTGCTGTATTCACAACTGCCTATTTTGTTCATGAGTCACAACATAGACATCATTTGGGTTTAAAATTTTAATAAAATAAGATGTTTAAGAAATTGATTACAAACATATTGAAATTCAAATGGATTACAATAAGATGTTTATAAAAAGTTGATTAAAACATATTGAAATTGAAATGGATTAGATTGAAATAATTTGATTACAAAGTTGATTACAAGCATTTTGAAATTGAAAGTGATTAAGGTGAGATGTTTAAAAAGTTGATTAAAACATATTGAAATTCAGATAGATTATAGAGTTTGTACGTGTGAAAATTTAATGGAAGAATTTACCTGTGGAAAACCTTAATGCAACAATTTGTATTACCTAAGACTGGGCATGCAGGAACGTTTGAACAACTAATACTAGACATGAAAAATTAAATGTAAACTTAGTAAAATATATAACATATATATATATACAGGTATATAAACACAAAGATACAAGTATGGGTATGACAAAGACAACATTAGAGAAAAGAATAATTATACACATAATATTATTCAGATGTGGGAAGATGTATGGTACAGTTGAGGAATCAATTAAACATGATGGACAAAAGTCTATTGGAAGAGTCAATCCAGGTCGGAGAGATAGCGCATGCGGCCCAAAGAGGTGACTCTTCTATCGAGCCGACATGGATTCGATAGGCGCAGCGGCCCATAAGAGTCACCATGAGCTACTATGGGGCACTGAGGCGATCGTTGCATCCTATCCAGGAGCCTGGAATAGGAGTGTTGTACCTGAAAAAGAGCAGTGCCGCCGGGGCACTTGAGCGAACGAATCCTCTCCACCCGAGAGCTCGGAATGGGAGTGATACATATCTAGCCAGGAGCCTGAACTAGACAGTTGATGTTGAAGTTGCCTGGTATAAACCGGCTCTGTATGTAATGCTCAGGGAGCTCAAAGTAGGTGGTATGTCTAGCCAGGAGCCTGAACTAGACTGGCGACCAGGTAGGCTGGTATGTACCAGCTTTTTGTGAGAGTTGTCTGACACTAGTGATGCTTCTAAATACGGAGAATCTAGCCAGGAGCCTGAACTAGACAAATGTCTTATCGGGTTCGTATTGCTGACCCTACGCAGGAGCCTGCAGTAGGACAGGGTGATGACTGAAATTGCAACCCATCCAGGAGCCTGAAATGGGTTGATAATAACTGGCAGAAGCTGTTGTGACACTTTATCTTTGGCGGCCTATCATTGGCGGCCTATCGGTCAGGTGTGCGGCGAGACTTGGCACCCTGTTGATCACGGTTGTTGTGATGGGTGCTGCGGGCATGGCGCTGACGTTTGGGAGATGGGCATTTAAAGAAAGCTGGATGGGGATTTTCACATTTGTAGCAAGCATGGCTGTAATTGCATGGACTGTGGGTACAACGGAGGTGCTTAGAATGGTAATTAAAACAGTATCCAAAGGGGATATGTGGAAGGTTGGAGTTGTTTGAATCATTAGTGGACTGTGGTTGTTTTGGCTGTGGTTGGTTTTGGTGGGTAATCGCTTGGCCTCGGAAACGGGCTTTTGCCTCAAGGACTGGGTTACATGTTGTCCAAGGCTCTTTGGTGCATGCCCGATCCGTGCGATAATGAAAATCGTAAAAGGCCCAATCAGCTTGCTCATGCATTGGATCTTTTACTGATTTCACATAAGTGAGAATCTCGGCAGCTTGGGTGGGGTACCGTTCGAGGTAAATTGCCATGTAGACATCCATTGCTGCGCCCCACTCGGTTTCTGACAACTGCCGTTTTTTCTCGGGTTGAAGGCTCAGCTGCGGACCAGTTTGCGCATCTGTGATTGAAAGCGCATAGTCGGGGGTGTCATTGGGATAGAGCAACTCCACTAAATCTACATATTTCTCATCCCAGATTTTTTGCTTGAGGTGCAAGGGGACATGTGCTCCAATGGGAGTGCCGGCAATACGCATTGGTCGTGGTGTGACTGCAGTGGATGTGTTGAAGGGGAGAAGGATTGGGGAGTCAGGATTGGCTTCGGATAGCACAGGGATGGTATCGCATGGTGCCGTCGAAGTACCTGGGGTTGTAGTGGTTGACAACGGTTGTTGGTGCAGGGCCTGCAGGCCCTGGACTGTAGCCTGGACAGTTGTTTGCAGATTGGTCATCGTGTCCAAGAACATCTGCTGTTGCTGAGCCATCATTTGTTGCATTGACTGCATCATCATATCTTGCATTGACCTGGCGATCTCGGTCAGTTGATTGGTCATTTCCGTTGATGGTTGGTTTTGCGGCACATCGTGGTCGGAGTGCGAATCCGTCTCACGCCGCTTCGATCTCCCTCGTGACGGATTAACTTTCGGCATTCTGCAAAAGAGAAAAGGAGCAGCAGTACACATGGTTATGGTGAAGTAAACTCTGTGAACTATTAAACCAGTCAAGTGATGGGTAACCAAGCCAGTCTCACAGGTTAGTTTGAGAATGATGAAAACTGTGTAACCAAGCCAGTCTCACAGGTTAGTTTGAGAATGATGAAAACTGTCCAACCAAGTTGGTTGAGAATGATGAAACTGTTCGACGAAGAAATGATGAAACTGTTCGACGAAGTCGGCTGAGAAAGAAGGAAAACTGTTCAACCAAGTTGGTTGAGAAAGATGGATAAGTGTTCAACGAAATAGGTTGAGAATGGTTGAGAATGATGAACAACTGTTCAACCAAGTCGGTTGAGAAAGATGGAAAACTGTTCGACCAAATCGGTTGAGAATAATGGAATGATGGAGAACTGTTCAACAAGATCGGTTGAGAATGATGGAAAACTGTTCAACCAAATCGGTTGAGAATGATGGAAAACTGTTCAACCAAGTCGGTTGAGAATGATTGAGAACTGTTCAACCAAGTCGGTTGAGAATGATGGAAAACTGTTCAACCAAGTCGGTTGAGAATGATGGAAAACTGTTCAACCAAGTCGGTTGAGAATGATGGAAAACTGTTCAACCAAGTCGGTTGAGAATGATGGAAAGCTGTTCAACCAAGTCGGTTGAGAATGCTGGAAAACTGTTCAACCAAGTCGGTTGAGAATGATGGAAAACTGTTCAACCAAGTCGGCTGAGAATGGTGGAAGACTGTTCAACCAAGTCGGTTGAGAATGATCGAAAACTGTTCAACCAAGTCGGTTGAGAATGATGGAAAACTGTTCAACCAAGTCGGTTGAGAATGATGGAAAACTGTTCAACCAAGTCGGTTGAGAATGATGGAAAACTGTTCGACCAAGTCGGCTGAGAATGGTGGAAACTGTTCAACCAAGTCGGTTGAGAATGATGGAAAACTGTTCAACCAAGTCGATTGAGAATGATGGAAAACTGTTCATCAAAGTCGGTTGAGAATGATGGAAACTGTTCAACCAAATCGGTTGAGAATGATGGAAAACTGTTCAACCAAATCGATTGAGAATGATGGAAAACTGTTCATCAAAGTCGGTTGAGAATGATGGAAACTGTTCAACCAAGTCGGTTGAGAATGATGGAAAACTGTTCAACCAATTCGGTTGAGAGTGATTGAGAATGATGAACAAGTGTTCAACCAAGTCGGTTGAGAATGATGCAACACTGTTCAACCAAGTCGGTTGAGACAATGGTTTTGTTGTTGATAAATATGCCTGGTGATTTAGCAAAACCCATGGAATAGGATACCAGAATGGTGTTTGACACAATAATTATGATGATGGGTGGATGTGTCATCAATAGGATAACTGTGATGTGTCATGAATAGGATAACTGTAATATTACTTAAATGACATAAATAGATAAATTATTATAAATTTACACAGGTCTACCAAATAATTGTGCTGGAAGAAGTAGTGTAGGGTTAATAAATGGTGAAATTGAGTATTATTATTCAAAGTAAAACAGGAAAATCAAATGGGGAATATTTGGTGAATATTGAGTTTGTTAAATAAAATGGGAAGACAGGTGAGTGTGAATCTAAATGATGGGATTAATTGGGGTATTTCTCCCTCAAGTTGTCAATTTTTTGTCATGAAATAATCAGATTATGACAGAGGGAACCAGGGTAGGTTGGTCAAATTGTACAACAGGATAGTTGTTGGGGATATACATGGGATTGAATAATGGTCAGGGAGGATCCATTTTTGGCGGGAAATCTTGGCTGCAGGTGGCAGCAGTGGCCTGGCAGCAGTGACCCAGATCTGGGCAAGCAGGAGTGGGGATGAAAGTAGGTCAATCTAGCGAAGTCATAAGCTCAACTTGGCAGTGGCAGTGGGAAACATACAGTGATATGATGAAACTGAACAATAAAACATACTTATAAAGATGGAATGTGCCATGAAGGCTTGACAGCTGTTGAATGTAGCAAATAAACTGCTATGCACATGATGAAGGGTGAACCTGGCTCAGGGCTGAGCACATGTTTTGTGCCTGCCCTGAGCCCAGACCTGCACTTTGAGAAGCAAGATGTGTAAATTTACTCACTTGTTAGTGCCAAGGTGACTTGTACAGGTGATCCAGCCCCTCAATCACGAATTGGAAGAGTATTTAGACTCACAGGTACACCGGGAACACACAGGAAAGGAAATATATAGGACTGTTCAATGAAGTCCAATATGGCGATTTTCCTGTGTTAAAGTGATGATCACGTGACTATGGGTCATGTGACCTGGATGAATCCTCCGACAGGGGGCGACTCATGAACAAAAATGCTGCTGTATTCACAACTGCCTAATTTCTTGGTGTATAATTATAATAAGACCCAATGGCTACAATGTTTTGTGGTGTTTAAGATGTGCCCGACGACAACTTGCAACAATCTTCTGATGTTGCAAATGTTATTTTTGGCTGATGTTGTTGTGTTACGACAAGTTTAGCCTCAAATTATATTGGTAGCATTGTAGTGGTTACTAAAGAAAAACTGTTTAATTAATAAATTACAAAATTACATGAGTGGGTACAGAGGACTCAAGATCTCTTCATGAGTGTTCATGATGCCTCCAAGCTAAAACAGCCTCGCGCTGACTTTGGACACCTAATAAAACTTTCAAACTTTCAAAAATTTAGTGGGGGTGCATATCAAAATAACATCGTACAAACATTTGGTCTTATTCTTTCCCAATTATACAATTCACAGGAGAGTTAAATTTTGCTCAGATGATCTATACTAGACAATTGAATTTGCCTAGGCATGATTTCCAAAAGGTAAACAATGCAATAACACCACCAACATATCTCTTTATGGAAAAAGAACCTTTGGGTGTACAACAATATATACTGCATGGTTTATATACACTACTTCTTCATGTGATATTGCAAAACAACCTGGGTTGTAATCTATTAGTATCGAAGGTTTAAATTATGCTCTACTTGCATGGAAATGATTGACAAATAACAAAATAAGGATCAATACATACGAACATGGATGGTGTAATTCACTATTTCTTTTCTTTATCTATTACTATTCAGGTGGGACCAAGTATGGATGAGTATGCGGGATTGAGAAAGATTCCATTAGCAAAGGAGGTGCCACATGGTAGCAACAATTTCCTGCTCTTCGCAGCTGCAGCATTGTCGAAGCGCAGCAATATAATACATGACCTGCTTGAATTAGAAAACATTATTTATGACTTGCCCACTAAAATTAAGGACATTTTTATTCAGGGATGGGTATGTAGACCAATCATAATTATAAACTTTATTCGATTTGTACATTCATATTGAGAAAGAACTATGCAAATATCTTTATGATTTATAAAAAATATACATATTGACTCTTTTCTAAGCATATGATTAATAATACCTCAAGTACTGTACACTGTATCATTATTTGCTATTTTTTAATTAAACATTCATATAATCAATGGAAATCTTGTTTTGGTTATCATTGCATTTTGGAAAATGAAATATACCTTGTTTATATATATCTTAAGGGTTAAGGATTCATTGACTGTGCATAGATTTACTAGTTGTTAATTCAGACAATGATCTGTGCTGAAATGGACAAAATTCTGAACAAAGGCTATGTTATTTTAGACTAGGGCATGTGCTGAAATAGACAAAATTCTGAACGAAGGCTATGTTATTTTAAACAAGGGCATGTGCTGAAATAGACAAAATTCTGAACAAAGGCTATGTTATTATGCACAAGGGCATGTGCTGGAACATACAAAATTCTGAACAAAGGCTATGTTATTTTAGACAAGGGATGTGCTGAAATAGACAAAATTCCGGACAAAGGCTAAGTTGTTTTAAACAAGGGCATGTTCTGAAATAGACAAAAGTCTGAACAAAGGCTATGTTATTATGCACAAGGGCATGTGCTGGAACAGACAAAATTCTGAACAAAGGCTATGTTATTCTAGACAAGGTCATGTGCTGAAATAGACAAAATTCTGAACAAAGGCTATGTTATTATGCACAAGGGCATGTGCTGGAACAGACAAAATTCTGAACAATTACATTGTTACTTCAGACAATGATCTGTGCTGAAATAGACAAAACTCTAAACAAAGTCTATGCTAAATCAAGCAATGGCTTGTGTCCAAACAGACATAATTCTAAACAAAGTCTATGCTGCAACAGACAAATATCTATCTTAAAATTAACACATATTTTGACAGTTGTGATGTGTAAAGCAGACAAAATATTGTGTTGGTTTACAAAACATTTTTTAGACAAAATTATTGTCTAAAATATCACACATTTAATTTTGTCTGGAATAGACAAGACTTTGGACGGACACCAGCTAACATGCGATTTTGTGTAAATCCAGACAATATTTGTCTATTTTTAGACAAAGTGTTTTTTCAGTGCAACTGCTGAAACTCAATTCTGCCCTCACATCAATCACATTTGGCTTTCAGTCGCTAAACTGAAGTGTGCCTTGTTCAAAGAGTCCTACGCTGGGGCAAGCGAAAGACCTTACATTAGTGCTTTTGTGTGGACCCACAGCCAGAGGAGGACTGGCAACATATTTGGCCGTGGAAAGATAAGTTGGCGGGCCCTCACATTCCAATTTCACTGGTCAATGATGATTATGCTACCTGAGGAAAATACCTCTACAAACCTAATTCGAGCGTGCTGATTCCAAATCTTAAATAAGAATTGATCCAGAACGTCTAGATTTTGAGTTATGACCATATAAATATTTGGCAAACAAGCAGGCGTGAGAGCAATTTGCGTGTAAAAGAAATGTGTTGTAAGCTATTAAAATTTAGATTTAGAAATTATCTTGGCATTTGTAGAGATTATTTTAATACCCTGAATCAAAATATGACCTAATTGTTTTCTCAGACTTCTCCAACTACAAATATTTGAGGGTAAGAGGTGCCAGAAATAGGCGATTTTTACTAAGTAACCTCTGGTTGGTTTATAACTATTCAAAGAAATGAAAATTTTGTTTGAGGTGATACAGCCAGTAATTAAAAGCAATTTGTGAGCTGCTAAGGGCCTACTTTTCCCAAAAAAATGTATTGATAATTTTATATTAACAAGTTTGATGAAAAGAATATTCGGAAAATTTATGCTTTTTCCAATCTGATTTTGAATGTCCATTTTTAAATGTTCAGGAGAATGTGTATGCCCAAAGTTATGTAAAATCACACTCCACCTCCAGTAGCTCAGACTCTGAAGGGACTGCTTGATCATCATTAAAGAAGGGGTTATGTGAACCACATAAATTGTTGAAAATTTGATGATTTAATTTTCTGCAATTTGATTTTTTCTTGACAGAAACTGTTGGTTTGAGCAAAATAGTATGGAAAACAGTTAAAACCATGTCAAATTTTAGGCACTGGTCTACACAGTTCTGTGGCAGTGTAGTTACATTAGGGTGTGGTATTTGGAATTATATCTGCATTACCTGACCCTTCCAACCAGAACATTTTAATTTCAAATTTATTGCATCTCATTTTCCATAAATTTTTTTTCATATTATTCATAAAAAATCCGATCATCATAAGAAATTACTTAGCTATGTCTTTCTTCACCAGGAAACTATAATTTATCAGTAGTAGTTGCACATCAGCCATTTTCATATCTCCAAATGGGAATATATTGAGCAATAGCAATTTTGCAAAAATTTGCCTATTTCTGGAGCCTGTAACTCTCAAATTTTTGTATCTGGACCCGTCTGATTGAAATATTTTTGTTATATATTGTTTCAGCTTCTTTAAAATAACTATGCAAATGCTAAGATATGCTTACTTTCCAGAATTCAACAGTGCAGAGTGCATTTCTTTTACACACGAATTGCTCACACGCCTGATTATTTGCCAAATATTGTCATGGCCATAACTCAAAATGTAGACTTTCTGGAGAAATTCTGATTTCAGATTTGAATCAGCATGCTCGAATTAGGTTTACAGGGGTATTTTTCTTTAGGTAGCAGACGCAAAATCTTTTTTGTTAACCAGTGAAATTTTCGGCATTGCTCCATTTATGGCAAGACGGAAGGGCCCTTTTCAATACAAGGCCATTTACATTGGGGCCCGAACCTAAAAGTTTGATTGTATTTTTTTATTCACAAACTTGGTCACAAAGATAGACATTTTGGCTTTTTTATGTTTTTTTAATATTTTGGCACATTGCATTGGCCCCCATGAGCGACTGGGCCCATGGCAGCTGCTACTCTGCCACATTGGCCAGTCTACCAGCTGCTAATGTACATGTAAGCTGCGATAGTTTACGTGAAAGTAGCATTTAGATATAAAAACACAGAATCGAGACTGGCAAACAAAGCCTGCAATTAAGTCTCAGGGTTTTCTAACTTACGACAAAATGAGAAACAACTGCTTTCACCTCATATTGCATGCGACACACCTGCTGTCTGGTGTATGAAGTAGAAAGATTCCGCATGATGCTACAGATATGGATAAACATTAAATGCGCCAATTATTTTTTTTTTTTCATAGATTTTGTAATGCTTGGGATGATTTTGTTAGCGGATAAACTTCTGATTGATGGTTTTCAGCCAGAATATGTCTGATGTTTTTTAAAATTTGACAGGTCAAAATTGCATTTGTTATTCAAGTCAGCAGTGCAGAAATTGACTGATTTTTAAATAGTCCGTATCGGAAAAACACATGTTTGGAATCAGAATGCCCAATATACTCATCATTAATTTTGTCTCTAGCTTTTTAGGAAGATTGACCCAGATTGCATTAGAATATAGAATTACCCAAGTTTTCATCAATATACTACAGAAGGTGACACTGAAAATCTGGGGAAATTTAAAAAGAGTAATCATACTATTTAGAGAGCAAATTCTCGCCCAGATTACCACATACAGCAACTGCATGTGAGGAGGCACAAAAAGGAAACAGTAAAAGAAAATCATTTTTTAAGTTACATGTTGGCATTTTTCAGTGATATGTGAGATTAATTAATTGTTATTTTTTCTTTGGTTGTTCAAATTTTTTTGACAAATGAACACCTAATTGTCACCTTCCAAAAGAAACTGGTTCAATGATTTCAGAATGAAAAATGAACTCAAGGCATGCACAAAATTGTAATGAGTGTTCTTCTCGAGGGAAACCTGATTATTAAGATAAAAGAACCTGCTCAACAAAATCTAGGCGTTTTTTTTTTTTCACTATAGGATTACTTTTATATCAGTAATATTCGCGCAGCGAAAAGGTCGAAGGCCGTTTCGCGAAGCGAAATTTAGCACAAGAAAGGTTTCAAAATTCTGTGCAGTGATGGTCTCAACATCAATGGTCGACAGCAGGAAATTAGGTCAAGTGGGATCAGCTTCTTATCAATGATTTAGTTTCAAATTTAACAAAACATGACATATTCATATTCAAAAGTGTCTTAAAAATTCAATATTCTCCAGTAATATTCCCTGTATCTATGAATTTTATAGAATAAAATTACAAGCCTTGACAAGCTAAATTAAGTTATTAACATGTGATTCATCTCATTTCAAAACAGACAACAAGAAAAAATAACAAAATTAAAGTTATATAATCTTTGTCAACTGATGATTATGTAACAGTGAGCTATTAATCTACATGCAAATCATGTTATTGTTTTTGTTATAACTATTATGTAATATCACCAATGAACAACCTAGCATAGACTTAAATTTGGCAGCTTTCAGTGTTGTCTTTCTTTTTACTATTTAGCTGATTATCTATCAATTCTAAGGCGTAAAACACAAACAAACAAACAACAAACAATCTATCAATTCTATTTATCTTTAATCCTATTTATTTGCTATCCTATCTATCTATCTATCTATCTACATATCTAAATATATATATATATATATTCAATTTTGATCTATTTAAATCTTTCTAATAGTTTCTGGAATAAATTTCTCTCTATTTTTCTATATATCTGTCTTTCAATTTCTTGGAAACAGTGACATAACTGCCTTTCATACATTGAATATGATATAAATTTAAAGAAAGTTATGGTAAAACCATAAGTCCTAAAAGGACTTTTTAAGTGCTGCGCGAATTCCATGGCTATGCCATTTACATATTACCAGTTTGGCACCTGTAGAATTATGTGAATATGCTTTCCTTATCCTGTTATGATGTCGATAGACTTTCATATTACGGGAGTTGACCATTCTATCAATAAGCCAACACATACTTAGCTGCCTACACAGTGATGCAGTTGCAATAATGTTGATATCATTAGACAATTTATAACAACACCACGCAATAGAATTGTGTAACCTGCTGAATTTGTATTCATAACTTCCAAATAATAAGACATAGTTTGTCTTTGTACCAATTTCATTTACATAGTTTGCAGCTCTATTCTACTCTGGTCTCTAAATAGTTTTTTTTTTGTGAGGCATTAGTTGCTCAGTTCATGTGAATTCAAACCACTATAATGTTGTTGCAAATGAAGGCCCATATCCAGGCTAAATGGACTTTTTTCGAATGGAGATCATGTACCTGTGAGAACTAAAATTAAGAATAAGTAAATTCAGCTTGCCATACATTGACAGTTCTTTATAATTGATGCTGTTCCTTTTGTTGAAGAGCACAACAGACTATTTCACAGAATGCTTCTTAGTGCTGGTATTCTATCTGAAAAGAAAACATTCTTTCATAGACACACACTATTTATTGATATCTGAGCATAATTATCAAAAACAATTATACTTACGCTGAATCATACAATTAATTCACGGACCCCTTACGCTACTCTAGTCAAACTACTGATAGCCCAACCTCAAAACCTTTCAAGCAACTTTTCTCCACTCTTTACAATGTCCTTAGACGGGTTTTCATCTATAAACTTCTAATTTATTATCACCATATCACTGTATCATTATGTCTAAGTATCACCTTTTCCCAATATTGTTGCAACCTTCCTTTCTCTTTTATCTCAAGATGGCGCCTTTGTATGATGCTTTTTTCTAATATATAGTTACAAACTGATATCAAACCTAACACTATCCATAATACTTATATATTATATTATTTTCGCTTTTCACTGGTATTATGCTAGTATCAGCAATACAGTACACATGTTAGGGCATTTGGGTTACTCGATAATTTGCTCTGAGCAAATGGCTGTCTGACAGACACACCAGGCCTCATGCCAATATATCATCCATCATTGTACATTCAAGAGAAGGTAATTTTCAGTTGGCATTAGGTGAAGCACACTCTTACCTAAATAGACACAAGGCTTCTCCGATGATGCTAAATCTTTATTATTATGGTGCCATACAATTCTAATACAATTTTGGTAATTCATACCCACAGAATAAGGCTGGATTTGCAGCAAATAGAGTTATTGAAAATCCGATTGTCACATCTGTTTCAAGATATACCTTTGGGTTCTTCAGGAATGTTTTTAGCATTTGAGTGTCTTTAATATCCGGGATTCTTCTTGTGTCTGTACCTTTTTTGGACTTTGTGGACGCAAAATGTATATATGATGAAATAGACGGGAGCTTATTACCAAATTTCAGAACAATTGCTGTGGAAACAAGATAACACTGTATTTATTTCATGTCAGAAATGCGATTACCAATGATGTTCTCTTTGGAATGTTCCCTTCAAGAGAGTATGCCAAAAAGATTTCCAGGGACAGAGTCTGATGGAACAAGGAGGGATGGGGGATGCCGATGTCCCCCCGGCCCTTCCGATATTGCAATTTTTATATTTGCCTCTACATTTTTATCAGCACCAACTTGAAGTATATGGAGGACTATGTGTTCCGCGACGCGATTAACGATACCTGAAATTTTCTCGATCAGCCGCTGGTGATAGCTAGATTGTCATACTTCATCATTTTCTACCTAATATAATGAATACCACAGCTAACTCGATTCTTGTAAAAAATACACAAACTTAGGCCTACTAATATTAAACATGGTGTGGAGCAGCCAAAATGAGTATACACTAATCAAGTGTGTTGAAACTGTTCGCTCTCAGTGGAATGCGTGTAGGCCAGGTGACCTCAAAGGTTCAGACTGTGAGAGACTAATATCTCTTAAAACTAATTAGATAACCCACTCTAGTCCATAACTGTACTATATAACACACCTTTGATGTTTTGAGTAATAACCATTATAAAGGTATTTCATTGAATTTAGTCATATTACACAAAAATGATAAAGGCAGACATAAGTTCATTAAGGTTCATTCTGCTTCTGAGAATTTGATATATTATAGAATATAAATCAGTTGTATAACATCTACTTGTTGTATGTGAACTTCTGAGAAAAGCATTTTGATCTGGATGCAACCTTTGTCGCAGGTCTTTTGTCCACAAGGATTAGTATAATACTAATTTGGCACCTTCAGAATTATGTGAAAAGGTTTTCCTTATCCTGTTATAAATGATGTTGATAGACTTTCATATACACACTGTAGGAGTTGACCAACCTAATAGCCCACACATATTTAGCAGCCTATAGAAACTCAAGGTATGGCAATACTGTGCAAATAATGATATGAAAAATAACAATACGACACAACATAATTGTGCAACCTCCTGAAGTTGTAGTAATTTTCTCTTTCACGACAGCAAAGGAACAGGCGTTTTAATGCAATACATTTATCCATGCATACTAGGGGCATAATTTTCACGGTAAATGTTGGGGGACACATGGTGATGCTGTCGCAATTGGCCATCAGATCTGCGAATAAACGGTCATTCAGGATTTTTACATTCAAGAATTCAAACTTTTGTATGGCATGGTAACCTTCCCGAGGAGAAAGGTGAAGGGCATGTCTCTCTGACCTGCTGCCGACCAAATTTACCCGAAGGGCCATTACCACAAGTCATATTGTTTTCACAAAAAAGTGGGGGGTACATTTCATATAATGTCCCCAGGGGTCAAATATGTGGGGGGACATGTCCCCCCATCCCTCACCAAATTACGCCCATGTTGCAGACAGTATGGAAGGTATACAACAGTTAGGTATGTTTGCACTTCAAAAAACAACACATGTATGCGTTTAACTAGTCCAAGTTTTGCCAATTAGGAAAAACAGGTATAGTTTTTAGATTCACAGTTCAGGCAAAAAGAAGTCTGCTCTTATTAATTACACCTACAACTGGATCAACTTGTAATACCTTTGAACAACTGATAAACTGACCCTCATCAAAACCAATGCATGACTATTACATGTACCCTACCTAGTTAAAAATTACCAATTAAAATTGAAAAATGGAAAATGAATTATGAATGATCAATGAATAATTATATTGATATTTTCAACTTCCTCTCATCTAATATCTGCCCTGCACATCCTGGTATCTAATTCTTTTTTGGTGAGGTATAAGTTTCTCAGTTGATGTACATTGATACCTATTTTGTTGCAAATGAAAATCTATAGCCAGGCTAATGAGGGTTTTTCCTTCAGTGTACAGAAAGATCACCACTGAAAACATCCAATTATCCAAAAACCCACATAAATTGGGCTTGCCATAGTTTCTTAAAAGACAGTGACTGTTCTTTGTGAAACATACATAAAAATGTATGCCTTTTCTTTTGTAAGCTTATGTTGAAGAGCATGTACAGAATACTTGGTCTAACATTTTCTAATTGCTGGTTGTCTTTTATGTTCTCTTGCAAGCATGATTTAATGACATCAAAGCACAAATTAACAAAACAAATACTTGCATTCTATCAACAATACAGTACCCATGTTTGGGATATTTGGGTCAATTGATGACTTGCTCTCAGCAAATAGGGCTTGCCATCTGAAGACTCACTAAGCCCCATATATCATCCATCATTGTACATTCAAGAAATGCTCAGCATGGGTGAAGAAGCATGCTCTTACCAAAATAGACAACACACTTCAATGGCTCAATGTTATATAGTGCAATACAATTCTTATACAATTTTGGTAAGTCATACCAAGATTGAGTTTGCAAATGGAGTTATTGAAAATCCAATTGTCACATCTATTTCAAGAAGTGCCTTTAGGCTCTCCAGGGATACTTTGGGTGACTATAATATCCCAGATTCTTCTTGAAATAGCCAAATCATTGAGGTTATTTACCTTATTCCTTCACAATTTGCTGTAGAAACAAGAAAGCTGCATTTTTATTTATATCAGAAATGTGATTTCCAATGAGTTTACTTCTAGAAGTATCCCAACAAAATAGCCAGGGACAGACCAAGGGCCACGTTGGGGTTAGGGACCGTTCAGAATTTGACTGGGGGGTGGGAGTTTTTCCCGAGGGGGTACTAACACGTTTTTCAAGGAGGGGTGTTAATTTTGGACAATACTTCCAAGGGGGGGGTAAGAAATTTAAACAAAGAAAAAATGTTATAAAACACGCATAAGCTCACTTTATCTTGATTTTTTTATGAGCAAAAGTCAGCGAAATGACGCATTCTTGTGACCTTGTATAACAGTATATACGTGTGTATTGCTTAGTATGTCGAGGCGGGGAGGTATTAAAAAATACGCATGAAACCTGAGGGTGGGGTACTAAAAATCTGCATCAAACTTAAGGGGGGTATCAATTTTTGACAGGAAGTGCCAGCAAAACTCCCACCCCCCCCAAGAAATAAATTCTGAACGGACGTTAATTTCAGTTGATAGATTCTGATACCGAACATGAAGTAGTCAAATTAATGACCTAACCACTTGACCTATTTCTAATTTCCTGGTTTGAGGCTATGCCCTTGACCTGATTGTGCACCCCAGCATGATTCTTAATTGCAGAGAGGTGGATGATTGAAAGTCACAGAAATTCGATGCTATATAATGGATTTAGGAAGCCTTTCAGCATTCTTTGCATGTCGTTTCATGCTTAAGAAGTTGCTGAACCTGTATGCAAAGGATTCGATTCTCAGATGTATTATATTTGACACAATTTTGACAACATATCAGATCACATAAATCAGAATACATCCCCTGACTCAGTATCACTGATCAGAGCACAAGACTGACAAGAGTATCCATTTGCCTCCGTGTAGTTTTATAAAAACCATTTAACTCAGATTCTGGTTTTTGAAGCTGATAATTGTGGTGCCTGATGCCAATAAGGTGGTTTTGTCTTTGGCTGAATAGTTTATAATTATGCTACTCATAATATGGTGAAATAAAGATTGATTATGAAAACATGGTACATGATATTGGTCCGCCTTGGAGGTAGGTACTATACATTTTCATAGTAAAGTCTACAAGGTTTGGGTGCCCGTCTCGCCCAAAGTCCTTTCTGTGACTTCATGGCAGACAGACCTTAGTACCTTTGTTACTGAACAGCGCTAGCTGTGAAGAGACAGGCAAAATTCACAGTCATACAGGAGTAATTCAGTTCCTTCAAGTTTAACCTCCCACCTTTCGGCCTCTGTTCCTGGTATTAATGCGGAAGATATTCTAAAACGAATTGTATCAATAGAGGTTTAATGTGTCCGTTTCAACTTTCAGGGCAGTTGTTCCACAAGGGCAGCTGCTGCCTGTCAGTTGCTGCTTGCGATTTTTCGGAGAGGTCACTGCCTGTGCATGGCACTGCTGTTGCCTCTTGTGCATGTATAGCGAGTGCCATCTCTTAATAAATGTTGAGTGTGAACTCTGCATGCGGTGTGGCCTCATAGCATAATAGTCTCCACAACTGCCTTGCAATCAGGAGGGTGCAAATTCAAAACTTGGCCCAGCCGCCCACTGCACTAGCAGCCTTGGGTCAGATTAAAAACCAGTCAGAGGAATGGACAGGCTACCCAAAAGTGTTTTGACAAGTGTAAATCATGATGTGCCCCATCTGCCCTTCATATCTCATGATGACAACTAGTATCAAACCTAGCTGGTTTACTGTGATTCACCACTCTCTCATTTGATGGCATTTTCCCATGTGATCAATGAAACATGAGATTCCCTTTGACAGTCTTTACCAGAAGTTGTTTCTTCAACGAGAGAAACTACCATAAAGAGAAATAAGCGGATGAATAATTGTAAAGTTTCTTTCTTAATTAGTCGAATGACAAGAATTATTGAAAGTTTGCAACAAATAATTAAAGTTCTTTGCCAATATAAGCTTTTCCTCCACATTAATGAAAATGACAAGTTGCTATTTGTCGAAACTTACAGCTCTAGTCAAATTTTCAAGAAATTCTGGAAGACAATATCAAGGCTGGTAACTGAGTGATATCTGATGAGACATTACAGTCCACGTCATATTTACAAATGTACATTCTTTTTATGCAAATGAACTGTGATGTCAGAGGAAAATGCGCAATCATCAAATTTATTTTGCTGCAAGGGGCCAGTTCTGCTAAGAGTAGCTTGTGCTTGTTAATAAACTATCATTAAAAAGGCACCAGCTAATCATGAATAAAGTTGGTGTAGAAGTGACCAAATTGTTTATTGACCAAATTTAAAATGGCCTCGGTCGAACTGGTGAATATCACTGTCACAGATATATCTGATTCTAATATATTGTTGTTCTTGGTGTCAAAGCATACATTTTCATAGGCATCAGATGTGCTTTGAAACCCATCTTATTGTATTCCTTGACCATGAAATAGTATCTTTTGACACCAAGATCAAGTATACCTAGATCGATGAATATTAGGAGCTATGATATCTGTGTTGATAATGATATATGTTTTCATTGGATTGAGGGTGGCCATTCAGAATTAGCAAAATAAAAACAATTTCCCCACATGTGGACACCGTTTATTTTTTTAAAGTGATGCCTGACCTCTTCTATGTATATAGGCTTTGTGATACTATTTGTCGTGAAGCACCTCTTATCTGGTGGACATCAGCAGCTCAACAGACAGCCAGAGGCCAGAACTGGAAAATCACGATCGCCGACCATGCGGATACGGTCAAATTGGCTAACAAGCTGAATTTGCTTTTAAAATCACCTCTATTTATTTTTCTTATTTATAAGTGGGTACCTGACAACCAGAAAAGTTTTTTTTTTTAACTGTCATTGGATGTTTAAAACAAGATTCAGGAGAAAAGTATACCATTGGACAATGTGGTCACCATTGTCATAAGGAAAATAAAGACTTGAAGAAAGAAATATTCATGTATCGATAAGAATGCGGTTTCATATTTGGAGCATATGGTTGTACTTTCAACTGTGGTTCTACTCATATTAGTGAAGATTTCATAGCAAGATATTCAGCCTTTGATCTTTCAGCATGCATGGTTGAAATTATTGATCACAGGTTCAGCAAATCAATGCGATTTAGAAATTGTTTGAGGATTTCAATTAATCAATTCTCTATGCTTTTCGGTTATTTATAAATGAAGATTTTGAGAAGGTGTAGCAAAATGTTGTTGAAATTCGAAGTGGAATACAATCTAATATTATATGGATGGAAATAGACAATGTTTATGCATGAGGATTTAGCAAGATGATTTCTACTGGATTGGTTGCTGTCATTTTCCTTGTGTCATTCCCATGTTTGTTTATCTATATTTTTCTCATTACATCAAGAAGTGTCTCAGATTTGAATTTGCATGTTGAGATTACATCTTCTCCTCCAACTTCCAGGTCCAATCAATGGGGAATTGTCAAAGTCTTTTGAGAGAGAACAACCATCTTGTTTCATGAATGGCTTTGTCATCATGGAACAACAAGTTTTGCAATCAGAACACACAATAACTTTAATCAGCATTTTTATAATAAATTCCGCTGGTAAAACCAATTGTTTGGTGTGTGTTTGTCTTTTGATCTTCAATATGACCAACATGTTTCCTTTATGTATGCAGTAAAGGATTGGATCTGTGGTTCATGATATAAGGTACACCTGGGTGATGAAATAATACATATATGGTCTATCACTCAATGGTAAGAGGCCAAATATTGAATATTTGGGGTTTCAGTTCTGTTTGTGTTACAACATGCGAAGTTTATATTTTGTCTCCTAATGACATTTTCAGCAAATGGCCAATATGATTTTTTTTTTTTTTAATATTGGATATATAAAATCCTATGTAATGGGTTTTGCAAATAATTTTGTCTACTTTTACAAAACAGACCTTTCGGTACTACCATCCATTTTCCTCTACATGAGTTTCAGATCCATGTTAATGTTCCATCGATGACAATCAGTTCTTTAAAAAAGGGATCTAATGATTATAGTGAAAGGAACCATGCCTTTATAGTGGGGCAGATTTGTCATGAATAGGGGAGTAATATTGCATTTATACATAGAAGCATGAAACTTGGTACATCTTTTAAAAAAATCTTAAAGAATAAATTTAGATAGGGAGCCATGTCAGATTTGACATTGTTGACCCATGGCAGCCATTTTCCAAAATGGCGGCTAATTCTCTCATTTTCCTGCTTTCTGTGAAGTGCCTACAGTTTGACCATATGAAAACAGTGGTCATTATTACTTCTAAAGATGTAAAAAACACTATCAATCGATTCCTTGGTTGAACTGAGGTATTTTATGGTGGGCAGGGTCCATTTTGTTATAACTGTTGAGAAAATGCAGCATTTTCGCGGTTTTCCATAATTCTATGGAATCTCAATTGATATTTATATAGACCACATATTTGAATTCCTTGTAAGACTTTATATTAATTTAGAATTGGTGAAACCACGCAAAACCGCGAAAATACAGTATTTGAGTTGATAATTCTACCAAAATGGATTCTAGAAAGCCTGAAAATAGTTGAGGCTACTAAAAATGTTGTAGTTATGTTCTGAATACCTAGAGAAGGAATAACAAACACTATTTGCATGCATTCTATTCGTAGGAACCACACAAAAAGCAGCAAAATGGAAGAATGACGGCCATTTTGGAAAATGGCTGCCAGTAGCCATCTATGCTAAATCTGAGGTGGCTCCTGATCCAATTATATTTGTAGAGATGTTTTTAAAGTGTGCGCCAAGTTTCATGCTTCTATGTATGAATGCACTATTTTTTTACATACCTGCCCCTCTATTAGGATAGCATTGCCTGAATCATTTGATCTTGAAAATGGACCAGAACCCATATTTATTAAAGGATATTGCTGATACTTGTAAGGTTTGGGGGAAGGAAACAGCCATTCAATAGAGAAGGCAGATCCATTCTCTACATCAAAGAACTCATTTGTTGCATGACATTTGAACACTGGGATACCACCCACCCAGCTTTACAGCAGAAGTCTTAAGCTTTGATTCAAAGATCGAAGAGTATGTCAATGCTTTCATGTATGGCTTACTATGATGCATTCAGCAATGCACTTCTGAATCAATGCTTCTAACATCATTGGGTCTACTGCAGTGACTGTCACTCCAAATCAGCATCCAATGCAAATGTAAAGGCTCAAGTAATGTCACACAAACTATGGGTTCTGTCTGTAACTGATGGCTTCAATAAATCACTGGCACAATTCAAAAGACGGACACCTTCTTCACTACAAAATTGTGTAATTATTTTATATCAACTAAACAGAACCAATCACTTGTTAGTACCTAATTGTAACTTGATCAGCAATCATAAATGGCACCTTTGAGAACATTCTTGAACTGTGGGCCTGTGTCTTTCTATCAAAATGATAAAGATATATCAAATATCTAAATATCATTGAAGGCAGATTTACAGCCGACAGATGTCAAGTACTTACATAATTGCACTGACACGTTCCTTATGAACAGTCCATGCCATGTTATTAACTATATGACTCTCAAGCAACTTGTGAGGTCATATCCTATACTTTCAATGCTATCAAAACAAGTCACTTAAGTACTGAATCACAGCACACATCAATCAGATCGCACAAGTTATTCGATGAAAATTGACAGTTTGTGTAAACGAAATTGATTGGGCCTGTTGTGAGGTCATTTATGGCCACAAACAGCTGACTGTAAGTTCTCATCATACTTGGACTGTAACTAGTCGTCTGGTCTATCATTTCCTTGTCTGTCCTGTAGCATTGTTTTCTTTGGCAAATTGTTGCAATTTTTCTTCTGCTGCAAATTGCCTTTTTGTTTGAAGTAGTTAATCACAGAACCTTGTAACAGATAGCTCTCCTGTGTTTCAAGTGATGAGGAGTGTCTCTTGAAACAACAGGGAAATGTTGTAGGCAAGTAGAAAATATTCACTGAATAAAACAACATCGACTCATTTAGATAGGTCCTCTAGTTTAATGACATGCTATGTATAGCTGACCTGGTTACTGAATTTATGACGGATAAACTTTCTTTATCAAATTATATGTCATACTAGCAGGGTACCCGTCTTACGACGGGTAGAGTGGTAACATTCCGTTGAGATATCATAGGCGTAGGTGGCAGGGGGGCTGGGGTGGAAGGCTGCAGCCCCCCCCCCCCTCCAAAAAATTTTGGAAAAATCAATTTTTCATGGGGTTTCGGGCAGAAAATGTTTTATTTTTACTTTTTTGTGGCAATTTGGGCAATATTTTTGGGCAGCCCCCCCAAAATTTATTTACGCCTATGTGAGATATAAACCTGAAGCTGTGGAGAATTTCTTCTTTTCACAGAAACATCACTTTCCATTGATCACACATAATAACATTCAAAAACTTTCCCATACGCGTTGGTTAAATTTTTGAGGAATTTTTGCGGATGCACATCATTTGGGGCAGGCTAAAAAGGGATAGGAAAAATGGGGAAATTGTGAAGAAAAATTGGGAAATGCTGATAAAACTCCTTCTTTATATCCCTTTTCTTGCAATTTTTTTCCCCATTTTGCTTTTCATATCACCATTTTTCTTGCCATTTCATTTTCGTACTTTTTGGCCAATGTATCTGGAAAAATTTCCCCAAAATCATTTCAGGGGGGGGGGCAACTTGGGGCAACCCCCCCTCAACCGCTGGTCAAAAAAGATAAGTGTCATAATTTATGTGCCTTAATAATCAATGGGCAATTAAGGAAATGTGTGCAATTCATGTAACGCAGGGATTTCTTTATTACTGGGCAAGTTCAAGAAATTAGTTTAGTCTGTTCTCTGTATATATATCCAGCTTACACATGTATACATGTATAGGCCTAATCTAGATCTCTGTGGCATATTGATGTGTTGCTTGCTGGTGTTTTCTATTGTTGTTGTCACTATTGTACATAATTTAAATGTTTTCTTTTGTATATATATGGGCCTAATTATAAATCCCACAGATTTCTGAGAAGTGAAACTTCTGGATTATAGAGCAGGTCAGGTGACAGAACGTCATGCAGCTTCAATCATCAGTGCCATACATGTGACGTTACCATGGAGCTGTGTCTATTACCAAAGTGAGGTTCAATTGCAGTATGTCTGACTTAAGCGTCCTTGACTTCACTTGTTATTTTATAGTAAGTGTTGTTTAAGGAGACAAAACAGTCAAATAATACTTTTGAGGGTTGCTAAACACTCTGCTATGCATTCTAAATACACAGAGCAGTGGTATTTAGAATGCATAGCAGAGTTTCAGGCCAGTCAGGTAAGCAATAGCTGAGGTCTCGCGTGACATAGCATGGGCCTGGACAAATGTAATGTAAGTTAGAAAAGGCATATACACAAATTAACACAAGTTATGGCAAGATAATGCATACTGGAAGTGCTCATAGCGGGCAGATTTGTCACTAGTCAGGGAGTCACAGAGGTGAGGTGTGACATACGGTATGATTACAGTTTTTTTGCATAGAATGATGCATGGGGTGCCCCAGATTAAGAATCAGACGGGTGCCGCTCCGGCACCCTTGGGCATTCCATTCTGGCAGCCATTTTCCAAAATGGCCGCTAAAACCCTATTTTTGGTCATATATCCTCATATAATTGTCATAGGACCATGATTTTTGGGTCTAAACCTAGGTTTTCTGGTATAAGGAATTCAATGAAATATCCAAATATCATGGTCGTATGACAATTATATCTGGAGATGTTACCAAAAATATGGTTTTGGCGGCCATTTTCAAAACTGGCTGCCAGAATATTGAACTGGCATCATCAAAACTTTCATTGAATTCCTTATACCAGAAAACCTAGGTTTAGACCCAAAAATCATGGTCCTATGACAATTATATGAGGATATATGGCCAAAAATAGGGTTTTGGCGGCCATTTTGGAAAATGGCCGCCAGAATGGAATGCCCAAGGGTGCCGGAGCGGCACCCGCCTGATTCTTAATCTGGGGCACCCCATGCATCATTCTATGCAAAAAAACTGTAATCATACCCCATGTCACACCTTATGTACAGGATCAATAGGGCTGACTCCCTGACTACACGGTAATAATAGTGCATTTATACATAGAAGCATGAAACTTGGCACACAGTTCAAAAACGTCTTAAAGAAAATATATAGATAGGGACCCACTTCAGATTCGACCTGGTTGACCCATGGCAGCCATTTTCCAAAATGGCGGCTTATTATTTCATTTTCCTGCTTTCTGTGAAGTGCCTAAAGTTTGAAAGTATGAAAACAGTGATCATTATTCCTTCTACAGATCCAAAAAACATTATCGATTGATTCCTGGATTGAACTGAGGAATTTTAGGGTAGTCAGGGTCCATTTTGTTAGAACTGTTGAAGAAAATGTATCATTTTCGCGGTGTCCCATAATTTCATGGAATCTCAATTGATTTTTAAACAGACTACATGTTTGACTTCCTTTTAAGAAGAGCTTTCAAATGAATGGTCGCATTAATAGTTTCCGTGAATTCTTTGTCAAAATTAATGAAAAAACAAAATCTTCAAAAAACATTTTATTTTCATTTTTTCCATTTTCGTACCAAGTTTACGAAACCCATTAATGCGGGTACTCATTTGAAAGCTCTATTTGCAAGGAATCCAAATATGTAACTTATTTTGAGATTTATAAAGAATTGGCGTAACCAAGCGTAACCGCGAAATCCAGTGTTTGTACCAAAAAATGTTATAGCAATGTACTGAACACCCAGAGAAGCAATAAAAACAATATTTACATGTACTCTATTTGTAGGAATTACACAGAAAGCAGCAAAATGGAAGAATTGACCGCCATTTTGGAAAATGGCTGCCAGTAGCCACCTAAGCTAAATCTGAAGTGGCTCCCTATCCAAATATGTTTGTATAGAAGTTTTTTAAGTGCGTGCCAAGTTTCATGCTTCAATGTATAAATGCACTATTTTTTTACATAGCTGCCCCGCTATCAGTGACTTTGACAAACAAAGGTATAATTTCTATTAATTGATATATTAAAAACGTTTTATCTTCGTTACAAATTTTCCATGATCTGTGAATGAAGTAATAGAAATTGTCTTGATACTTTTATTCACCCTGAGAAAAATCAGTGGCATTTTCTTACAACAGTGCTCTCCGATGAATAGATCCCTAAAGGATACTGATGGAAGGACATGGCCCTTTTCTTTTTATGTGACAATTACACATTTGTGGCTCCTTTACAATAAGGATATTTTCAAGTCTTGAAACAAACAAAACGAGAATATGAATTTCTGAAGCAAAAAGTATGTGTAACCTACTGTATCATGTCAGTCAATCCACCAACATGTCATACCCGAGGAAAGTTTCTCCATTGATGAAGATTAAAGTGTCTATTCTTCATTAGTTTCCAGATAATATAACGCACCCAAAAACTTCAAGGGTATCACGAAGTCCTGTGAAATTGGCCAGCCACTCGAAAACTGACATTTATGCGTATACTTTTGACAGAAGACCTCAGAATTTAGATTTAGATTCACACAATAATTTTCCTCAATTGATTCTTAGTTTCAGTAGATTTCTCAATGCTTGGCAGAATACAGTTATTGCCAAGTAATGGAAACCATGTTTTGTAGATACCATTGAGATTTTTCTCTATCGTCCAACATTTATCCGTGTTACTTGGTAATAACTGAATCACCTGAATGTCCATAGTATTACAACCATGTCAGACACAACCACCTTGTCAACCATGAAATATCAATTGTTTATCAAAATATCCCATATTTCACATTTCTGAAATTCTGATATTACAGCCCAAACTTCACCTCACACAGAGGGAAAGGCAATTTGTGTCACCTATTTGGAAAATTAACACCAATCTTCATGCAATAACTTTTCAGACTTTGACAGTTTGACAAATGACCTTCTTTTTGGATGATAAGCAAATGTTCAGGTTCAATTTCTTATGCATCCATTTGTCACATTATTTAAATCATTTTGTTGCAAAAAACTTCGGTCATGGTGAAGTTGCGACATTTTCTCTGTCTCAAATCAAGCTGCATCGCCTCATGATTGTTGTTCAGTGCTTGCGAATTTACTAGAACTACTTTAACTCCCAGCAAAATTAACCAATTTGTTTCAAATTTTTATTGTGTATTACTTGTACAATAAGACAGCATACTGACTACATTTTTTTATTGTTTGTTCTATATATGAGAAATAGCCAAATGTAAAAAAAAAATCCTTGTTTGGGTCATTTGGTAAGCTGGTAAGTACATAGTGTTATGAAAAATAAGTTTTGTAAAGCAGGCAAATGATATTATTTAGAAAATCTGCAATAATACATACCAAATGCTTCAACTGGTTTATTGTGGGGAGAAATGACCTTATTTTGATGTTCTGAAATATACAAAAATAATAAATGTCAAACTTTGGCATTTGATTAAGTGTTCAAAATGTAATTCATGTCAGGGCTCTTTGTGCTAAAATACTCCCACACATTTTCAAAGGTAGCATTCCACTTGGCCTTTTGATGTCACAGATTTGAAACTGTATTTGTGATTTGTCAGTGTTAGTCATCATTTAATCAAATCATTCAGCTCATATATATGTACAGCATAGGGGTCAATAAACAAACTCATTTATTTTTAAAAACAAACTCATTTATTTAAGGGTATAGGTGGCGCTCCTGACTGTAAACACAGAGTGAAATTAGCAGTGGATATTTTCATCTTTTTGACAAGCTCTGGGTATGTTTAACTGCTGAAGTTTTGTGTGATTGTCGGTAAAGTGCCCCTCTCAAGTTTTTGACCATATTTGTGCAATTTCCTAGTGATTTTAGTGCAAATACTTGCAATTTATTTGTCTACTTTTCAACATCGCTAACTGCTCCAATACACATTGGTTTGACCTCAATTTTCGCTCATTTCACGATCGTTTTTGCACCGGTGTAAGCATCTAATTGTCACTTTTCTCTATCTCCTGTACTCACAGATTGCCAGATACTTTCCACATCACAAATCAGCATTAAATAACATAATTTCACACTACTGAACAGTTCAAGACACTGCCACGAATTCAACTAAGTTGCCAGGCTTCCAAGAAACATAAGCTGCACAGCAACATCACCTCAACCCAAGCACCAACCTGCTCAGCTTTCTACAGTCATTGCTACCAATTCGAAACAATAACCATAATCTAATTTTACTATTTTTCAGAAAATTATAGCCTGCAGTGAAGAACACAACAGTGCTCTGCAGCAAACCCTCAGCAACCAGCCACTCAGTTGTCAGTACCTTCACAAAGAACCTGTGAGGTATTATAGCAACCAATCACTCAGGTACCTTCACAACGAACCTGTGAGGTATCCTAGCAACCAGTCACATTTTGAGTACCTTCACAAAGAACCTGTGAGGTATTACAGCAACCAATCACTCAGGTACCTTCACAACGAAACTGTGAGGTATCATAACAACCAGTCACTCAGGTACTTTCACAACGAACCTGTGAAGTATCATAGCAACCAGTAACTCAGGTACCTTCACAATGAACCTGTGAGGTATCCTAGCAACCAGTCACATTTTGTGTACCTTCACAAAGAACCTGTGAGGTATTATAGCAACTGACCACTCAGGTGCCTTCACAACGAACCTGTGAGGTATCCTAGCAACCAGTCACTTTTTGAGTACCTTCGCAAAGAACCTGTGAGGTATTATAGCAACCAATCACTCAGGTACCTTCACAACGAACCTGTGAGGTATCCTAGCAACCAGTCACATTTTGAATACCTTCACAAAGAATCTGTGAGGTATTATAGCAACTAACCACTCAGGTGCCTTTACAAGGAACCTGTGAGGTATCCTAGCAACCAGTCACAAATTACATACCTTCACAAAGAACCTGTGAAGTATTATAGCAACCAATCATTCAGGTGCCTTCACAACGAACCTGTGAGGTATCCTAGCAACCAGTCATAAATTGAGTACCTTCACAAAGAACCTGTGAGGTATCCTAGCAACCAGTCACAATTTGAGTACCTTCACAAAGAACCTGTGTGGTATAATATCAACCAATCACCTCTCAAGGTCCTGTGAAGCATCATAGCAACCAGCGCCTTCGCAAAAACCTGAGAATCGTCATAGCAACCAGTTTTCACATACAATTCTGTAGCATAATAGTCACATAACAATGACAAATGTATCAAGGTTGTACTCTGATGTCCTGCGCATTGGATTAAAAGATCCAACAAAGACAATCCCACTGGCAAGACTTCGGAATAGAAATAACCGTACTCACAATTACTCAATAAATCTTGCGAACCGATTTGACATCCTATCAGAATCTGTCGAACATCCCTGTTCCTCAGACAACCGTCCTCCTGACACTTCGAACAATATTTTAAGAGCCTGTTTGTGGAATGCCCAAAGTCTAAGACAAAAAACTCAATCTGTGAATGATTTAAGGAACGAATTTAACTTGGATATCTTTCTTTTCACTGAAACTTGGCTGAAAGCTGATGATAAAGTTGAAATTGGTGAACTAGAAAGAAATGGTCAATACTACTTTCTGAGCTCACCCCGAGAAGGCAGACAAGGGGGTGGAGTAGGCTGCATTATAAAATCAGGTCTACAGGCAGTTAAAATGGAAAGTATAAAGACAAGGACTTTTGAGCATATGGAAGTTCAAGTGAAATTGAGTGGAAAAATTCTAACAATCCTTCTTGTATATCGCCCTGAACCCTCCAACCAAAATAAGTACAGCATGACTGAATTTTATGAGGAATTCACAAATTTTATTGCAAATTATCAAATGTGTCACAATGAACTAATTATAACAGGCGACTTCAACTTTCACATGAACAAACAAGATGATGGCAGAGCTATTCAATTTGGGAATATCTTGGAAATGTTTAACCTTGAACAACATGTTGAGTCTCCGACTCACAAAAGTGGAAATACTCTGGACTTAGTAATAACCCGTAAAAACTCCAGTCTCAAAGATTGTGTTGTTGGTGACCTACTTTCTGATCACCATTGCATCCTTTTCAACATTGAGCTTGCAAAAGGCAAAAATCCAAAAAAGACAGTAGCTTTCCGAAAAACTCGTGACATTGATGTATCCAAATTTAAGAACGACATCCGTCGGCACTTTGCTCAGAATGGTCCACAAAAACAAATGGCTGATGATCTGAGTAGTCTTGTGTTCCTATACAACTCTACAAAACAATTGCTTGACAAACATGCGCCAATTAAGGTCAAAGAAGTGACATTTCGGAAACCGACACCATTCACGAATGCAGATATCAAGATTCTAAAGACAAGTAAAAGAAAGGCGGAAGGGAAATGGAGACGTACTGGTCTTCAGTCCGACTGGGAAGTATTTAAGGAGAAGCGAAATGAGCTAAATGAGAGGCTAAATCAATTAAGAACAGATGATCTGAAGACAAAGATTGAAAAAACAAAGGGAAACTCAAAGGATATGTTTAAGATCCTCAATTCTAGCCTTAATAGAAAACAAGAACTACCTCTGCCACATCACGTAAATGAAGCAGATCTTGCAAATGATTTCAACAATTTCTTTGATGATAAAATCAAGAAGATAAGATCGAGGTTAGACACTGACAGCATTAGTACCGATAATGAAGATGAGACCTATTTAGGTCAGAACCTAAGTCAATTCAAAACACTCACGGAGATGGAAATTAAGGAAATCATCACTGATATGCCTGTGAAGCACTGTAAACTTGACCCAATACCAACATGGTTACTGCTAGAATGCATTGATGAGTTTCTCCCTATCGTAGCTAAAATTGTCAATAAATCACTTAGGCAAGGGGAAATGCCTAGCGAACTAAAACATGCTCTGGTAAAACCACTGCTGAAGAAAAATGGCCTTGATCTCATTAAGAAGAACTACAGACCAGTTTCAAATCTGTCCTTCCTCAGTAAAGTCATAGAGGGTGCCATCATCAAACAATTCACCAACCATCTCACGCTTAGAAAACTGGATGATGAAAAACAGTCAGCATACAAGCAACATTTCAGCACAGAAACTTTGCTGACAAAAATTCACAATGATGTCATGTTGAACATGAGCCGCGGCGAAGTTACAATGCTGGTACTATTAGACTTATCTGCAGCATTTGACACAATTGATCATAACATCCTATTGAAAAGGTTGAAAGTCAAATATGGTATTGATGGATCTGCGTTAAATTGGTTTAAATCATACATCACCAACAGATCTCAATCTGTACTCATAAATGACACAGAATCAAGCATACTGCCACTAAAATATGGTGTCCCCCAAGGATCAAAACTTGGCCCGATCCTATTTAATTCCTACATTGCTCCAATAAGTCAGGTGGCTGAACAAAATGAAGTCGCTGATCAAAAGTATGCTGATGACGAACAACTAATCCTCTCTTTCAAGCCAACATTTCTAGAAGAGAAAAATGCAAAGGAGAAAATGGAAAAGTGCATTACAGAAATACGCAATTTTCTGCACAAAAACAAACTCTGTAACAATGGTGAAAAGACAGAGTTACTTCTCATTGGCTCGCCTTTTCAACTCAAGAAACTTCACATGTCATCGATCAGTGTGGATAATGTCGAAATCAAGACGACAGATCATGCCAGAAATTTAGGGGTACTCTTTGATAAACACATGTCAATGAATAAGCATGTCAACAAAATGTGTCAAAATGCTTATTACAACCTTCGAAACATCTCAAAACTCCGGAAGTCACTCAGTAAAGACTCAATTAAAACAGCTGTCAATGCATTAGTCACTCCTCATTTGGACTATGGCAATGGATTGCTCTATGGTTCGTCCAAGCAAGTGATAAATAAGCTCCAGGTGGCGCAAAACTCAGCTGTACGACTAATTGAAGGGCTGAAAAGACATGATAAAGTAAGCCGTTATCGGAAGGAATTGCACTGGCTTCCGATCCCTGCAAGGATCCAATTCAAACTTATGACAACCACATGGAAAGCTGTGAATAATCAAGCACCTCAGTATCTCAAAAGTCTAATTCAACTTAAACCTGAAAATGACCTGAACCTCCGAAGCAATGGTAAACTGCTGTTAGAGGTACCTGCCACACAAAATCAAAACAAGTTTGAAGATAGAGCCTTTTCCTATTCATGTCCGACACTTTGGAACGGCCTACCAGAAAATGTTCGAAAATTAAAAACACTTGATAACTTCAAGAAGCGATTGAAAACATATCTTTTCGCAAAATACTACAGGGATATCAGCTAATCGGTCCAAGCGCAAATGAGCAATTTATTGGAATTTGCGCTATATAAGTACTTAATATTATTATTATTATAATATTATTATTATTATAACATTTGCATCTTATGATGACTTTGCAAAGACAGTTTGCAAATTAGAAAGGGGAAATTGTTTTTTCAAGTTGATCGCCAAATCTGCTGAGAGTTATTTTATAATACGTGGGCCACTTCCAGTCTATTTTCCCTTTTTGATAGCCAAAGCAACTTCTGTACAAGACATGGTATATATTCCAATGCCGGATTTAAAACAAGTTCTGCGTTTCATAAAGGTTGACTGATGAGATGAGAGAGATGGATTGGTTTGACTTCTTATTCGAGTTTCAAAACTGAGCATTGAGCTTAAATAAATGGCAAGATGTGATTGATACAACAGGGTCAGACTTTCAGCAAGTTGGCTGCTTTGTAACAGGCATTGGTCAAAACGCATTGCTTGGTCTCATTGCAGTCCAACATAAGTGTGTAGGGCCAAATTTTGATATGTACATCTTAAGCTATGGTGACCCTATAAAGAATCTGATCAATTAGAGATCACAAGGATGAAGGATTGACAACTTGTGATTGCATTATTTTATGACGTCTTGTGGTCGCAAATATGTTTCCACAAAATAGATTCTTCCCAACTAATTAGCACAACATGGACAGACTCCCATGGAGTTGAAGGACTTCAGTAGGAGCCTCTGGGTCAAAACAACAAAAATTGCTCAGTAAAATGAATTTGTTTGCATTCTACATGGCTAAATCTCTTCAAGAATTGCTTGACCTGATGACTGGCTTATGTGAATTCTATTTATGAGGACATAAAGTTGTTGTTTTCCATGTCGACATCAGATAAAACTGACATTTGCATAAGCTACAGCCAGTCGTAAAAATTACAAGCCAAGCACGTGATTGTTTATTAAGTGCATAATCAGTAATCTGTACCAATTACATGAACAGTCTTTTTGGCAGACAACTTTATGATTGCTGTATGAATATACATAATGATGTGAATATTCATTGGTTTTCTACTGATATTGGTTAGGCACCGACATGGTTTGTTCCAAACAAATGTGTTTATGTAAAGGGTATAACCATCTTGTTTAAAAAAAACTATTTCAATTCTAACTGTTGTGACATTGAACATTATTGGTTACAATATCATCGGAACCGCATTGTATGAACACTTAACACTGGTTATCAAAATGTGGTCATTTTACTGAAATCATGTTAAAGCTGAATGAGTCAGACAACTAGTTAGTTTTAATTTACTGAGTTCATGTTATAACATTACTAAATAAAATTTACAGGCGAACCACTCAAAAGATAAGTTACAGCAATTAACAAGGTTAGATTAAGCATTAATAAATCCAGTACTGGTGATGCAATACCAGAGTCAATACCAGAGTCAGGCACACCACAACACAAAATATAAGTTATTTCACCATGTTTGCTATCCTTATGCAGAACACAAGGCGTATTGGGTAAATTGGTAATCTGCCTCGGACAAATAGCCATATGACAAAATCTGATTCACCCAACCTCATCAATCACTATACACCACAAGCAGAAATGCACTGACATTTAGGGTACAATGGGATCTAAACGTCTTCAGAAACGGTGCCCGTATACAGGAAATCTATTTACCTGGACAAATTCAGATGACGAAACCTATTATCAAACATACACTATATACAGACAAGTTGTTCCATTGTTTCTCAAAAAATATTATTATATTATTTTCTGCTTCTGTCTTGACACAACACACTGACTTGTCTGAACATTATTATCACAGCTACATTGCAGCCCAGAATTCATGCCATGACTATTGACAAAATCCTATTAGCCGCTACTGTTTCTTAAAGTCAGATCAAAGGTGCATCAAAGAGCATTTGGTTTATATAGAGGAAAACTTTCTAGATCTGAAATTTTGATAGCCATATTAGGAATACTCCCATATCACAACAGACGGAAACACCTGCCTGTAACCCTTACTGGACTGGGCTGTTCAAACTAAACAATCTCCCAGGACGATTGTGACGTCACAAGCTGTTGTTTAGGGACATAAATGGTCCCTCAGGCAGCTAGCTAGGGATGCACATACATGTAAATGTCCTTTCAGTCCAGTAAGGGTTATAGCGGGGCAGATTTGTCATGAATAGGGGAGTAATAGTGCATTTATACATAGAAGCATGAAACTTGGCACACATTTCAAAAACGTCTTAAAGAAAATATTTAGATAGGGAGCCACTTCAGATTTGACCTGGTTGACACATGGCAGCCATTTTCCAAAATGGCGGCTAATTTTCTCATTTTCCTGCTTTCTGTGAAGTGCCTGTAGTATTAAAGTATCGAAACAGTGCTCATTATTCCTTCTACAGATCTAAAGAACATTATCAATTGATTTCTGGATTGAACTGACGAATTTTAGGGTAATCAGAGTTCATTTTGTTAGAACTGTTGAAGAAAATGTATCATTTTCGCGGTTTCCCATAGTTTCATGGAATCTCTATTAATTTTTAAACAGACTACATATTTGAATTCCTTGTAAGAAGAGCTTTCAAATGAATGGTCGCATCAATAGTTTCCGTGAATTTTTTGTCAAAATTAAAGAAACAACAAAATCTTCAAAAATCATTTTATTTTCATTTTTTCCATTTTCGCACCAAGCTTACGAAACCCATTAATGCGACCATTCATTTGAAAGCTCTTTTTACAAGGAATTCAAATATGTAATTTATTTTGAGATTTATTGAGAATTGGAGTAACCATCCGTAACCGCGAAATCTAGTGTTTCAATCAATATTTCTGACAAAAAGGACTCCAACAAGACTGAAAATAGACCAAGGCTACCAAAAAATGTTATGGTAATGTACTGAATACTTAGAGAAGCAATAAAAAACAATATTTACGTATATTCTATTTGGAGAAACTGCACAGAAAGCACTAAAATAGGAGAAACGACCGCCATTTTGGAAAATGGCTGCCAGTAGCCACCTAAGCTAAATCTGAAGTGGCTCCCTATCCAAATATGTTTGTATAGATGCTTTTTAAGTGTGCGCCTAGTTTCATGCTTCTATCTATAAATGCACTATTTTTTTACATAGCTGCCCCGCTATTAATGGCACACAACATAAAACAAGAAAATAGTTGTACTGTTATACATGTGTATTCTCCACTCGGATTGTGTCAGCCAATCACAAGCGAGTATTCTTGGATAATATCCTTGCTATATTATGATGAGAAAGTTATATTGGATCCTGAAAAGTTATAGGCCTATTGGATCCTAAAAAAGGTATTTTAATATTGGATCAGACTTGTTGTTCAATGTGACGTCACCACTGGTGATGTCATGGTGGTCAATTTCACACTGTGACATCACAACTGATGACGTCATGATAGCATACTGACAATGCACTTGGTGACGTCACCATTGCTTGCTCTTTCATGAATTGAATACTAAAATTACAGCTGCCTGTAATGTAAGCCTGGGGTGGTATTAAATAGCTTTATAAATTTTTTTTCGTTTCAATTGAGAGTCGAAAAATGCTATCTTAGCAGCATATCCTGAAAATTCAAAACATCTGATTGCATATTTTTTGACCATTTGGCAGCAAGTAAACTTAAAAGGAAAATGTAACTTATATTGGATGGAGAATATAACAGATATCGGATGGTAAGTCGTCCAATATAGAGTATAATTAGATTTAGAAAAGTTATATTGGATTCGACTGCGCCTCATCCAATATAACTTTCTTCTTCCAATTATACTCTATATTGGACTCCTTCCCATCAAATATTTATATAATATGCTGCATCGGGGTTAAAGTGTGTCCAGATATAGGATAACCTTTTGACAGACCCCTGTTAAGATCTATGTAGAAATTAACATATTTACTAGGTGTCTGCTCATATTCCTAAAGTAACATATTCTCGGTCAGGCATTGAGTTTATACTAAGCAGACATAAGTTACTTTACAATGTTTACTCTCCACATACAGCACACATGTTTACCGTTCAGGCAATTAGGGCAAATAACTAATCTGCCCTGCAAAAGTGGCCATCTGACAGACTCACCATACTTCATGTTCATATGTCATCAATCATCTTAAGCTCAGCATTTAATCAGCAAATGCGGAGTCAAAGATAATTGTTTGTCCCTATATATAGAAAAGCTCTACACTAAAGGAGCAATGATGAATTTATCACTATCAGTCAACAAGTATCATTTGAGTAACAGTCTTCAATTTTATTGTGAATATTCATGGTATTAAAGGACTTTCCGAATTTACAGATGCCTGGGGTCTGGTTGGCATTTGCAAAAGGGAAATTGGTTTTTTGAATTTATTTTAATTTTTTAGGCAATGAAATTAATCTTAAACATAAGACAACTTTCATTAAGGGACCGTTCAGAATTTATGACTGGGGGGGGGGTGGGAGTTTTGCTGGAACTTCCCATAAAAAATTGATACCCCCCCTTGAGTTTCATGCGGGTTTTTAGTACCCCACCCTTAGGTTTCATGCATATTTTTAGTACCCCCCCCCTCGACATACAAAGCAATACACACATATATATACTGTTAAACACGGCCACGCGTACAGATTCGCGTCATTTCGCGGACTTTTGCATGTAAAAAAGTCCAAATAAAATGAGTTTATGCGTGTTTTTTAAAATTTTTCTTTGTTAAAATTTTTTACCCCCCCTAGGAAGTGTTGTCAAAAATTAATACCCCCCCCCTTGAAACACTTGTGAAAAGTTAGTACCCCCTTGACCAAAACTCCCACCCCCCCCAGTCATAAATTCTGAACGGTCCCTAAACCCATTCATGGTTCATCCGCAAATGTGTGTGTGTGAAAGTCTGCAAACTGGATTGTCCCAGTTCATCCTCCTAGAGATACCCTGGAAAAAATAGCCAGCTGTGAGCCTAATTCAGTGCAGTCAAAATACCCCTTGCTTTTATTAGGTGAAAGCATGCCCTGATTTTGCACGGTCACTGTGCAGGAGGATGGTCTGAGTTGGGCTTAACTGTAATAATAATAATATATTGATTGTGTATTGCTTTGCATATCAGTGGGGTAGTAAAATCTGGATCGATCCTCGGGTCTTTAATTCTTGACGTACCCTCAGCAAAATGTTCACCTCAAACTGTGAAGTATTTCAAACTGGACCAGCCAAGCATTTGATAATTATTTGCAAATCGAGTCATCGCAAGATGCTCATGTCTGCTGTCAACCAGCATTTATGATAGAAAATAATACCAAAACTTTTGATATGGGATTCTTATGTATATTGTGAACTATGAGAACTTGGTTGTTTAAGAACTATAGTTGCAGAGACTGACAGCTTCAGCAACATGACTGGCTGAAGTTTTTAATAACCTTATGAATAAACAATGGCGAGCATCTTACCTATCTATAAATACATATATATAAGATCTAAGATTCCTCAGCAAAGCTGCCTAAGCTCTTATCCATAAATACCAGAAGAGACAGGTAAACTTCTTTTGAAAAATGCAGTCTGTGGTCAGAGCTAAACTATAGCAATTGAATACTGGAACGAGTAAGGAAGTCTCTTAAACAATACACTTCTCTGAGGATTTGTTCTTTTGCTGGTTCTTGTGTGAGTTCAAATGTAATATAGATGAGCCAAATTTCTGTATATTAATTTGTCAATTGATAATTTTATGCGAAAAAATGGAGAAAAAGGTTCACATGATTTTGCTACCATGAAGATTCTCAACCTAATATTTAGATTCTATGTTGGACAAGACTATTTGAAACATAATCTTAATGAAGAATTGAGAACCCTACTCCGGGGACAATGTGACATTCGTATTTTTTTTAAATAAAGGAGTTTGCAGAATTCTCAGATACATTTTGGCCAGTGCAACCTGGTCCTTGTTTGAATAACATAATATCCTCACAAATATTTGGCAATGTAAGAACTATCTTTCACATACCACATCAAAACAGTAAGCACATGAGACGCACATCAGACACAAGACTGCATTTAAAGCTCACATCGTATGTCCTCGCATCTTTGTGGGAATGTTCTTTGAAGGTTTTGATGGAAGATGTGAGTGCTTCATGTCTGATGGGTTGTGTATGTATAGTGTTATTAAATATCACGTGAGGCTGGTGCGGTGCCAGTCCAGTGATAATTATTTTTTAGCACACCGAAGAGGCAAAGACGGAAATATTGAGTTCTAGTGCAGGATTCCAGGAGTGTTTATGCACAAGTGTGCATTATGTACATGCCAGTTTTGCAGTGACACTACCTCCTTCTCATAAACAATGGAATTGCTACTGCAGTTCACCAAAAACATAAAATAAGAAATTTCTTGCAAAGATTTATGAGGAAGTGTCACCCAGTTTTAAATAGAATTTGGCTTGTTTGTTGGTTTCTGTTTTCATCCATAAGGCATGTTTTTGTACAAGTATCGTCTCTGTAGGTTTGTGAGATGAGATTAAAACAAACTAAAAAAATAAATAGTTAAACATTTTCCCCTACTGTGGGATCTTGTATCTGTCCTACAATAACATTTCTGTACTGGTTGGAACACAAAACAAAGATTTTTCCAGCTTAATGAGTACCGTTAAATATTCACAAAATCCTTTTGTGGTAATCCTTTACCAGCATGTTCATATTAAAAACACCCACCTGACACTAAGTATGCCGCCTTCTTTTATATAGAGACTTCCTTTAAAAAACAACATATTGTCTTAGACCTCCTTAATCTTACAATTTAGCAACTAGGTTGAAGAAATAATAAATTTCTCAAGTTACTAGAGCTTCTACTATGAAAGGTGAATCCAAGGGATTGCCTGTCAGATAAATCTTGTGAAACAAAATATGTAAATGTGTGGTTGCTCATAGACACTTAATTTTAAAAGCGGCCGCTGTTCCCAGGTTAAATGAAAAAAAAACCTGCAACGTTAATTTGTGTGTATGGTAGTGAAAACAAAAAAACTCTGCAATAATTGTTTTACCTGATGACTGGTTTACATGAATTCTATTAAAGATGTTATGACATAGTAGTTTTACATGTCGACATCAGATAGATAAAACTGACATTTGCATATGCTACAGCCAGTCGTAAAAATTACAAGCCATACACATGATCTTTTATTGAGGGTATAATCCGTAATCTATGCCTAGTCTCTCTGGCAGACAACTTTATGGTTGTAAGAATATACATAAAATTAAGAATATATTCATTAGCCTAGCTGTCTGCTCAGGCATTGCTGCATTGATATTATTTGTTCAAAACAAGATGTTTGGCTGTTTTAGTTCTAACTGTTATGCCATTGTTATTTGTCATAATACCATCGGTTGATGCAAAACAAGTTTGAGGGACACCAAAACACTCAATATAAGTTATTTCACCATGTCTGCTTTCCATATGCAGTACACAAGCCAACTCAAGGAGTGTTGGGTAAATCGGTAATCTACCTTTGACAAATAGTCATCAGACAAAATCTGATTCACCCACCTCACCAATCAATAATTTTACACATCAAGCAGAAATGCACTGACATGCAGGGTACTATGGAACTGGACATCTTCAGAATGGTGCCCTTATCCAGGGAAATATCAGTTTACCTTGACAAAATTCAGACTGCTAGAGTAAATGATCAAGAACATTATTATTGTACTTATGTAGTTTCTGCTTCTGTGTTTAAATAGCTGCACTTCTATGAAGACCATTATCACAGCTGCATTGCAACCCAGAATTGATTCCTTCCAATTATTTTACATAATTGACAAAATCCCATTTTTAGGCCTGGTTGTTACTGTGAGCATAGAGCATTTATGTTTTTATGTTAGAAATTTGTATCTATTTTACATCTAAAATTTTGATAGCTGCATTTGGTATACAACCTGTCAACACCAGATGGAAATGAATAACCTTTCACCTTTATTTAAGTATTATGTTTTAACGAGACTTTAGCAATGAAATAGTTGTGGGCCTCGTACCCGGCCTACAGTTATACATGCCACATTAGAGGAAAAATGCGCAAGACATGGGATAAACCTTTTGCCAGACAGCATGGATACATAAATATTAGAATATCTATTGGATGTCTGCTCAATGCTCATATTCCTAAAGTAACATATTCTCGGTCAGGCATTGAGTTTATTTATACCAAGTAAACATAAGTTACTTTACATTGCTTGCTCTCCAGTGGTCTGCATATATACATTGCATGTGTTGACCATTCTGGAAATTGGGGCAAGTCGCTAATCTGCCCTGCACAAATGGCCATCTGACAGATTCACCATACTTCATGCTCATATATCATCAAT
Source organism: Platynereis dumerilii (assembly GCA_026936325.1). Taxonomy (NCBI): domain Eukaryota; kingdom Metazoa; phylum Annelida; class Polychaeta; order Phyllodocida; family Nereididae; genus Platynereis; species Platynereis dumerilii. The sequence goes on from JAPTHN010000010.1 coordinate 28,050,574, forward strand.
CATCTTAAGTTCCACATTAACAAAGGTAATTGTTTGTCCACAACAAAAAAAGAAAAACATCATATTTTTGGAGTATAATGTCATTTTGGTGTCTATATTTACCTCCCAAATCCCATGCAATATACATAATTTTTATCAACAATATGTCTACAAGATGCATTAGAACAACAGTCTATCATTTGATTATGCATATTCATCGTATACGGTAGCTTTCAGAATTTAGAGTTTTGTTCAAAGGAGTACTAACTTTTTGCATGTATTACAATTTGGGTACTTATCTTTTGCAACACGTCTCATGAGTGGGCATTGGAAATACACTTGTATGAGTATAAAAAAATAATCACAAACATGCACAAACTAAGTTCGTCATCTGCGCGTTTTATGTGCATAAGTCAGCTTTGTATGTCCTGGATTTTGTCAATTGTGTAAAAAAATTGGGAGGAATCAATTCTTGGTTGCACTGAATCTGTGACAATGGTCTTCGGATAAGTCAGTGCAGCTGTGTCAACACAGCAGTAGAAATGTGTACGTATGGTAACAGGTTGTTGATAATTTACTCTTGCAATCTGAATTTTTTCAAGGTAAACTGATTTCTTCCTATATAGGGCTCCATTTCTGAAGATGTCCAGATTCCATTGTACCCTACATGTCAGTGCATTTCTGCTTGATGTGTAAAATTACTGATTGATGAGGATGGGTGAATCAGATTTTGTCAGATGACTGTTTGTCCAAGGCAAATTGCCAATTTTGGTGTCCATCGAACTTATATTGCATCAACAGATGGTACAATACAATACAATACAATACAATACTTTTATTTATAGTCAGTTTGAAAGTACAAAAAGAAACGCTAGCCACAGGCTAATATCACAGACTGTCTAGTAACATGTATAACAATTGAGGAATGGATAAAATAACATTAAAATCTGACTTAGATTAGTGTAAATAAATATAATATATATATATGTGAGTGTAGAATTTGGTAAAATCGATAAATTCAAGTGTTCATAAAAGTTGTTCATAAAAGTTCATATTAAAATTACAGTGAGATTAAAAATCACATAAAGAACAGCGGAAGGACCTGGGTCTCCATTCTGAAATCTTCTTTTTAAAATCTTCCAGGCTGTCACTGTCTTTTAAGCTGGCACTGAGGGAATTCCATAACTTGGCCCCATAATGAGAAAGAGTTTGCAGGCCGTACCGGACGGTCCTGCAGTGTTCGTAAGCCAGCTTATTTTTACTCCGCAAGTTATACTTGGAAGTTTGAACTTTAAAAATATAATGGTATTATCATATTGTAACCAATAACAATGACATACAGTTGGAACTAAAATAGCCTCTAACAAGATGGCTCTATCTTTCACAGCACAAAATTTTGTTTTGAACAAAATGATATCAATGCTGCAATGCCTGAGCGGACAACTGATGAATATTCTTAATCTTGTGTATATTCATACAAGTTGATACAACCATAAAGTTGTCTGCCTGAGAGACTATCCTTGTAAGAGGCATAGATTACGGATTATACCCTCAATAAACCATCATGTGTTTGGCTTGTACTTTTTATGACTGGCTGTAGATTTTGCAAATGTCAGTTTAATCTGATGTCGACATGGAAAACAGCTATTTCATAACATCTAGAATTCATGTAAGCAAATCATCAGGTCAAACAATTATTGCATTGCAGAGTTTTATTGTTTTAAAACCATGCACACAAATTAACGTTTCAGGTTTTTTTTTTCATGTAAACTTGGACCAGTGGCCCCTATTAAAATTAAGTGTCTATGAGGGCCCCCTATTAAAATTAAGTTTCTATGAGCAACCTCACATTTACATATTTTGTTTCACTATATTTATCTGACAGGCAATCCCTTGGATTCACTAAACAATTTTACCTCAGAATATTCATTATTAATATTTTTTCCATGTTGTAGGACTTTTATTAACATAAAGTACAAGGATAAGATCATTCTCACTTTAGCAATATAACAAACCTGAAACATTGCTGTGTATCATCAAGCAATATAGCTATCAAACTTAAACATCGGGAAAATTTCCGATATAGATTCTATGGTCTTTGTTGCACTACAGATCCAAAGTAATTTCAGAATTAATGTAGATTTATAGGCAAAGAATGACTGACGTGTATGTACATTCAGCTGTTTGTGGCATCCATGACCTCACAACAGACCCTTTCCATTGCGTTGGCATGAACCGTCAGTTTGTCATCAAGTACATTTGACCTCCTTGATGACTCATGATGAGTGTTCTAACTTAGTAGGTGACCCGTTTTTCTGGCATTGACAGTATAGGATATGACCTCACAAACTGCTTATGAGTCATAGTGAATAACATGGCTTGCATAGGGATATGACCTCACAAGAAACATCTCAGTGCAATTCTGTAAGCGCTTGTTATTTTTCAGCTGCAACAGAAATGTATCTTAATGACAACAGTGTTTAAATGTAAGACTGTAAATTGTAACTGTCATATTGTAAATCTTCAAAAGGTTTTACTGATCCTGCTTGTAGTTTTTCGCACTTTTTAATTTTTTTAGGAAAGTTAATTTCAAGCTAACTGCTCCGGATAATTATGAGGTCCAGTCCATAATCATACACCTATTATTTACTTGTTAAGTGCATCTTCGTCAATAAGATATGTCCCTCTGGTTGATGCCTCACTGACATTTTCACTTAACTGAATAATAAATGGCAATTTTCAATGTATCAATAATGTAGGCCTAAGGAATTTTCACACCATAATAGATGTTCTAAATTACTGTTTTTAGAGGAAATGGAGACCAATACAATTAACAACCATTTTGAGAACTGAAGCACCAGGTTTGGAATTAAGTACCTAATTAAGTGCGTCAGAATAGTTTTATATTCTGATAAGTAATTCTTGCCTTAAAAACCTGAATTTCACCTTTCGAAGTAGAAGATTTTTTTTAAGAAGTCTCTTTATAAAAGAGGCTGCCATTTTGGTGTTAGATGGGTGTTTTTAATGAACATGCGGGTAAAGGACTACCACACAAGCCTTTTGTTAATATTTAAGGGCACTCATTAAGCTGGAATAATCTTTGTTTTGTGTTCCCTCCAGTACAGAAAAATTACTGTAGGACAGATACATGATCCCGTATTAGGGGAAAGTATTTAATTTTTTTAGTTAATTTTTATCCAGTCTTAAAAACCTACAGAGTTAACACTTGTAGGCCTACAAAAACATGCCCTATGAATGAAGACAGAAACCAATAAACAAGCCAGATTCTACTCAAAAGTTGGTGACACTTTCTCATAAATCTTCGCAAGAAATGTCTTATTTTATGTTTTTGGTGAACTGTAATATCAATTCCATTGTTTATGAAAAGGAGAAGATAATGTCACTGCAAAAATGGCACGTATTTAATGTACACTTGCGCTTACACTCTTCCCGGAATCCTGCACTAGAACTCAATATTTCCGTCTTTGCCTGTTCGTTGTGCTAAAAAATAATTCTCATTGGACTGGCACCGCACCAGCTTCAGGTGATATTTAATAACACTAAACATACACAACCCATCAGACATGAAGCACTCACATCTTCCATCAAAACCTTCAAAGAACATTCCCACAAAGATGCGAGGACATACAATGTGAGCTTTAAATGCAGTCTTGTGTCTGATGCGCTTCTCGTGTGCTTACTGTTTTGATGTGGTATGTCAAAGATAGTTCTTACATTGCCAAGTATTTGTGAGGATATTTCGTTACTCAAACAAGGACCAGGTTGCACTGGCCAAAATTTATCTGACAATTCTACACACTGCTTTTTCAAATAGCATTGTTCAACACAGAGTCTAAAAATTATGTTGAGAATCTTCATGAAAACAAAATCATCTGAACATTTTTTTCATTTTTTGCAGAAAATCATAAATTGACAAATTGATATACAGAAAATTGAGCTTCTATATTATATTCATACAAGAACCAGCAAAAGAACAAATCCTCAGAGAAGTGCATTGTTTTGGAGACTTCCCTTCCTGTGCTCGTCCCAGTATTCAATAGCTATAGTGCTCTGACCACAGGCTGCATTTTTCAAAAGAATTTTACCTGTCTCTTCTGGTATTTATGAATATTAGCTTAGGCAGCTTTGCTGAGGAATCTCAGATTTTATATATGTATTTATAGATAGGTAAGATGCCTGCTGTGGTTTATTCATAAGGTTATTAAAAACTTCAGCCTGTCATGTTGCTGAAGCTGTCAGTCTATGCAACTGTAGTTCTTGAACAACCAAGTTCTCATAGTTGACAATATACATAAGAATCCCATATCAACAGTTTAGGTATTATTTTCTATTATAAATGTTGGTTGGAAGCAGACACAAGCATCTGGCGATGGCTCAATTTGCAAATAATTGACAACATTGCTTGGCTGGTGGTCTACGCGTTTAAATATTTCACAATTTGAGTGAAAATTTTGCTGAGGGTACGTCAAGAATTAATGACCTGAGGATCGATGCAGATTTTAGTACCCCCTGATATGCAAAGCAATACACAATCAATATATTATTATTATTATAGCTGAGCACAACTGAGACCATCCTCCTACACAGTGACCCTTCAAAATCAGGGTATGCTTTCATCTCATAAAAGCAAGTGGTATTTTAACTGTACTGTAATAGGCTGGCAGCTGCCTAATTTTTCCAGGGTATCTCCTGGTAGATGAAATAGGAAAAACCAATTTGCAGACTTTCACACACACATTTGCAAATGAACTGGGTGTGCATGGGTTTGATGATAGTTTTCTTTTATTCAAAATTATTTTCATTGCCTAAAAAATAGATGTAAAAAAATCAGTTTCCCCTTCGGCAAAAGCCAACCAATCTCCAGCAAGGTATAAATTATGAAAGTCCTTTAATACTATGAATTTGTCAAATTTAAGACCAGCTTTTATTCAAATGATCCTTTTAGACCAATTATTGATATAAATCATGCTTACATTGCAACCCAAAATAAAGTACAACTGTCCCAGCAGGAAGGAAGAATCAGTCACTACTTTGCTCTTCCACACCTTTTGACTACCCCTGAGTCACTTCCTACCGTTACTAACTTGAAACTACCTTTAAAGATTACATTAAAATTACATTTAAACAACAACAATTTAAACTCAATCCTCCCCATTGTGTTTGATTTATTTGACATAGTGCCCCTTTGCCAATTGCAATTACATTGGTAGCAGTCTTTTAAATCGAGTTCTAATGATTGGCTAAGGCTGTTTTGAAGAGTTTTAATGAGATTCCGGCTGGAGAGGAGAAAGGAGGGCAAAATAGGTAGACAGAGGACTTCTGACTGAAGCTGTTCTTACTTCTTTATTTTGGGTTGTACTGTATTTCATCGGATATGGTGGTGAACAAGAGATACCTAAAGCATATTTTCATCATTGCTCCTAAGTACAGAGCTTTACTATATATATATATATGTGGACAAACATTTATCTTTGTCTCCGCATTTGCTGATTAAATGCCGAACTTAAGAAGATTGATGATATACAAGCATGAAGTATGGTGAATCTGTCAGATGGCCACTTTTGCAGGGCAGATTAGTGCTTTGTTCTAATTGCCTGAATAGTGCCCAACATGTGCACTGTATATGGAGAGTAAACATTATAAAGTAACTTATGTTTGGTTGGTACAATCTCAGTGCCTCACCGAGAATATGTTACTTTATAGCAATATGAGCAGACAGCCAATAAATATGTAAATTTCTACATAGATCTTAAAGTGGTCTGTCAAAAGGTTATCCCATATCTCTAGACACTTTAACCCTGATGCAGCATTTAAAAATGTACAACTATTTCTCGTTTTATAGTACATGCCATTGCGGGCAGGTGTTTCCGTTCATTGTGATCAGGAATATACCTAATACGGCTATTTGCTCTTTGACACACCTTTCATACCTGAAGAAACAGCAGCGACAAGGCCTAGTAGGACTTTGTCAATTATGGGGAGAATTCTGGGTTGCGCTGCAGCTTTGTAAGCCTAATGGTGTTCAGATAAGTCAGTGCAGTTTTACGAACACAGAAGCAGAAAATATATAAGTGATAAAAGGAGGTAGATCATTCACTCTTGATATCTGAATTTTGTCAAGGTTAACTGATTTCTTCCTCTATAAGTGGACCCTTTCTATAGATGTCCATGCTTATCCCCTATTCACCCCCACAGTAAAATGATTCATGAGGCAGGATGAATCAGATTCTGTCAGATGGCTATTTGTCCAAGGAAGATTACCAATTTACCCAATACTGGTGCACGGCATACGGAAAGCAACAAAATGTGCAACAAAGATGAAAAGTTTTTTGATAAATCAACTAATGGAAATTATACCTGCGTTTGACAAAGTCACTGAGCATTTCCAATTATACATTATCTTAATACCATAACTTATGGTAATTTATGTATGACTTTTATGACATATAATTTTATAAGAAAGTTGTTCACTCAACAATTCAGTTACCCAGTCAGCCACATGTATACATAGCACGTCATAGAGTCAGTCAATACAAATGGAGGAACTGTCTGGATGAGTCAATGTTGTTTTATTCAGTGAATTGTAAATTGAAAGTAAAAATAAATAATTTTTCAGTGGACCGCCAATCTGCAAAGAGCTCTAATGACCGCTGATCAAGTTACAATTACTAATAACAAGTGATTGGTTTTGCTTAGTAAATATGACATAATTCCACACTTTTGTTTTTAGGAAGCTGTCCAGTTTTAAAGCTGTGCCAGTGATTCACTGAAGCCATCTGTTATGGACAAGACGCATAATTTGTATGGTACTACCTGCGCCTTTGCATGCATGTATGCATTGGAGGCTAATTATGAGTGACAACACGGTAGTGGACCCAATGAAGTTAAAGGCATAGATTCAGAAGTGCATGGATGGATGCACCATAATAAGCCATACATGAAAGCATTGACATACTCTTCCGACTTCGAATCTATGCATAGGACTTCCTCTGCAAAGCTGGGTGGGTGGTATCCCAGTGTTCAGATGTCATGCTGCGAGTCAGTTCTTTGATGTATATCCATAGAAAATGGGTCTGCCTTTCTCCAATGAATAGCTGTTTCCTTCCCCCAAACCTTACAAGTATCAGCTTTATTCTTAATTTAATGAATATGGGTTCTGGTCCATTTGGCCAAATGGAACAAGCAATGCTATCCTTAAGAGGTAGTTTGTTGCATGATAATTATATGATGCTGACAGAATGTCAGATATCGAACATCAACATTAATCTGAAACTTATACAGAGGAAAATGGATGGTAGTACTGAAAGAGCTGTTTCTTAAAAGTAGACAAAATTATTTGCAAAACCCAGCAAGATTTTCTTGATTTACCTTTACGCCAAAACACAGAACTGAAACCCCAAATATTCAATATTTAGTCTATGACCTTTGATCATACATGACATTGTATTATTTCATCAACCATGTGTTCCTTGAATCACGAACTAGTGGAACCACAGATCCAATCCTTTACCTGCATGTGTAATGGAAATGCGTTTTGGTCATATCCAAGATCAAAAGACGAAACACACGCCAAACAATTGGTTTTACCAGCGGAATTTATTATAAAATGCTGATTAAAGTTATTGTGTGTTCTGATTGCAAAACTTGTTGTTCAATGATGACAAAGCCATTCATGAAGCAAGATGGTTGTTCTCTCTCAAAAGACTTTGACAATTGCCCATTGATTGGACATGGAAGTTGGGGGTGAAAATGTAATATCAACATGCAAATTCGAATCTGAGACACTTCTTGATGTAATGAGAAAAATATTGATAAACAAACATGGGAATGACACATGGAAAAGGAGAGCAACCAATCCAGTAGAAATCATTTTGCTTAATCCTCTTGCATTGTCTATTTCCATTTATGATATTTGATTCTATTCAACTTTCCAATTTCAACAACATTTTGCTACACCTACTCAAAATCTTCATTTAGAATATCCCAAAAAACATAAGCATTGATCAATTGAAATTCCCAAACGATTTCTAAATCGCATTGATTCGCTGAATCTTTGATCAATAATTTTAACCATGCATGCTGTTTACATAAGATCAAAGGCAGGATATCTTGCTATGAAATCTTCAATAACATGAGTAGAAGCCCACAGTGGAAAGCACTGCAATATGCTCCAAACATGAAACTGCATTCTGATCGATACATGTGTATTTCTTTCTTCGAGTCTTTATTTCTTTCTTCGAGTCTTTATTTCTTTCTTCGAGTCTTTATTTCCTTATGACAATGGTGACCACATTGTCCAATGGCATACTTTTTTCCTGAATGTTGTTTTAACCGTCCAATGACAGTTTTTAAAAATACTCTCCTGATTGACAGGTAGGGGAGACCAGGGCTGGTTGTCTCAGGGGCAGGTTGTCACAGTGTCTAAAATTTAAACATGCTATTATTTCTATATAAAGGATGCAGGAGCACTGCCATTCTATATGAATGGTAAAAGGGGCATGACTTAAACCTATCTGATGAATATATAACTTGTTCAGTGGTGTGGCGAGAATTACTTGCATTTAAATGCCAAAAAGGAAGTGGTAATTGACTTTAGAAGTAGTATTAGCCAGGTGGATGCCATCACCGTCAACAATGAAGACATTGAACAGGTACATGAATCTAAGTACTAGGGCACATTCATTGATTCCAAACTTTCATGGTCATGTAACACCAAGACAATTCTGAAAAAAGCACAGAACATATACTTTTCCTCAGATGTCTCCGGAATTTAAACATTAGTGCTGATATCATGACACTTTTTTACAAGACTTTTATACTACTGGTAGTTCAAATGTTTTATGAGTTGATCCAGTCATAGGCATGATTAGAGCTGTTTGCGGAAACTGCCAAACAGTTTCAAAATTAACTTTCAACTAGGTCGTGTGATGTCAATGGCTTAAAATGTTTTGCTTGTATTAGTTATGGTTGATCAGTTGATTCAGTGCTTATCATATCTAGCAGCATAGGTGACAATAAACAAACTAATTAAATGACTTAAGTTACATCAGCAAATAAGAAGATTAGGAGAACTACAGAAAAGTGTCGATGATGTGGCAAAGCCAGTTTGCAAATTGAAAATAAGAATGGACCGCCAATCCGCAAAGATCTATAATGTTTTTTTCCTAATTGACAAAAATTAACTAACTAAACAGATCTTTTTTTAAGTACACACATACCTTTCTGTTTTAAACCTTCAATACTGTTTGCGTGGATAAATGTACTTCATTAAAACGCCTGTTCCTATGCTGTCGTGCACAAGAAAATTACTGCAACTTCAGCAGGTTGCACAATTATGTTGTGTCGTATTGTTATTTTCCATATCATTATTTCCACAGTACTGGCATACCTTGAGTTTCTACAGGCTGTTGAATATATGTGGGCTATTAGGTTGGTCAACTCCTACAATGTTTATATGAAAGTCTATCATCAAGCGCTAATGAGCAGTTTACTGAAATTAGCGCTATATAAATCCATATTATTATTATTATTATTATTATCATAACAGGATAAGGAAAACCTCGTCACATAATTCTAAAGGTGCCAAACTAGTGTTATATTAATCCTTGTGGACAAAATATTGCCAGAAAAGTTACATCCAGATCATAATGGGTTTCTTACAAGTTCACATAGAACAAGTAGATGTTATGCAACTGATTATAATATATCAAAACCTCAGAAGCAGAATGAACCTGAATGAACTTATGTCTGCCTTTATTATTTTTGTGTAATATAATTAAATTCAATGAAATACCTTAATAACGGTAATTACTCAAACCATCAAAGGTTGTGTTATATATAGTACAGTAATGGACTACAGTGGGTTATCTAAGTATTGGTTATACAACGAATTTGAGGTGTATCACTAACATTTCAGGTGGTTATTTATCGAGGGCTTTTTATTTAGTTTTCAGAAGTCCCTCTCTGTATCGATTATTTCAAAATTGAGGGAGATGAGGTAAATCTAATACATTTACATTTATAACAGCTTATTTTACTACCGTCACACAAAACGTAAAAACATTGTCAGCACTTCCTTCGCGAAAACATTCTCCAACAACATTCCTGATTAAGCTTGCAAAAAAGTAACATTTATGACCAATGCATGAATTTGCACCAGTACATATATTATGTATACATGTTGATATTGCTAGAAAGAAGATAATCTACATTACTATAAAGAAGGGAATCTATTCTTTCCAAGTATATAATTGCATTTCCTCTAATGGGAAATGTGATATTTTGGCAAGCATTCTAATGAGAGTTTTTTTGTCTGTATTTTTGCTGACAGCCATGCATGGCTAGTAATTTAATGTAATTACAACTTCGGATACAAGAGGAAAGAAACAAAAAATTAAGAAATATAAGGCGTCCCAAAAATCATGGAGTTCCATTAGCATCAACAAATTAAAAAGCACTTGCAAAAAATATCTCCATCGATATCAAGTTTCTATCTAAAAGAATTGATGGTGTCCATGATACATACTTCCTCCCAATGCACCGTTGCAGTGGACAACTAAAAACCCTAATTAAATTACCATACAAAAGGTCTTACTTTAGGAAGTTACTTTAAGATTTTTCTGTCTGGCCTATATTCTATGAATATCTCTGTTAAATACAATCTCATATATGGCATATAAATGTGGGCAAGATATTTTCATATGCTATGTATGCCATTGTATGGGATACTACGTGGGATGTCTTTAGTTTTTTGACGACCTGATATCTGGACTTCAGATTGTGTGAAATGGAAACCAGATTGAAAAAGAAAAGTATTTATAATCAGGTAAAGGAAAGCATATTTAATATACATACATATAAACTGCTGTTTTTCAATCGAGGGGAGGGTTCGTCTATTGTAGTATGCAAATCTGCCAACAGCTAGATTCTAGCTCTTACCAGATCAACTGGGCCCACGTTGGACGGCTGTTTCAATCATGCACTTTGGAGCAGTTTACTGGAAGATGCTGCTATATAAATTATAATTCAGCATCGGAGTAAAGTAATCCAGGCGTCAGGACATGGTATCTTTCGGACTTAAGGGACCAACCGGAAGATAGTTGGAGGTAGTGGGGTTATGACTTTTACCTCTGAGACAAACTTTTTTTGCGAAGCGCCAACGAACAATTGTTTTTGCATGCAGACACGCGACTAACTTCTTTTTCGTTATTTTAACATTACCTTACCCTAGCTGCAGGTGGCAACAAACTTCTTTTTTTTGTGGGCCGTAAAAATTTCTTTTTTCAGTGGAAAGTGGGAAACAAACTTTTTTTCACAAAAAAGGCATAGCCCCCCCCCTAGATCATGTGGTCAGCCCCAAAGCAATTAATGAATTTCATAGAAATGGAGTGATGCAAAAATTGATCAAGATGAATGTGAACAGAAATCTGATATTGTGGATTAATGAATTTCTCACTGAACGACCTCAATATGTCAAATTTATGGAGTCAAATTCAAGCATTATTGTTACCAACACTGGTGCCCCCAGGGGTGCGTCTTGTCACCTTTACTCTTCACTCTTTATACTAGTGACTGCAGATGTATTAATAACTCCTGTAAATTGTTTAAATATGCTGATGATACAGCTCTAGTAGCAAAATGTGTTAATGAGGACAGACAGTATTTAGAAGACGTTAGACATTTTACATCATGGTGTGACAACAATTTTCTCGAATTGAATGTAAAGAAGACAAAAGAAATGATTGTAGATTTTCGAACCTCAAGTAATGACATAACACCTCTGTATATTAAAGATCAAATTGTAGAACAGGTCAAAGAATACAAATATCTTGGCACCATTATCGATGATAGGTTAACATTCAATCAAAATGTACAAAGTGTATTCAAAAAGGCTAATTCTAGACTTTATTTTGTCAGAAATTTGTGTAAACTGAGGATCGACACAAAAATATTGGAACTTTTCTATTCAGCTGTTGTTCAATCTGTCATCGCTTTCTCTATTATTTGTTGGTATGGTAATAGTAGCATGGAATCCAAGAGAAAACTCATTAGAATTATAAAAACATGTGTTAGATTAGGAATTACAAATGTCATGTCCCTAGATGAAATCTACAACAAAGCAACTCTCCAACGCTGTAAAGTCATCATAAATGATGCAGAACATCCATTGAACTCATTGTATAACATGCTGCCATCTGGCAGGAGATACAGTTCCATCAAGTGTAGAACATCCAGATACTCAAGCTCATTTGTTCCATCGAGCGTAAGATTACTAAATGATTTAAGAGTAAATCTTCTACAAAATTAATTAATAATCATCACAACTTTCTTTTGTATAAATGTTGTATGAATCTCTGTGTGATTGTGAATGTTTGAATGATGCCTTGAGTGAATGTCTCTGACCAAGATTGTACATGCCAAGTTTCATGTTCCACATGATTAAATAAAGTATTTATTATTATTATTATTATTATTATCTGACTGCTTATATTTACATATTTTAAAATCAATTTAATTTAATTTATTAATTTAGTATCTTGTCAAATCTTAATTTGCCATTTATGAAGAGAAACAAATTTGCGAAGCCACAGTAAAAGTTATAGTTCAGCACAATCCAAATTTTTTTCCTGAACCTTTCCTCTCAGGAAGATGCTCATCCTTCTATGCCCTTCAAGTCCCAACCACACCCCTTACAGTGCCGCCTGTAAGTAAGTGAAACGCATGAAATGGTGCCATTGAATCAATGTTAAACATCCTCCACCAAACTGCATGTGGAAGCATGAATTCTCATCCAATGAGAGGAAAACATATTGGGTCATATAGGCCGATATTTGAGGCATGTTGGATAACAATGGCAGCCAATGTTCTTTGCTGTAGACAGAGTTAGGTATGGGTCAAAGTCTTTGATAAGTAAGTGAAACACTGGCCCAATGTTATTTGCGCTGCCCTGGGGGTGCCCCCCCCTTGGGCAAGCACTTGGTTTCGTAAGCAAGCTTTTTTGCACACACTGAAATGTTAACATTCTTGCCCCAATTTTATGTAAAAGCTACTGGGCACCTGCCACTACTTTCAGAGCCCTTCTTCACTGTATGTTACGTTACTGTCATAAAGTTTGTCCCCGAATCTTTAAACTAACATTTAGTGGCTTTATTGTGACATATTTAAAGTATTTCTTGCCCAGTTCTACACACACGCTCTCCCAGCGTGGCTATGGCTGCATTAGCCTGGTCTCCTGGCCTGTATGCATTCACATAGCAGGGCACAGGCCTATGGCTGCATCACAGTCATCATTGAGGGGGGCACTCTCTTTCAATTCAGTGTGATTTGTTTTACAGCTTTTTGGGTTCCTCTGACATAGTGGGGTTCTACTGGACTAATAAAATGAATTGAACTCACTTAATTCTGAAAAACATGCAATTGTGTTGATTGGTATTGTTTCATATCACCCCAATGTTGTTAATTTACCAGTTTGTGTTATTTTAATGCAAGTTGAATTCTATGCAGAATTGGCAGATCTAATCTTTAATTTCAAAAGTACAATGATTTTTTTAACTTGATTTTTGCAGTTCGTCTATGTCAGTGCTTGCTTGTATTCAATTAATCTCAACAGGAAGTTTATTGAAAATGGTGCAATCATATTAAAAATCTAATGGACAACATTTCATGTGACATGTTATTTACTATTAGCTGACAATGATAAGAAAGCCTAAAGAAAAACATACCTTAATTCCTGTTCACATATCAAGTATTCCCTTAGAAGTGAAAACAGCAGGTCAGCATATACTTTATACTTCAAGAATGTCCATTTATCACATGGAACTAGGTTACATAAACATGACATTGTGTGAGAAGCAAGACACACCTTGTAGCAGTCCTGTTTGGTGTTAACTGTAAAAGTTAGCTGTTATCAACAACTTGTTTATACTACATTTGTCCTAAAAGCATCCTAGTGCCAGCTATAGATCCAGTGTTTACAAATTCTGTAGAAAGAATGCAGGAAGGAATGAAGAAAAGAAGGAATGAAGAAAGGAATGAACAAGGCATGAATGAAGGAATGTAGGGCATAATCACAAAATAAGCCCCCACCCTCTAGTGGGGGAAGGAAGGGAAGGCCTCGAGATAGATAGACAGATAGACAGACAGCTAAACACAAAGATATATAGATAGATAGATAGACAGATAGATAGATAGATAGATAGATAGATAGATAGATAGATAGATAGATAGATAGATAGATAGATAGATAGATAGATAGATAGATAGATAGATAGATAGATAGATAGACAGATAGATAGATAGATAGAAAGAAAGAAAGAAAGAAAGAAAGAAAGAAAGATAGATAGATAGATAGATAGATAGATAGATAGATAGATAGAAAGATAGATAGATAGATAGATAGATAGATAGATAGATAGATAGATAGATAGATAGATGGATAGATAGATGCAAGCAACTCTTAAAAGTGCTTGCACGTTTTTTTAAGGAATAGCAGTGTTGCCAATCGTAAATAAGAGAGCAATAACAAGCTGGTAAATTACTCCTGGGCAGAAGGACAGGAGAGTAAAATAACGTGCAAGCAGTTTAAGAGATGCTTGTAGATAGACTGCCCATGATGGTATCTTCCCCTTTGCCTGTGACCTGCACAAGGGTATCTCGCATGTGAGACCTGCACAAGGGTATTTGTCACTAAGACCTGATGGAGGGTATCTGGCCTGTGACCTACTTTTGGTGATTGACGTTTGACCTGCAGAAACTCAGCCTGTTTGTTTTCTTTATTAATTTCTTCCTCTCAGAAAGACATCAACAGTTTATCAACGCAAGATAAAATTCTATTGAGACTGTATGCAAAGTTTTAATGACAGAGATGAAACAGCATGACCAAGGCAGTTGTCATAAGTTTCAGAGCCTTCCTCCCACAATAGAGATGCCGCTTGCAAGCAAGCATCTCTAAAAATCAAAGACAGGAGGATAGTTTGGGTCAGTGGGATGGCCAGGAAATGTGTATTTAGCCAAGACAGCAGTGATCCTGTGAGCCAAGATTTGACTGAAATATTACACAGAGGTGTATACACTAACTACGGATACATGTGTGATTCATCTTTAGGCAGCGCATCACTCACCGGTTTCCGGTTATGACATTTCTAGTTTAATAGGGAAGGGTGGTTCACTTACTTATCAAAGACTTTGACCCATACCTAACTCCAACTACAGCAACGAAAATTGGCTGCCATTAATATCCCACATGCCTCATATATCGGCCTATGTGACCCAATATGTTTTCCTCTCATTGGATGACAATTCATGCTTCCTTGAGCAGTTTTGCTAAGGATGTTTTTAAAACATTGATGCAATGGCACCATTTCATGCGTTTCACTTACTTACAGGCGGCACTGTACATTCCTTGATTTCCCAGCTTATCTCTCAAACGAGTCCCAGCAAGTGCTAACATCAGCTTATGGACAAAATAAAACACTGGTTTGGTAATTCTATTGCTATCTACATAATTGAAACTAAAATTTTTTGGTACTAGATATTGGTACCTTTTGTTGTCGTAACTGTAGAAATATAAATGCACAGAGACCTCAAAGGTGATGATGTCATCAACCATCCGTCTATTCTATGCAGTCAAGGCAAACGAGCAATTTGGATTCCCACCCAATCAGTGCTGCCACCTCTGATGCGGACTCACAGCGCCCTCTCTGCAAAACCTTGAAACTACATGACTTGATCAGCTAGGAAAACTGCTGAGCAGAAGCAAAATGTATTATTTTTAGGTCTGCGCATGCACCGGAGCCACTTTTTAAAATGTGGAAGCGAAATTATTTTAATAATTGAAAATCACTGTTATTTTTCATGCAGAACATTAATATTTCTTATAAAAACTAAAACAGTAGCTTGGGGCAAATCCAAACATGGGGCATAAACCATCAATATATACAAGTGAAATAGACAGACATACACTTCAAAACATTTTAAGAATTTAAGGTCAAGCGAGTGCATTTGCAGTTTTTGGCGCTAAGTCTCGGAAAAACCAAAAACATCCTCACTTGCTGTTAACTGTATATCTATATATTATTTCTTCAAATATTTAAGTGTATGTTTAAAACATAAACACTGTCCATAGTCCTGCTCTTTATATAATAGTGGACGGGTTACTAAGCATTTTCACTTTTAACTTTTGTTATTAATTTATTGGTGTCCACTGTCGACAATGCACAATGAACAATATCATGCTATCTGAGAGGTGAGTGGTGACTTTTTGCTGGCAATCATTCTCTCGGGAACAATTCATTGGCCAACACCTTATTCTATCCTACTTGATAGTAAAATTAATGCCTTGAAGTGGTTGTTAATACAGAAAATTAATGTCTAAGGGCCTGAGTTGATCATTCTGCACTGACATCAGGGTTAATGCTTTAAAAAGTGTTGGAGCCAAAACAGCAATAAATTTGTAATGAATGTCTTACACTTATACGGGACTCATTTTACATGGTAAGAGAGATTTCATCAAAATAGTTGAGGCCAGATTTAAGGTCAAACCTAGTCTTAACTCTTTTCTTCCGACAGTGGGTGTTCTACCGTTCAGTCACCAAATTGGGCAGCGTAACTTTCGGGAAATGTTATTAGAAAAGGTAACAGGCTATTTGGTTGTTTGGGGTCGATTTTGGATTATAAAAGTTAACCCTGTTTATTACATTGTAATTGCATTTTGTAATAACATTTCTCACTATTTAGACAATTAACAGTGACATAATTATATTCACGGTATACAAAAGTACCATCATAGAACCAATAATCACTGCCATGAAATTGGGTCTCTTCTCTGTACTGCGTGGGTTGGGTTACAGAATTAGTGTGGTGAATGAAAACCCGCCGGGTTCAGAATGCCAACAAGTTAGTTCTTTGATCTTCGGCACAGAAACTGGGTCAGCCTTTCTCTCTTTAATGGCTACTTTTCCTTGCACCTCACAAGTGCCAGCTTTATTCCTTAATGAATATGGGTTCCGGAATGGTCCATTTGGTCAAACATGATACAACTTGCTGCCTGAGAGGCTTTTTTCTTCCCATTATGTTTCCAAGGAATGGTTGGCCATTGAGGAAGCAAATCTATAGATATTATACACATACCATATATCTTGTCGATTGTACATGAGAAATAATAGACTGGGGAAAGGATTATGAGAAAAACTCTAATGTTATGCATTGAAAGATATTACTTGAAGATCAAATTGTTAACCGAAAAAAAAAAAAGTAGGTAGCACTCTGTAGAGCGGAGGGCCCTGTCACCCGGAAAAGCCAATAAAGGCATGTATTGTATACAGTGGCTCCATCTTTGCCTAGGTTGATCGATAGTGCTGACAAGAAAAGCAGTTTAGCTCTATGTTCAGTCATGCATAAGGCAGGTCAGGTAGTTAGTAGTGTTATAATACATAGTGACTTTATCTGGTGAAATTTGGTAAAGTTTGAAATGCCCGTGCAGATGAATTGCTTTGAAGAAATATGTATATATAATTATATATCAAAGAAGACAACAAATGTATTTTCACAAAATGGCATGTTATATTTTGGTCATAACTTTAGATGAATATCGTCGGCCTAAAGCAAAATTGGCATAGGTCAGACTTAGGCCATTATCATAGGCGTATTTTTCGGGTGTTCGAAGGGTATGGGGGGACTAATATTATTTAATAATGTAAGATTATTATAGCAAATTATTATCAACAAAATATTATCAGGCTACCAATTATTTTTGTCTACCGCTTTCAAGCAATTAATAATGGGCTAAACCGGCTGAAAGAAGGCTGTAACTGGATATATGTGAAAACAGCGTGTAAGAGTTTTACCACTGGACTGATAGTGCACTAACCCAACACTGTCTTAAATCTTTTTTGCAAAAACAAACTTAAGTGCAAGAATTATGCAACCGCTTTGTGTGTTCACAGGGTAGACACAATCCATTAGAGAATGAAGTACTCATAACTTTTGTGGCGACCTTCAGTGAAAATTTTCACAAATGTGCATAAGCTTGAAATGCAGTCTCATGTCTGATATAAATCAACTGTGTCTTTATGCGAATGCTGCAGGAAAATAGAACAAACAGACCAAAAGTAAGCTGCAGTCTATCCAAACTCTTTGTGTAAAATCCGACATGAGACATGCTTATTGTTGAAATTTGTTTGACTAATTACACATTTATTGAATCAGGATTGAAAGTTATGTTTTTTTACTGTTAGCAATAAAGAGCATGTCTGGTATATTCATGTATTTTGTATTGACCTCAGTTAATGCTAGTTTGGTCTGTTTTAAACCAACAATTTAGAGTGTAATTCACAAGAGAGAAAAAAAAGACTGGAGCGCTTGTGCAACACTTTGTGTGTAACAATGGGACCAATAAATCATGTTGTAGACAAAGACAAACTGCACTACTTGGTCTATGCACTGTTATAGACTGCCCTTATTGCTGCATCCGTGTTAATGTTATAAATTGGAGTAATGATATGAATGCAGAATAAGGCAAGTTGCAGAAAAGCTCCCTGGGTGACCTGACAAGACAAGAAATGTGGCCTAATGAATATGGATTGCAAAACCAAATGCTGCTGTGAAATTATCACATTGGCCAATCTCAGAAAGCTGTGACAAGAAGACTAGTGTAGGTGGCAGTCCATTTTCCCAATTCATTCATATCTCTCAGATGCTTAGACTGACTTGTCCAAGTTTTCTTTTGTATTGAGCCATTTTCAAGGAAATCTGACAGTGATGATTCAAAAAGCTTCATTATGATTCCAAAGTTTTATCCATTATTGAAAAATTTTAACAGGTATTGCATTAACCTAATTTAAATACAGTGCAAAAATTTTTCAGTTGCAAGAAACTGCGCAAGCTTTTAAATTTTAGTAAACATTTTCAACAAAATGTTAGTTTAGAATACTGAAAAAAAAAACTTGGTTGTTTCAATAATTGATGCTAAACTAATTAGATATACCTTCCACTATCTTTTAATTTTCTGCTAAGGCAGCTAACATGTATTTGCTTCCCCTCCATGTACCTAGTAAATCTATTACCTAGGAGGTAACCAATAATTCATTGGGAAGGAGGTTAGTGAAAAGCTGTAAAACACAAACAAGTCTTTCACTAAATCTCACAGCTGGTCGAATCTGAGCTTGAGGGTCAATGCAGTGTATCGCCATGCTCAATCACCAGGAACCCGAAACGATAACTGAAACTAGACCAACTGTTTGGATACTCAGGTGCAATGAATAACAAAAACCAACAAAATTCCAATGACATGGAACTTTTAAGGATTTGCTTTAACTGTTTGTTGTTGCTAATTATACAAGCACATCTGATTCGCTTGTCAGTATTTTTTCATGCTCTTCAGCTGCGCATCACACAGAGCAGCCAGACCAATAGCTATCCTGAACCAGTATGACCTCATGCTTTCAGTCTGTGGAAAAAATTGAAGGATACATAGTTATTGGATGGATAATAATCTGTGAGTCAATTTCATTGCAACGGTCAATAAATATTAAAATAAGTTTTATTTCAAAGTTTTTTTCCTTAAATGAACAATTTACATGGATGGCTGCTGCCCCTGTTTGTTGAAATGAAGTGCAATTAAGTTTCAGTTGCAAGAAAGCACGCATGTTTTTACCGTGAATAGTAAAATTTTGAACAAAAATATTTTGGAATTTTGAACAGAATGACTTTGCTGTTTCAAATGTTGTTTTGATATAGGTCTATTAATAATTTGCTTGACTGAAACACATTTCAAAGGACAAATCTATTCGATTTTTTAACAACTCCAACTCCCTAAATTAAACACATACACCTTGGAACTGCTATTTTCATTCTTTTTGGCGAAGGCAGCTAAACAAAAGTTGTCCAAAAAAAGATTGTGGGTATGTTTGATGCCTTATCCTTTCCACAACCTGTGTGTACTCAAGTGAACTGCTTTTTGGGGTGTGGAATTCAGAAGGGTGTGGTGTGGCTGCAAGTCCTGTGTGTACTGAGAACAACCCTGTTTTCCCCTTCCAAGAAAGGCTTGAAGGGCCGGGTATTTCTCACCTAGAAAGGCCAGCCAAATCGAGTGCATCACAGCCTGGGGAAGGCTTTTCAAACTGAACTATTGCAATATCTATTTCACTCCTCATATTTTAACTCATTTCACTCACATTATAAGACCAAGAACTAAACACATACTCAGTATAATCTATCTAGCAAACAAAATGACAATTTAATGACCTCATTAACTCTGCACCCCAACAGATGTTTGTATCAGGTCTATAAAGTACCTAATGATCTATAGTAGATAAAATGCACAGTAATAAAAAATTTCTAGTTTATTCCTTGATAAACATACAGAAAACAATATTTCCTAGAAGGTTGAAATGTTTTGATAATTTTTTTAAAGCTATTTCATGAATCTGTGGACTATTTAATATGTGCTTATTAAAACAAGTTTCAGTGCAGTTCAGTACACATGGGCTGTTTCTGGGACTTAGTAAAAGTGAAGGTTTCTCAAGAAGGCCCTTGCTGCTTCAGTTGAACTAGAAAAGTTTTGTTGCTATGGCTTTGTCAGGATGGATAGATGGATGGATGATTGGGGCTTTACGTCCTGTATTTATGCACTTGGTAGATTAAGTAGGACAGGATGATTGAAATAGTTTTGTCAGGAACAGACTTGACAGTGTGTGGTATGTTAGGCAAATAATTTCAAAATGATATGGGCAAATTCCCACCTACCCACTATGCCCCCCTCTCAATTACAAATAAGACAATTCTGATAAATATTTTTATGAACAATATTTTCGATCATTCATAATTCTGTTTTTTGCTTTTAAAAAGTTTTTTTTTATGACAAACTAATTATGCAGTGAAAGCAAAAAAAAATCAATAGTGAACTTGTGAAGTTAAACAAATTCTAAAAGGCCTGCTAGCATTTCCAAGATTTATGCCTACTTTTGAGCTGATGTGGCATCAGTACACACAAGACTTTCTTCAAAAGTTCTCTTCTGTTGGCATGAGTACACACAGGCCAGCATATATTTTCAACATTTAAGCCTACTTTAGAACTGATGCAGCATCAGTACACACAAGCCTTTCTTCAAAAGTTCTCTTCTGTTGGCATGAGTACACACAGGCCAACTTGTATTTTCAACATTTAAGCCTACTTTACAACTGATGCAGCATCAGTACACACAAGCCTTTCTTCAATAGCTCTCTTGAAATGTAATGAGTACACACAGGCCAGCATATATTTTCAACTTTTAAGCCTACTTTAGAACTGATACAGCATCAGTGCATACAAGCCTTTCTTCAATAGCTTTCTTGAAATGTAATGAGTACACATAGGCCTGCTGGTATTTATAAAAATTTAAGCCTACTTTTGAACTGATGCAGCATCAGTACAGACAAGCCTTTCTTCAATAGCTCTCTTTAAATGCAATGAACACACAAATGCCAACTTGAATTATCAATGCTTAAGCCTACTTTTGGACTGATAGTGCACACAAGATAGTTCGATAGATAGATAGATAGATAGATCGATAGATCGATAGATAGATAGATAGATAGATAGATAGATAGATATGTAAGGATTTCAGTTCAGTCCCAACTGTTTTATTGATAATTGGTTTCATAAATATGCTCCAAAGTTGTACTATGGTTATTTGTTTATTATCATCACCTCAGCCATGCGATAAGTAGGGTATTGTCATTAGATGACCCATGCAACAACCACCCATAACGCCCTCATTTGCAGGGCCGACAATGATTTTCAGGGCTGACAATGATTTAGAGGGCCGACAATGGTATTGACAGCCCTGTGATGACATCATGACTCATGCTGCCTAGCAACCATGAGCATCTGAATCTATAAATAGATCGTGACGTCACCATTTTCAAGGGCATGCAAGTGGTACTAGCGTCACAAGTTTTGTTGAAATCTTACTGACTCAGTGTTGGTTATTTCTTTTATTCTCAGTCCCTATTTACCTGATCACACTGAAATTCGCTCAGGCTATTGAATACAGTACACTACACAAGCACTGATAAGGACATTAAAGTGCATACATTTATTGTGATTTTAAAGCTCTGTAATTGGGAAGTTCTGAAAAGTCTTAAAAAGGTGAATTGTTTGAGTAAGAGGTAATGATAATAGTAATATCATGACCTGTGTCGGGCATTATGGGTTTTTGACAGCCCTCGGGCTTGCTTGTCAGCCCTACGATTGTCAACCCTACGATTGTCAGCCCTTGTTCCTCGGGCTGACAAGATATCGTAGGGCTGACAAGCAAGCCCTTGGGCTGTCAACCACCCATAACGCCCTCCACAGGTCATGTTATTGTTATATTTAGTTAGAATATCTTTTGGGTAATTTAAGTCTCGAAATTACTTGCTTATCATTTGATTATCACCTCCTCGGCTCCTCTCACGGCGTTTAAAGAACTCCCATCATACTGATGTCCTGACATAGCACATAGACAAAAATATGGTTACATTGAAGAATAGACAGTTAGATAAGCGACAACATGGAAGTACAGCAATTTTTGATATTTCATTTCATCACTATATTGCTATAATTTTGTTAATGACACTGACTCAATGGATTATGCCATGATAATTTTGGTGAATATTAATTTTACTGTGTTTATAAATTGGTTGTAGGATCAATTTCAAATTACTCATAGTTGTTTTAATTATTTTATAACAGAAATTAAAAATAAACATCATTTATTTGCTTATTAAAGCTATTACATCCGCAGATTTATACCTACACTTGTAAAAATATCGATCTTATTTTACACAGTCTGGCTGATAAATTTATCTAAATGCCATTTTAAGTGAAATGAAAGGCTTCAATAAATCATTTTTAATGCCGTTTTTGTTTATAAATGAAGCATTGCAGGACTTTCCTTTAGTTATAGAATCAATTTAATTCTTTGAAACATGAAATGTTCTTGATTGGAAGTGTATGAATGATATCATAAGAATGGATCAGTTTATGGTCTTTTGACTGCAAGTTAAATTTTATACAGAATCGGCAGACGTACCAGTTTTAAGTAATTTTGTATTTGGACACTCAATATTTCACAAACAATCCCTTCAGTGGGGAAATCAAAATAATAGTAATAATCTATCTATCAATCTATCTATCAGTCTGTTCAATCACTGATCTATCTATCTATAGTATCTGATTGAATCAATGATGTATCATGTACCAATTAAAAGACTGATTGATGTAATAGATTGATTTGATTTCAAGACTGGGCAAATGATTGATCAATGCCACTGTATCTCAGGAGATAATTAGGTCCTACCGATTCAAGCCTTTAGCACTATACAAGCCCATTATAGTAACCCAAAAAATGGTATAGTCATACTTTAAACAAAGTCATCGTTCACACATATTCCCAAGTGTTCTAGATTGAGAACAGGTAGGCCCTATATAAAAAAGGACCTTGCAAGCAAATGTGCATATGTTTTGTGGATCCCCATAAAGATCCTAGGTCAATTGATATCCTTCCAACCCACAATGAAACAATTTCAAAGTAATGATTCAACCAAATGTCGGTCATCTTTTAATTAAATTATGTACCATAGCCTAATATGTATCAGCTTTCGGCATTTTGGTTTTCTTTCCCATAATTTATCCATACTTTTTTGTTGGAAATATGACCTACATGAATGAAGCTGAATAAAATAAGAAAGGCCTACTTTACAATCAATAACATAATCGTGTTTATAATATAAATTCGTAAGATCTAGTCCTATCCAGTAGACATTTTCAATGATGCTGTGATATGGGTCATGCCCGGCAGGGTATAGACATAATGAATGGCCATTAATTGGCTACAGTATAAATTATATCCAGCTGAAGTTAAACAGGGGCAGATTTAGGGATAGGGAGGGGAAAGGGCAAATAAAACAGTATAATATACACCCTTAATCCAAATTAAATTCATTGACATATTATATAATTTATGACATCATAAAAAATCTATATAGAATTATGGATCAGGCAGGATATTCCTGGGGCCCATCTGATATGTCATTAGACATATTTTGAAACAGTATATATCACTAAATGGGGGATAGCAAACTCACTGACAGTTTTATATTTGATTTTTTAAAACGTTTTGGTGTTACTGGCAGCCTGTGTTGACTATTGTGAATTGAATATCATGTGAAGAACAGCCAATGTGTATTTCAGACTACATTAAACAAGAAATGTTAAGGAAATACTCTCCCAGTACAGCCCAGTACACATGGGTCATCCCCTACTCATGTGTCATCAGTACACATGGGCTGTGGGAGGGCACCAGAGTAGGGTGAAATTTTTACCATGGAAAGAGAGTTGATCTCAGTACCCACAGGCTGTGCGACACAGAAACTGTCTGGCTGTGGAAAGTTTAAGCCCTGACCACGCAAACAAAGCATTCATATTGAATTATTAAAAGCATATCCTTAGTGTATAACAGATAACAGATATAAAAATAAACGTAAATCAAACCTCTTGACAAAACACATCCATCCATGCACATTCGGCCACATGAAAGACAAACCACCAGACCCGCATGTTCAGCTTAAGGCTCTGCCAAAGCCTTAGTTCTATTGTTTAATCTTGTCTAAAGAGTCTTTTTCACCAACCATAAACCACCAGACTAATCAACAAAACACACAACACAAAAGGTCACTAAACTCTGTTGAAAAATAAGAACACTGTTCGCCTAATTTACCGGACCTGTACAGTGCAGCTCAACGAGCTCGCCCAACTCATTAATTTCAGAAACCCTATATTGTAGCTGATGGTAATCAGTAGCATTCCTTTATGTATGGATAATATAAATTCTGAATGCCTCTTGTCAGGTAGGTTGATGCCAGAGATATATTCTATTTAAACTAAAATCCTGCTTCGAAGTGTTGTGTCCCAGCCGAAACTCTCATACAACATGGTATGGCCTCATGGGATGCGGAAATAATTTTGTGCATTAAGGTAGTATACTCGAAGGCGTTGACCTTCAATTTATATGCAGCAAATGAATAATGGAAGTCTTACTTGTCACATCAAACTCGACATATTTTCAGTTGTCAGCTGAAAATTACAGTTTCAAAGGTCCTAGCATAAGGTCTCGTAATAACAAAAGATGGTAAAGCATCTAAAAAAAAAAGGTCCTTCAGGAGCAATATCCCAGTAAGGTTCTAGAATGAACTCAAATTTCCTTTGTCTCAGAGGAATGAAACAAACTAGCCAAATGTAAGCTAGTGTCTATTCAGTCTGTGTAAAATATGACAAAAGACTTATTATCAACAGATCTTTGTGCAATAATGCATAGACAAGACCAGGGTTGAAAATAATGTATTTTTTCATGAGTTGTACGTGAAGGGTATGTCTGGTATAAACAGATGTATGTACGGACATCAGCTTAAATAAAAATGCTTGTGTCGTCTGCTTCAAAACAGACAATTTTAGAGCGTGATTCACTTAACAGGAAAAACAGACTGGCACACCAGTCTGGAATAAGACAGCTTCGTTCCCCATCCCTTTATTTATTTCCAACAACACGTACAATTATTAGAATTAGTGGTTGCTCCCTCTAATGAAATACAGCCCCATGATGAGTTACAAACCCAGTTTGCAGTCTGGAAGAAGTATACCAGACACACAACTTCAAATCATCACTTTGAATTTTTTTACATATCAAAAGCCTGTTTAAAGTGATTTTAAGAGAGCACCTTTTTACTAAAATGAATGACTTGTGATGATAAGTCCTGCCAACACCATTTGTTTAAAGTTCCGATTTTTCCCATCAGTCTGGACTTGGCTTGGGCTTGGCAGATGCAGGCCTATGTTTTAGTTTCGTTTGAGCTGAACTCCAATTTCAGACTGTCCCTCCACCGATGACAGAGGCTTTTGATGCAGAGGGACAGGTACAGTCTGCGGGCATGCTCTTGCAACACGTGTCCAACAATGGCTATCTATATCCTGGAACCAATTAATCATCTGGTACACTGTTAAAAATTTTGCGTAGAGATACAGAAAATTCTGTTAGACTACAGAAAAACTTGTTGCATATCTGCAACTTCAGTAATGCTTACAGACTCTTCTCTGTTGGCACATTGCCAACAGATCATTTCTGTAGTGAGCTTAATTACATGTAAATCTGTACATGTACTGGCCTAACAAGTATATGTACAGATATGTGAAATGCCTCATCCATTGTTAATGAGGTGTTGTTGTATCACAATTTAATAATCTCTGTGACAGTTTTTCCAATCACACCACTGAATAGTAACACAAAAAAGGATCATAAAATCAATATTGGAGGAACTCATTTGTACTTAACAATCTAAACAGCTGAGAACAGTGAAAGGTAAGAGACAATTTCTTTATTTTAGGTAAAGATGCATGTAATGCAAATGTAGTATTTTAGAAGTGTTTTAGATTCACCTAATTATCATGCAAGAGCTAATTTGTGGCTGCAGGTGCTTAAATGAAGCTTTGAAAAATGATATGAACACTTTAGAAGCAGCCTATCAACTTAGGGGAGATCGGGTAAGTTGTGCTACCTTATGTTGCAGTGAAAAACAAGAGTAAAGAATGTGGTGACACTCGATCTGGCCCCATTATTACACAACATTATAAAAGCTGGTAAATAATTACTAAATATTATACTGCAAAAAGCTCCATTTAAAAAAATTACTTTATTGTTGAAAACTTGATGTGCTGAGAAGTGAGGATCACCAATAATATTTATCATTTGCACAATATATAATGATTAACACTGTCAAGTTATGTTGTTCTGGCTCATTGTTGATAGCATAGGCCTATCTGAAATTTTGTTTTTGTCAAATTTAATCTAGGATTTTTGGCATGATTTTAGTGTCAGCTTATGTAGTATGATTTATTTCTCACAATATTTTTGCTGACTGCTATGACTTGCCTTAGGCATGATGTGAAATGAGTGAGACTAAAATGAACTTGAGTCAAATGTGTTATCAAACATTCCAAAGAAACTCATACTTCTAGTGTCTACCACATTTGATTTAATTGTTTGTATGTGTAGTAATATATCAGCTTATAAAAGAAACATTATACAAGTGATGGCCTGATTGGTATAAATTAACAGGTACAATGCAAGGTTTTTGTCTTAATGAACTGGGTGGAACAACCTGCCAATGATGTGGCACATTTTAACCCACCTCATGACAAGATGTGAAACAAGCACAACTATTAATGCATGATTAGGCCCATGGCCATGTCCCTTGCTCTTGATTACTTCTAATTTACTTTACATATTTAGACAATGCTGTAACGGTGGCAGTATGGTGAAAATATTAAAAATGGAACAAAACCTCAATCTCTGAAATCCATAGGTGTAGGAGGTCATTTAATTGTGGGGTGCTGCCCCAAAAATATTGCCTAAATTGTCAAAAAATAAAAACTCCCAAATTTTCTACTTAAAACTGCACGAAAAATCGACTCCCTCCTATGGCTATGCCCCAATCCAAGAAGCAAAAATGATGACCTTAGAAACAATGAAAGTTTGAGTTATAATGTCTGAAAACAGAGTTAATTGTAACTTTCCTACATACTGTTGCCCAACAAAAAAATCTTTGCATTGAAATAACAATTGTTATTACTGGTTTTTCTCTTCTATGATGACTAATAGCAAATTTTGGTATATATAATTAAGTTTTCTCATATGCAAATAGACTTTGTGATTGATATCTTGGAAAAGCAGAAGCAATTATTGAGCAAGGAAAAAAAATCACTTGTTAATTTGTTAACTACTTTGTAACAATATAATTATTTATTGTCCTAGTGGACTATCAAATTGTGTTAATACCAAAATTGTTAAGTATGATTTCTATCACAGTGAAAGAATGCCTATTTCAAGTCATTGGGTTGGTTGATGAGAAAACAAAATCAGTTACCACAAAAATCATTATGTAGTTATAATTTACAATTTCTCTTTTCAGAGATACACCAGAAGTACCACAACAACGTTGGAATAAGGTACAGGAACATTGAATCTGCTGGCCAACATAGATCCTTAACCAGCCTGTATGTGAATCAAACCCAGGACCCAGTGTTTGGCAACTGACCGCACAACTGACTGAGCTAACTCGTCCTCTTCCCAGACTCAGAAATGGCTACACAGCAAAAGAAACTGACAGATGATATATATGATAATGCTTTCCCAATTTTCTTGCAGGTTCCATCAATGTCATGCAATTGATTATTTGTACATTGTGTGATTATTGAGAGTGACTATGCGCACTGTGCAGTGTTTTTTAGAGAGTATTTAAAAATGTTGATTTTGAACAGAAGCTGTATAAAAAACCTGATTTCATATTTACTTGCCTGAATTATTTTTCAATAAAGTCTTACAAAGTATTTTTACATGACATGATATTGTGTGCTTCCACGTTTGAGGGTATATGTCATAAAGGTTTAAACATGTTTATCTTGCTGAAAGATGATTTTATAAGAAATGAAAAATGCTATGTCCAGAGCATGTGAGTCTCATCGAAGGTTGTGTATGTCAGTACTGTCAGAAATTTGTCTTCTAGAGTCATAAACATGTGAAGTTCCAATAATCATCAATTTTGCATCAGAAGAATGGCAAGGTTGATGTCACATTGTCACTACTGGTGCCTGAAGAATGGAAAGGCAGATTGATAATTAGCATACATCTGAGAATTTTTCGAAGCCATGTGTGTACAAATTTATGATTGATGACTCTGTTTATTATTCTCCTTATCCATCGGACGGGCTCTTCCTCATCAACATCTGTTAAACAGAGTTGGAATACATGTGAGTTAACTACTTTTGGCAATAAATATGCTATTTATGCCTAGTAGACATTACGTTTTTATGGGTTCTACCATTAATTTTTGCTTGATAATGAACAAGCTAATCTACCAGAACTTGCAATTTGTTGCTTAACTTCCTGGGAACTGATTAAACAGTAAGTTTTGCAAAGTTGGTTGACTGAGTGGTTACAGTCCCTTGCTCCACTGTCAGTCCTGAAAGTCTGTTAAGGTTTATAAATATTGTTAAAATCAAAACAATCTATTCACCATCATAAGTAAAAGTTAACAAATGGCTATTGAGGCCTACAGCATATTATTTATAAAACTGGAGTCAAAGGGAGATCCAGCAATATTTGAGATGCAGTTCATGCAAAATATGCTGTCATGAAACAAAATTCCCAGGGGTCGAGGCCAACAACTATAAATTTCCCCCTGGTTGTCCCATTACATATTTATGGGGTTCAAGCCCAAAACTAACATGGATAAGTTGCTAATCATCCTGGATGTGAAATAATCCCAACAATTTTTAAAATTGTTTCAATTTCTTAAACCATAGAACTGCTTGCAAACCATCGTTTGTATAGCAAAGTACAGCAACCTTCCGCCCTCCATGAATGGTTGAGCTTTAGGTTGTGTATTTATGCTGGGTAGACTAATCAGGATATGATGCGATACAGGGACACAACAATGAGGAGATTGGTGGTTGAAACTTCTCTCCACAATATGTACTGGTGATTCGACAGAAAAGGAATCAAACCTGGGACCAGTAGGGGCGGGGGGTGAAGAAAATTCTTGTTGTAATAATACTGTCCTGTCACCCATGCCAAATTAACGGTATTTTAGTGTGACTGAACTTTTCTGTTCACTCCATGACTACTTACAGTGGTTTTTTAAATGGCATAAAAAGTTCCATCACTTTCCATTTGGTTTAGTACTGGATAATTCATTTGAAGGGAAATGTGTATCGACATTTAAGAATAACATTTTAAAACATCTAAAAAAAATTCTTCTGGTGGTGGGGGATACAGGGAGATGCAATTGCAAAATATTTTCTTTTCGTTTGTTTGAAAGCTTTATTTGCTTCTTTTAGTAAATGACAAATTTCATTAGTATTATCAACTATTGGACCTATGTATTAAAAGTAAATATTAATAATTCATTGAAGAATGCCAGAAAGATGAATTTTAAGCAGGGTCTCCTTTATATTTTTTTTCTTGCCTCAGTGGATATTGTTTAATGTCCCAGAGTGTTTTGTAATGAAAAGTATAATATAGAGCCTTTTAACTTCAACAAGCAGATTAATGTTTGATTTCATGGTGAACTGAAGCACAAATTAAACTGTCAATCTCAGTTTTGGTATTTGTGACACCTATTACAAGTCATTGATGTATGACTGATTTTTCTGTAATCCTACAGAAAATTCACTACAGACACTGCCTGAGTGATCACAGAAATATCCAGTAGACACACAAATGGTTTTCTGTAACCTTACTGAGACCTCTGGAAAAAAAATTTCCCGAAATATCTGTAATCTGACAATTATTTTTTAACAGTGTAAGGAATGGGACAAACATCAGTTTGATCTGTGTACTATATTGTAGACTGCCCTTATTGCTATGCCCACGTTAATGCCATAAATTGGAGTAAGGCTATGAATACAGAATAAAGCAAGTTACAGAAAAGCTCCCTGGGTGACCTGACAAGACAAGAAATGTGGCCTAATGAATATGGATTGCAAAAGCAAATGCTGCTGTGAACTTATCGCATTAGCCAATGTGTCAAAGCTGTGACGACAAGACTGGTGTAGGTGGAAGTCAATTTTTCTCAATTCACTCATGATTTTCTGCAATTTTTTGATGTTCATTCACCTGTGAATTTATTGAATTCAGTCAGTTTTGAAGAGATGCACATTAATGTTCAAGTTCAAGTTCTTTATTGGAAAATAATTACTTAGCAAAAATATATAAATCATGTACAATTATCAACAATCAAATTTTCCTTAGTAAAAATACAAAAAAATGTATATTTCGAAGTATGATTAATTTTACAAATATATTTTACGTTACATTGGCTAGAACTTCTAACAAACTAAACTAACACCCGTATAGAAAATAATATAACATACACTTAAACGAAATAATAATAATCTTAATACATATTAAAAAATAAGTATAATTATATAAATTAAGAAAATTTAAAAAAATAAATAAAATTACAAAGTTACAATTTCACTGCTAGTTATTACAAAAATCTAAATCATTAACAAGGAGGTACTTTTTTGGTTTTTTTTATAGTGGATAATGTAAGATTACTCATTATAACGTCAGAAAGAAAATTCCACACAATGACTCCCTTATATCTCAAACATCTTTGACAAATACTACTTCCAAAAATTGGGCAAGTGTAACTTATCGCGTAACCTAGTATTATGTGCATGATACTGGGAATTAGAAAGAAACATGTCATTAAAAATGTCAGGGCTTTGTCCTTTCTGCAATTTATACATAAACAAGGCAACGTTAAGAACATAGATTTTGAATATATCTAACACTCCATATTTCAGGAAGAGGGGAATTGATGGCGTTCTAAGAGGTGAAAATGATATAATCCTTAAAGTTCTTTTTTTGGAGTTTATGAATTGAAACCAAGTTTGTAGATGGCACTGAACCCTATACCTCTATGGTATAATTAAGGTATGGATAGACTGTGAATGTGAATTAAGGTGATGTCTGGCCTTTAATATTGTGCCAATGGCTTTAGCTATCTTCTTTCTTATGAAATTTATGTGGTCGACCCAAGCAAGTTTCAAGTCAATAATGACACCAAGGAATTTAGTAGACTCAACATGACAAATTTCTTTGTTAGCAATCTTAATTTCAAAGTCACTGGAAACATTTTTCCTTTTGGATTTAAATAACATGCAATTTGTTTTACTTACATTTAGGAAAAGTTTGTTAGCATTAACCCAATTATACACATGGCTTAATACATCATTCAAAATATCTGTTATAACTGTAACATTTTTGCCTTGAACAAATAAGCTGCTATCATCAGTAATTTCCATCATAAGATACAAATTGTTTTCTGTTATCCAAGTAACTGCAAATTAATCTATTAGCCACCCCTCTTATCCCGTATTTATTTAGTTTACCTAATAATATGTCATGAACGATGGTGTCAAAACCTTTACTAAAATCCAAAAATGTTCCTAATGTCATTTCATTCCTATTGATACCTGTTACGATCTTATCAATTAGTGTTATCAAAGCCATTGTTGTATTATATTTTTTTCGGAATCCAAACTGAAACTTGTAAAGAAGATTATTATCATTTACAAACTTAATTATTATATTATAAATTATTTGTTCAAAAATCTTTGAAAATATAGAGAGGACAGAAACTGGACAATAATTTGTGACAAGTTTACTATCACCACTCTTATATAACGGAACAACCCTTGCCATTTTCATTTCATCAGAAATACCCCTTGTAAAAGAGATAAATTAACCAAATGAAGTATTATATTACTGATATTGTTAAATGAGCATTTGACTACTTTGACATGAACATCATCCCAGCCTACACTCGTGGTACTAATGTCTAAGACAATGCTACGCAATTCGTCAATGCAAAGCTTTCTCAATAATTTAACAATTTAAACTGGTATTGCATGTTGCTTGTTGAAATTATATTTCAGTTGCAAGGAAGCATGAATTGAGTTGAAATTTTGCACAAACTTTATTTTTCTCAATTTTGTGCAGAGTGACTTTAATGTTTCATATAGGCCTATTGTTTTGGTATAAACCTATCCATATTCTTTTTTTACTCCAACAAATTTCAAAGAGCACATTCTATTCTATTCAATATTTGGTAATATCAATATATTTTAAAGATTAAATACATATACCTGAGCACTGCTACGTTTTTCTCTTTTTCAAAGGCAGCTAAATCAATGTTTGAAAAGAACAGTTTATGAATAACTTTGATGCCTGGTACTGATCGCAAACAAAACTTTTGACATTATGTATTTAATATTTTCACAGTATATCGCAGAATCAAAAGAGATTTATATATGAGGTAATTCTATTCCACTAACAAAACAAATCAATTCATAGCCACACGCAGGACAAAGCGCCAGACCCATATGTTCAGCCTAAGGCTCTGCTACAGCCTTTGTTCTATTGTTTAATCTTGTCTAAAGAGTACTTTTTAACCATAAACCACCAGACTCATCAGCAAGACACACACCACCAAAGGTCACTAAACTTTGTTGACAAGAACACTGTTCGCCTAATTTACCGGACTTGTACACTGGTGCAGTGTAGCTCGCCAAACTCGCCCAACTCATTGATTTTGGAAAGACTACATTGAAACTCATGGCAAAATCTATGCTATTAATTGACATCCTGCATCATCAAACTAAGACTTTTCTTTCGTAATAATATATAAAAAAAAAGATTAAATAATTCACAAGACCAAACCAAAGTGTTGTGCCCCACCGAAGCTCTCATACCATGAAGAAGGTTTCGTAAAAAGCCATATCGCAGTCTTAAGGTTCTATAATGAATTCATTGTTTTGCATTAAAGTTGTCGCCTTTATAAAGTCCCTTTTTAAAGTTTGACTTTAGCAACTGAAAAGAGCAGTCATCATTCATTCTTTGAGAAGATTTTGCAAAAAACCCCAATTGCATATCAAGTGGTTGCGTCAAGATCTCAAAATATTTAAAAAAAAAAGAAACTCAATTTGCACAGAGAAACATAGGCTGCGCAGCAGCAAACCTTCAGTGAATAACACCTTTAGAAGATTACAATAATATCATAAAATTGGTGCGTTTACGAAATTGCTTATAGGTATGCATTAGCGGTCGAGTAGTGGCCTTCCATTATCTCTATTTTTCCAATGATTCATAAAGTGCTATACGCATCAAAAAGCACTGCTAAATTAATAGCATAGGTGATTTGTTTAGAAAAATGCAATAGTGGGGAAGTTTTGGCTCCGATATAAAAAAAATTCTTTTAAATATTTTTTCTCAATATTACAAAAACTATAAAATAGCCATCTGTCAGACCATGAAAAGGCACAACTAGACCATACAAGCCATATGTGTACCAAACTTCATCTATGTATATGGAATAATGACCGGATGTTGGGCCAGAAACAAAAATTATAATTTTTATGTTTTTTTCAATATTTGAAAAAGTATATAATATTTTCCATCAGACCTTTCAAAAGGTACAACTAGACCATATTGACCATATGTGTACCAAAGTTTATCCATGTACATGCAATAGTGAGCGAGTCTTAGCCCAAAAAACAAAAAAAAAAAGTTTTTATATCTTTTCTCATTTTTTCAGAAAGTATAGAATATCTGTCAATGGGACCATCAAAAGGCACAACTAGACTATATAGGCCACACGTGTACCAAATTTCATCCATGCACATGCAATAATGACCGAGCCTTGGCCCGGAAACGAAAAAAAAAAATTTTTATATTTTGTTAATTATTTCAAAAAGTATTTAAGATCTATTCATCAGACCATCAAAAGGCACAACTAGACCATACAGGCTAGATGTGTACCAAATTTCATCCCCATACATTCAATAGAGGCCGAGTGCCGGGCCGGAAACAATATATCCGCCCGCCGCCTGACCGCCCGCCCGCCCGCCCGGCGGACGGACAGCATTTTTACCCAAGTGATTACAATACCTTCTTCGAACTTCGTTCGCTGAAGGTAAAAATGTAAGTTCTCATCAAAGCAGTGTGTATAATGTTCTGCACTCAATAACCTTCAAACACTCAGCTGAATATTTTTAGGAATACACTGTACATGGATTTGCTCACCCCTAAAATAAAACCAATGTATATATTAGCTGCACAACTAATATATTTTGCACACAACGAACCGAATACACAATTAGGCATTGAAGCACGATATAATTTGATTTCCCTGTTGCCTTGCGCAGATGTCAGGTTGATCTAATGTCAATAAAGGCATCAACTATTTTATGCTTCAATAGAATCCAACGTATGAAGAGCTGTTAGCCCCATGTTTATGTCTTTTATAAACATTATTTCTGAAGCTATTTTACCTCTATTTCAATGACAGTACCTTTTACCCGGAAAATTTACATAAAGACAAATGCTCTTTGATGTGCCCTTATCTGACTTTAAGACCCACAAGATGTCAGGCCTTATGCATGGGAAATGTCAATTAGGTAAAATAATTGGGAGAAAACCATTCTGGGCTATATTCCTGCTGCGATAATGGTCTGTTATTAAGGGTAGGTTAATGTATATGCGTTAACAGAAATAAATGGATGATTGGTGCTTTGCGTCATGTATTTATGCACTCAGCATGCTAATTTGGACAGGAGGAAGAAGTGGCAATGAGACGAAGGATGATTGAAATTGCAATTCATCATTATACCGTTATTGACTTCGGTTGAGGTTAATATAACTTTTTACGGACTGTGCTGCTGATATTTATGCCCAACTATTTTAACTCTTGAGTGAAAACAGTCAAAATACATCATAGTATCTGCGTGTTTGTAGATTTTTAGTTATTTTAAAGATTACATTTTCTTAAAGGATGCAGGGTAGGCATAGTGCCAATGCTACGGACTGAGTGACATTCATCCTTTTGGGCGTACGTCTAACTTCTAACATCAGCGACCTTTACAGTGTGGGTTGTATGGCCAGAGGCACAAGTTGGACACAGTTTGATTTTTCCCTAATTGTCAAGAGCTGGACTTGATTAACAGCATGACTTGCACGTGTTTTGCATCTCAAAATTCAGACAAGTGCAGCTAGGCCTATAACCCACTAGGGCAACATAATATTTTTTGCTCCGTATATACAACAAGCTGTTTTAAAAATCTCTATTCCTCTTACCTTTTTCATCTCAACCTTTTCTTCAATGCAAATAGGCATAGGCGTATGGCAGACGCGATTTCTGGGAGGGCGAGCGATATTTGCCAGAATTTCAAAATATAGATTTAATACCATTTCCAATGAAATTGCATTGAATTCATTAATTTTCGATAGTTTTTGTTTAATCATCTGACCGAATTTTTTAGCCTTTTTGCCCGAATCTTACTGTTTCCCAAAAATTTGGGGGGGGGGGGGCGATCGCCCCCCCTGCCCCCCCCTCTGATATGTCTATGCAAATAGGTATGGCAAGTTAAAATTGTATACTTGGGTCAAAAGTGAATGCATACATGTAAGGTATTTCGCATTTGTGCATTTTTGGTGACAAATAATAGTATTACATTTTGTGTCCATGATATAAGTTATGTATCAGAGGAGGAGAGGAAAGGCTTGGAAGTGCATGCAAGTGGTAGGGTATACAAGAGTAAGCGTCAGCAAGGAAAATATATCTTGGGCTGTACCCTACAGCAAAAGGGCACACAACATAAACACAATGTTACTAATTGTTGGAGAGCTCATCTTTTGGTCAGATGGAAATGTATGGTGGAAAATTATGTTATCAAAATGTTGTGGGTCTTGCACAACATTATGCAAGGTCGTATGCTAATTTCTTGTCTTTGACATCATTTTTACTACACAATTCTATGATACTTTCAGAAAATCTCAATCAGTGTGATGTTATCACAACATTGCTGTAGTGTTGGTAGATTTAACCAATGGGACTGTAGGTAAGGTAAGGTAAAGGTAGACGTTATTTAACGTGGGTAACCAGACTAATCGAAGACTTATTTACAGCTGGGCCCACGGCACCTCCAACTAATGTCTGATGCAAACGACAATGCCGTGCAATGACATGATGGTCAGCCTGGGGATGGAACCCGGGCTCCTCACTTGTGAGGCGAGTGCTCTACTGACTGAGCTAACTGGTCTGAATGTTTCCTTCACCTTCTTCATTTAGCTTCTTGTCAATATTTAGGTCTCGTGGGAGATCAACAGGGGATTATACAATTTTGGGTGCAACAGCTTTTGAGGTACATGTGCACAGCTTTTTGGTTCATGTGCAAACGCAAAATAGATACCTATTGCTTACTTTGTCGGTGATGCAATTGAGGGCAGTGGCTATGAAACAGAAAGAAGATGATTCAACAGTCTTCTTCAAATTGTAGGATTATTCATAAGAATACGGCAATTTAAATGTTATAAGCATGAAAATTGTTGAGTACCCACCATAATAGAGGAAGTCCATGCTTATTTATCGTGTGTGATGGTAATTTTGGTCATGAATCCCGAATGTATTACTATTTTACACCAAACTACATAAATGTTTAATATTCGTTTTTATATCTTCAGTAACTATTTGTGATTCCATGAACAGAACAATTAATTTTATGTGTACACTGTAAATTTTGAATTTTGAGTTAGCTTAATTGATTGAGTGAGATGGTTGCACAATTCCTTTGAACTAAGATAGCTTGTTGTTTGCATGTTATAACAACAAAAAGATTATCATAACTCAAAACAGCAATTAACCATCATGGCTCAAACAAATTGTGCAACCATCTCACTCAATCATTTGTGCTAACTCAAAATTTCAAATTTTACAGTGTAGGAAGGTTGTTCTTAGGGCTTCTTGAAAAATGTGATATGATTTGCTTTGGAGGTTGCAGGTGAAAATATAAAATGATTTTTCTGTCATGCAAATTCAGTTCTGAGACATTTCATGACACAGCAGTGAGGAGGAAAATATCAATAAATAAACATGGAATTACGAAGAACCGCCAAATCAATTCTAGGCTATTCCAGACACAGTTTTCACTTGACATCAGATTGAGAGTATGATTCATGACAGAGGTGGATTCCAATCATGTTGAGAATGGGAAATCTGACCTAAATAGTATGAAATAACATCACAGCGCCATTTTCATTGTACATACATACATATGCTGCAATTTTGGGGCCGGGGCATATCTAGAAATGGCCTGAGAGGGGGGCATTACATGGGGTGAATACGGGACGCCCCTGCAGCTTTTCCTCTCTCTTCCATGTTAATCTTAATTTTCGGCCTGAGGGGGGGGGGGCATGGCTCAATGCCCCCCTTAAATACGCCACTGTGTCATGGAATAGGTAAGTAAACAATGACATGAAGTCCTGAAATCACATTTTTTAATGTAAAAAAAGGAATTTCACATAAATATGACAGTGATATCAATATCATCATGAAATATTGTTAATGTGTTATCTCACATCAATAGGATCAGCTAAGTCGTGATAAACCTAGTTTAGCTTCTGATTTAAAATTGACATTTTGACATGTTGGTTCAATGCTGCTTTGAGTTATTCTACAGCGAGCGTTCTCCTTTCATTAGTACCAAGCCACTTAACCAGGGCTTTTGAGTCGGAGTTGGAGTCAGGGGGCAGAGTCATCAGAACATTAATTTTCAGATAGATTCGGAGTCGAAAATTAAGTCGATGACTCCCGACTCCTTAAGATAATTGATATGATTTACAAAAACAGTGCGAAATGTATCCCAAATTGTACACAAAACTTTCCAAACAACTTTTCGTGTAAAATCCTATGGAACCTTTATAGAATTACTCCACCCCCTGTTAACCTAATACATGTGTGCAATAATACCAATAAGCAGAGTTGGTAGTGGGAGTCAGAGCTGTAATTCAGGAGTCAGCTCATTTACTACCCGACTCCGCAACCCTGCACTCAACAACGATTGAATAAATAATCATTTGCCATCGTGACAAATTAATGACAAGACAATGGAGTTAGCCTGGCACATAAAAAGACAACAGCCTCATTAAAATGCCATATGCCAGTCGTAATGATTTTGAATTGTTACACAGATCTGTCTTCGTGATCAGTTCACTTTGTGGGAGATCATTTACATTGTAATATTCTACTCGTAATGATCTTCATTGCACTGAAATATGTTTTTGCAATCACTTTTAATTTGTGGGTAATGGGGATTGTGTAATATCATCGCTTGCAAAGGAACGAAATCTTCCTGAATTCAAATTTTGAGGGCACAGCAATAATAGTAACTCAATGGTATAATTTTCACTTTGGAACGAGCAAATTAGCTATCACCCGGCTTACATAACCCTTGCAAACAATTCTGGCAAATTACAGTCCTCGTTATATCTACGCGGAATCTCAAGTTAATTTCTTTGCTGTTGAAGTGTGATGTCAGCGATGATTGTTCTCTAGCATTGCAATTTATGTAAACTAACTACATAAGATATCCCCATCCATGCAGTTTCCAGGTGCGTGTATTATCTAATTTAAAGAATGACACATTAAACTTGGCATTAACCATTAACTTGTCTACAAAAACAGACAAAGTTACTGTTTTAACAATTGAATAATTCCCAAACAAATTATTGTTTGCCAAAGCTTGTCGGAGAAAATATTTGATTTTTCCTTTTAAGTTGTTATTAGCAAAGCATACATATATCTTGTAAGGTCAATCTTGACTTTTCTGTTCACTGTTTCATCCTTTTTTAAGGCTACAAGTGCTTGCGACCAAACTCATCCAGCCAACTAATGCACTGACATGAATAATTCATCCTTAAATCTTCAGGGTATTTAAAACACAGTTGCTAAGGGGTTTGCTAAGCCCCTGCTAGAAGGATGTGACAGCCAAAATTCAGTTGGAATATTTGAATAGATGAGGGGACCATATGTTAAGTGTTTCTAAACCAAGAAAATCTATTTGCAAATGGATTTGGTTTAGTTAAATGAATTTGTTAATTTTTTTGCAGAAAAAAATTACCAAACTGGTCACATTATAATTATAAGGGTGATGTTTAATTTGTGTGCTATTCTAGTAAGTATGTTTTGATGTATGGCTGATTTGTTCAGATGAGATTTGAGCCTGTATATTCACCTCATCATACTACAGGCAAACAAAATCTATTCTTGAATTCTAGTATTGGAAGTCTGGAAGAAGTAAACCAAGGGTAACGGTACTAAAAATATTTATTACCTTGAAAAACCTTTTTCAGTTCATACATGGACTTTGAGCATTGCTACGCCCTCTTTTAAAATTTGTTTATATCAATTTCATCCAAAAAAAGCGAGTTGAAACAAGTCAGATTTACGTGATATCCGGCAAGTAGCAAATTTCTTTATATAATATGTAGATGGCTATGTCATAGATGCACCGAGCTCAAATTAACTATTCTTATTTAAAAACAATGTTCTCTGTGTCAACTTGATTTGAGATATATATCAACAGTGCCATCATTTGGGCCTAAATTAATTAAATTAATATGCCATTCAAGTGATGCAAATATAGCAATAACAATCAGTTTTAATTTTCCCTGTGTGTGGTACTGCAAGCATGATGCTGAGCTAGTGGCGACACCTGTCAGCAGCATAAGCAAACACCTTTTTCATGCAGACGGCACAAACAAGAGCGAAAATGAAGTTTTAAAAACAGAATAGGATAATTAAGCACCAAATGCAATTATTCAGCCATTGCTGGGACATTGTAGGATAAATTAAGGTATGTTTACTTTACCGAAACTTACAGTTGGATCAGGGACTAACTCTAATTGCAAGTACAGGCTGTCTTTCATTCTCAGTCCACTGACAGATTTATTCAAAATTTATGAGCTATTGTTGTGCTAGGTTTGCTGACGTGACTATAAATCTGCGAACAATTCCTAGGCAGAGGAGTACAGCTCAAGCACTTCCATGGGCAAGTATAGCTATTCAAGAGTGAAAGCTGATAGGTCTGACTAATTTTTTATAGTTAAACAAGATCAAAAGTGCCATCAAAGGATTATCTTGTTGGCATTCATTATGAACTGAGTCTGCACATGTTGAGATTTTGTATCTGTATCTGTATGTTTGAGCCACTGGATTCAGGATTGAATTGTGCGCTTTGTAGCTAAAAGAAAGGACTAAAAAGTGATTTAAAAACATTTGAAGGAATTGCAGCCATGGTAATTTTATACCCTCAAACTCAAATGTATTTCTTCACAGCATGATTTCCTTTTGTTGATATACCAGGTCACTAAACAATGTTCTATAATCGAACAAAATGCTCTGTTGCCATAGAGTCAAATAATTGGCAACACAATGGAAGTATCCGGTTTCATTATTAGACAAAGTATAATTTTGAGCTGGTTTATTGGACTCCTAAGGATTTTCATTGTCACCACGGTCTCACAGCTATTTAAAACAACATTCATTACCTTAAAAACCCTTTTAGATTATTTCTCCTCTGCATGATTTCCTTTCGTAGATATACAATAATATGATAATGCCGCAGCATAGAAGACGGGACTTGTAAATACTCGAGATTAGTTGACAATATTCACAGGTATTTTATTTTTTTGGGGAATTATTTTTTCGTCTAATTTTTTGAAAATGTTTTTTGTTTTTTTGTAATTTTAATTTCTTCTTCTCTAAATTTTTTTTTTGGAAAAATTTACTTTTTTCGAAATTTTTTTATTTTCCAGAAAATTTTTTTTTTTGGATGATTTTTTTTTTTTCGGAAAAATTTGTTTTTTACGGAAGCCATTTTAGGACATGAAAAAAAAAAAAAAAAGTTAAATTGTACAAACGATTTACTATATTGTACAAACAATCTAGTAAATTGTACAAACAGTTTACTAAACTGTACAAACAGTTTACTACATTGTACAAACAATGTACTATATTGTACAAACAATATACTATATTGTACAAACGATCTAGTACATTGTACAAACAATGTACTATATTGTACAAACAATTTAAATTGCTATATTGTACAAACGATTTACTACATTGTACAAACGATTTACTACATTGTACAAACGATTTACTACATTGTACAAATGATTTACTATATTGTACAAACAATGTACTACATTGTACAAACGATTTACTACATTGTACAAACAATCTAGTAAATTGTACAAACAATATAGTAAATTGTACAAACGGTTTACTACATTGTACAAACGATGTACTACATTGTACAAACAATGTAGTATATTGTACAAACAATGTACTACATTGTACAAACAATGTACTATATTGTACAAACGATTTAAACTGCTATATTGTACAAACGATATACTACATTGTACAAACGATTTACTACATTGTACAAACGATTTACTACATTGTACAAACAATTTACTACATTGTACAAACAATTTACTACATTGTACAAACGATTTACTACATTGTACAAACGATTTACTACATTGTACAAACAATCTAGTAAATTGTACAAACAATATAGTAAATTGTACAAACGGTTTACTACATTGTACAAACGATGTACTACATTGTACAAACAATGTAGTATATTGTACAAACAATCTAGTAAACTGTACAAACAATATAGTAAATTGTACAAACGGTTTACTACATTGTACAAACGATTTACTACATTGTACAAACGATTTACTACATTGTACAAACGATTTACTACATTGTACAAACAATTTACTACATTGTACAAACGATTTACTACATTGTACAAACAATCTAGTAAATTGTACAAACAATATAGTAAATTGTACAAACGGTTTACTACATTGTACAAACGATGTACTACATTGTACAAACGATTTACTACATTGTACAAACGATTTACTACATTGTACAAACGATTTACTACATTGTACAAACAATCTAGCAAATTGTACAAACAATGTAGTAAATTGTACAAGCAGTTGAAATTGCTATATTGTACAAAGGATTTACTACCTTGTACAAACAATATATCTATCTATCTACCTATCTATCTACCTATCTATCTACCCATCTATCTATCTACCTATCTATCTATCTATCTATCTATCTATCTATCTATCTATCTATCTATCTATCTGTCTCCATCAGTTTTTCAGCATTTTCTCACCCAAAGATAGATAGAGAGATAGACAGATAGGTAGATGGATGATTGGGGCTTTATGTCCTGCATTTATGCTCTTGATAGGCTAAGGAGGACATGGCAAAGATTTGAAGGATGATTGAAGCAGCTGTCGGACATATATAGGCCCAGGTGACAGACCAAGGTCTAGCATGCTACCACCTGACCAACCCTCCCCCTGACAGGTAGATAGATAGATAGATAGATAGATAGATAGATAGATAGATAGATAGATAGATAGATAGATAGATAGATAGATAGATAGATAGATAGATAGTTTACAGAATTTCTGACGTCAGTTATTTCCTTCTGTTTATTCCAACATTTGGGGGAGAGACTTGATCAAAATTTGGGATGTATACCTGGTATATTGTTTGTACAATGTAGTAAATCGTTTGTACGATGTAGTAAATCGTTTGTACGATGTAGTAAACCGTTTGTACGATGTAGTAAATCGTTTGTACGATGTAGCAAATCGTTTGTACGATGTAGCAAATCGTTTGTACGATGTAGCAAATCGTTTGTACGATGTAGCAAATCGTTTGTACAATATAAGTGACGCTGCACAATCACTGAATTGTCATTTGCAAGATTGGGATTTGTGAGCCAACCAATGGTCCGATTGACTTCAAATAAACTGCATTTTGAAGAGATTGAGTTCAGCTACATGTGCATATGTGTTGTTTTACCATGGAGTAAATATAAATTGGTTAAAATAAAACGCGAAGACGAGGTACGGAAAATGTGTTTTTTACACTTGTTCAGTCTTGTCACAGTGGTAGCCAAACTTCTGTGTCGACCAAATATCAAACAATTGTTTTCTGCTTAGTGACCAATGAACCAATCGTTTTGGAATTCTCCAGTATAGTTTCTAATGCCTCTGTTCATATACTGCTAAAATATCATTTCAATAGATTTACTATAACTACAAAAATGTAACTCATGACATTGGTGAAAATTAAGCTCTTTTTTTTTCCAAAGTGCAAAATCTGGGCATATCTATATTTTTTCGATCTCTTATTATCCTATATACTCAGATTGATCAACAAAAACATCTTGGAACCAAATTTCGAATTCTTTATCAACCCTTTGACAAGTTATTAACATGGTCCATCGGCCCCATGGGATGGCCCATAGGTCCCCATGGTTGGGGACCGATGAGTCGCCATCTTTCTTGACTGAAAATGTGTTTTCTCATCTTTCTCCCAAGGTTGATCTATGTCAATCTCATATCATTTTATAGAGAATTACACCAGCTAAACGGGTGCACAGTATGAATCCCATATCTGAAGCAGATTTGCTTCCATGGTCAATAATTCATCAAGCAGCCCATTGGTCCCCACTCTCCCCAACCATTGGCCCCTGAAAGATCACTCATTTTG
Organism: Platynereis dumerilii; assembly: GCA_026936325.1. Taxonomy (NCBI): domain Eukaryota; kingdom Metazoa; phylum Annelida; class Polychaeta; order Phyllodocida; family Nereididae; genus Platynereis; species Platynereis dumerilii. Next base: position 28,094,593 of record JAPTHN010000010.1, read on the forward strand.
ACACTAATGTGACTAAAATGAAAATTTACCTGAATTACGTTTAATAGAGAAATGGTCATTTTACCTCATTTATGGGGCTATGTAGAACGCAGTAAACTTGGTTAAAAAAACTTATAAGTATAGCAGGGGGGGGATCCAGGAAATTCCAGTCTATCGGGCTATTGCGTCGTGGAACGCATAGCTCGCGACATAACGCGACTGCGCGCTGATAAAATTAACATGTAAAAATATATAAATTTTGATCTGGGGGGGGGGGGACGTTTTGTGAATAAAAGGGAAGAGATTATGCAGCATCTTCCTGCTAAATCGTTTGTACGATCTAGTAAATCGTTTGTACGATTTAGTAAATCGTTTGTACGATTTAGTAAATCGTTTGTACGATTTAGTAAATCGTTTGTACGATTTAGTAAATCGTTTGTACAATATAGCTGACGCTGGCTTCATCACTAGATTGTCATTTGCAAGATTGAAGATTGTGAGTCAACCAATGGTCCGATTGACTTCAAATAAATTTCATTTTGAAGATATTGAGTTCAGCTATATGGGCATATGTGTTGTTTTGTTAAGAATTTAAAGGAAAGTGGTCAAAATAAAACGCGAAGATGAGGTACGGAAAATTTTTTTTTTGCACTTGTCTCCTAGTTCAGCAGTGTTCAGCCTGGTTCAATTTGATGGGTATAGATAGATAGATAGATAGATAGATAGATAGATAGATAGATAGATAGATAGATAGATAGATAGATAGATAGATAGATATAATTATGAACTCTTGCAAGGTGAGCTTTGAACTCATATATTACCAATTCATCAATCATTCTATATATATATATATCTATTCATCCAGCTATCCATCTAAAATAATCTATGTATAGGGCTAGATGTCTATCCATCTATTGAATCTATCCATCTATCTATTTATATGAATTGACTTCAATTTCAATGAAAGTATGTGAGCGGCCAGTGATTGCTAAATTAGTGTCACTGGGAGACCAACTTTTTCAAGAAACTCTCATTATTGCGCGTTTGGTTGTCTTAATTTTAAGTTGTTGGCACCCTTTCTGTATCAAAAAAATTCTTGAGTGTCAATTTCTGATTTTTCGTTTTCATGATTTTAAAATTTGTGATATTCCTTTAATGAACAGCAGTTAAATTTCTAAATCAGATCAAAAGTTCAAACTCACATTTCATTGATTGTGCTGCCTGTCAGGTCCGCCCACACATGCCTGTCAGGTCCGCCCACACATGCCAATTCGATACCCATTTGGACTTAAATTTCGCCTGCTTGAACGGCAGACTGTGCTCAGTCAGGGTTTAAGGTTATTCCATCGGTCTCCCAGTCAAAAATACTTAAAAAATGCTCTGCTTCATCTTCATTTGTTATATCGTTTGTACAATGTAATAATCCGTTTGTACAATGTAGTAAACCGTTTGTACAATGTAGTAAACCGTTTGTACAATGTAGTAAACCGTTTGTACAATTTATAGTAAACCGTTTGTACAATGTATTAAACCGTTTGTATGATGTAGTAAATCGTTTAAACGATGTAGTAAATCGTTTAAACGATGTAGTAAATCGTTTAAACGATGTAGTAAATCGTTTAAACGATGTAGTAAATTGTTTAAACGATGTAGTAAATCGTTTAAACGATGTAGTAAATCGTACAAACGATGTAGTAAATCGTACAAACGATATAGCTGACTCTGGCTCCATCACTGAATTGTCATTTGCAAGATTGAAGATTGTGAGCCAACAACTGGTCCGATTGACTTCAAATAAATTGCATTTTGAAGATATTGAGTTCAGCTACATGTACATATGTGTTATAATGCCGTGAATTAAATAGAACTTGGTTATAATAAAGCGCGAAAAAGGGGTACGGAAAATGTGTTGTTTTTTATTGCATGCACTTGTGGACTGGTTCAGCCTTGTTCAATCTGGCAGGGTTTTGATTGTTTTTTTTTATCTATGTTGCAATGCTTACAGGAATTCTCGTTGAAGTACACTTCTCCACAGCTTTTTTCTTGAGTTTGTCAATTTTTTGTCAGTCTTCACCTCGGCCCTCACAGCTTCCAATACAAGAGCCTCTACAACGTTTTGTTACTATTTGCTGAGAGATCAGGTCATGAGCAAAACATTGATGTATACATTTTCAAAGTGCCCTATACCAAATTGCTAATTTTATTCCAACTGCATTTACTTGCTTGTATTTTAAGGTTTTACTTTAATTTTTTTCATGCAGTGTCAAGTGTGATGCCAAAAAATAATCCAATATGCAATCATTTACCATTGAATACAGCAAAAGGGGACGTCACTGCCTTTCATATGATCCATAATACATGCATAAATTCTAGATGAAAGCTGAGATCTAACCCGAAATGCATGGCCATGTTGGGCCAAAACTGACATTTTTCCAACTCACGACATTGGACCAACTGATTTTAAAAACAGATGCATAATCCTTTCGTTTGCTGGTCACCATCAAACAGGATTAGTTACCTTAAATCAGATTTACATTGAAAAAAGTATTGGGTATGATCATGACAAATCATCAATGTGATGACCCACAAAGTGCCATTCTCACAGTGCAGCAGTATATATTAAATATTAAATTTCCTGGCTGTAAACACCAGTCCTGTGTCCTGTCTTCATCAAATGCAGCCACTTTCAAACCTCTTCCCAGTAGGGATGGATGGATTATTGCATTATTGGGGCTTTATGTCCTGTGTTTATGCATTTGTAGGTTAAGTAGTACAGGGGAGGACAATTTACTATACATTGTTTGTAAAATTTGCTAGATTGTTTGAACAATTTACTATATTGTTTGTACAATGTAGTAAATTGTTTGTGTAATGTAGTAAATCGTTTGTACAATGTAGTAAATCGTTTGTACAATGTAGTATATCGTTTGTACAATATAGCAGTTTAAATCGTTTGTACAATATAGTACATTGTTTGTACAATGTAGTACATTGTTTGTACAATGTAGTACATTGTTTGTACAATATACTACATTGTTTGTACAATGTAGTATATCGTTTGTACAATGTAGTAAACCGTTTGTACAATTTGCTATATTGTTTGTACAATTTACTAGTTTGTTTGTACAATGTAGTAAATTGTTTGTACAATGTAGTAAATCGTTTGTACAATGTAGTAAATCGTTTGTACAATGTAGTAAATCGTTTGTACAATGTAGTAAATCGTTTGTACAATGTAGTAAATCGTTTGTACAATGTAGTAAATCGTTTGTACAATGTAGTATATCGTTTGTACAATATAGCAGTTTAAATCGTTTGTACAATATAGTACATTGTTTGTACAATGTAGTACATTGTTTGTACAATATACTACATTGTTTGTACAATGTAGTATATCGTTTGTACAATGTAGTAAACCGTTTGTACAATTTGCTATATTGTTTGTACAATTTACTAGATTGTTTGTACAATGTAGTAAATTGTTTGTACAATGTAGTAAATCGTTTGTACAATATAGCAGTTTAAATCGTTTGTACAATATAGTACATTGTTTGTACAATGTAGTACATTGTTTGTACAATATACTACATTGTTTGTACGATGTAGTATATCGTTTGTACAATGTAGTAAACCGTTTGTACAATTTACTATATTGTTTGTACAATTTACTAGATTGTTTGTACAATGTAGTAAATTGTTTGTACAATGTAGTAAATTGTTTGTACAATGTAGTAAATTGTTTGTACAATGTAGTAAATTGTTTGTACAATGTAGTAAATTGTTTGTACAATGTAGTAAATCGTTTGTACAATGTAGTATATCGTTAGTACAATGTAGTATATCGTTTGTACAATATAGCAATTTAAATTGTTTGTACAATATAGTACATTGTTTGTACAATGTACTATATTGTACAAACGATTTACTAGATTGTTTGTACAATATAGTACATTGTTTGTACAATATAGTAAATGGTTTGTACAGTTTAGTAAACTGTTTGTACAATTTACTAGATTGTTTGTACAATATAGTAAATCGTTTGTACAATTTAACTTTTTTTTTTTTTCGCATGTCCTAAAATGGCTTCCGTAGTTTTTTTTTCTGAATTTTTTTTTTTTTTCGGAGAAATTTTTTATTTCGGAAAATTTTTTTTTTTTTGGAGAAATTTTTTATTTCGGAAAATTTTTTTTTTTTGGAAATTTTTTTTTTTTGAAAACATTTTTTTTTTTTCGGAAAAATTTTTTTTTTCGGAAATTTTTTTTTTTTCGGAAATTTTTTTTTTTTCGGAAATTTTTTTTTTGGCGGAATATCAGAACAGAAGAAGAAGAAGAAGGTAGTCACGTTGTAGTCACGCGAGAAGAGAAGCAAGTGCCAGGATCATATTATGGGATGTCTGAATCACTTTTTTTTATTGAACCATCTGGGGCCGGTTTCACGATCGCAGTCCCCAATGGGGCCTGCCCCACTGCGGGGCACTCCCCAGGGAGCATGCCCCATTGGAGCACTCCCCGTTGAGTTTCACAAACCAAAATTCACCCAGTCCCCACGGGGACAGCCCCAAGCACGGGGCATGCCCCGTTGCGTCACGACGCATATTTTACAGACTGCCGATTGCGGCACTTTTGAGGGATAATTTAAGCTTTGCTCACCTATATCTGATGGATATCCATTTCGGGATTGTTGAGAGAAATCTGTAGAATTTTTCAGATTGAAGATTGACCAACTAGGAGCTGAGTAAATGGGCTCTGAAGTTTTGAATGCAGCCCTTGCCAGACGGGGCAGTTCCAACAAACACATCTGTCCCGCTTTGTAGCATCCTTTCATCAGTATCTGCTTCATAACATGTTTGATGCCCATGCAGACACGCATTTTGGATTTTTCATGTTATTTTCCAATGTTTACAGTGTCTTACGAAATATCCCCCCCACCAAAAAACGACATTAACAGTAGATGGCAGCACAATCACTTCATCCTACCAGTGCTGCCACCATCAGCTTAATTGCAGATGAATTAATCAAAACATTTTCAAAGCTGTAAAAATGAAAGAAAAATATTGTCTCCATTATACAGTGGTGGATACGGGGGGGGGGGCTATGGGGCCCCTAGACCATCAAGATTAATAGTAGCATTTTGAAGGAAAATTGCGATAACGTGGGCTCACGAATACCGAAACAGGTCCGGGCCCCTCGTAGACTATTGTGTCTGGATCCGCCACTGGCCATACCAGAGGCAAACCTTTAATCTCAAGGGGGGAGGAAACCTTCTATTTTTTTTAAAAATAAATATATTCTTGCTCAGTTTTGATGAAATAAATCAATTCTTTTTGGGCAGTCTTGAAATAGATAATTTCTTGTGGAGGTATTTCTTCAGGTGTTGCTTGATTCAGTCACAAAATTATATGGGAGGTACATTGTAAGTATCTATATATAGAGGAAATGCAGTGGGGGGGGGGAGACCATAGTCCGACCATTAGGCCACACATAATTGATTCTTAGCTTCACGGACCCGCCGATACAATAGATTTTCTTCCAATTGGAATTTTTTTTTTTTTTTTTGACATTATAAAAAATTTTTTTCTTCACCTTTTTTTTTTTTTGTCCTACCGACCGACCTTGGAAAAAGTGCCTTTAGAAGATCCGAGAATTAGCACATGATGTGTGGCCTAAGACATCCAGTGGTGGCAGTCAAAATTGTATTATTCTTTTTACTGGTGGGAGTATCTCCTTATGCAATATAATGACTGTATAATCACTCCCAATTCTTCAAATTCCAGGCCTTGAAAAGCCTTCAAACAAATTAAATTTTGCACAAAGGGACTGTAAAATGGAAAATCCTGAAATTTAATTTCCAATTATGCATACAAGAAAGATATTAGCAGCTAAATCTTTATTATTTGGCAATTTCTTTTGAATTAGACAGTAAAACCATTGTAATATTCAGAAGAAAAATTATACTACGCTTGATTTTTGTTCTGTGGACAAAAAGATTGATTTCAAAATGCTGTGGCACATCCCTATATAAACACAATTAAATTAAAACCTCACTAAAATCCCCCCCCCCCTGCCTCCTCTGTCAATCAACTAAGCGCCCTATAATCTATTCCTTATATCATTTCAAAGAGGAGGAACTGATATGAAGAGATAGGGAAGAAAGTGAGGAGGAGGAGATACGGAAGAAAATGAGAAGAATGAGGAGGAGGAGAAAGGGAAGATAGTGAGGCGGAGAAGATAGGGATGATAGTGAAGAGGAGGAGATTTTGAAGATGGAGAGGAGGAGGAGATTTTGAAGATGGAGAGGAGGAGGAGAAAGGGAAGATGGAGAGGAGGAGGAGATAGGGAAGATGGAGAGAAGGAGGAGATAGGGATGATAGTGAGGAGGAGGAGATAGGGATGATAGTGAGGAGGAGGAGATAGGGAAGATAGTGAGGAGGAGGAGATAGGGAAGATAGTGAGGAGGAGGAGATAGGGAAGATGGAGAGGAGGAGGAGATAGGGAAGATAGTGAGTAGGAAATAGGGAAGATGGAGAGGAGGAGGAGATAGGGAAGAAAGAGAGGAGGATGAGATAGGGATGATAGTGAGAGGAGGAGATAGGGATGATAGTGAGGAGGAGGAGATAGGAAGATGGAGAGGAGGAGGAGATAGGGATGATAGTGAGGAGGAGATATGGATGATAGTGAGGAGGAGGAGATAGGGAAGATGGAGAGGAGGAGGAGATAGGGATGATAGTGAGAGGGAGGAGGAGATAGGGAAGATGGTGAGAAGGATATAGGGTAGTTAGTCAGAAGGAGGAGGAGATAGGGTAGATAGTGAGGAGGAAGAGATAGGGATGATAGTGAGGAGGAGGAGATAGGGATGATAGTGAGAAGGAGGAGAGAGGGAAGATGGGTGGAGAAGGAGATAGGGTAGTTAGTCAGAAGGAGGAGGAGATAAGGTAGATAGTCACAAGGTGGAAGAGATAGGGAAGATGCTGATGAGGGGGAGGGGATAAGGAAGTGAGAGGAGAAGGAGATAGGGAAGATGGTGGGAAGGAGGAGGAGTAGGAGCTTGAGAAGATGGAGAGGATGAGGAGGTAGGGAAGATAGTGAGGAGATATGAGGTGGGTGATTAGAAGAGGAGATATTGGAATTATATATTTTTCAATATTGTGCATGTAGACGAATTTGTAAACCTGCAAAAACGAACATGTACACGAATTTGGCATTCGTGGAAGTGCCTCCTGCTCCTCCACTTCTTATCACGTCAAATATCATTCTATCTCTTGTATCAGTGTCTATGCTGGGCAAGTAAAAGATCCCTCACATGGGATAAATGTAAATGTGCCCCTCCTTACGTCTCCTCCCTCCTTCCCCTTCTTAAATCTCCATCTCCCTCTCACTCTTCCTCACCATCTCCCTCTCCATCTCCCTATCCATCTCCTTCTTCTTCTCCATCTCCCTCTGCCCCTCCATCTCCTTTCCCCCCTCCCTTTCCCCTCCCTATCCATCTCCCTCTACCACTCTCCCTCACCATCTCCATCCCCCTCTCCATCTCCCTCTTCCTTTTGCCTCTCCCTCTCCATCTCCCTCTTCCTTTTGCCTCTCCCTCTCCATCTCCCACTGCTTCTCCATCTGTCTCTCCATCTCCTTTTCCATCTCCCTCTCCCTCTGCCTCTCCCACTGCTTCTCCATCTATCTCTTCATCTCCCTCTCCATCTCTCCATCACTCCATCGCCCTCTCTCCATCTCACTCTCCTTATCCATCTCCCCCTCCCTCTCCCCCTGCCTCTCCCTCTCTATCTACCTCTGCCTCTCCATCACCCCCTCCCTCTGTCTCTCCCTCTGCCTCTCTATCTCCCTCTTCCCCTGCCTCTCCCCCTCCATCTCCCTCTCCGTGACATTTGACCCCCAGGATGGCAAAGTGCCAGTCTCCATGAGACTGCTTATATAAGAGGCAGTGCAAGCATTGCACTGCAGTCTCCGGATATTGGCCATGCAAATGAGCACAAGCAGCATGCAAATCAGCAAGATATGGCAGAATGAACTTCAAACAAAATAGTTTTCTTTAGAGTGTGGGAATTTTGGAATTATTAGATAACAAGGTATTTGTTTATAATTTTAGTTATCAGTCCCAATTGCAAGTTACAAGGTGACATTGGCAGAAATGAAACAAAGTTACATAACGGGTTTATAGATAATTAATTACACAAGTGTTTTTGGACATAAAAATCCTAAACAAAAGCCAATGTTTATGAAAAGTTATGTAACCAATCAGTAAACATTTTTGGAAAATGATCATTGTAGATGAAAAGTTATATAACCAATCAGTCCACATTTTGTCAACATTTTTGGACAATCCAATATCTGGAGTCCCTCTGACACTTCGTGTCATCGGTTTATAGAGGGACTCATGGAGTCTGGCAAAGTGCCACGTTAATTTTTCAACGTCAGACGGGTTTTTAAAATGACGGGTGATAAGGATCGATTTGATATGCAATTTGTTAAGTTGCAGAGCGGAGGCAGTTACGACCAATATTTGGGCCTTCGGCCACTCTGCTACTGTATCCTTAAAATTTCTTTTTTGCTTGAATGGTTACTGTGGTTAGATATTTAATTGGTTAACTATTTAAAACATCACAAATAACACGTTTAACAAAGAGGCGGGGGGAGAGATGATATGAAAAGGAGATTGAAAGAGGGGATGATATGAGTTGGGAGAGAAGAGGAGGAGATAACAGGGAGGGGAGAGATGAAACAGGGAGGACAGCGTAACCATATATCTGGGAAATATTAAATAGAAGTAATTTAATGACACATCAAATTGATATAGATTGCTTTTTTATCTGTGTTCATGTTATTTTGGAAGGTTTTTTAAATTCAATCAAATGCCTAAACAGACAGCCAAAAAGCATTTGAATGGTACAAGCCTTATTTTTGTGATAGCACAACATATATTGCAATAAATAAGTATAATTTGTAACAAGGTCTCATATCAAAATTTCTAAATAAATACAGTGAAAAGGCTTAAAAGGATAAATCAACGATTCCCAAAGTTGACTTTGGTACTATCATGCAATTAATTGCATGGTAACAAACTGTTACAGTAGAGAACACAAAGCTTCAAAATCAAATAACAGGGCCTGCAATGGGGACTGCCCCGTTGAAACGGGGACAGCTAGGGAGCAGTCCCCAATCGGGGACAGGTTGGGGACACATCGGGGCATGCCCCGGTTTTGTGAAACCGGACTTTGAGTGGGGACTGGAACGGGGACAGAAACGGGGACTGCCCCAGCATCGGGGCATGCCCCGAAAGCTTTGTGAAACCGGCCCCTGGAGCACTCCACTCACCTGATAGCCATAAGGGACGAGACACCTCGCTTCGCTCGGTGAGCCGGTGGCTCTGTCCCGTCTATAAGTCGGTGAACAATGTTCAGTGATCTAACAAAATACTCTGTTGTCATGGAGTCACATAAGTGGACACACAATGGAAGTATCCGGTTTCATTATGAGACAAAGCCTAATTTGGAACTGGTTTATTGAACTCCTAATGATTTTCATTGTTACCACAGTCTGTTTACCTTTTCAGGTTATATGTGGGCGTTTAGGGGGCAACCACTAGATAATCAGGGTGAAGAATGAGCTAAATTGGGCGAGGGAGTTTCCATCGATGGGAAATTATTAATTTTGAGAAAACAACAACAGCAATTATTATTTTGAGTCCGTATCTATGACAGCCTGAAATACTTGATTCTTAATCAAGTTTCCTAATCATATTCACATATATGTACAATCAGGCTACAGCAGCCTGCTTTATTTGCGAGGGTTAGCTAGCAGGCTGCAACATTCCACTGCTGGTGCTCTATTTCACGTCCTCATTCACATGAATTTCTGATGCGGCCCAGCTCATTCCTGCCGTGTTTTGCTGAGTGCGGAGCGGCGGACCTGACAGGCGCTTTTTTAGGCAGCAGCGCAGACCTTGCATGGTGGCAACATACCCACTGACCTAAAAGCCAATTCAATACCCATTTCTACTTGAATTCCTTCAGTCTGCAGCCTCGCTCACTCGCCTGCTTGTACAGCAGACTCTTATCAGTCAGATGTACTGTACAATACAGTCAATACTATTCACATTTTCGTCACCATGGCAAGAATGAATATTTTTGTGATGTGACACTGTTCATGGTTTTCGCTGAAGGTTTGCAACGTTTTACATTTCAAGCAGTTGGTTCTACATATACATTATTTTTTTCAATCTTGACTTTTTTTCACAGTTTCATCCTTGTTTAAAATTATATACAAGTGCTTGCAACCAAACTCATCGAGCCCACTAATGCACTGTCATGAATAATTCATCTTTTAATCATAAGGGTATTTAAAACATAGTTGCTAAGCCCCCGCAGGAAGGATGTGACAGCCCAAATTCAGTTTGAATTTTTTAATAAATGAGGAAACTATATCTTGTGTATTTCTAAACCATGTATATCAGTTTGTGAGTAGCTCTGGTTTAGTCACATGAATTTGTTAATAAATTCAGAAAAATGTCAGGGCCCATGACCTCAGGGGGGCCCCATGATGAAACTGAAAGGAGTTCCGACTGTAAAGAAGTGCGTCGGGTAACTGGCGCGAGAATGTACTTTTCAGAATTTCAGAGCGTTTTTGGGGCGCAAGGGGGCCCATTGGAAACAGTTTGCCCCGGGCCCAGAAATGCGCTAATACGGCCCTGAATTTGTCACATTATAATTATACAGGTGAACTTTTAGCATGATATTCATTATGTTTTGATTTACAGCAGATTTTGTCAGATCAAAAGTATGACCTGTATATTCAGCAGACACCATAATATACAATGATAATGGATAAGTTGTTTTCGAGACATATATAATAGAAAAAATCTGACTTGCGTAATAAATTGGTACCCACTGAAGTTTGGCTGCAGTAGCATCATTGTTCCATGAATTAACAGAATGATTTTTTCAGATTGTGGAATTTACAGTTTAATAATTGTATTTCAGCACTTTAAATTTGGGTGCCAACTTCATGCTGCTGAACATAGGCCTACATTGTGTAGGCCTATTGTGTATATCTCTTCAGGTATATTCTTCAAGCTTACATGTCTTACAAAATGAATTTTTAAGAGCGTTAAGTTGGTCAACAAAGCTGCAAATATACCGTCTGAATGCCATTTTAACATTTCTCAACTTATGAAAATTATTTAATAATTGGGTTTGGACAAAGGAGGTGAAAATGCAATCATATAATACAATTTCAGATCTGAGACAATTTCTTGACAAAGCAGTGAAGACGAAAATATCAATAAATAAACATGGAATTGACAAGCATAGCTGAATTCTTCTGTTGATTACCTCATACATAGATACTGTCTATTCTTTATGATCCATCACCAATGGAGAGAAAAATATATCTTTTGCTCTGATATTCTTCATAATCACAAGAGATGTTCATATCCATCATATGAAATGATAAACTAATCACATTCTAGGAAAAAAATTCCAAACCAATTTCATGAATAATCCGGAGTAAACCAGGGAATACTGCCACCAGTGATTGTATAGCCTCCAAATATTAATTTTGTGAGTGCCTTTCTTGAGTAATTGAGTCATTTTTAGCAGCATAATTTGTGTAACAGAACATAACAAATTGTTCATGAAATTTGTGAACAATATTATTTACTACAATAAAAAACGTTGTTTGTTTATACTTAGGGCATTGCTGTCCTGAGTTGTTGTCTGAGATATATAAAAAAAAAAAACTTTGTCGAAATGTGTTGGATGCAGCTGAAATCCAACAAAAAGCAAATTTCAAAATTGTAGAGAAATCTGCAGACAATGAAGACTCCCATACAGTAGTGTTGGCAAGTGAAGCCATTCCAGACTGAAAGCTGAAAAATCACATTAATTTTCTAGCCATACAAGATAAAAAGTGCTAAAAAGGATTATTTGGTTGGAATTCAGCATTCAGTATGAAACTCAAAGTATTTCTTCACTGCATGATTTCCTTTTGTTGATATACCATGGCACTAAACAGTGTTCAATAACCGAACAAAATGCTCCGTTGCAATAGAGTCACATAAGTGGCAACACAATGGTAGTATCCTGTTTCATTATGAAACAAAGCCTCATTTTGAACTGTTTTATTGAATTCTTAATGATTTTTGTTGTTACCACAGTCTGCAGCTTCCCTTACTAGGTCACATGTGGGCGATTAGTGGGCTACCATTATATTATAATGATAATTGGGAGTTTTCGTCAATGGGAAATTACAGTTGCTATTTATTTTGTGAATGTGAGGTCCCAAAATATTTTTCTAAACCAAGCTGAAATACCCCAACCAGAAATTATCTATTTCAAGACTGAACATACACATTTTTTTGTACACATTTCACAACTACAAACCCCTTCAACCTGGATATACAATTGTTGTCCCCTTACAAAGTGGCATTTGTTTTGCTGCATTGAAAGACAACATTACTATGTCAACAACTGATTTGATTCAAATTATTCTGTAGGCCTACACTGTAAAAAGTCAATCTTGATATTTTTCTACTTAGTTCATCCTTGTTCAAGGCTACAAGTGCTTGCAACCTAACTCATCCAGCCCACTAATGCACTGGCATGAATAATTCATCCTTAAATCTTAAGGGTATTTAAAACACAGTTGCTAAGGGGTTTGCTAAGCCCCTGCTAGAAGGACGTGACAGCCCAAATTCAGTTGGAATATTTGAACAGATGAGGAGACTGTATCTTAAGCGTTTCTGAGCCATGAACATCAGTTTGCGAATAGGCTTGGATTTAAGAAAGATGAATTTGTCATTGAATTAAGGAAAATGACCTATGTAACTTTTCCAGACCATGTTGTTCTAATGTGCTGTACTGAAGGATTTTCAAGTTAATATTGGAGTTTTTTTTCCCACTCACTAGGTGACATTTTTGCATGATTCTTTAACACTTGCTTGGACAATTGGACAGTTGTATCTCTTTTCCTCAATACTGAATCCTAGACCCAAGGAATGACAATGCTGGTCAGGCAGATTGTTGAAAATTGATTGATTGAGTGATTGATTTATTATTTTCAAAAAACAAAAAACATACAATCACATATATAAACTTTTCAGCGTTATTGGCGAATTGCAATTTGATGGAGATGCACCCGAGTATAAAATACCATGACCTAAAAGGTGGGTGCACCCCTTAATAAATGGCCTAATATCAACCAGAAAGGGTACTGGATGTTTTTGGTGGAAAATAAATTAATCAGCCTCATTCTGAAGAGTGGAATTAGTGCAATAAAAACCAAAATTTGGTTTGGATCGCCATATACCTTTATATATAGCCTCAGTTACTGATTTTTTTTGGTAAACTAGTGGAAAGCAACCCAAATGAAAATAAGCAATCCTAGAAACTTACATGTTCATACCAAAAAGTATGTTGAAATATTTTACAATAGCTTAATCAAATACAAACATAGGCTGCGCGGCAGCATACCCTCGGCTACTCAGCAGGCTATTCTGAAGGCGGTGAAATCAATTGACACACTGGCGATAGATTATGACCCTACTACAGCTTCAGTTGGTAAAGTAACTCGACTCCATCGCCATTGTGTATGTATAAAATGAATAAAGGAGTTCTTTATACGGCGAATTGAATATTTATTTACGAATATTTCGACCATCAAGTCTTCATCAGCGGTACAAGTATGAAAAATATCAATATTATGTACTTGTTGATATTTTTCATACTTGTACCGCTGATGAAGACTTGACGGTCGAAATATTCGGAAATAAATATTCAATTCACCATATAAAGAACTCCTTTATTCATTTTATACCTACTACAGCTTTACCAACCCAGTCATATTTAGATGGCCCAGTCTCCCTTGGTGTGGCCCAAGTCTCCCACTCGATGGGGAGAGTTGGGCCAAAATGTTTACAATTTTCATATGGCTTTAGCTCATATGTTCATGAACATATATATCAATGCCCTCCTACAGATATATTCTTAACTATTTCTAGATGCAATCAATGTATCAAAGCGTGTTTGTATAATCATAATGGTCAGCTGGAGGTGCAAGAGCATAAAAAGTGGCCCAACTCTCTCAAGCTTCCTCACTCTTTCTGGCTGACGGAAAGTGTTTTTAGCTGTATGAAACGTCCATTTCTCTATTTTATATGATGTTTTATTGTATTTAATTTTGACAAATTCCCGGCCTTAGCATTCAACAGATTCAAGGTACTGAAAAGAAATGTTGCAATGAAATAAAAGGGTCACCTCATTGCTATGTCCTCCTCCTGTCCTAATTAGCCTACCAAGTGCATAAATACAGGAGGTAAAGTCCCAATCATCTGTCGATCCATGATTCTGTGGATGTATTAGATTACATAATTATAGATGATCAAACAATCTATCTATCTATCTATCTATCTATCTATCTATCTATCTATCTATCGATCTATCTATCTATCTATCTATCTATCTATCTATCTATCTAACAACTAATCAATAGTGCAACAAGAAAATCTGTTTGCTGGGATAAATTCACAGTGGATCTATCAGTTGAACAAATTACAATTAATTAATCATTCGTTCAATCAATCAGTCCAATCAGTCATGCAATCTTCAGTCATTTAAACACCTAATCTAAAACACCTAATCAATCTATCTGGCTATCTATCTATCTATCTATCTATCTATCTATCTATCTATCTATCTATCTATCTATCTATCTATCTATCTATCTATATATATATATCGATCTATTTATCTATCTATCTATCTATCTATCTATCTATCTATCTATCTATCTATCTATCTATCTATCTATCTATCTATCTATCTATCTATCTATCCTACCTTTATCATCTTATCATAAATTATGAATAGAATAAAGGCCTGTCTAAAAACAGAAATATTAGATATCTTGTCTATCTATCCAATCCATCTATTTTAAATATTAAACTAAAAACAGTGTGTGGCCTACAAATACGTTTTAAAAAACTAATACATTTACTACTTAACACAAAAAGGTTAAATACTGTCCAAACTTGGCTGTATTAGTATAACAATAGCTGAAAAGGCAAAAAAGAGCCTGCATGGGATTTAAAAAGACATATCTCAACTTCTACTTGGCCCATATTTCTGATTTAAATTGGAAATTTCATTATAATGTTTAAGATAAAAAAACTAAGGCTATCAATGCAGTTTGAACATATTTCTAAGAAAAAGATAATTTTGCTCAAATATAGGGGTGCTATTTAAATGCTTCTGTACTCTCCCCTTTGTTCTTGGGTTTGGTCATTGGAGAGGATTAGTGACATCATGTTACATAATGTCCATTCAACAAAAGCTGCACCCTGTTCCCCAACAAAGCAGTGACACTCATTGTCTTCAAGGAGCTAAAATATGCTTGGGATGAGTTTTGTCATTAATTAAAATTCAGATTTATCCAACATTAATATCTTTGGATATAAAATGAAATATTGAAATTCATAGAATTAAGGTTTTGTTGCATGCCAAGTAAATTTATAAATAACCTTGTAATTAGTGGAATAATTTCTGAAATCATTATTTGATCACATTTAGTTTTTATGCAATATTATAAATAAAAGCAGGCTGACATTAATTTAATTTCTTCCTTTAATTTACATCACTGAGGTTAGATTTGAGCAAAAAGGGGTTTTGAGATTTCTTGTCAAAAGTTTAGAATGGTAAGGCCCCCTGTGTAAGAACTACATTGTAAGTGCATAAAGCATGTTTGTATATATATAATATACATAATTTATCATATTTAACCACATCAATTCTGAAATAGAATGTGATGAAAAAACTATACTTGGGGCACATTGTATGGCACTTTGAGTAACCAAGATCCAAAATTGACTGAAATGTGACAATTCAAAGGTCCACAGTTGTTTGCCTATTTTTAGCAATTTCTGTCTTTTCATGTTCAAAAATCTAATGGTATAACAGTTATATGCATGAAAAGTGTGTGTTTCTTTCATGTTTATTCATTTTTTTAATATTCAAGAGCATTGTATGACTTTATTAGAAACGAAAAGGTTAGGAAGTTGATATTTTCACATTTTGTGAATTTTAAACTTCTTCTGCTGGCCTAAAAATTTCATAAACTACATGCACATAAAAAAATAAAAAAATAATACTTGGGGCAGATTGTATGGCACTTTGAGTAACCAAGATCCAAAATTGACTGAAATGCGACAATTCAAAGGTCTATAGTTTTTGCCTATTTTTAGCAATTTCTGTCTTTTTATGTTCAAATATATGATGATGTAACAGATATATGCATGAAAATCATGTATTTCATTTATGTTTATTAATTTTGTTCATATTCTAGAGCATGGCATGACTTTATTAGAGACGAAATGGCCAGGAAATTGATATTTTCACTTTTTGTGAATTTTAAACTTGTTTTGTCGGCCAAAAATATTGTGTCAACTACATAATGGCCATGAAAGTTCCTTCTTGATAGGTTTAACTATGATACCTTTTGGTTTTTACCAATATAGTTACTACTGTTTTGGTGTGAGAGACCAAAATTCAAGAAAAATGTATTACACATTTTTCCAGTATTTGGGTTTTTATGCAAAATTCTTTAGATGGACCCTCTAAACGATTCAAGCAGTTAAGAGGGCTATATTTTAGACAACTAAATACTAAATTTCAAATATCTAACTCCAAAATTGAGGGAATTGCAGAGGGTTGAAAAAAGCGCATTTTTTTGCGTTTTTGGTTCATTATTTGAAATCTATTTTAGTTACAGCATTCAGACCCCCAAAAGGCACAACTAGGGTATTAAATACATGTTATGGTAGATTTTCATGCCCATAGGTATAACCGTTTCCGAGTTCTGGTCCGGAAACGAAAAAAATTAATTTTTCCGAATTTTCATTATTTTACAAAAACTGTGGTCATTACATAAATATGAACTCCTGAAGGCACATTAACACTATAAGACCCATTCATGTGTCAAATTTCATATGTATAGGTGTAATAGTTATGGCACAGAGGCCAATACACATTGTGTGACGCCGCCCGCCCGCCCACCCGCCCGCCCGCCCGCCCGCCCGGCCGCCCGCCGGACGGACAAAAATTTGCCATACTAACTACAATACCCGACGGCAATATACATTGCCGAGGGTAAAAAAATATACAGGACCTCAAGGGTCAGAGTTTCAATAATGTAATTGACTTTTCCATGAAGCGCTATAGATTTCAAAGGTATTCAGTGTGTCATTTGTAAATTAGGGTTCACCCCTCAATTTGTCAAAAAGCTATTACACCAATAACAATAACAAGTAGCCCAAGTAATGTAACAAGTGCATGTACTTCATGTGACTGTACGCTTGAGATTTACTTTGCAAGTATGACTCAGATCTGAATGATAGATGGATATGGCAAGACAGGCAAGTGCAGCCCTCTAAGCCTAGGTCTGCCATGGGCACTCGCGATATGGGAGGGAAAGAGTGAGAGCCCTCAACATGTTGCACATTTGCCCCATGTGATGCATCTTAAACTTGCCCATTACAGATATACACTGATACAAGGGACCGCCAATTTAACAACTCATCTGAATTAAATCCAACTGGGTTTTGCTCATGAAGGTCCAGTGAAAATTTTGGAATCCCCAACTGGTGCTCAAACCCCCCTGGACCCGCCACACCTGAAATGGAGTGGCAATATCATGAGGGTATCATCATTATTCAATGCTACCTAGATAGAAACCTTGACAGAATCCAAATTCATTAAGTGCATTGTAACAGAGCTGAGCACTTGTTAGGTGTGAGGGAAGTAGCCATTCAAGAGAAAGGCTGACCCATGTTCTGCTTCAAAAGATCAAACGACTAACTTGTTGGCATTGAACTCGGGTTGCCTCTATTAAAGCACAACACTAACACCAACCCAGATTAGCGAAACCATCTGTGTTTTTTTGCCATAATTCATCATTCAGGAATTTGTGACAAGGACGCATCTCAGTTGATTAATGTATTATTGCAATAATTGCATTATACAAAAAATGAATTCTAATTTTGTTAACAGGATGACAGAGGTATTTGGATTGATAAGGAACTGCATGTATAGTTAGACAGAAAGATATATAAGTGCAGCCCTCTCAGCCCAGTTCTGGGCACTAAGGAGTTATTGACGAGACAGGAGAGAGAACAGGAGTTCTCTACATATTACACATTTATCACATGTAAAAGATCTTAAATTACACTGATATACAGGGCAGTCAATTTAACATCACATCCTCAAGGTTCACTGAAAGTGTTGGTTTCCCAAAGCGTGGTTCGAAGCCATACAGGCAAAGACCTTGAGCGGAGTAGGCAGGGACCTTAACCACTCTGCCACTGTGCTACCTTGAAATTTTCGTATGTGATATAAAGAAATAGATATAAAAAAGATTATAAAAGCTATTTTCTCTATTGTCTCTAAAAATCTTCACGACTTGAAGATTTTGAAATGCATACTTCACTGAAAATCTTTTTGATGAATTAAGTTAGTCAAACACCAAAAATTAGTCAAATGTCTGACTTAGTTAGTCAAGTTACAAATGTAGTTAGACTTTTTTGCTGATTTAGTTAGTCATTATCATACTTCAGTTGACCAATAAAGTTAGTCATTTTTACTAATTTAGTTCATCTTTTGACTTGGTAAGTTAGTCATTTCAC
This sequence comes from Platynereis dumerilii, assembly GCA_026936325.1. Classification (NCBI taxonomy): domain Eukaryota; kingdom Metazoa; phylum Annelida; class Polychaeta; order Phyllodocida; family Nereididae; genus Platynereis; species Platynereis dumerilii. The sequence goes on from JAPTHN010000010.1 coordinate 28,113,250, forward strand.
TCAGTCAATTAGTCATATTGACTAATTTAGTTGGTCAATTTGACTAATTTAATTAGCCATCTAGTCAATTTAAGTGGTGATCTGACTAATTTAGTTGGTCAAGGACTTAGAAATTTTTTAGATTTTTTGGTGGCGCTAAAGAGCCACATTCTATTTATAGGTCTAATGTTGTTTTATATCATTAAGTTCAACACCTTCTCCAGCAGTTTGTCTCTGTGGCACAGCGGTAATGTGAAGTGTCTCTATAGTGAAGTCTTACAGCTTTGAACCTGAGTTAAAAGTTGATGGTTCAAGCCTCACAAGGAACTTTTTTTCAAATGGCTCTCTGTGTAGTAAGTTACTTAGTCAACTGAGTAATTAAATTAGTCACTTGACTAGCATGACCAAGAATTTAAGGCACCATCAAATTACTAACCTAACTAGTCATTTTGACTAGGGTAGTTAGTCGAAAAGATTTTCAGTGTTCCCGTCTCATCACTAGCTTCTCTGAATTCTCTGAACTGACTAATGGAAAACTGTTGATGTTTCTGAAATGCAGCGGCAATCTTCCAAATGTCTTTGTCGTTTCTCCATTGCGCTAAGTGGCACTAGTTTTCATCTACAACAGCAGGGCTCTCTGTTACAAGGTTCTTTCATGAGTGAAATAAAAAGGGCATAAACTAAATGCACTAAAGCTGAGCGGATAACAAGAAATTCCCAGTGAAAGGTTCAGGGAGACATTGGTTGATTATCATCATGACTTAAAAAGCATAATTGTTATAGGAAAACTCTTCTTTCTGACTTTTCTGCTGAATTTATGAATTATTTCACGTCTCTTAACATCAAAGTGTGTTGCCTAAAACAGTTCATACTTCGTGATCGTCTTCTCCAATGAATTGTGGCAAATTATGAAATAAAATTTATTTACGTTTTGTATTCATCTTTTTATTGATTTAGTTAATTGTTTGTTACTTTATACGATAATTTGGCAGCAGTAGCATATATCGTTTCCTGCAAATATGAAGCTACAATCGACTGCATGCAGAGATCCCCCATTAAAGACACATTTCATCAATAATTAAAGCCACTAGGCCTATAGTTCCTTTATCAATTAGGGCTTTTGTCATTGTGTTCTTTCTGTTGTAAAGTACAAAAATGTCACAATGGAACCTGAATAATTTATTTTCATCTTTTGTTGCATTGTTCTGGAAATAAGGTTTTTTTTTTACCTGAACTTTACGAGAGGGTTTGACTGACTGCAGAATAATGTGCCTTATATGTAAACCATGCAATCTTCTAGGTTTGGGACATATTCGCGTATATTCACTTTTGGTTTTATTCTCCAGCTTAATAAGTGTGTGTTTCAATACTTATCTTTGATTTGTGAAACAAGAGTCAGGTGACAGTCACTTTACCCCAATTGTCAAATTTCTGCCTGACAATTATATACATCAAGTTTCACAATTTATTGGGCCACTCATCTAAACGAAGGTTAAAGATTTGAATAAATGTCCTAACATCACCTGAGATGCAAATGAAACCAGATCAGAACAAGCAATATGTTAAATTGAAAAGTTGACATGTAGTTTTAAAGTAGCCGTATGATGTAGCACAGCAGTATGGTATCCAATAAACTATCCACAAATTACAGTATGCTTGTACAGTTACTGTATCACTTCATTACCATTTCCATTCTCAGCTGCAGCCAGATGTTTCAGAGTTTTGTATTTTCATACACGTTTCGATCAAGGTTGCAATTGATAATTATCTGTGTGGGACTGTGGGTGATGCGATACACCATCATTGTGAAAGAATGGATTTCCAGCTTCCGAGAAGGATTGTCAGTTTGAAAGAATCAGGCTCAGAATGAAACATGTAACTTCTGTGATATTTAACCCCTAAGAAATGGGTCAGCTTTTCTCTCTCTTGAATGGCTACTTTCTCTCACACCTTACCAGTGCCCATGCAGCTCTCTGCTTTAATGAATATGGATTCAAGAGTGGTCCATTAGGCCAAACGTGATAGAAGAAGGGTGCCCTCTGGCTTCTGGACTTGCCACTTCATTGGTCAAAGAATGAATAATTGCCAGATAAATGTCATTTAGTCATATTAGATCTGGTGGTTTTGTGGGAAATGATTATCTTTTAAAGGCACTTTTACGTTAGCCAGATCAGTTTTCCATCAGTTTTCCATCAGAAAGGTATATCATTCACACCATCGTAGGCCTATATATATGTGTATTTTTAATAAACTTGAGGTGAGCAAACCATGTGAAATGACCAATCCTGAATCATGTGCATATAAAAATACTATCCTAAAATTATTTGCATTAGTTGAATCAAAGAAATAAATACAGGGCCTCAAGGGTCGGAATTTCAATCATATAATGAACTCTTCCCTGAAGCCCTATAGATTTCCAAGGTTTTCAGTGTGTTATTTGTGAATTAGGGTTTACTTATATTAAGTCAATAAGCACTTACAGTATCATACAAATAACACCTAGCCTAAGTTAAGTTACAAGTGAATTTAGTTCATCATAACTGTTAATTAACTTGAGATTTATTCAGCAACTGTGATACAGAGCTACTAACTAGATGGTAAGTACAGCCCTCTTGGCCAAATGCTGTTCGAATAGTTTAAAACTTTAAAAAATCTGATTGATCCAGCCTATTACTTGTGTAAACCAGACAATTTTGAAATGGAATGGAAAATCAAAACGGATCAAATATTTTGAACTACGATGTATTTGATTATCTGGTTTAGACAATTAAAAAATTGGGCATTTATTGTACAATTATTGTCTGATATAAGACAATCCTTTTTTGTTTCAGTACAGTCGGTCTTGTCTAAGTTCAGGTAAAAAACACTTGTTTCCAACACAACACAACAAAGATGAATTATTCATTCAGTTTCTATTGTGACGTTTGTGTACTTTACAACAGGAGGAACAGCGTGACAAAAGCTCTAATTGAAAAAAGAATTGGTGACTTCAATTATTGATGGCTGTCTTTGATGGTTTATCTCAACACGCCGGTGACTGAACCAGACAATTTTCAGGAAGATATATAGGTACAGTTGCTCGATTTCCATATAAAGTAAAAAGAATTTACCATCAGCAAAAGTATTAATGTGAAATTTCAATTTATGATATGCATTAGCTACTTAGAGCTAAAGAATGCCAAGTGATTCAAAATGATTTTAAAATGTTTGACTTTTTATAAATGTCAAAATAAATTCAAGTAACTTTTATCACTCATTTTAGTGATATAGCTGAATTGTTTCACTGAACCTTTCATAGAGAATTTCTTGTTTTCCTCTCTGCTGTAATGCATAGCTTTATAATTTTTTGCTATTCGCTTGTCAAAGAACTTTGTAGTTGAGAGCCCTGCAGTTGCAGATGAAAAGTAGTGCCGTGTAGCACAATGGAGAAACGACAAAGACAGGCCGAATATTGCCACTGCTTTTTAGAATCATCAATGTTTGTCCATTAGTCAGTTCAGAATGAGTACAAATAAATTAAAAATGAGACAGGAAATTTACCTCCCTATTAACCGCAGTACCTCCTTTATTCCGTTTATAGAATGATCTAAAAGACAATCACTCCCACATTATATTATACCCCATAATGTTTACAATACCACGTGAAAAAGCAGTGGATATATCCCATGTGGTATTGCGTTGTATACTCAATGGTTTTTTGTATACCACATGGTTTGATCATTGTTAATGATGTCATTACATTGTTTGCCATTGTGACGTCATGTCCATGGTGACATCTCAACATTGTGACATCATCAGTTGAGCTGCTATCTGTGTTCTGATTGGCTGAGGCCACTGTTGAGTATTGATCATCAGAGTGAAGTTCAGCTTTCTTTGGAGTTACAATATGGGGTATAAATAAGACCAAATGGTACATCTCAATATACCACCATACCCATTTGGTCTTATTATAATAACCCATACCTACAGGTCGAAACCTCATAGTATAGTCTCACTACTAGTCTCAGTAGTCCTTAAGATATTCAAAGGTGCCATGCTCTGACAGAGCTTGCTACCTTCATACGGACAGAAAATAGGGTGTTTTGGAACTCGACCAATCAGAGAAGTTCTCACAAATTTAAACTTTGTGAGAAATTCTCTGAATGGCTGATTCCACAAGTGACCTCTTTTGTGTCCAGATGAAGTTAGAAGTAAGAGCATGGAACCTTCGTTCGTATGCCCTAATATCAAATAAAGAATAGATTCTTGTTTGGCTTTGGCCTGTGCACTATGTCAAATATGACTAAATGACATTTAGCTGGCTATTATTCTTTCTTTGACCAATGAAGTGGCAAGTCCAGCAGCCAGAGGGCACCGTTTCCTGTCACGTTTGGCCAAATGGACCACTCTTGAATCCATATTCGTTAGAGAGCTGGGCACTTGTAAGGTGTGATAGAAGGTAGCCATTCAAGAGAGAGAAAAGAGAAAAGATGACCCTTTTGTGGGAGTTAAACATCAAAGGACTTACATGTTCTATATTCTGAGCCTAATTCTTTTGAACCAACAATCGTTCATGGAAGCTCAGCTTCTATTCCCGCACAATGATGATGTATCACATTTCCCACACGTATATCTGGACAATTGCAACTTTCTGCTTGTTTGTCCATGAAAGAAATTTATATGACAAGATGGTAGAACTCTGAAGAACCCTCACTCTCGCTGTCAGGAAAATCGATTCACCACATAATCCAGAGAATTAAAGGAAAATTATTTCATGTTCCATTTTTAGCTTAGGATCATTTATGCATGACAAATGTGCACCATGAGCTGCAGTCCAGCTACTTATAAGCACCTGCAAATTAGCCTGGTGCAGTTTTGTTGCGTATTTTAGGTGAAGCCAACATTGTTTCTGCTTCAAAACTACACAAAATAAAAAAGCTGTTATGTTGAATACTATTGTGTTAATAAAATTAATGTTTCAACTTTCAGGGCAATCAAAGCTTTGCTTCCAGATATCCGAGGTCTTTAATCTCAAGAAAGGTCTTTTTGAGGCCATAAAATAAAATACTACGATATTTATTTACTAAAGTTACGCACCTTCTTGAATATTGTTTTTCATGGCATGCTCAAATGCCTTTCTGTTATATTGTGAGCATTTCAAAAGTTGTTGTTTTAGTTCAGAATATGATATATTGGATGTAGATTGAAACCAAAACAGAGTGTGTATATTTCCATGTCACAAGCCTGCATATATAGTGAACAAGGAGCATTATTCAACAGTCAGTAAGACCCTCTTGTAAAGGTCGGGTAAAAATCCCCTTGTTTCCAACACAACAAACCTTGAATTATTCAGTTACCATTGTGATACCTGTGTACTTTACAAGAGGAATAACGCAAGGAGAAAAGCCCTAATTGAAAAAGGAAAGAATGACTTCAATTATTGATGGCTGTCTTTGATAGTGGATCTCCCCATGCGGGTAACTGCACCGGACAATGTTAAGGAAGATATATAGGTACAGCTGCCCAATTCCCATATTATGTTACAAAGACTTTACCATATCAATACAAAGATGAATGTGAAAAGTTTTGAAAAATGTGACAAAATGTATGTTGATTATTTGCATCAGTTACTAACAATGAGAATGTGGTGGAGTCCTTCATTATTTCCGAGTTAACAGAAGTGATAGAATGAAAAATAAGGTATGCTAAGTAAAAAAGAACTTGAATCTATCAAATGTTGAATGAACGCGGATTAACATTGATGAATATACAATTACCGTTATGTTTGAGACTGTGAATGTAGTGAGGTGGCATACTACAGTGAAATTCAAGCAGAAGTGACCATCAAATTGGAATTAGGAGTCTAGCTGCCAATCACATATGAGCCTCGCAGACCCTTACATAAGGGCGGTTCAATTTTAACTTCTAATGTAAAGTATAAAAAAAAACTGATTTATTTTGTTTTTGTTTTCTGTTTTTTCAAGTAATGAGATTTTTCCACAATGAAATACTTGACAACTTTTCATTTGGGAATTAATCTTTCAAAAATTGGCAATTAATGCCAGTAGATATTCTCGTTCAACGGACATCATGGACGTGGAACAACCTATATAGTTTGGGCCATCACTGTTTTGTTGTGCTTTCTTAAAAGACCAGCCTGGACTGATCCAAACTCATCTAGAAAGAGAGCTGAGCACTTGTTTGGTGGGAGTAAAAGTAGACATTTTAGCGAGAAAAAGGCTGACCTGTGTTCTGTTTCAAAGGTCAAAGTTCTACTAACTTGATTGCGAACCAACCCGGGTTTTCATTGCATTTGAACTATATTTTGTAAACGGTTGCCCCCAGGATTACTACGCCATCTCAATACTGAATGGATTCTCTTACTTACATTTGTCTTTAACTGTGTCTTTAGTGGAAATTATCCAGAAGACTGGAAATTTGCAAAGATGTTTAACATTTACAAAAAGGGAAGTCGGATGGACCCAAGCAATTACAGAGGTATCAGCATACTGCAAGCTCTCGCAAAGTTGTATGATGTTGTGATCTGTAGACGCTTCATATTGTGGTATACTCCAAAACACCAGCAAGCTGGAGCACAAAAAGGTCGTGGCTGTGAGGAGCAGATCTTGGTGGTTAGGCTTTTGGTTGATATAGCTCGCAAGTGCAAGTATACTCTTTATGTGACTTTCATTGATTTCCAAAAGGCATATGATAAAGTCGATCGGCGGAAGCTACTGAGACATCTTGATGACCTTGGATGCGGCACACGATACTTGCTTGCTCTGAAAGCCTGTTTTGATGGTTCCTCTTGTCAGATTGGTTCAGAATCCTTCACTTCCAATGCAGGTGTCCGGCAAGGAGCTAGCTCTAGCTGTCCATTATTTACATGCTTTATTGACCCTATCATTGATACCATTGCGAGAGTGGGAAGGGACGGTTGGCTCGAGGATTTACACACCATTCTCTTAATGGATGACACTGCTGTCCTAGCCACTTCGAGAGAGCAAATGGCACTTAAGCTGAGACTACTGGTTGAAAAAACTCACGACTTAGGGATGGTGATCAATCCATCTAAGTCAAAGTTCATTTGCATCAATGGTGAGAGAGACAGTTTCGAGATTGGAGATATCTCAATTGGACACACTGAAACGTACACTTACCTTGGAACCCCCATTATCGCTTCATCAATCACGATGCAGGTGCAGGAACACCTGAGGTCTAAGAACTCTCATGTGCTGAAATTCATGTCATTCCTTACAAAAAACTCTGACGCCCCTTGGCAAGCAAAATTTAAAGTGTGGGACAGCGCTGTGAAGAGCGCCTTGTTTTTCAGTTGCCAGACTTGGTTGACTAACAATTTGCGATCAGCTGAGACAGTATTCACTACCACCTTGAAATTACTGCTAGGCATCCGCAACTCCGTATGCAATGACTTAGTCCTAACAGAACTAGGGATGGGGGATGCAAAAGCACACATTAGACAACAGCAAAAACAGTTTCTACTGAAGGTGCAAAGACGGACTGATTTTAATGACTCATATATCTCCAGGATTATCAACTTGGCAATTACAAAGCGATGCCCAGCTGGACTTGTTCTGCAACATATATTATCAAAATGTGATGATTACAATTACGTTGATGCTTGCCGGACTGAAACTAAAGTAAAGATTAGACAATCTCCATCCACAAGGAGAACAACCTATTTGGAATTCAATCCTGAACTGTCAGTGCACTCAATGTACAGTCAAGGATCTAGCATCATGGAAAAACACCGAATAGCCACCACCAGACTTCGTCTGGGAGCTCACTACCTCCGAATTGAAACAGGAAGATGGTCAAGGACACCGCGGGAGCTCAGGCTGTGCCAGTGTGGTGTTGTTCAGACGGAACTACATGCACTTTGTCAGTGTACGCTGACTCAACATATCAGAGACACTTTCTCAAATTTGGACTTCAGTTGTTTAAATTTCCTCATGTGTAATTTGGACTGTAGAGCGATGATCAGATACTGCTATGATGTGACAAATTTCTTCAGAACCTATGGACACTAATTTTGTGATTTTTTTGTTATTATTTTTATATGTACCAGATGTTTGTGGATGTAAACCTTATCTTGTGTACAGTAAGCAATAAATGTTCTACTACTACTACTACTATGTTGTCAGTGTTCATTGGTTTTTAGTACAGAATGAATCCGCTATATGCCAAAGCATTATTTTATAAGATAAGTTATTATACATCACCAAGAGTTGATCAAATTAAGTTTCCTTATTGCCGCATTATTACAACAGCACTTACATTAACATTTCATTTATAATGATAGTCACACAATGTCATCCTGTCGTAATACAAACTTACGAAGGTCATTTAATGTAAAAATCAGTACAAACAAACAATTTTTCCTAAATCCCTTGCCCTCGGAATGATGCTCTCCCCTTCCACACCTTTCAGTTCTTAAATTCAGCCCCCCCCATGCCCTTACTTACCAGCTCACTCTTGCAATGTCAATTTAAATTTTGGTCGGATATATTGTATCAGCAGTTTCAATACCCGCGGGATACGTGACCACTGAATGGCAAGTCAAACTTGTGGTATATAATGCAGCTACATTGTTTTCCTGAACCTTTTACTGAGAATTTCTTGTTTTCGTCACAGCTGAAGTGCATCAGCTTTATGCCTTTTTTTATTTCGTTTGCAGATAAAAACTAGTGCCACTTAGCACAATGGAGAAACGACAAAGACAGGCTGAAGATTGCCACTGCATTTTAGAAACATCAACTTTTGTCCATTAGTCAGTTCAGACAATTCAAAGAAACTAATGATGAGACAAGAAATGTGCATTGTAAAATCTTCAAGTTGAGAAAATAGACTATTTTTCATGTACTAATTCTTTTTATTATTCATGGAAATTTCCTGGCAGCTGGGTGGCGGAGTGGTAATGGTTCCCGTCTACTCCTTTAATGGACTTTGTCAGCATGGCTTCAAACCCCGTTTGGAAAACTGAACATTTTCAGCGGACCTTCAGGAGCAAAATCCCAGCTTGATCAAGCTTGTTGTCATTCAGATAAGATGTCTAATGGTATCTGTGTTGGGAAAGGAAATGATCCCTTGCATGGGGTAAATGTGTAACTTGTTGAGCACTCTCATTCTCTCTCTCCCATCTCATCAATCAACCCTCGTGAGTGCCCAGACCTGGGCTAATAGGGCTACACTCACCATGTCTATCTATCTATCTATTCGTGTAGTTCCTCATAGTTATAAATCACAACACATACCTCTGTGATATAGTTTTGCCGGATTGACCATGCATGATACTATGAACGAGTGTGGATTACAGAAAATATAATGCAGGTGTTGCAATAATGCATCAACTAAGATAATTCATTGTCGCATTCTCCTAAATGATGAATTATGACAACACACATGAAAGGCTTCGCTATATCTGGGTTGGTGTTAAGTGTGGAGCTTCAACGGTGGCAATCCTAGTTCACAATGGTAGCAAGTCCTTTGATCTTTTGAAGCAGAACATGGGTCAGCCTTTTTGTTGAATGGCTACTTTCCCTCACACCTAACAAGTGCTCAGCTCTGTTACAGTGTACTTAATAAACATGGATATCTCTTGGATTGAATACCTAATTAGAATGCTCTGAGGACAATTATTTAACTATACCAGATAAGACAATTATCATATTGCCATGACAACACAGATTTGTTTGCCAACTCACAATCACAACAACAGCAACTCACATGGGAACTGTGGAAAAAATTAAATATCAAATATGCTCCAAGGATATGCTTTGCCTGGCTTTGGTCAATACATTTCTTAAAGGCTTTCTCTATAGCTGAGAACAATTTCATTTTTGATGAATTGATTTTATTTTCTGAGACATCTAATTCTCCAAGCCTAGGAATCGCTCACATTTCAATTACATTACAAGCGACCAGCTATAATTCAACACTTCTAACACTTGAATAAGTTGAACAAGATGGACAAGGAGTACTGCATGTTGGCTCCATCCAAATGGGTACTTCTACAATGTATGTTGCAGTGCTCAAGGTTATGGAAATATTGGTGAAGAGACTTAGAATTGTATGGTAGAAATTATATTGTCGCAACGTTATTTAGCAACATCGAAGCTATGACATTGACATGCGATGTTTTGGCAAAGTTCACACTGTTGTGAAAAATCAAAAGTTATGTTCAAGCTATAGCAATGTAATTTCTACCAAACATTTTTGCATGAAACTGACGAACCCTTCACCATGCAATATTTTGTACAACTAGTGGTTGAGTGATTGTAGCTGTGGTACATTTGAAAGATAAATCAGCATCCACACTTCCACCAAAGCGAAGTATACATCATACCGTACATGTGACTGAAAAGTGTTGAAAAACAGACTTTTCAATTTCAAAATAACAACAGGGACCTTTCAATCAGTTTTACAATCTTTTTAGGATGAAAACAAACGAGGTTGTCTCCATACAATACACTCTGCTATATATAAACACCAAATTTCAGGACCGAGGCTGTTTTTGTTTGTTCAACTTTACTGCTGATAAACGCTGAGCGAAAAAAAAAGAATGTTTTATGTTTCATTAATGTCATACAACAATCCAGTCAATGTGATATCATGCTTTTTCAATCTACACCACATAATTTTATGCCACCCTCCCGGACATTTTCCTCCAGTCAACCTCATGTCAACCTCTCAACATACCTCCAATTCACATCGGGCCCAACGTTTGAAAACTACGTAATTTGTCGACAATCGCTTACGGCTATGATACGTGCGTAAATACCGTAGATAATGCGTATTTCTTTAACCTCTGAAGACAACGTGGACCAAACGCGGGAAACACCTCCCCCGCACCTATAATAAAGTGGCCTCGCCCACGACGTCTTATTTTTGCGCATGTGCAACGACCCAGTTCCGCCCATCATGGCGCTGGATTCGAGTGGAATGTTATGAAGCGCTCGGAAATACTCTGTTTTCGATGGATTAACTGTTTGACAGGATCTGAAAAGTGGTGAACTTGGAGGATTTATATCATGTGAACTTATTTAAACAGTGTTACAGACTGTAGGAGTGTTATTCTTGGAAATTTCTCCGATCGAAGTGGGAGAGTTCAGAATCCCATTCTGAAAATGCATGGCCGGACGGGGCTATCGTAATGACGGACTGCAAATGGACTTAAATCATAGATATACACCTCGGATTACCTCAGTCTCTGGACACATGGACTCAATGCATGGATTTACCTTGGACTGCGAGGGTTTCTTTCGTTAATTTTGACTAGGAAAGCGTCTGAAGTGAGCCAGGTAAGTGAAATATTTTTTTGGTGGTAGGGCAAATCCTGGTTGTTTTGATGGGGGGGGGAGGAGGGGGTTATTTTTGACATTGTTGAACTGATTTGATGTGATTTTTATCATTCGCAAATATTTTTAATGCAGCTATTGCTGCATTTCAAGCTAGCATGCCGTTATTTCGCCGTAGGGATTGTTGTCCAGGTAGGGTGGGTCTGGGGGAGGGGTGGCTGGGCCATCCCAGCCACTGGGGGGGGGGGAGGTTTTGAATTTTTAATTGAGATCTGCAAATATAAAGCAAAAAATTAAAGCAGTACAAACAGAGCTATCCACGAAGGATGGCTCTAAAAATTAATCGACTTTTCTTCCTCATTTTACTGAGCAGTCTACAAGTCCACAAAGGGGCTATAAATCAAATTAAATTATAAAAAACCACTTACCTTGCTTGGTGAAATTGAAAATGTTACTGCAATCTTACCGTGATAAAATTGGAACATTCTCGGCATCTAGGGCAGTTGCAATGAGGCACCATTAAACTTGGGTCTTATACAATTCTCATATGCATCTTTGTGGGTGTGGAAAAAATTGAATTTTTTTTTTAAACCAGGATAAGCTTTCACATTTTTAAAAGTACGTATGTGGATTTATTTTTTAACTGGTGTATCAACTTTTCTTCATGGCTTCATCTAATTGTCAACAGCAAGCATCCTGTTGGAGTTTTTATAATTACAAAGTTACCAGATAGATTGGAATAGGTATGGTATAGATGGCGCTACAAGGCTCTTTGAGAATCAGGATTCTAGGTTTGCAACTTTGCGCAAACCTTCAACAAACCTTTGGCAGATACGTATGATCAGACGTTTGCCCTGAACATTACTTTCAAACATTGTCCATACTAGGGTGGCCCAAAAAATAAAATTTTTGATTTTCTATTCGCATACCCCCTCATTTTAGGAGAAATAATGAAAAAAGCACCCTGTAAAAATTTCAAGAGAATCGGTGAAGTCTTAGTGGTCTCTCAAGGCCCCTCCATTCTTGGCAAAAAGGAAAATTTCAACCATTTTCGCCAATACGCGGTTCCGCATAACTTTGTCAATTTGTACAGTACTGCATTTTAATTGCCATGGTTGAAAAGGTCTCAACAAGAGCTTCAATTTGCGTACCAACATTATTGGTCTAAGATAATATCTCGACTCTCATGGTCTCTTCAGTTTACACTTTTCATGAATGAAATTGTTGCTGAACAACCGATCCTGATAGAAGCCAGGCTTTTATTTTTTTCGCTGTAAATTGCTGTGATTCTTATTTTCCCAGTTCCAGAATGACCAAATATAAAAAAAAAGAAGATTTTTGACCATGGGAATGCCCGGTTTATGAGTGATGGAATTTTATGTTGAAGTTTGTCGCAAACTCATAAAATAGCAGGGGGGGATTGTAGTATTTCAAATTCATATCTCATCCAAATTTATTACAGGGCAACATAATGGGTACCACTTGAAAGACAATATTCTTATGTTTCACATGATATAAATTATGTTGTCTTATATTTAACTCTTAGGAAGTTAAACTATGAAATGCAACAGCCCCTCTGTGATGTTTTCAGCACTTTAGACAAAATCTAACATTAAAACTTTACAGCTCATAAAGTGGGTTTTTCCATGGTAAAAAAAAAAATTATGTTTTATCAAGTCATCCTTCCTTTTGGGGAATAAGAACATGTTACTTGACAGTGAAATTTAATGGAAATCTTTTCTTGAACAGATTAAGTCATTCAGAAACTTTTTCGCACATAAGCACTGTTAGCTGAAAAGTCCATGGGAGTTCAGATATCATCCTAGACCATTAATATTGGTATGCAAATTGAAGCTAATTTTGAGACCTTTCCAACCATGGCAATTAGAATGTTTTTCATAAAAAATTGACAAAGTTGCGCCAAACCGCGTATTGGCGAAAATGGTTGAAATGTTTCTTTTTCGTGAGAATTGAGCGGCCTTGAGAGACCACTTAGACTTGACTGATTTTCATGAAATTTTAACGTGGTGCTTTTTTCACCATTTCTCCTAAAATGAGGGGGTGTGCGATGTGAATTTCAGAAAAAAATATTTTCCTGTACATTTTTAGGCCACCCTAGTCCATACATATCAAAGACACGTTTGAGAAACCTTTGAACTTACGTATGACCAAACGTGTGACCATACCTTTGATAAACCTATGAATCAAAGGTATGGTCATACGTAATAGTCCAAGGTTGCTAAAACCTCTCAGATGAATGTTCGACAAACCTATGAATCAAAGGTATGGTCATACGTAACAGTCAAACGTTCTTCAAACCACTCAACCAAAGGTATGACTTACGTAATAGTCTAAGGTTTTATAAACCTCTCAAATGAATGTTCGACAAACCTTTGAATCAAAGGTATGGTCATACGTAATAGTCAAACGTTCTTCAAACCTGTCAACCAAAGGTACGACTTACGTATGACTGACACGTTTAGCCAAACGTTACAACCAAACGTTCTTCCAGCCTCTCAACCAAAGGTATGACTTCCGTGTGACTCTAACGTTAGGCCAAACTATAAAACAAACTATCTGCCAACCTTTTACTAACATTGCGACTTACGTTTGGTTTTCCATCTGAATGCAACGTTTGGAAATTACATTTGCCATACCTTTGTCATACGTTGTTTGGCCCAACGTTTGATTCTAACCTAAATATTTACATAGTGAAAGGTTTGATTTACGCTGGTGCTCAGGAGGGCAATGCCTTCTTCTATCTTTCTCTTTTAAAAGGGAGCAGATGATACGACTTTACATCCTGTATGCATCGGCTGACTTGGCTTAGAGCTCTTCGAAGATTGACGGTCGACAGGAAAAATTCATTTCTTATATTTAACTCACAAACTGGCTTTGCCACATATTTGACAATCAGTTTTCTGTTGGTCTCTTAATCCTCTTGTTTAATGAAGTACCTCAAGTAATTTAACTAGTTTGTTTATTGTCACCCCTGCTGCTAGATATGATAAGCACTAATTATGAACTGATTAACCATAACTGACAAAAACAAATATTTTTTAGCCTGTGACATAACACAGCCAAGTTGAAAGTTGAAACACTAATCTGCAAACAGCTCTAATGACAAGCAGCAACCATATTCAAGATAAGAGATGCCCTCTTGGCACAGGATGAAATGTCCATCTTGCATGGTCTTACTTTTATAAATCCCTTCCGACAAAACTTCCACCTCCACCTAGGAGATAAATTCCTAATGGTGGCTAAAGAATCCATTCCTATTTTCGGTACCTCCAGAACAACAGCATGAGTTACAGGTGATTTCATTACCATGTGATTCTTGTCATTCACACTTGGCTTTGAGGAATCAATGCTAAACCAGCACTTACTACGTTTGATAAATCAAATGTGTGACGTTCTGTTGTTTCTAAACCAATCAGATTAACTAAAAATGGCATGTATTTGGTGGGTCTAGAACCTAAGAATCGCGTACTAATGAAATCACCTGTAATGGACAAGCAGGACAAATGTTTAGATATCCCATTAAATTGACAAGCAGAAATAACATTGCTGACAAGGTCCACAAGTGAATACATCAATTTGTCAGTAGGGCCTACAGCAGGTCTTGCTACCCTATTTTCTGTCCAACATAAACATTTGTGTACGTTTAAACCTTAAACATAACCTAAAGTTCTGCATTTAGACCTCACCATGATGACTTCATTATTGGAAAAGCTGGGATCTAACTGACAGCTTTGCATATTATCACCGTGTTAAAGACTGCCGGTAAAAAAATGAAATTAAATATTCATAAAAAGCTATATATCTGAACAATTAGTGTAAGAGCTACAATTATAACATCAAACATAGGTTTATAACGCTTGTTTATCCCAAAAGAAGGACAACCTCTCATTAATGCTTACAAATATTAAAGATATAACATTCTGTAATATGTAAAGTAAAAACGAAAATAAAATTATTATTGATGACCTCGCATGGTCGACTGCAGCCGCTTGATTCACAACAGTAGTGGAGAGGTCATGACGCGCCATTGTGTTATCACTGTTTTATTGCTGTTTTCCACTAGAAATCATTGTTCCAAGAATGTTTGAACTCCTTTGTGAGCTTTAGTGCAGGCAATTTGAGATTCTACCTGCATTGATTCTCCTCTTTCAAGACTTCAAGTGGTTCATGATACAACCTTGTAAATGAATAGCCCAACTGTTCCAAAGGCCAGCAAGAGCCATTTGCACAATAACAAGTGCCATTTACACAACCATGACAATTAGGAAAAAAGGAAGAAAATTGCCTCTAAATTGTAGAAACTGCTACATTAAATTAAAATATTCTGAGATAGGAATGGAATGTCGAAAACAACTGTAAATTTACATGTAAGAAGGGGAAATTTCATATGCAATGAAAAACCTGTGAGCGCTTGAAATTAATTAAGTGATTCATATGACCATTCTTGGGTATTTCTTTAATTGGCTAAGGCTCGTGTTTCTTTCAATAATCTGTGTCCAGTTTATCATAAATGTTTATATTGTACTTTATTACTGAATTCAATGACCCCCTTCTTTTTTTTAGTTTGCACTTTTTACGATCATCTGACCAACATGCTCGATTCTTCAGATGAGGTGTTGACCTATTTTCTCATCCAAACACAATCGAGTAGTTAATGATTGATAAACACTCCTGACCATTATTACCACTTGATTTTGGTGCAGTTAAAACAACACAAGTGCTCCTGGAAATTGTTGATAAAATGCTGTTATTAAATGGTATGCAATTCCTTTTCTGATGTCATGACGTGTAACTTTAATATAATATTTTACATAATTGCTTGAATTGTCAAAGTATTTCCCCATTGAAATTCTGAAATAGAGCTAGAGCCTAAACCAAAATTTCTCTCTAATCTAGCCTGTCGGTTCGATCCCAAGTTAGCGAAGGCGACCCCAAACAAATCTCAGCATGCATTGGCCTATACATTTCTTTCTGGTAAGGATTATAATAAGAATACCTGTAATGACAATTGAGTAATTTTCATATAATTAAAGAACCATCAGTAACAATCATTCAGATAATTTTCAAAAGCCATGTTGACATGCAAAATAATTGACATTATTTGGATTTAATGAGGACTCTCCGGCTACATTTAGACTCAATTTAATCAGGATCATGACATGGATTTAGACCAAAAGGAAAAAAAACGACAGACTACATGAAGATTCAAGTCCAAACTTCAATAAAGAATTGACTCATGAAGTATGTGGCATTTTGAAGGATATAATTTCCACTAGGTTATAGCTGTCCTTCGATGAAATATTTATGTTGAGTAAAACTAAATTTCAGAACTGAGGAAGATAATAAAAAGTGGCTGAAAATTACGACATAGCAAAAGGGATAAAGTACTAGGATAATTTAATTGTGTTATGATCATGAAAATAGAATCGCAATTTGTATATCATTGTGTTATGTTAGTGTGATTAGAAATGCGCTTTAGCGTTTGTTGCTAATACCATATCAACTCTAGTATCATTCTGCATAAAATTCAAAATCAAGATTGAGTCTAGACAGTCAGGCAAACTGGGGAATCCTCTGGTTTAGTTATCCGCACAAGTTAAAAAACTATGAATTGATTATTCTTTGCTAAGCATATTTGATTCTATCCAAATTGAGAAATGTACATCAGAGGTTTACCAGTTTGTAATTCTGTTCAATGGAATAACTTTGTTCCATTCACAAATAAAACATTTTTCATAAATCTTTGGGTTCTTAGGCAGGTACAGTTCTCGAACAAGGATATAAAGAGGGATACCATATCAGTGGTTATATAATGTCTAATTAATTATGTCCTTCTGCAGCTCAATTTAGGCTTGTATATTCTCCTTTTAATGAATATAAACTGTTGTTTGAGGATTTAGGAAGAAAATTTACCCTGTATACTAAATGTTATAGTAGTGTTTGAAATATGAAGAAAATATATGAAAACATATTCTCTCTATAAGAATCTATATTCTTCTTTATATTTATAAATGAAATACGATCCTGAAAGAAAGAAAAAATAAGGGATCCTCACATATTACACATTGTGTATTTAATTTTGAAAAGGTCAAACCTTTGTTGGATCACACTGAATGACTCAAAATCTGACTTTTTATTTTCAGAAAGGTGAATATTATATTCTTCATGGAGTAAGAGATGGATGCTTCATAATGAAACTAACAGTTGGTCAGAAGCATTTAATTCTTAGCTTCTCAGATTTACACAATGTCTTTTTCTGCCTATTCTGCCCATGGAAAAGGAAGTGACCTCACCCAAAAATTGAAGTCACACCTTTTTGTTGTTCAACCAACTTCAGAAACAATGCATCCAGTTGATCCAAGAAGCTAAAAATCAGTTATGTCAGACCTTAGGTTTAGAACCTCGATTTAAAGAGACCCTAAAATTCTGCGTGTTGTTGAGTATAAAATGAAAAGATTATGTATCTTATTCTAACTCTTAGTTAGTTACGACAAAATTAGTTCGATCATGATTAATTGTACAGACTTAATGCTTCAAATGTTAAAAGCATGATAGTGATATAGCATCAGCGAAAACTTTTGACAAAGCACATTTTTCATGGCGAAATGATAGATGTTTATCTTTTTCTAAAACAACTGCACTAATGGAAAGTTGGGCAATCTACTTTTTGCTCAAACTGTCCCACAAACTGTAATAATTATAGATCATTATTATTATGTGAAAAAAATAGCATGTAATCATGTAAAGTATCACTGCCAAGAAAGAGGAAGAATTAAAAGTAAAATTGACCAACCTTAAAGGTATTTGCGATGTGAAAAATCAAATGTGGTGAGAAAACCAAAATGGTGCAGAACAATAAGTTAGAGCAACTGTGGGCCAGCCCATGCACTGAGAGCCAACCACTGACTGGCCTGAGCTCGCTGCCTGTTCTTGCTGCCTGAGCCTGTCACTCCGGGTAAAGATGGCCAGAAAACAGGCCTTGCTTTCACAACCTTCAGTGTGGGAGTTACGGTGGCAAGCAGGTAGGAGGGGGAAATTGACTTTGTAGGTGGTGTATGTTACTAATCACAAGGCCTGCACACATGCACAGATCCTATACAACTGGTTGGCTTAGTGGTTAGAGGCCAGGCCTGCTCTGCTGCAAATCTTTGCCTGTATTGCATGGCTTGAACTCCAAGTAGAGATTCCACAATAATTATTTTAAATGTTTAACATGGATTCCCATGGGATATTACCGACTGCATGCAAATGTTTGACCTCAACTGTGCTATCTTGTGCCATGCTTCTTTTTGTATGACAATATGATTTTCATTTTTAAAAGTGAGTGTATACGTTTTTACATCCTGTATGCATCCGCTGACAAGGCTTTTGAAATATGACAGCCAGGGACCACCGTCATGATCCAAGGTGATTTCTAGGCACAGGACGAAATTGTCATCTAACATGGTCTCCCTGTTATCCCTTGTGATAAAACTCCCGCCTCCACGTTATAAGTTCAGAAAGGCCACTGATAAATATATTGATAATTTCTGGTACCTCCAGAACAACAGCAATGTGTTAATGGACAAGCAGGACAAGTGTTTAGATAGCTCATTAAATTGAAAAGCAAAAATAACATTGCTCATGAGGTCCGTAAGGGAATACATCAATTTGTCAGCACAGCAGGTCTAGCTACCCTATTTTCTGTCCTACATAAACATTTGTAGGTTTAAACATTAAACATAACCTAAAGTTCTGCATTTAGACCTCACCATGATGATTTCATTATTGGAAAATCTGGGATCTAACTGCCAGCTTTGCATAACACCGTGTTATGGTTTACCAGTAAGCAAACAAAAATTATTAATAAAAAGTTATCTATACATGGAGTGCAAGACCTACAATTATAACATCAAGCATAGGTTTATAACGCTTGTCTATCCCAAAAGAAGGAAAACCTATCATTAATGCTTACAAATATTAGAGGTATAACATTCTGTAATATGCAAATTAAAATAAAGATATAATTGATGATCTCGCATGGGCGATTGCAACCGCTTGATTCTCAAAATTAGTGAAGAGGTCATCTGTTTTTCACTGGAAATCATTGTTCCAAGAATGGTCGGAGTCCTTTGTGAGCTTAAGTGCAGGCAATTTGAGATTCTACCTGCATTGATTCTCCTCTTTCAAGTGGTTCTTCATACAACCTTGCAAATGAATAGCCCAACTGTTTCAAAGGCCAGCAAGTGCCATTTGCATAATTGCGACAATTCCAAAAAGGAAGAAAATTGTCTCTGAATAAAAAAAAACAGCAACACTAAATTCAAGGTTTCTGAGATAGGGAATGTAGAAAAGAACTGTAAATTTACATGTAAGAAGGGGAAATTTCATATACGATGAAAAACCTTTGAGCGTTTAAAATTGTTCAATTAATTCATAACTATGACCATTCTAATTCCTTGAGTATTTCTTTAATTGGGCTAAGACTTTTGTTTCTTTCATTAATCTCTGTCAAGTTTACCATAAATATTTATATTGTACTTTATTACTAAATTCAATAATCTCTCCTTTTTTTTTTTTTTTTTGCAGTTTTCACGATCATCTGACCAACATGCTCGATCCTTCAGATGAGGTGTTGACCTGTTTTCTCATCCAAACACAATCGAGTAGTTAATGATTGATAAAAACTCCTGACCATTATCACCACTTGATTTTGGTGCAGTTAAAACAACACAAGTGCTCCTGGAAATTGTTGATAAAATGCTGTTATTAAATGGTATGCAATTCCTTTTCTGATGTCATGACGTGTAACTTTAATATAATATTTTACATAATTGCTTGAATTGTCAAAGTATTTCCCCATTGAAATTCTGAAATAGAGCTAGAGCCTAAACCAAAATTTCTCTCTAATCTAGCCTGTCGGTTCGATCCCAAGTTAGCGAAGGCGACCCCAAACAAATCTCAGCATGCATTGGCCTATACATTTCTTTCTGGTAAGGATTATAATAAGAATACCTGTAATGACTGACAATTGAGTAATTTTCATATAATTAAAGAACCATCAGTAACAATCATTCAGATAATTTTCAAAAGCCATGTTGACATGCAAAATAATTGACATTATTTGGATTTAATGAGGACTCTCCGGCTACATTTAGACTCAATTTAATCAGGATCATGACATGGATTTAGACCAAAAGGAAAAAAAACGACAGACTACATGAAGATTCAAGTCCAAACTTCAATAAAGAATTGACTCATGAAGTATGTGGCATTTTGAAGGATATAATTTCCACTAGGTTATAGCTGTCCTTCGATGAAATATTTATGTTGAGTAAAACTAAATTTCAGAACTGAGGAAGATAATAAAAAGTGGCTGAAAATTACGACATAGCAAAAGGGATAAAGTACTAGGATAATTTAATTGTGTTATGATCATGAAAATAGAATCGCAATTTGTATATCATTGTGTTATGTTAGTGTGATTAGAAATGCGCTTTAGCGTTTGTTGCTAATACCATATCAACTCTAGTATCATTCTGCATAAAATTCAAAATCAAGATTGAGTCTAGACAGTCAGGCAAACTGGGGAATCCTCTGGTTTAGTTATCCGCACAAGTTAAAAAACTATGAATTGATTATTCTTTGCTAAGCATATTTGATTCTATCCAAATTGAGAAATGTACATCAGAGGTTTACCAGTTTGTAATTCTGTTCAATGGAATAACTTTGTTCCATTCACAAATAAAACATTTTTCATAAATCTTTGGGTTCTTAGGCAGGTACAGTTCTCGAACAAGGATATAAAGAGGGATACCATATCAGTGGTTATATAATGTCTAATTAATTATGTCCTTCTGCAGCTCAATTTAGGCTTGTATATTCTCCTTTTAATGAATATAAACTGTTGTTTGAGGATTTAGGAAGAAAATTTACCCTGTATACTAAATGTTATAGTAGTGTTTGAAATATGAAGAAAATATATGAAAACATATTCTCTCTATAAGAATCTATATTCTTCTTTATATTTATAAATGAAATACGATCCTGAAAGAAAGAAAAAATAAGGGATCCTCACATATTACACATTGTGTATTTAATTTTGAAAAGGTCAAACCTTTGTTGGATCACACTGAATGACTCAAAATCTGACTTTTTATTTTCAGAAAGGTGAATATTATATTCTTCATGGAGTAAGAGATGGATGCTTCATAATGAAACTAACAGTTGGTCAGAAGCATTTAATTCTTAGCTTCTCAGATTTACACAATGTCTTTTTCTGCCTATTCTGCCCGAGGAAAAGGAAGTGACCTCACCCAAAAATTGAAGTCACACCTTTTTGTTGTTCAACCAACTTCAGAAACAATGCATCCAGTTGATCCAAGAAGCTAAAAATCAGTTATGTCAGACCTTAGGTTTAGAACCTCGATTTAAAGAGACCCTAAAATTCTGCGTGTTGTTGAGTATAAAATGAAAAGATTATGTATCTTATTCTAACTCTTAGTTAGTTACGACAAAATTAGTTCGATCATGATTAATTGTACAGACTTAATGCTTCAAATGTTAAAAGCATGATAGTGATATAGCATCAGCGAAAACTTTTGACAAAGCACATTTTTCATGGCGAAATGATAGATGTTTATCTTTTTCTAAAACAACTGCACTAATGGAAAGTTGGGCAATCTACTTTTTGCTCAAACTGTCCCACAAACTGTAATAATTATAGATCATTATTATTATGTGAAAAAAATAGCATGTAATCATGTAAAGTATCACTGCCAAGAAAGAGGAAGAATTAAAAGTAAAATTGACCAACCTTAAAGGTATTTGCGATGTGAAAAATCAAATGTGGTGAGAAAACCAAAATGGTGCAGAACAATAAGTTAGAGCAACTGTGGGCCAGCCCATGCACTGAGAGCCAACCACTGACTGGCCTGAGCTCGCTGCCTGTTCTTGCTGCCTGAGCCTGTCACTCCGGGTAAAGATGGCCAGAAAACAGGCCTTGCTTTCACAACCTTCAGTGTGGGAGTTACGGTGGCAAGCAGGTAGGAGGGGGAAATTGACTTTGTAGGTGGTGTATGTTACTAATCACAAGGCCTGCACACATGCACAGATCCTATACAACTGGTTGGCTTAGTGGTTAGAGGCCAGGCCTGCTCTGCTGCAAATCTTTGCCTGTATTGCATGGCTTGAACTCCAAGTAGAGATTCCACAATAATTATTTTAAATGTTTAACATGGATTCCCATGGGATATTACCGACTGCATGCAAATGTTTGACCTCAACTGTGCTATCTTGTGCCATGCTTCTTTTTGTATGACAATATGATTTTCATTTTTAAAAGTGAGTGTATACGTTTTTACATCCTGTATGCATCCGCTGACAAGGCTTTTGAAATATGACAGCCAGGGACCACCGTCATGATCCAAGGTGATTTCTAGGCACAGGACGAAATTGTCATCTAACATGGTCTCCCTGTTATCCCTTGTGATAAAACTCCCGCCTCCACGTTATAAGTTCAGAAAGGCCACTGATAAATATATTGATAATTTCTGGTACCTCCAGAACAACAGCAATGTGTTAATGGACAAGCAGGACAAGTGTTTAGATAGCTCATTAAATTGAAAAGCAAAAATAACATTGCTCATGAGGTCCGTAAGGGAATACATCAATTTGTCAGCACAGCAGGTCTAGCTACCCTATTTTCTGTCCTACATAAACATTTGTAGGTTTAAACATTAAACATAACCTAAAGTTCTGCATTTAGACCTCACCATGATGATTTCATTATTGGAAAATCTGGGATCTAACTGCCAGCTTTGCATAACACCGTGTTATGGTTTACCAGTAAGCAAACAAAAATTATTAATAAAAAGTTATCTATACATGGAGTGCAAGACCTACAATTATAACATCAAGCATAGGTTTATAACGCTTGTCTATCCCAAAAGAAGGAAAACCTATCATTAATGCTTACAAATATTAGAGGTATAACATTCTGTAATATGCAAATTAAAATAAAGATATAATTGATGATCTCGCATGGGCGATTGCAACCGCTTGATTCTCAAAATTAGTGAAGAGGTCATCTGTTTTTCACTGGAAATCATTGTTCCAAGAATGGTCGGAGTCCTTTGTGAGCTTAAGTGCAGGCAATTTGAGATTCTACCTGCATTGATTCTCCTCTTTCAAGTGGTTCTTCATACAACCTTGCAAATGAATAGCCCAACTGTTTCAAAGGCCAGCAAGTGCCATTTGCATAATTGCGACAATTCCAAAAAGGAAGAAAATTGTCTCTGAATAAAAAAAAACAGCAACACTAAATTCAAGGTTTCTGAGATAGGGAATGTAGAAAAGAACTGTAAATTTACATGTAAGAAGGGGAAATTTCATATACGATGAAAAACCTTTGAGCGTTTAAAATTGTTCAATTAATTCATAACTATGACCATTCTAATTCCTTGAGTATTTCTTTAATTGGGCTAAGACTTTTGTTTCTTTCATTAATCTCTGTCAAGTTTACCATAAATATTTATATTGTACTTTATTACTAAATTCAATAATCTCTCCTTTTTTTTTTTTTTTTGCAGTTTTCACGATCATCTGACCAACATGCTTGATCCTTCAGATGAGGTGTTGACCTGTTTTCTCATCCAAACACAATCGAGTAGTTAATGATTGATAAAAACTCCTGACCATTATCACCACTTGATTTTGGTGCAGTTAAAACAACACAAGTGCTCCTGGAAATTGTTGATAAAATGCTGTTATTAAATGGTATGCAATTCCTTTTCTGATGTCATGACGTGTAACTTTAATATAATATTTTACATAATTGCTTGAATTGTCAAAGTATTTCCCCATTGAAATTCTGAAATAGAGCTAGAGCCTAAACCAAAATTTCTCTCTAATCTAGACTGTCGGTTCGATCCCAAGTTAGTGAAGGCGACCCCAAACAAATTTCAGAATGCATTGGCCTACACATTTCATGTACATGTATATATATAATGTCATTCAGATGAGGTGCCACATTTTTGGCCGCTTGTATCAGTTTCTGTGTGGGCCTATTTAACAATTTAGTAATTTTCATGTAATTGAAGGACCATCAGTAATATATAAGTGTGCTCTATATAAGAGAACTAGAAAAATTTAGACAAAAATACACTTAATTGGGTCATTTGGTGAGTACACTGTGTTTTACTCAAATGTAATGATAGCTGAAGCACTTTTCATCAATCTTTGCGATCTCAAGAAGAAACTCTTCTAGGATAAAGATACAGATAAGGATACTGGAACAGCTGTTATGTAACATTTAATTATGTCCTTCTGCAGCTCAATTTAGGCTTGTGTTTCCCCTTTTGATGAATATACTTCGGAAAAAAGTTGTTTTACATGAGGATTCAGGAAAAAAATGTACCCAGGTTTGGAATGCTAAATGTTATGCTTTAACTACATTTTTTAAAGCAGTGATTGATATGTGAAGGAAATATTTTGATTCTTATTTAATCTGTGGGAACTTATCTTCTCCTTTGTATTTATTGTTGAAATTCGATCTCAGAAGAGAGAATATAAGAGGCCCTCAATTTGTATCTTTAATTTTGAAAAGGTCAAACTTTTACTGGATCATACTGAATGACTCAGGCTCCGACTCAAAACCGATTTTTGAAAAATTGAGATATTAAAAAATATAGATTTTTTTTTTTTCGTCCTGCCAACCAACCTTAGAAAGAGTGCTTCAAGAAGAAGCAGGAAGCAATCTTCAGTCAGTTATGTCTGACCTAGGCTTAGAAGTTAGAACTTTGATTTAAGGAGACCACAAAAATACTGCTTGTCATTGAGTGGCAAACAAAAAGATTATGAATCTACTTCTAACTCTTAGTTAGTTATGACATATTAGTTAGATCATGATTTATTGTACAGACTTCATGCCTCAAATGTTAAGAGTATGAGAATGATATATCATCAGCGAAAACCATAGGCAAAGCACATTTTTAATGGCGAAATGAGAGATGTTTATCTTTTTTCAAATAAACTGTACTAATGCTGATGATCTGAAACTTTGGAAAGTTGGGTAATCTAATTTATGCTCAAACTTTCCCACAAAATGTAATAAGTATTACTAATAATTATTATGTGAAAGGAGAATATCATTAAATCATTATTATAATATATATATATGTATATATATATATACGTTTTTATTGACATAAAAAGGTCACATTTGACCAAAAAGTCAGTATATCACTGCCATGAAAGACCAAAAATGAAAAGAAAAACTGACCAACCTTAATTATCGCCCATGCTATGCTATGCATAGGGCGATTATGCTTTAGTGCTGAAATCTACTGAAGGGGTGAAACAACCAATGCTGTGGCCTCAACCAGCCCACTCTGGAAGTTCTTATCAGATGCATAATACATTGATACCATTGTAGATGTGCACAACGGTTGGTATTTTCAGTTTAATTCAATATTAGAAAATTTATATTATCAGTTTTAGAGGCTATCAAGGTCCAGAAAGCCTGCATTGTGGTGGCCATTTTCCCTTCCACAGGGTGAGTTTTAGTACACAGAATGGCCACTGCAAGCAGCAACTCATTCACATACATTACACAAGAGGGCAGCACCTGCAAGTCCTTTGCCAGTTCCTCCCTTTGCACCACATTCTATTTCTGGGAAACTCAGCAATTCCTGCATCTCAGTATAGTTCATGCATCTTTCCAACTAATTATACAGGTAGCACGGGCTTATATTGTATCTATTTCATATTATTCTATTCTCTTCCCTCCAATCTACGGGCAACTTACTATATATTATATAAATCTGTTTTATATTTATGTAAATAAAATACTGGTTATAATATACACTCATGTAAACAAAAGATAGACATATAGATAGATAGATAGATAGATAGATAGATAGATAGATAGATAGATGCATGGATAGACGGATTGGCAGACAGATAGGATAGATGGATGGGATATACAGTAGGATAGGATAGATGGATAGTATAGACAGATAGGATAAACAGACAGGATAGATAGATAGATAGATGGAGGAATGGATTGACAGATGGATTGATGGATATACTGATATATGGGTTGACAGACTGACAGGATAGACGGATGGGATAAACAGATAGGATAAACGGATAGGATAAACAGATGGGATAAACAGGTAGGATAAACGGGATAAACGGATAGGATATACGGATGGGATAAACGGATAGGATAAACGGATGGGATAAACGAACGGGATAAACGGATAGGATAAATAGAAACTTAGATAGATAGATGAATGAATGGATTGACAGATGGATTGAATGATAGATAGACGGATGGATAGACAGATTGACAGACAGATAGGATAGATGGATAGGATAGATGGCTGGGATAAACAGATAGGAAGATGGATAGTATAAATGGATAGGATAAACAGACAGGATAGATAGATAGATAGATGGAGGAATGGATTGACGGATGGCTTAATGGATAGATGGGGTGACAGACGGATAGGATAGACAGATAGGATAGACGGATAGGATAAACGGATAGGATAAACAGATAGGATAAACAGATAGGATAAACAGGTAGTATAAACAGGTAGGATGAACGGGATAAACGGATAGGATAAACGGATTGGATAAACGGCTGGGCTAAACAAATGGGATAAACGGATAGGATAAATGGATAGGATACACGGATAGGATAAACGGATAGGATAAACGGATAGGATAACAGGTAGGATAAACGGGTAGGATAAACGGATATGTTAAACGGATAGGATAAATGGGTAGGATAACAGATAGGATAAACGGATAGGATAAACAAATAGGATAAACGGATAGGATAAATAGATAGGGTAACAGATAGGGTAAACAGATAGGATAAACAGGATAAATGGGATGAACCAATACTTATGGGGTACTGGATAAACGGATAGAATAACGGATAGGATTAATGGATAGGATAAAAGGGATAAACAGGATAACGGATAGGATAAACCGATAGGACAAACGGATGGGATAAATGGATAGGATAAACGGATGGGCTAAATGGATAGGATAAACGGATAGGATGAATGGATAGGATAAACAGATAGGATAAACAGATAGGATATATGGGTAGGATAAACCGATAGGATAAACGGGATAAATGGGATAAACAGGATAACGGATAGGATAAATGGATATGTTAAACGGATAGGGTCAACGGATAGGGTAATGGATAGGGTAAATGGATAGGATAAAAGGATAGGATAAACTGATAGGATAAACTGATAGGATAAACGGATAGGATAAACAAATAGGATAAATAGATAAGATAAACAGGATAAATGGGATCAACCAGTGCTTATGGGGTACTGGATAAACGGATAGGATAAACGGATAGGATAAACAGATAGGATAAATAGATAGGATAAATGGATAGGATAAACGGGATAAACAGGATAACGGGTAGGATACACGGATAGGATAAACAGATATGATAAACGGAGAGGATAAATGGATAGGATAAATGGATAGGATAAACGAACGGGATAAACTGGCTAACGGATAGGATAAACATAGGATAAAACATGCGGGGCATGGGCGATGCTGTGCCATTATATGTGCTTGTTGTACTTGAAATGAATTCAATATGAATTTCCTCATACAAATAAATTTTCATATTGCACTCATATCATGCCGTATTTGTATAATATGTATCAGTCTGAAAAATTGTGGGGTGCAGAATATAACAAATAATAGATGTTGAGTCGACCAATATTGAGTTTTATTGGTCACAGCAGGTAATATTGGTCTCAGCCTACAGCCTCGACCAATAATACTGCTTCAGCCAATAAAACTCAATATTGATCTCCTCACCATCTATATAATAATGAGCTTATTTCTAGTTAATACTTCTTTTCGAGTGTCTTACCAACATGTTCGATTCTTCATATGAGTTGTTGACCTGTATTCTCATCTAACATATTCGAGTAGTTAATGGTTGACAAACACTCCTGACCTTTAGTACCACTTCATTTAAGTGCAATAACAGCACCACAAGTGCTCCTGGTAATCATTAATATAACAATAACGGGACTTGTGAGAGCAATATGGGATTTTGACAGCCCGAGAGCAGGGCCATTTCAGCCCGAAAGTTCATTGTCGGGCCTGAGCGCAGCAAGGGCCGTCAAAACTTGAGGGCTGAAATGGCCCTGCTCGAGGGCTGTCAAAATCTCATATTGCCCGAAACTAAGTCTTGTTACTACTATTATTGCAACAACTTCAGAAAGTTATACCTGGTTCCAATACAAAATATGAACTAAACAAAGGTC
The DNA here is from genome assembly GCA_026936325.1 of Platynereis dumerilii. Lineage (NCBI taxonomy): Eukaryota > Metazoa > Annelida > Polychaeta > Phyllodocida > Nereididae > Platynereis > Platynereis dumerilii. The sequence continues at coordinate 28,141,847 of JAPTHN010000010.1, forward strand.
CCCCAAGCTCAAGCTCACCCAGGTAATGTTCATCAATAGATGATTGTTCAAATCAAGCTTAATTTTTCCAGATGCTTCATAATGAAATTAGCAGTTGGTCAGAAGTATTAATTTTTCGCTCCACGGACACTTCAGCAAAGATTCTCTGGGTGTTCACGGATTGATTGATGCAACAAATTTTCTGCCTGTGCATCCTAGAAGGAAAAGGAAGTGACCTAACCCAGAAATTAAAATCACACCTTTTTCCTTGTCCTCCAAACCAACTTTAGAAACAACGAATCTAGAAGATCCAAGAAGCTAAAAGTCAGTTATGTCAGACCTTTGGTTCAGAACTTTGATTTTTAGGAAACCATGGAAATACTGCTTGTTGGGGAGTGCCAAATGAAAAGATTACGCATCTAACTCTAAAGTTAGCTATGACAAATTTGTTTGATCATGACTTAATGTTTCAAAATGTTTTGAGTATGAGAATGATACATCATCAGAGAACACATTTGACAAAGCACATTTTTCATGGAAAAATGACAGATGTTTATCTTTTCCAAGGTAAACTGCACTAACGGAAAGTTGGGCAATCTACTTTATGTTCAAACTGCCCCACAAACAGTAAAAATTATAAATCACTATTATTATGTGAAAAGAAAACATTATTAAATCATATAAAGTATCACTGCCAAGAAAGACCAAAATATAAAGTAAAACTGACCAACCTTAAAGGTATTTGCGATGCGAATAATCAAATGTGGTGAGAAAACCAAAATGGTGCAGAACAATAAGTTAGAGCAACTGTGGGCCAGCCAATGCACTGAGAGCCAACCACTGACTGGCCGGAGCTCGCTGCCTGTTCTTGCTGCCTGAGCCTGTCACTCCGAGTAAGGGTGGCCAGAAAAGAGGCACTGCTTTCAAAACCTTCAGTGTGGGAGTTACGTTGGCAAGCAGGTAGGAGGGGGAAATTAACTTTGTAGGTGGTGTATGTATCTAATCACAAGGCCTTAACAGACCCTGTATAGCTGGTTGGCTTAGTGGTTAGATGCCAATCCCGCTTAAAGGCTGATTTGTTGCAAAGCTTTGCCTGTGTTGCATGGTTTGAACCCCATTTAGGGAATTCACAATTTTAAGTGAACCTTCATGAGCAAAATCCAAGCTGGATGATGTGAGGATGAGACATTGAATTGGTGGCTGTTTTATAAGTGTCCATGTTATGCTAATAAAAAATGACCCAATATGGATTAATAACTTGTATGAAAATGTTGAGGACTCCTGCTATCTTTCCCACATTTATCATCAACCAACCATTTTGAGCTCCCAGTACAGGGTGCTGCACTCACCATATCATGTTGTATCATCAAATGCATATATGAGATAAAACAGAGCATGCACAGTAGGGGAGAGCGGGGCACAGTGAGACGGCAGGCACAGTGAGACAAAGCCCGTAGCGTCTAACTGGTACTGTTAACAGATCAACCCTCATTTTGTGTAGTACAAAAAGTAAGTAAGTGAGATACTGTCCTATATCCTGATTGCCTACGCAGCATATCGAGAGTGGAATTTCAGTATTTTGGTTTTTAAGCAGCAAAAGTAAATAATTTTGCTAAACAACTTTTTGTTATAATTTCCAAGAAAAATGGGATAATGCAAATCAATTACAAGGGATTCAAACCTTGAATATTTGTCTTAGTTTAAGTGAGATGATGAACCACAATGCAGGAATAGAGTCCGCAGGATTCAAAAATTTTATAAAGAGAGCTGCTTGGGGCACAGTGAGACAGTTTGAAGCGGGGCACAGTGATACATGACAAATTACACTCCAAAAGACCTGAATGTAATGCATAGCTCACAATTTACTATAAAAACAAAATGCCTGCTACAAACTACTGATTTTAGTGAGTCCTATCCGAAGGGAAGCATCAGAGAAGAATTTTGATTAGTATGTAACAGGGAAAAAATCAGGGAAAGTCTTTGTACATGTACATGAGAGTGAAACAGCATGATGCTACAGGGTGGTCAAAAAAAAACTTTACAGTTGATATTTCATTTTCCAGGCTGCCATGATTGAGACAGTGCCTGGGTACTTATTGCGTATACAAGCCAAGTATGTTAGATCTTTGGAAAATTGGTTAATAATCAAAACGGTTCATTACTTTTTTGATAGTAGACAAAATGGAAGCTGGGAGTGCTCCTGCGTTTTTACTAATCTGGGTTGTTCATGGCCCATCAGCAATTTTGAAGATACTGAGCTTCACAGGACAAAATAAATACAACATAAAATGAAATTGAGAAGACAGAGGCACAATTCAGCACAAACCAGAAGGTGCTAGAGCAAATTCAGACTTCAGTATGGCCATTATAAGATTTTAAAACAAAGTCGTCTGAAGGTGGATGATCAGGGAGTTGAAATCACATGAAAAGTACATATTAACATCTTGAAAGAGCATCTAAAGCCCTGGATAGATAAGACATACAGTGCCACAGATAATTCGATCTTCAAACAAGACGGGGCATCAGCCACACTCCCTTGGAAAGCCCAGAACTGGATCAAGGTTCGCTCTGTCAAGTTTCTCAGCGCGACAATATGGCCCCTATTATCACGAGATCTCAATCAATGTGATTATTCTGGACGGGCAAACTTAGAGGCGGATCCCTGCAAGACACCACAGATCTTAGTTGCCCAATAAAGGCATCCATTACGTTTGTATGGGAAAAACGGACACAAAGTTACATTTTTGACACCTCTGCATCATTTAGGCCCACTGCAGAAAAGTAATCAGTCCAAAAGGACCTCCGAATGAATAAATTGTCTCTAGAAGAGTTATTCTTTGTTGTACAAGTTGTTTTTGAATTGAAAAATAAGCATTTGTTACCATGAACATCATCCAAAAAATTATTCATAAGTGTAAAGTTTTTTTTTGACCACCCTGTAGGGGAGAGCAGATGATTCCTTATTTTCAGAATTGATATTTGGTATAATATGAAAATGGAAACTTTGATTATGGCAAAATGATCTGTTCTTTATCCCCTTTTATCTATTACAATTGAATAGAATACTTTGATCCAATTTCTCTATCAACTAATGTGTTGCTCAAATGATGTTCTCCTGCACATGGAATACACAACGATGTACAGCATACCATTATATGCCATGCTTCTTTTCGTATGACAACATGATGATTTACCAGAGACCTAACATTAACACTAATGAACAAAATGTAAAGAAGTCTGTCAAATGCTCTGAAAGGATTACCTTAAATTTGGCAAACTAGTTACAAAGAAAGACTAACAATCTTTGAAACCTTAGGAGGATCTCAGGCTCAGCCGGGAAATGTTTTTCAACTCTGAACGCTAACCTCGAATAGAACGGTCAATGTTTTGCATTAGGAATATGTGAGAAATCAGATATCTACACATTGCATAAAGCTTGAATTTATTACCCCTAACCCTTTCCTCATTCTACTGCTCTGTCTTCTCCCTTCTCTACATTTATATATACATGGGTCAAGACATCATTTTTAGCCGCCTGGAAGAAATGGAATAGCCCATTCAGTGTACCCCGGAGCAGTGGTTTCCAATGAGCTCCTGTGCCTAGAGTGACGGACTGATGGATGATTTTGGCTTTATGTCCTGTACTTTTGCACATGGTATGCTAATTAGGACAGGAGGTGGACCCAGCAATGAGGCAAAAGATGATTAATAGAGCTGTCCCACACAGGCCAATTTGACCCGGAAGACTTGGATTCGAACCTGGGATCCAGTGATTCCAAACACGCTATCACTATGTGAACCCGCCCCTCTCCTGCATATATAAAGACATACTTAGTTTATATGGGATAGATATATTCAGATATTTCATTTTAATAATTCTAACTTAATTGTGAAACTACGTTTATTTTATATTGCATTTTACTTTTTTTTTTTACTAAGTTTGGTCTGTAATTGTTGCAATTTTTCCATAACTACTTCTATAACTTCTGGGAGTTTGTGAAGTGACTTTTGCATTCCTGCTGTTAAATACCTTATCCTTTTTGAATACATGAGCAGCCACAAAGGCGAAATATTCTTGTCTTAAAACTATCTAGAAAGTTGTTTTTGATTTTACTCATGTTTACTCCAAGGGTAACGAAAAAAGGAACATGCAAATGGAAAACCGCATTTGCCATTGACGTATGTCTGCAGGTCAAGTATTTTCAAAAGTGAAACGAAGAGATGGACTGACTTTAAACAAACTGGACTATTTGTTCTTTATATATACAAGATATAAATGTTGGGTAATTTCATCAGTGCATTCCCATATTGAGCCAATTTGAAAATATAAGCAATTAATAGGATATATGTGCCAGACTCACAGACTTCTCATTGCCCATTATCACATGGCAGTCGCCAAAACCTGAGAATGTCGATGGCAGGGAAGCCTCGCGTAGCTACTGTTCTATTCCTTCTCTACGCATGAGCTGCATATCATGTGGAAGCCTTAACAGAAGTTTCATAACCAAATACCAGAGCATGACCACTGACCAGTAATATGGCAAATATGAGGAAAATATAAGGAAAACTACAAAATAAAAAGAAATATTAAGAAGATATAAGCAAATATAAAACAATTTAAGCAAATGTAAATATATAGGATGTAAAACCAGGACCATCTTTTCGTCATCATATCTCATGCTTTTATGAGTCCGAAACATATGATTCTGTTAGCATAGCGGGAAAATTTGTCGACATCCGTCCTTTTGTTGCATACCAGTCAATAATGTATAAATAATATTCTCACAATGTCTCCCTCATCATACACAACTCAGCCATGCAGCCATGGATTCCATAGGGTTGGCACCAGAGTATATCATAGAGCGCACTACAGTTATTTCAGTGTAAAACTTATATGCCAATCCTGACCAGAGTATATGCTGTTCCTCTAAGATAGGATGCTCTGATATGGTTTGCTGGAGTTTGAATCATAAAAGATCTGTCTTATATCAGAGTAAGAATTTACTGTTATACAATGTCTATTATAATAAACCTATGCCAAATTTATACTGTGCAATTACTGTTTGATAAATGTATTATGTTTAGTTAATTAGCTTTCATTTTTCGATCAGTGAAGTTCTGATGTTGGAAACCGATATTCTACGAGATACTTTAGAGAGGAAAGAAAAAGCAGATATGTGAACTATCAAGATATAACCAGCAGGACACCTGAATTCTAATAAAATATATAGGAAAATGAATCTAAATATGTCAATGCGTCAAACCCCTGAACTTTTTACCTTCTACAAACTTCTTTTTGCTCTGAAATGCTCAATATATGTGTACAACAAAAATACCAAGTAGTTCTTCTATAAGCAATAATTCAACCGTCTTGAGAAAAACATTTTTTTTTTTTTTAGTACCTTACTGGGCCCAAGTTTCAGCAAATTGCTGCCTTACTAAGACAAAAAAAACAGTTGCTCTGATCTGAGCGATACTGGTTTTTTTTATGAATCCCTTTTCCTGTACAGACTCAATATGAACAATGACAACATTGGTTTATGGTAGAACAGGCAATCTGATATCTCATCTTGTTGACAAGCTTCTGATACATTGCTCATAATGTCTAGGGATGAACAAATACACAGTTAATTTGTCTGAAGAGTATTTGACCCATTTTTCGGTCCAACATACACACATCAACAATTGATATGATGGTCAAAAACATACCAAACGTACAATCTTGACACTCAATCTAAATGATGTGCCGTACTTTTGGTTTGGCATTATTATCATGTTAATCTGAGAAATTCTGATAAGTTAAAAACCAACCAGAAACTGGTCATTAGTCGTGAAATGACTGCCAAAGGAGAGAAGGACATTAATAATATTTTCTTTGAAATTTGGACCTCCTAGAATATGGAAAATTAGCTGTATTTTATTTGAGCCACTTCCGAGGAGAAAGACAAGGAAATATTTTTGGGTTGGATTAAGAAGCCAATTAATGGTACAGGGAAATTGGTGGCAGGCAGACTATAGGATTAGCCATACTCCCAGGCAGTTACACTGCCCACACAGCCAGTTTTAGCAACTATTCCAGGCTTTGGGCCAGTTGGCCATCTCAGCCAATCAGCTCACGGAATGGAGAAACCCTCAGGGTATAATTTATGTGACCATCCAAGTTGAAGACAAGGAATAATTATAGGGGAGGTCATTTTGAGTCCTTAAACTTGCCTACCACCAAAATAGCAACCCCTTAATGGATAACAGGTGAACTATTTTGGGTATTAGAGAGCAGATTGTGAGACAAACTCCCATTAGAAAGTAGTTTACACCATTTTGAACACCACAGAAAATGTATATGGTAGTAATGACCAGCAGCTCATGAATATGCTATTTTTACCCAGAATAGTCACTTTCGCAGCCTGTGTGGGCAGAAGTTATCTTGGCATGGCGGGACTAGCACACCAAGACTCTGATGAAACAGCACCAACTGCCCAAGCTCCACAGCCAACCTACAGTTCCAGAAGGACAAAGTCTCAATGCCTTACATGAACCAATTTTTTATTGTGGAAGAAATGTTTATTTCAACCATCTGGTAAGTGCTGCCCTTTCAGCACAGCTCTGGGCACTAACAATAGCTATCATTCTCTAAGGAATTTGCTGCTTTTATTTGAATGACTATAGTCCATTAATGAATTCATGATCCATGCTGAACAGAAGTAACATCTACTAATGGTAGAACAGATAAGTTGTATACATAGCCGATTGACAAGCAGCAGCAACATTGACATTGCTCATGAGATCCACAAATAATATTTCGTCTATTTGATAGAAGGGCTGTTGACCTGCTTTTCTGTCCCATATCAATAGTTGATTGAGTAAACAAACCCTCAATGACACTTAACCTAAACAATATACAGTGGTCCCTGCGTTATAAGACCGCCCCTTCTGCGGTCATGTAGCGGTCTCTCGTGAGGGTGCGGTCTCAAATCGGGGTGCAAAATGCACTAAAAATACTTCTTAGTGCGGGAGGAAGGCGGTCACATAAGACAAGGCGGCCTTACAACAGGGGGGGACCCCTGTAAATGGATATTTTTCCCAAAAGCAGACTAACTTTGGGCCATCATGTTGTGTATAATAAGTAGGAAAATTCAGTACCTAGAAACCCTGTTAATTACAAGAAAGGGGAAAACATAACTACATGTTTATCTTTGGCTAAAAATCATTAACCTGTGAATCGATGTTGTGATATTTCATCATATATACAGAAGTTAAAATAATTTTTGGTCGCAAGAGTATATTGCTCATTATCGTGTTTAGAGTTTGTCAGTGTATAAAATTGTCTCACTTTTCATGAAGAAGGATAAAACTTTTTACTGTGAGATTTGCTTTGTGCACGTACCACTGATGATGAAAGGACAGCTTACCTCAGGGGCCGATCAGACTGTAGATGGTGTTAGGATGTTATGGATTTTACCATAGGGATGAACTTTTTTGATGCACGAACGGTGACGAAACTTTTGCAAGCGAAGCAGCAATAAAATTTTTATTGCAAAATTTTTAGCATAACGCTAAACTTCTTTTTTTGACACCTGCTGGATAATTTTTCTTCTTCAGTGACAAGTGAAGAACAAACCTCTTATGATATCAGTTTTGGAGGTCTTGAGGCCACATTTTATGGCCCCTGCCTTGGCTCAGTCTCGCATACAAAATTCTTGGCCTTGCATTGGTCTCCTGTGTCTATGGGCCAGTGATGGAGGCCTCGGACTTGGCCTGGTTCTCAAAGCCGGCCTTGAGACCTCATTTTGATGGCCTCGGCCTCACTTCAGTCTTGATCTCAGCCTCGGATGTCCCGGGAACGACTACATTACTGAATCATACAAGAATTTGCAAATCGTTGAATTGTCACAGTTGTGGACCTGCTTTCCCCTCAAAACACGATCAAGTGGTTAATGGTTGATAAACAGTCCTGACCTTTAATACCACTTCATCCAAGTATAATAACGGCACCACAAGTGTTTCTTGAATCGAAAAGTTCTGTTATGTCTGTGATAAATGGCCTGCAATTTTTTTACTGGTGACACATAACTTTTACATTATTCTATCAGTTTGCGACACTTTTGCTCAGGTGGTACTAGTTTCGCATGTACTAAATATTCAAAAGGCTTCTATATTGAACTACTGTCATTTGATTGTATTGATTAGAACCTATAAACCTTGAGTAATTACACTCAGTGCTCTCTCCTGAGCCACATAAAAGACCACATGTTTATTTTCAACTTGGTGAGTACTCCCAACCTTATCGACTCGCAACGTTATCATATCATCACTTTGTTTGCCTATGGCAAGTTCTCATTTATGTTGACAATGTAGCTACAAAAATATTGTCTGCCAAACTGCTTGAGGAGGTAAGTAAAGTACAACCCAAAATAAAGTAAGAAAATTTTCTGTCAGAAGTCCTCTGTTTACCGATTTTGCCCTCTTTTCTCTTCTCCACCCCAAATCTCCTTACAACTACCTTTGACTCCTTACAACAACCTTAGCCCACATTAAGAACTCTATTTAGACAGCTACCAATGCAACTGCAATTAGCAGAAGTGTAAAATATCAAGTAAAGTAAACACAATGGGGGTGATTGAGTTCAAATTGGTGTTGTTTAAATGTGATTTTAATGTAATTTTAAAAGGTAGTTTCAAGTAGGTAAAGTAGGAAGTGATTCAGGGGTAGTCAAAATGTGTGAAAGGGTTAAGTAGTGGCTGATTCTTCCTGCCTGCTGGGGTAATCATACTTTATTGTGGTTTGTACTGTATATCAATCCAATGCAAAGAAAATATATATATTGGATCATAAAGGACAATACTTCAGGCATGCAGGATACAAGTGGCTTTTGTAAGTGACATCCCCTCCCGGTCACCTGTTTCATTTATTTATCAAAGACTTTTATCCATATACCTCAGAGTACAGCAGAGACAATTAGCATCCATTTGTATCCTTATTACCTCTAGTATTGTCCTTTTTAATGCAACATGTTTCATCTCATCAGATGAGAATTCATGCTTCTGCAGGCGGTTTGGTTGGGGATGAAATTAGAATACTTTTTTTAGTTTTGTTGCAAATGCCAGATGTCAATCCACATTAAGTATCCCTGTGCATAGATTCAAAATTAAGATAAAGTCCATACCATGCAGATAGCCAAGCTGCAGAAAACTCGGTGGATGTTTGATCTGCATAACATGATGTAATGGGGTATTCTGGCAAATCATGAAAGTCTGAAATTTTCTAAAAATTGTTTGCAGGCCATTAATTTGAATTGGTAAATGATGGAATTATATTTGAAGTTTGATAGGTTTCCATCATGGCCAGGTACACTGAGCACCATCAGATAAACACCTTTTATCCCTTCACAAATTATGCGATTGCTGCAGAATTGCAGAGAATATTACCTGATCAGACATACTTTAACCCATAATTATATCCTTCTATAGCTCATTAGACCTGTATTTTCCCTTTGCCTAAAACTACCAAGGAAAAACTTATTCATGACCATTTAGGAAGGAAATTCTCCCTGGCATTTGCTACTAATCATAATTCGGGCAACATCATGCAACCAATCAGGAAATAATTTTAATTGACAGTAATTAATGTGACTCACAAAAAATGTTTATGGTATCGAACAACTTTAGACTCAATCCAATGATGATGCTTTTCCAAGGGAAACATTTCAAAATCATGAAAGGAAGGATGAAAAATATACCAAGAGAAAACTTTACAATCTTTGGCCCATGTGGAACAACTCAGTGAGTTCTTATCCAATTAGTCTCATTCTTGGACGAAGTTCAGGTGAAATCTCAGTATTATGTTTCTACTCTTGATTCTAATTTCAATAAGGCATTACGACAGGAGACACATTTGGACAAACTATGGTAGCTTGCAATTTCTATCAACCTTCTTCTCTTTCAAGCTCCCCACTGGACTGAGTTTCACTCGAAGAGAGCTGAAATCTTAGGAACACACACCTCTGAAGAACTCTAAATAACTGTAAGAATATGAAAGCAATGGTAAAATATTTGAATTGATGGCAATGCCTTGCATTCGGGACAGCTAGACATGTGAAAATGGCCTTTTTTAATTTCTGCAAAATCATAGCAGATTAAAAAAAATGTGATAAATGACAAAAAACTATCAAAAACTGATATTATCTGTTAATTTTGCTGGTGATTAATAATTCTGGACTAAATCAATAATAAATGATGCCAAAATCAATAATATTTATCAAAAAGTCACGCCAGGACACTCAAATGAAAATTGGTAGAGTATGGTTTTTATCACTCCCGAAAATTTGCTATTGACCTGGATCTGAACCCATGACCAAACATACACAATCCCATATCTAGCTTACTCTCCTGATCCCCTGGAACTATTTAGAATTTTAAAAAGTTAACTGTGAATTTCATGGCTCCGATATTTTCTACTTTTTATCATAGAAGGAAAGTTTGGATCAACTTGCGAGAATCAATTTCTGCAGGGCAGAGTTAAAAGTGCTGCAGCTCCTGACTGCATGCAGTCAGAGGGATGAAATTCTACCACAATATGTACTAGTTTGTATAGTACATATGTACCAAAAATCAAAACCCTGAGACAAGTAGAAGGTGTGCTTATTGGGGGAAATAAAACACTTTCCTGTTCTGTCCCGATTCACCCCAGTGTCCCTATTCACCCCATATTACGGTACCACTGTAATGTTAATTATTTTCAGAATTTGTATGCTTTAGTGTAGATTAAATATTTTTTGCTTTGGAAATGGTGTGGGTGTTTAAGAATATATTATAACCTTGAATATTAGTCAGTCAATCAATCCAGATATCTAGATATTAAAAGATATCTAGATATTAAATCATTCGATCCAGGTTCAATCAACTTTTCGATTTTTCCCATTGCATTCAAGGCATCACTCCAAAAGACACAACAACATACCAAAATGCCTTAATTTCCCCATGCTGTTCCTTCATATGAACATTTTTATAATGGATCACCAAAGAGAGAACATTAACCCCAGTGAACGAAATGTAGAGAAGCCTGTCTAAGTCTCTGAAAGGATTACCTTAAATTTGGCAACCTAAATACAAAGAAAGACTAACAAGCTTTGAAACCTTAGGAAGATCTCAGACTTAAAAGTTGGAAGGGAACTGTTTTTCAACTGCAAATGGTTACTTGCGGCAAGAGGCTGATGTGTCACATAAGGAATATTAAGTGATCAGTTATCTGAACATTTCATAAAGCTTGCATTACGTCCCACATTTCCCATTTTCCAGGCTCTTTTTTCCCCTCCTTTCCCCACATCTAGCATCAGTTTCCCTGTTGTATATTAGGGGAATCTAGATATCCACAATAGGTAGCTACTATGCATGTCTGATATAATTGGCTTAGTCTTTTGACTTTGACAAAATGCCCTATTTGACTATGAGCTCATTATATGTTAGACTGGAAGCTTATTTGATTCAGGTTTGTCCAATGAAAATGCAGCCTTCAAATTCTTCTTACTTGAGTTCCCTCCAATGTTAGAAGCACCCTTAATGAGGGATATGATATTGTGTCAAGCTTGAAGCCCAGTATGGTCTGCCCTTTGTACTTCTACGTCATTGCTACCTCTGATTGTGTCCTTACATCTGCATCTGGCTGTGCGATTATTATCATTGCTCCTTGTGATGCTACTTGAACCTAGTTTGAGGATGTCAAACCGTGTTGTGTGTATTTTGTAGCAGAGGCTTGAAATGCAGCTTTTAACTTTGTATATCAAGCCATGTTTTCCTAGTGTGCTTTCCCTCTTCATCCATTCCTGGGCCGTTAAGGAGGGCTCTTAGTTTTTTGTGTGCAGGACGTTCATTTTAGGTGAGGTGATGTTCCTTTAGGATCTAGCAAAGATAGTGTGTGCTACTTCGATTTCCCTTCTACAAATTCTAGTAGCATGGTAGTTTGGATCAGTTATCTCCAGTTGGCCTTATTCCATGAAACAACTACAGCGTAAAGGTTATGTCGACGTCATATGGAGGCAATGTGTAAGATGTATGCGAATCAGCTGTTTTGAAGGCCAAGGTTATTTTTTTTGGTGGCAAAGAGCTTTAGCCAAATATCCACTAGCCAATGAAAACCTTGCCAAATATCCACTGGCCAATCATTGCCCAGTAGACATTAGGCTAGGGTCTCATTGGCCATGGATAATGCGCTGCATTGTCATTGAACAAAATATTCATCACAGTGCCCCCTATCATTGATATTAAATTTGAGTTCTCATCAATTGGTCAGGTCACTATAGGCATAATCAAATGAGTTCGATCTTGGTCAAAATCCACAATAATATGGATTAGGTTTTGTGAGTGATTTTGACATGAATCCAAATGATTGAGTCTTTACCAGAAACCACAATAGTTAAAGTGAGTGATGATGAGGAATTTAGGCATGGGCTCAAATGACAAATATTTTGCCAAAAGGGTTTGACGATATTTGAAAAGAAGCGAAAGTCATGCCTAGAGGAAACACAATGGCCCATTAAAGGCCTGTTATTTTGCCCAAATGCCCTATAATTTGCCAAACAACCCAACCCAATAATTTTCTCGAAGGCCTAATACCCATGCCCAATAGGTATATTCATTGGACACAATGTAGGATATGGACATAAACACTAGCCCTTTTATCCATTTTACCAGGCTGGCCAAAGCAGTATATATTGGTTTGCAATGAGGTCCTTCAGACAGAATTTACATAGGAGAGATTAATTCAGAATTTCTTTTCACTAAATCTGGTATTTTTAAAATTTGAATTAAATTAGAATTTTATACATATTCTTCAAATCTGTTGGTCTTTTCTTTAGCTTTTCAATAAACACTTCTGTAACTTCAGGAAGTTTATGAAGTAACTTATGCATTTATTCTGCCAAAGATGTTATAATTTTTGAATACATAATAGCTAGAAAAGCAAGATATTCCAGTCTTAAAACAATCTAAAAGTTGCTTTTGATTTTACTCACGTTTTTACAAGAGTTATGAAGAAAGGAAACAAGAAATTGAAAACCATATTTGATTGTTTTCAAAAGTGAAAGGAACAGACAGAATGATTTCACACAAACCTGGTTCTCAAAGCCGACCTTGAGACCTCATTTTGATGGCCTCGGACTCGCTTCAGTCCTGATCTCAGCCTCGGATGTCGCGGGAACGACTACATCACTGAATCATACAAAAATTTGCAAATCGTTGAATTGTCACAGTTGTGAACCTGCTTTCTCCTCAAAACACGATCAAGTAGTTAATGGTTGATAAACAGTCCTGACCTTTAATACCACTTCATCCAAGTATAATAACAGCACCACAAGTGTTTCCTGGTAAATCGAAATGTTCTGTTATGTCTGTGATAAATGGCCTGCATTTTTTTTACTGGTGACACATAACTTTTACATAATTCTATCACTTTGTGACACTTTTGCTCAGGTGGTTGGTACTAGTTTCGCAAATTCGCATGTACTAAATATTCAAAAGGCTTCTGTATTGAACTACTGTCATCTGATTGTATTGATTAGAACCTATAAACCTTATTATGTAATTACACTCAGTGCTCTCTCCTGAGCCACATAAAGGACCACATGTTTATTTTCAACTTGGTGAGTACTCCCAACCTTATCGACTCGCAACGTTAATTTAATTAAATTTATTATTTCTTATATACGCATTACATATAACATCTCAATGCGTGTACAACATGAATTAACAAATGGTGAACAGACAATAAATAATTTAGATAAAAATAACAACAATAAAACCCTGAGATAAAAACTACTGACTTAGATAAGAAAAAAGGTATCACAGCAAATTATATAAAAACAGTATCACAGCAATATCACATCAACCGTAGTATGACACAAATAAGTGAGTCTTTAACTTAGATTTAAAGTTTTCAAATTCTGACACATTTCTCAATTCTGATGGTAACTTATTCCAAAGAGCAGGAGCTGTGATTGAAAATGCCTTCTCCCCGTAAGTTTTTGTTTTCGGGGGTTGAGGTCTTTTCAATGTAATTGAATTGTCACTTCTCAGACTCATGTATGATCTCGTATTTACAATTATCAGATCTTCAAATACAAAGGTGCTGTTGCAGTGTGGATACATTTAAAAACTGTACATAATATTTTAAAATCAACTCTAAGTTTAACGTTATCATATCATCACTTTGTTTGCCTCTGAAAAGTTCTCATTTATGCTGACAACATAGGTATAGGTTATACAACGAATTTGAGGTGTATAACTAACATTTCGGGTGGTTATTTACCGAGGGCTTTAGTAACTTCTACATTCATTCTACTAAATAACCCCTGAAATGTTAGTTATACAACCAAAATGAGTTGTATAAGCGACTTATACTCCATATATGATTCCTGAAAGATTTGTAACTGAATTTTGTGGCTTTGTTGTCATTTTTAGGTGTGTTGTTTGCAGAAAAAGCAGTACAACATGCTAACTTAATCACCAACAGTGGTATAACTAACACATCTGTTAGTTAAACCACTGCAAAAGACAATTAGAAAACTGTCTTGGTGGAGTATAACTACAAAAATATTGTCTGCCAAACTGCTTGTGGAGGAAAGTATATAAATCCAATGCAAAGAAAATATATATATTGGATCATAAAGGACAATACTTCAGGCATGCAGGATACAAGTGGCTTTTGTAAGTGAAATCCCCTCCCGGTCATGTGTTTCATTTATTTATCAAAGACTTGTATCCATATACCTCAGAGTACAGCAGAGACAATTAGCATCCATTTGTATCCTTATTACTTCTAGTATTGTACTTATTAATGCAAGATGTTTCATCTCATCAGATGAGAATTCATGCTTCTGCATGCGGTTTGGTCTGGGATGATTTATAATACTTTTTTTTAGTTTTGTAGCAAATGCCAGATCTCAATCCACATTAAGTATCCTTGTGCATAGATTCAAAATTAAGACAAAGTCCATACCATGCAGATAGCCAAGCTGCAGAAAACTCTGTGGATGTCATATGCATAACATAATGTAATCATGAAAGCCTGAAATTTTCTAAAAATTGTTTTGTAGGCCACTAATTTGAATTGCTAAATGATGGAATTATATTTGAAGTTTGATAGGTTTCCATTATGGCCGGGTACACTGAGCACCATCAGATAAACACCTTTATTCCCTTCACAAATTATGCGATTGCTGCAGAATTTCAGAGAATTATACCTGATCAGACATATTTTAACCCATGATTATGTCCTTTCCCTGTCAGCATGCCTCGGCGGTCCAACGTCGGCCCAGCGTCAGTCCGATGTCAGCAGCATAGGACCAGCTT
Source organism: Platynereis dumerilii (assembly GCA_026936325.1). NCBI lineage: Eukaryota > Metazoa > Annelida > Polychaeta > Phyllodocida > Nereididae > Platynereis > Platynereis dumerilii. The sequence continues at coordinate 28,157,167 of JAPTHN010000010.1, forward strand.
CGGGCCGACGTTGGACCGCCGAGGCATGCTGATAGCGTATATACAGCTTATTAGACCTGAATTATTAGACCTAAATTTACCAAGGAAAAACTTGTTTCACATGACCATTCAGGAAGGAAATTCACCATGGCATTTGCTACTAATCACAATTCGGGCAACATCATGCAACCAATCAGGAAATAATTTTAAATGACAGTAATTAATGTGACTCACAGAAAATGTTTATGGTATCGAACAACATTAGACTCAATCCAACGATGATGCTTTTCCAAGGGGAACATTTCAAAATCATGAAAGCAAGAATGAAAAATATACCTAAAAATGTGACTAATAATGTTTACTGGACTGATGCTATGTTTAGCAATTACATATATGTTGTAAAATATCATAAAAGATATACTGACAAAGTGCATTTTTTTCACAGTGAAATTTTAAGGATGTTCATCTTTTAAAGAACTGGACACCACATTGTGGAATTTTAAAAATGTATGCTGTAACATATCCCACAAACTATAATAAGAAGAAATTTATTAAATCAAATATATCTATCAATGCCACCAAGATGTAGTCATACAAACCAAATTGGAAAAAATGCACCTACCTTAATGGTATTTATGATGTGAATAATCAGTTGTAAGATATCAAAAAGGATGCAGAATAATTAGTTAGAACACCTGTGGGTCAGCCCATCCACTGAGAGCCATCAACTGACTGGCATGAGCTTGCTACTTGAGCCTGTCACAGGGACCTAAGGTGGCCAGAAAATCTGTCCATGCTTTCACAACCTTCAGTGTGGGAGTTCTGGTGGCAGGTACATTGTAGGAGGGGGATATTGCCTTTGTGGGTGGTATGTGTGACTAATGGTTAGACCAACACTGATAGTGCGGATGAAATAAAAGAGGGAAAATGTTTCACTGTTGCACCCTCAAGAATACGAAGTTTCAATTTTCCCGAATTTTTCCAGTTGTTCAAATCTAAGATTCCATGATATATGTAACAATTTGATTCTCTCAAGACTTGAAAATTGTGAGGTTTGATTAAACTTTTTCTTTCATATATATGTATATATCAAAAATCACCGAGTGTAATCAATTGAATTTCATATTGTTCTTGCCGCCACAACTAGATATATATTTGAAAAATAAAAGTTCATGAAAAGCAGTGCTATTAGTATTACAAAATAAACCCCAATTTTTTTCTCAATTTGACAAGATTACGTCAACCCTTAACACAATATGATCAATGATTTCTATTTTGACAATAGTGTAGTCCCTGCATCGTAGGACCTGCTCCTTCTGCGGTCATGAAGCGGTCTCTTATGGGGGTGCAGTTTCTCATTGGGTGCATAATGCACTCAAAATACTAGTTGTTGCGGGAGGAGGGCGGTCATATAAGGCAAGTCAGTCTTACAACAGGAGGTCTTACAGTGCAGGTACCACTGTAATGTTAATTATTTTCAGAATTTGTATGCTTTAGTGTAGATTAAATATGTTTTGCTTTGGAAATGGTGTGGGTGTTTAAGAATATATTATAACCTTGAATATTAATCAGTCAATCAATCAATCAATCCAGATATCTAGATATTAAAAGATATCTAGATATTAAATCATTCGATCCAGGTTCAATCAACTTTTCGATTTCTCCCATTGCATTCAAAGCATCACTCCAAAAGACACAACAACATACCAAAATGCCTTAATTTCCCCATGCTGTTCCTTCATATGAACATTTTTATAATGGATCACCAAAGAGAGAAAATTAACCCCAGTGAACGAAATGTAGAGAAGCCTGTCTAAGTCTCTGAAAGGATTACCTTAAATTTGGCAACCTAGATACAGAGAAAGACTAACAAGCTTTGAAACCTTAGGAAGATCTCAGACTTAAAAGTTGGAAGGGAACTGTTTTTCAACTGCAAACGGTTACTTGCGGCAAAAGGCCAATGTCTCACATAAGGAATATTAAGTGATCAGTTATCTGAACATTTCATAAAGCTTGCATTATTTCCCATTTTCCAAGCTCTTTTTTCTTCTCATTTCCCCACATCTAGCATTAGTTGCCCTGTTGTATATTAGGGGAATATAGATATCCACAATAGCTATGCATGCCTGATATTGGCTTAGTCTTCTGACTTTTTGACCAAATGGCCTATTTGACTATGAGTTCATAATATATCGGACTGGAAGCTCATTTGATTCTCAGTTTTGTCCAATGAAAATGCAGCCTTCAAATTCTTCTTACTTGCATTCCATCCTATGTTAGAAGCCTTAATGAGGGATATCATATTGTATCAAGCTTCGAGCTCAGTGTGGTTTGCCCTTTGCATTTCTATGTCACTGCTACCCTTGATTTTGCGTCTGGCTGTGCGATTATCATCAATGCTCCTTGTGATGCTACTTGAACCTAGTTTGAGGATGTTTAACTGTGTTATGTGTATTTTGTAGCAGAGGTATGAAATGCAGCTTTGTACACTGTGTATCGAGCCATGTTTTCCTTGTGGGGTCATTCCATGCCAAATCACCCAAAGCCTCCCACCTGACCCTCTTAGATTTGTTGAAAAAATTCACACATGTTCTAAAATCTATATCACTGGTGGATCCCAAATTTCAGGTGTCTATCACTAATAGTTTAAAAGTTATGACCGATAACATGTGAGGGGGTATTTTCTGACAAATTGCCAGTCTGATTTATTACAGTTTGGAGATTGGCATTTCTCAAACACCGTGGTAAATATGAATTTGAAAGTTTTTTTTTCAATTTGATGTGATCCTTGAAATTCCATAACTCGTCCTGCCAGCTACTGGAGGCAATAGAAAGCATGTTTGCAATAAAATGCTGAATTTAATGTTTCAGGCTCCCTCCTATTTTATTTTCAGATTTTGGCCAACTATGTTGTCACAAGTATTTCAGTAAACTTCCAATATTTAACAAATTCTAAGAAAATGGTTCCGAGGTCCACACCGAGAAAAATATAGAAGGATACCTCGGTTTATTAAAGTTTTGGACCATTTCAAACATAGTTCCAGAATGAAAATACCTGAAAATAGGGGGTATTTTAAGACCTGGATGACTAGGGGCAATACGGTTTTGAATTTTTTTCTTTGGCCTTGTAAGCTTCTCATCCACTTGTGTTACTAATTCAGTGAAATGGTGGATATGTCTCGCTTCCTTCATATCTTTTGAATTATGGTCCAATGCCGTGAGTTGGTAAAATTTCAGTTTTGGCCCAATATGCACTTACATTTTAGGTCATATCTCAGCCCCATAAAGGAATTTATGCCGGTATTATGGATCGAATGATAGGCAAAGATATCTTCTTTGATGTAAATAGCAGCAATTGCATCCATATGTCACTGGTCTTGAGATAATGAGTGATGCATGATTGCAGATAGGGAAATTTTTGGTGTCCCGCTGGGACACTGCATGTAAAATTTTTGCAAACAACTTTAAAATACAGGAAAAGGGATGGATTTAGGATCAAAATTGCAATGCATTACCGTTCCCTGATTAGATGGGCATCTTGTGAATCCAGAAAAATGGCAATTGGATGTTTATATATTTTTTTAATACACCTTTTGTGATCCTCAGTTGGTGTGTCCCGGGTGGAGCTTAAAAGTGCAATCTGATTTTTGACGCCACAGATAAACCACTGATCGAAAATTTTTTGGAAAATTTGATATACCAATGCATTGCTCATGACCTTGTCTGTCAGGAATATATCACTTAAAGTGGCTAAGGTTGTTGTACCGGAAGCTGCGATGGCTTGAGTAAGACTGACAACAGCGCGACGCTCTTATATTCTGCAAACATTCTGTGGGCCTTCTCTTGTTCGGGTACTTCCTGATGAAGACTTGTTGCTGGAATTCTTGCATCCTTGGTATTATTGTCATGCTCATGAGCCTGGCTTTCTATTAGTGTATAGAATAGGGTAGAAAGTCCAACCAATAATGGCATAAGAGCCCCATCTTTGAGACTGACAAAAAATGCGACGCTCTCATATTTTGTAATATTTACGAGGATCTTTCTTCTTTACATGCTTCTTGATGAAGGCTAGTGGAAGGAAAGTTATCTTTTCTGATATGATTTTGTTGCTCATGACCCCAGGTTTCTATTGGTCTATATAACGCAGTTGTAAATGTAACCTATCATGGTATTAGTGGCCTGTCTTTGTCACTGACAACAAATGTAGCACTCTTACACTTTGTAAAAATGTATGTTCAAACATGTCTTGTTCAAATGCTTTGTGATAAAGACTCTTTGCTTGAATTTTTACTTGTTTGATATTGTGTTGTTACACTTGAGCTTAGCTTTCCATTGGTATAGACAATACGGTTTTTAGTCAAACCTATCATGGTATAATGGCCATGTGTTTATGGCTGACAAAAAGTGCAAAGCTTGCTTTCGGCATTACCTACTAATTACACCATAGAAGGTATGAGAAGGCAAATAATCAAAAATCTGTTTTTTGTTCTTTTTAAGAATATAATTCAACAAAACGTGTGCAAGTTTCATAGTGATATCTTAAAAAGTCTTTGCTGCAGAGGTATTTGAAGAATCAAAGTTTCGTTTTGAATAAACTGCATTTTAAGTTAGTATTTTCTTCACATTTATGTTTAAATTTACTAGCATAATGTGGCATAGACGTCACAAAAACGCATATACAACCTCAAATTTTTGGATTTGGAATCTAATAACACATAGGAAGCATATCAGTGATTATTGATTTTTTGGCCAATTTCACCAGAAATTCCAAATTTTACCAACTTGTGGCATTGGTCCTGAATTTTTTTTCTGAATGGCCCATGAAGTATATATTGGGTTTGTAATGAGGTCCTTCACACAGAATTTACATAGTAGAGATTGTTTCAGAATTTAATTTCACTAAATCTATTATTTTTAAAATTTGAAGCAAATTAGAATTTTAAACATATTCTTCCAATCTTGTGGTCTTTTCTTTAGCTTTTCAATAAACACTTCTGTAACTTCAGGAAGTTTATGCAGTTACTTCTGCATTCATTCTGCTAAAGATGTTATCATTTTTGAATACATAATAGCTGGAAAAGCAAAATATTCCAGTCTTAAAACAATCTAAAAGTTGCTTTTGATTTTACTCACGTTTTACAAGAGTTATAAAGAAAGGAAACAAGAAATGGAAAACTATATCAGCCATTCTGCAAATCAATTTTTTTAATTTACATGCCTGCTCATCCTGCAGCATTTTTGTAATTTCAAAGTTACAAACTTGACTTGATAGTGGATATAGATGGCGACACTCGGCTCTCTATTGCTCATGATTCTTCTGTTGTGAAATGGTAAGAATTCCTTTGACAAGCATGAGCTCTAATCATATTCATTACACTACCTTTGAATTGTTGAATTCAGTTTGTAGAATACAATTGAGTAAGTCAAGACGAAACATGTCTTTCAGTCAGCTGTGATGTGTAAGCTGGATCATAGCATAAATCATCAGATTATACACTGTTTGTTTGTTGTTGCAATTCAGTTATAATGTTGATAAGTTCAATGATTCCTTACTGATCCTTCACTCGTTCATTTCTGGCGTCCTAAGGGAAAACCTAGTAAGTCACAAATTGGGTCAAATTGAGTTAAGGTCAGAATAGGGCTTCTGAGACATGTTTCTATATATTTATTAAGTTTAGATATTCAAGAAGTGGCCCATTACCCCAGAATGACACTGGCAAGTCCCAGTAAGTCCATCTCTTACTGCAAGGACTGGAATTTAATAGTCAATTTTCTCAGAATGTTCTAAATGTGACTTACTAGGTTTTCCCTTTGGACGCTGGATTTAAACTTCTGTGTACCACATCAACTTGAATGGAACCCCTCCCTCATCCTTTCTCTATTTTAGAGTTATGGACCTTTGTTTCAAGCGGCTTTCATGTACGTTGTTACGTGTACGCTATTACTACTTTTCCTGGCTGTATTGAGGGCAGCTTTTATTTTAAAAGGCTTCTATTCTGATGGGTGGAGGAGAGATACTTTATTCAAATAAATATGACATCACCATTTTTCTGACCATTGAAGTTGGTTGAACTGTATTCAACCAATCCTAATGGGTTGCTCTCAACCAATAGTTTCAACCATAAAAATTGATTGATTTTGCCTCAACCAAATGATTAGTTGGTCTTTTCCCAAAAATCAATCATTCTGTTTTAAGAGTGAACCAATCTCTTTCAAACTTATCATACAACCTCATCAATTGTGCAACATTGAAAAGATTTTAGTGGCCAACCAAAACCAACTAAATATTAAATTTAAAAAGTAAATGGGCTGACCTACAGTTCAAAGGTTATCATGCAGAGTTTCACAATACAAATTATTCAACAAAATGCACTGGCAATTTAATTCAAGTGGTAATGCTGCAAAAAATACTTCCACTGTATTTCAAAAGTTTGTTACGGTTTGTTTGAAATCAAAGTCATTAATAAACAACACCTCAGGTATGATTTTCCAACCATGTATATATTTGCAAGCCTTGTAATGCCCTAATAATAGTTATAAAAGCTGAAACTTTCTCAGTTCAGTCACTTTTTAAAGGGGTATAAATTTAATCGCATAATCTATGTAAGAACTGTTAATTCTACTGGAATTTCTAACAGTGCAACAGGAACTTCCGTCCTTTTGTACGATCAGTCAATTACGTATACACCATCTCTGAAGAGTTCCCAATACACAACTCAGCCATGAATTGCAGGGCTGGTGTCAAAGGATATCACGGGGTATGATACAATTATTTCACAGGTCTATCCGTGTAAAACTTATATCATACCCATCCAGACAGGAGTATATACACGTATATATATGCTGCTTTTCTTAGATAGGATACGGTGTTGTTATGAATGGCTGTTATATGTAACACAAAAGATTACCCTGTAATATTCGAGTAAGCACAAAATATATTCTACATTAGAAACCAAATTTATTTTGCGCAATTGTACGACAGATTTATTACATTCAGTTAATTAACTTTTGCAATTAACCTAGTTCTGATGTCGGAAGTGAAAATACTCAGAGACACTTGACAGAACAAACAAATTACCATGCATAGCTGTGTATTATGAGGGCATAAGCTGCTGGATAGTGGGATGCCAATGTAATATATTGGAGAAAAAAAAAGAGATTTTGTGTCTTAAATTCCTGGCCAGATTACTTAGCTTATGTTTATTCAAAACGTGTATTTTCAATCCATTTTTTCTCCAGGAACGCAGTTATATAACCTTAAAGAGATTGGCTATATGGAGGACATACTCATTTACTTTGCTCATTGTTGTGTAAGCCAAAATGTAAATCATTATGTTGGCAAGATTTCCATGCCATTCTTCAATTTGTCATCTTTTTGAAGGAACTTTGTAGTTGATTTTCTGTATATGGTTTTCTGGCTTAGAGATGTATTCTTGTCATTTATGAACAGAGCTCAAGGATTTCCTTGTTAAAATCTGTCTACCTGTAACAAAGCTCATTATTTATATCAGAAAAGCATGAGATCATAGGCATTGTCAAATCGTATTTAACTTCAAGGAAAGGAGTTGCATTCGAATCTGATGCACTGTATATATTTTATAATCTATGTGTTCGCAAGTAATTCACTATAAGGTATGAAGCGAAGTAGCATAAATGGAGTCCGATGCATTTGTGAATGGATATTCAATTCAGACAGATTACTTGTCACACGAATCTAGTTCTTTACTACAAAGCACTGCCTTGTGCATAATCAGCTGAGATTTTTTATGCAACAAATTTGCATGTTATCAACCATTGGTCATATTTAATGTATCTGCACAAAGATATTAGAAAGCATCATTTTGACCACTGAGCAGAAAAAGGCACTTACTGCCATTGATGTATAGTGGTACTAAATCCCTTTTCGCATTCAGCGGTTGATTCTATGGCCAAGCGAATGGATGTATGCCTAATAACAATAACCTGAAAGTTATATCATATCCATAAAAACTTGAATGCTATCTCTTGGAAGCAATTTATGTAATTCTGCTACATTAGAGTACTCTAAGATTTTTGCACAATTTCAAATACAGTGCACCTCCTGGACTTGAATTAATTTAAATTAGTGAAGACACTCCTTTGGAGGTACCTTGACTGATTATATTGAATTTGTTCTGTGCGAATTTCAGCTAAATTAGAGCTGTGTGGTTGAATTGGTATACCTGTTACTATTTTCCGGACATTTATACTTAGATGAAGCTGTGTAAGCCTGCATGTGGTAAACATTTTGTAAATAGTTAAAGGTATAATTTTTCTTTAATTCTATTTCTATACATGAATTCATACACTACCAACCAGATTATCAATTCAAGCAGACTTGCTATGCAATGGATTGAGGACTTCCCTTCGAGTTACACTGAGGAATTCTTGACATTTTGCCTAAATTAAATTAGGGGATATCCTGTAAGTGACATTTGAACACCAAGTTAAAGGTGTAATGTGATAATGCTGTTCTGAGGGAAACGTGTGTGTTGTGTAACGGTACTTTCAGAGAAGTTTCTGCAAGAAGAACAAATAGGGCTTGCTCAGCATTTGACATTGAAAGGAAGAAATTCATGTTTCTGCTGTCTGTAAGACAAAATATTGTTTCAAAAACTATTGAATATAAAAAACTGCTTATCATATCAACATCTCTACGTTTTTATGAGAGAATTGCAACATGAATAAGATGGAATTATTAATATTGTTTCAATATAAATCACTCATGACAGAAATATAACATTTTAGGAAGTTTTTTGCGGCTCTTTAGGTTTAAAGCTCTAATCCCTTTAAAGTGACCGTAAAGTGTGATATGAAATTTTAGATCATTGAGGCTAATAATTGCTCCGAGATTATGAAAATGGTTTGTGTGAGTTCAATAGTCGTGACCGATGACAAGTAAAATTTAAAAAAGGTTTTCCAAAAAAAAACAACACAAAACCGGATATTGACCTCAATTGAAGTCCATAATTGTATAGAACCGTAATTGCAGCTGGCATACTCTTTTGGGAAGGATAAGGATCTCTTTAATTCGCAGATCATGTATATGCCTGTGTCAGTGGATAAATGGGCGTTCAAACTCCTCGAGATCTGGGGTGACTTTGAACAGAGTGAGTTTCAATGAAAGAAAACCATCAATTCTCAGAAAACAAATATTTATCTGCATTTATGAATTTTTCAGGGCTTGATCGCCTTTCCTTGAAATTTTGTCACTGGTTTTTTTATGTTTTTTACTTTTTTTTTCTTGATCTACTTCCATGCCTTTGGAGCTAAATAATTGCCTAATATAGTGAAATATGCGTTCAGACATTGAATTATATGCATTGTATTATGTAATATGATATATCTGTGAATATAGCTTACGGGAAAATGTGATGGTCTCCATGCTCACCATCACAATTTGATGTTCAAAGTCACCCCGAAGCTTGTTAAACTTCAAGATCATCCACTTATCTTATTTGTTGTGGGTTTTCTGAATAGCCTCCAACAAGTTTCTGGTGGGTTTTGGAAGTATTTGAGTGACATTGTAATAAGGCGGTATTGATAAGGCCAGGGTCATTCAGTACTGTTGTGGGCACAGAAGTTCACAGGCTATGGTATCTTGCAAAAAGTAGTATGCTTAGTTTATTCATCAAAATATTTTTTTTTAAATTCCAGTCACGACGACTTGATGTAGGAAGAAACTAGGCTTTAGTAGAATATAATCAGAAGTCAAATACTTCTAGTATCTCATTTTGCTTTGCATTCATAGAGGATCAATCTTTTTCAGAAAAGTGTTCAAAGTCACCCAGGCTGTTCAAAGTCACCCCGTTCTATGGTACTATCTGGATGTTTAGCTGTGGTTAATAAGAAACAAAACACATAGATTGGCATTAAAACTACAAGATAAATATTATCATAAAAGCCTACAAAACTTGATCCATTGAATGATTAAATCTTTCTTTTTAAGTATCATTGTGACTGTGGAAGAAGAGTGTCATTGATTTCTCGAAAAATTATCAAGTCTTGTTCACTAGACTGACTATTCTCGAAAGTCAGAAGGGAGACCCATTAGAGTCACCACATGACAACGTGACTATGGCGACATTGGCTCTGATGGAAGCTGCAGGGACCGGGTTCGGTCTACCTGAGCAGGATGTCCATATTGGGCGAAGTGATGTACCTCTAGGATCTAGCATTGATAGAATGTGCTTCTTCAATTTCTTTTTCTAAAAGTTCTAGTAGCAAGATAGTTTGGATCAATTCTTCCCTGTTGGCCTTATTCTGTTGAACCACTAGTGTGAAGGTCATGGCAATGTCATATGGAGGGCTGTGTTTAAGATTGTATACATGTGTGTGAACCAGCCGTTTTGAAGGCCAAGGCTATTTTTTCTAGTAGCGAGGAGCCTTAGTCAAATATCCACCAGCCAACGAAAATTATGCCTAATATCCATTGGCCAATCATTGCCAGTAGACATGAGGCTTCAGTCTCGTTGGCCAGGATAATAGGCTATATTCTCATTGAATAATCTATTCACTACTGTTCCATCTACGGTGGATATCAGGCTGGATTCCCCCACATTGGTCAATATATCAGGTTGAGTTCTCATTGGTCAGGTCACTATTATGAATTGAGTTCGATCTTGGTTTAAATCCTCAATAACATGAATGCGTTTTGGTGAGTGATTTTGGCATGTGTCTTGTGAATTGAGTTTTTGTCAAGAGCCTCAATAGTTAAAGTGAGTGACAATTGATTTAGGCATGAGCTCAAATGATCCACATTTTGCCAAAGCACTCGACAATATTTCAAAGGAATCCCAATGACTGATGCCCTTTTATTTTGCCAAAAAATGCCCTGTAACTTGCCTAAAGGCCTAATATCCAGACAAAGGGTCCCGAATACTGTCAGACACATACAATTTATATAGAAGAGATGGATTCAGAATTCAATTTAACTAAATCTGATCTTTTTCAAAATTTGTAGTTAGGTTTCCTAATTAATATTTTATACTTATTCTTCAAATCTTTTGGTCTGTGTTTCTTTAGCTTTTCGAAAACTACTTCTATAACTTCTGGGAGTTTATGAAGTAACTTCTGCTTTCATTCTGGAAAATACTTTATTATTTTTTAATACATAATTGCTGGAAAAGCAAAATATTCTAGTTTTCAAACAATCTAACAGTTGCTTTTGATTTTACTCACGTCTTCCCAAGGGTAAAGAGGAGAGGCAACAGCAAACGGAAAACAATATTTGCCATTCTGCGGGTGAAGTGTTTTTCGAATGTAGAAGGAACATTCAGAAAGATCTCACACTTGTCAGTTAAACCAGTTGGCCATATACATGCTGTTTTGTCTTATCCAAGTATTTCCATCAAGCTAATTTGAAAATATAATTATGGTGCAGATCAATTGCAAAGGTTTTGGATGTTTTTTATGATTTTGTGTGTCTCAAACATAGAAATGTATACTTGTACACTGTAAGAAATTCTATTGGATTTTACGATTGAAGGACAGTAAACTGGCAGGCTTGATTGCCAAACAAAAATTGTAAGAAGAATTGTCAACTGCATGTTTTTTGCCGCGCAAAGTGCAAGATCTTTTAGAAGAAATTTTCCAAAGTGTATGACCACTTGCCAGGGTGCCCCTCCTAACCAATCTTATTCAATTTCAAACTTATGATATAGCTTCATCAATATTTCAACTCAATTTGAAAAGATTCTGGTGGCAAACTATAATAAACTAAAAATTTATAAAGGAAGTAGATGGGACTTCACCTTTAAAGGGTTGTTGCGAGCATCAGCGAGCAGGCTACAATATTTCACTGGTGGTGCTTCCCCTGAAGTCCGTGCTTACATGAATTTCTGAAACAATTCAGCACTTTATGGCTGAGCGCAGACCTTAGAAGCAGCTGTTCTAGTGCCTTAGATTCCAATTTGACACCCATTTCAATGTAAATTTCATCAGTCGTTGGCCTGCCACTACAGCAGACGGTTTTCAGTCGGGCGTTATCCTGCAGAGTTGGCACAGAGCCAAACTATTATTCAACTAAATGCACTTGCACTTTCAAGTGGTCAACACCTCAGGCATTTTCAAAATGTATATTTGCAAACCATGCCATTATAACAGTAGCAAAGCTGTAACTTTCACATTTTATTTAGTTTTAGAAGGGCATTTGACGGCATAATTAATTTTCAAAGCTGTTGATTCTACACGATTGTAAAATCCACTGGAATTATCCAGAGTGTACTTTTTGCATCTTTGCAACTGATCTATAGTGCTATAGCATCAAGAGAAAGTTTGACGACATCCGTCCTTTTGTGCGATGAGGGTCAATTACGTATACCATCTCAGAAATGTTCCCAATACACAACTCAGCCATAGATTGCAGGGCTGGCGTCAAAGGATATCACGGGGTGTGATACAATTATTTCACAGGTCCATTCACTCCATTGGTGTCAAGCGTAATTATATACCCGTCCAGACATGAGTATTATGCTGTAGTTCTTAGATAGGATACTGTGTTATGGATGGCCGGAATGTGTATCACAAAAGATTTGTCTGTTATGTTCAAATGAGCAAAAAACATATTCTATAAAAGAAACCTACGCCGTATTTATATTGTGCAATTACATGACAGTTGTACTACATTCAATTAATCAGCTTATGCAATCAACCTAGTTCTGATGTCGGAAGGCAAAGTTCTCATAGATACTTGACGGAATAAAGCGAATACCATGCAAATCGGTGAATTATGAGGACAGAATTCACTGGATAGTGGGATACCAATATAGAATCTATTGGAGGGGAAAAAAATCTAGATCTGTTGTTTTTAAGTCCTGGCCAGATTCAGTAGTTTTATGTATATTGGAAAGGAATATTTCCAATCCAATACTTCTGGCAGTATGGAGGGTGTACTCTTTTTTTTATATTCACTGTTGTGTTTACCAAAAAGGTAAATCATTATGTTGGCAAGATTTCCATGTCATTCTTCAATTCTTCATCATTTTGAAGGAACTTTGTAGTTTATTTTCTGAATATGGTTTTCTGGCTTAGAGATGTAAGCTCAAGGACTTTCTTTTTGAAATTTCTCTTTCTGTGACAAAGCTTATTATTTATATCAGAAAAGCATGAGATCATTGGCGTAAAAAATTCTTCAATTTCAAGGAAATGAGTTGTATGAGTTATTAGACATACAAGTATTGTGTGATACGTGTGTTCATATGCAGTTTACCAAAAGGTATGAAGCAAAGCAGCATGTCTGGTGTTGGACACATCAGCTTCTTTATTTAATTGGTTTAGAGATATTTAATTTAGATATATGACATATTAGACAAAAATGATAGCCACATAGATCTGGAGTTGTTAACTCCAAGGAACTGCCTTGTTTTGCATACTGAGCTGATGGAGTTTGGCCGACAAATTAGCATGTTAGCAAACATTGGTCATATTTAATGTATCTACACCAAGTGCAAAGTTATCATACAGCATCATTTCCGCCGCTGAGCAGAAAAAGGCTCTTACTGCCATTGATATGTATTGGTTCAAAGTCCCTTTTATTGCTTGGCAGTTGATTTTATTGCCGGATGTATGGATGCATACATGTTTAATAACAATTACCTGAAAGTTATATCATATCCAGAAAAACTTGAATGCTACCTCTTGGAAGCAATGTTATAATTTAGTAATTCTGTAACATCAGAATTCTCTTAGATCTATGCACAATGTCAAATACTGTGCCTCTTCCTTTCTTGACATAAGTTAAATTAGTGAAAACGCTACCATGTACCTTGGCTAATGATAATATTAATGAGTTTGTTCTGTGAGAATTTTAACTAAATTAGAGCTATGTGCTTGAATTGGTATACACAACTATTCTCCAGACATTTATTCTTTTACGAAGCTGTGCTAGACTTTGTTGTAATTAGTTAGATCTTTATACCGAATATATTACACAAAAATCTCAGGTCACCTCACCACACTGTCTGTGGCCAAAAACGCCTCCCCCTGGAACCCCACTTCCTTGAACTATCCACCTATTCTTGTTTTCCTCTCCTATCCTTCCGTTACGTACACGCTAACATTTCTATATTCTCTTATTTAGCTTTGCACGATCCGCCGTCAGGATTCCCAGTATCGTATAGTTTTTGCATGCCTGTTGACTGTACCTGTCCCAGTGTTCATGGGCGTAATTTGGTGGGGGACGGGGGGACATGTCCCCCCCACATTTTTTACCCCGGGGGACATAATATGAAATGTCCCCCCTACTTTTTTGTTTGTGAAAACAAAAAAAGTAGCAATGGCCCTTGGGTTTAACTTTGATTGAGCCATTCTAAAAGACATGTCCCACCTTTCTGCTAGGGCAGGTTACCATGCCATACAAAACTTTGAAATTCATGAATGTAAAAAAGCCTGATTGACTTCGCTTATTCGCAACTTTGACGACCGATTCTGTCCCTCCCACATTTGCCGCGAAAATTACGCCCCTGCCAGAGTTCCTCTGATCAAAAGTATCCACCATCAGTTGAAGGGACAGTCAGAAATGGGAGGTCAGCTAAAACAAAACTAAAATCCGTATGCCTGCCCAAGCCAAGTCCAGACTGATGGGATGAGTCTGAACTCTAAATTGGGGGTCTTGGCAGGACTTACCAAAATTACAAGTCAAACTTTATGTCACAAAAGTGCTCTCTTAAAATTGCTGTAAACAGGCTTTTAATATGTCAAAAAAGTCAAAGTAGTGATTTGAAGTTGTGTATCTGGTATGTATCCCCCATGTAGCATTATAAAATTTGATGTATTGCTTATAATAAATGAAGAGAGGGGACTTTATTAAAGCCTGTGTAGAGGTACAGGTGTAGTTGGTGCCATATGTGACATTAATGAAACAAATGACTGTCTTTGTTCGTCTGTTAATATTTAAACTTATAACTGCCTCATACAAGTTGCTGCAGACAATCTCTAAATCGTGCCCAATTTTACAATCAGGCATGGCTATTTCTCCTATTGGCAAACTATTGCAACTATTGGCAGCCTATTTCTCCTTTGGGCAAAATTGTACTACTTTTCCCAAAGGAGCAATTTGCTATTCTAACTATTGGCAAACTATTGTAACTATTGGCAAACTTTGCCAAAAGGAGCAATAAGCTATTCTAACTATTGGCACAGTATTGTTCCTATTGGCAAAATTTGCCCATCTCTAAATATCTTTTTGGGCTACTTAGAACATTAACAAATAGTTAAATTGTGCCCATTCCTGTAATTATCGCCCACTTTCGACATTAAAATGCGGGGCTTGGCAGCGGGAATCCCGCAAATGCGGGATTCAGTTTTTTGCGATTTGCGCAACTTCCAGTAAAGATACAGACTTCATTTTTTCACCATTATATGCGGCTTGAAATTAGCTATTTTTTGACATCAGATTTATCTCTGTAGCTTGTCTAGAAAATTTCCGAGAATTTTCTAGTTAGTGTCCTAACCATTATTTTTTTCCTTATTTATTTGCCTTTATATCATCAAATTCCGATATAAATATAAATACCTAATGGACTGCTCCATGTGGGTTAGAAATTAATCTATAGAAGTGCAAGCCTATGAAAAAAAAAACAACAACTGGGATTTCAAATTCTGGTTGTTGGCCTAAACCCTGAGCTCCCCGCTCAGGGGCAATGGGGCATGCACATAAGAAACTTGATAACTTGATGAAGTTATATTAATCAAAAAGTTTAATAGGGTTGGCCCAATCAATATCATATTTTAATTGAATTTTCTTATAAAGCTACGAAGCTATAACCAAGCCAATTGAACCAATCTCACCAAGACAAATCTAACAGTGAAAAAATTACGATCCTATCATTTCTAGAAGCGCTTCAAATGAAGAAAGACCAGACAGGCACTTCCAAGGCCTAATTAAAAAGAAAAATCAGAATCCCGCGATCCCGCATCCCGCAACGGCGTCCCGCATTTCATTCAATGGGCGATATTTCGGGAATAGGCAAAAAGATTGGCGATTTGTGAATGTGCTAAGTGGTCCAAAAAGACATGTAGTGAGCGATAATTGCAGAGATGGGCATGGTGTTTTCTTTACCAATATCTAAATCAAGTCTTTTTGAATATTTGAGATATTTGGAGATTGACAAGTTAGAGATTGGCTGACGCACAAGTGGTTACCTACAGTCTGTTCGTCCAAAATTGAATGTATAGTTGGATACTAATTACCATTATGAGGTATCCAAGTGGACTCACTTTCTATCTCCCCCCCCCCATGTTTACAATTCATGCCAGACTGCAAACTGCATTTGTAACTCATCCTAGGGAGCATAATATTTTTCATTAGAGGGATCTTCGGAGATTTCATTCTAATAATTTCTAAATGTCTAATGATGCCAAAGCGCAGAACAAATAGATATGGCAATACATTTTTACCATCGAGCTTAAAGCTGTATAACTATTTATGATTCGACCTATCGGGAGAATCATCTTGTTTTCTTTGATTTTATTATTATTATTATTATTATTATTATTATTATTATTATTACCAGTCAACCGAAACTAATATTTCCACACATGAGAGATCATGTGCAGAACTCAAAACCTAGTCGTAAGTTTGGAAAATTTAATGATGATGGAAACAGTTCTAGAACATTTTCTGCCAACTTTCTTGGGCAGAATCCAAGTATGACAGGTGAATGAACAAGAAGTGAACACTGCATTTTGTTGGTTTTTGCAGAAAATGTGATATTTTAAGCAAAGAATAGCCAACATGTAGCGTTGTACACGGAATTGTGATACCTTTGAACAATTTTGACTCTCTATAATCAAGCATGTTTGAAGAGAAAATTCCCAGCTGACAATGCACGTGAATTTCAAGTGAGAAACCTGGGAAAACTGGTGAACATGAAATTACTGAGAGTTATCATGTGCTTCTGTTCACGTGAGGAAAAGTCACATATTTTCACAGGATAAACACATGATGACTGTGTCCAGAATATCACTAGCCTAAGCTCTATTTTCATAGCATAACTGAGAGTTGTCACGTGATTTTTTTTCACATGGCATAATTTCTCCACATTTTCACTGTAAAAACACGATAACTGTCACCAGTTCATCACGTGAAGATAATTTTCCTCTGATAAACATGTAAATATACCCCTCCCCGCCCTCCAGTCATGCACGTGAGAGTTTCATGAGATAACTGAGAGTTATCGGGTGGCTTTGTTCGCGTGGGGAAATTTCCCAACAATTTTAAAAACATTGTCTATTATGTTCATTGCTCTGCTCCTCTGTCCTTCATGCACATTGGAAATTGGTATCACATCTGATGATAGGTGGAGCCACTAGTATCTCAGCTCGGCTGCAGGCCGAGACCTCGGCAGCAGAGTTACTTGAATTGGATTTTAGTTCATTTTACAAATGAATATGATGTCAAAAATAAGATGACAACGCACTTGATGGCATGAAAGTCCCTACTAGCTTAGGAAGGACATATATTGACACCTGAACAATCCGTCTTGGCAACAACAAAAGAAAACACTTGTTCCGAGGCCAGTCATACTCTTGTCCATGGCCGTATTGCTGGACATTACCACTAAAAGGCACCGATATTTAAAAAGAGCCTCCTCGCATGGCAGAGATGCGAGTTCTGAACAGCATAATAAGCACGATGAGCGAAGAGTCGAAGACTATCTTTCTACAGCAAATTCACAGGAGTTCAGAACCATAAAAATCACAAAACCACATCAATCACAAGCAGACATTGAAATATATCAGGTTTGTTAAGATGAAATTCACATGCCAAAGATGTGGCATTTTTATAATTATACATTTGAAAGAACTAGGCCTAATAAATTCCAAAACAGTCAAAAAATTCCATCTTAGATGTCTTTGATTAGTAGGCCAAATAAACAATAAAATCCAATATCAAATTCCAGACTTCTCAAAATGACAACTTCTAACGAGCGACCATTTGATGAAAATCCTGGTACTTTTTTTAAACACTCATTATTTCAATAAGCACAAGTTGCAGCTTTAACCTTTTGATGACAGTCACATGCTATAGAGCTACATCACAGCATTTTAATAAATGTAATTTGAAATAATTAGTTTACAAGTGTTTTGAAAGACAAAACTTTTATTGAAAGAATAATCCAATTACAAAACAACTCAAATTTTTGCAATAAATACAGTAAACAGTTCTAAACTGTAAAAACAGTTAACAATTCCAACCTTCTCATGACCTTTCAAGGAAAAAAACTTGATAACTGCACATAATTATCATATAATTCACTTAGAATGTTTCTCCAATGAACAATTCAGATCAATGGCTCGAGAGATACGTCACCGCGAGAAAAATTACATCTGTTCATTTTCCTTTTCCAAATTCTCTATCGGCCGGTCATGTCACCTCTGGTAATCTCTGAAAAAAGCACAGTTAAAAAGGATTTATTTAAAAATTATGTTGTGCTAATAATTGTGCCATACACAGTGGCGTAGCTAGGATTTTTCTCTGGGGGGGCAAATGACCCTGAATTTCCCCAAAGTATTATCGAAAACACGGGGTTGCATTTGACGCATTCTGAACTTTTTACAAACTTTACTGAAATCTCAAGTAAAGTACACATAACATTGAAAACACTATGAATATGATGATACTATAGTACTGTCAATTTAGGAACTAACTTGTTATATAAATATATAGAAACTGTCATGTAATTTTACACTGAAGTCAGTGGGCATCCATTGTAAGAGTTTGAAAAGTTTGTTGTCTTTCATCATTCATCAAACAAGAAAACTGTTGACCTGTTACAGTATTCAGATACACCAAGGCAAGCAGAGACATCCTTGAAAGAGGTATTGGCCACTTAGAAAAAAAAAAGCTTTCCAAAGGAGTTGTGGGCATGTAAGCAATACGCAGGAAGAAAATTGCAAAGGTTCGATAAATTAAAAGCCAATAAAATCTGAAAATCGGTCTAAAGTTCCTGTTTCCCCAAAAAGTATTTTGCCTTTTCTCATCTTTTTGCTGTTTTCCCCTTTTCTTCCCCTGTTTCCCCTCATTGTAGATGTTTGGGGGGGGGGGGACTGCCGTTCTATTCAGGTCTACGCAATGTAATAACGAAAATTTAATTTGATGTAGGTACGGGGGGTGAAAAAATCGAAGTTAAGGCCATCCACTGGTCGAAAAATGGTCTGTTGCTGTATCTCAGCATATGATAAAGCAATTTACTTCAAATTTGGTACAGTGGCTCAGACATGGAAAAGAAAAATAATCACCAATTTTTTTGTTGCCATGGCAACCGTTTCCACGGCAACTGGCAATTTTGATATTTTTTGGCTCTTTTTCACCGGGAAAAAATCCCACACAGAGGAAGAAGTAGAGATATTAAATTTTCCCATGATTTTGTAATATACAGACATGAAGTTGCGCCGTAGTGATATTTTTGGCATTGGTGCTCAGCCGCTACCGTATCCAGGGGTCGTTGAACTTTGGTGACCAGAAAAAAATCTCTACCTCTGACTTTTCAAAGTGGCCCAGTGTGTAAAATAAATGCATTTGACAGACCAAAATAGTACTACGGCACAAAGTAATACTTCAATATCATCTCCTGAAAATTGCATAATGAAATCTCAAGCGGTCTTTACATAGGATTTTTTGGCGTGCGTGAAACTGGTCGGAATATGGCCATTATGGCGAAAATTACAAGAAATCAAAGGTATATTTTGACAGATTATATTTTGGGAACCATTGAACCTACACACTTGATATTTAACATGGATATGTTCATAGGTAAGGAGAAAAAAACTTCCAAATTTCTCGTTGCTATGGTAACCGCAACCACAGCAACCACCATGATTTGACCAGAATCTGCGTCTTAAGTACAAGAATGAGGCTGCCATAGCTCACATTTCCATGAAAATTATCATTTGCTTGTGTGTATTTATTTAATCTTTCCCAAGGCAATGGTCTCGCTTGCTCTTACACCCATAGAAAATAGTCAATGAGCTAAATATTCAACTATATCTCAGGGGTTGAATTCCATAAATGTATTGAGCCCCTAGAATCACAAGATGCGTGGGAAGACAAAAAATAATGACCTGATTCAGACTAACTTGAAAAAAATTTTAATTGGATAAAAAGCCTGCAGCTGTAAGCTAATTTAGTAAGAATTTTGACTGTCATGCTGTTTGAAAGATCAAAGCAGTGTCACAAGCAAAAAAGCATACGGCCACTGCTTTATCTGTCATTATGCACTCTTTGATACATAAATCAAAGATATCTTGCCCGAAATATGTCACAAAGTAACTAAATTAGCATTGAAATACTGCAAAACCGTCTCCCTCCTCTTCTGGCAACATACAACCACGTGGCTGCTCATCGTCGTGTTTCCGGCATTCTGATTGGTAGATTTTTAATGATATGCGTGGCGGGAAACCTGCCGAAGTCAACCGAGTGAAACCGAGCGCTCTCATTGGCCGCCGAAGAACTACGACGTACATTAATGAATGACGTCACCCAATCGGCTGGCTTCGGGCGGGATCGGTTTTACAAACACCCGGTCTTTCCATTGATAAAAATATGATAGTATTTCACTCAGCCAATCAGAAATTAGCTGGGCAGCGAGGGGGAGGGCCTATTCATCGAACAAGACGACAAGATGGCGGAGACACGAGGTCTGAGCGCCCGACAACGCAGTGCAAATGCAGCTAAAATACGGCGTTTAAATGCCTGGATTCCGCCATTTTGACGGTTATTTGACGAAATAAAGATGCATGGGAGAGTTTGACAGGCGATTTAGGGTATGTAGGCATCGATTATGGCCAAAAAAACCATCGGTTGCGATGCCTTATGTCTTATAGAATTCAGACCTGGCACTGTCAAAACATCGATGTTGTGATGATTTTTTGAAAAATTTTCGACCCGTGGATGGCCTTAATGCATGGGGGGGGTTAAAAACATAGGCTGCGTAGCAGCAAACCTTCAGCGAAAAAACAACATTTTAAAAGGACACCGTTACACCATGAAAGTGATGTGAACAGCATTGCATGTAGTATTTGCAATAGTGGCCCGATCTTGGTCTGAAATGATCTATATGGTCCGCCATATATGCCCGCCTGCATGCCAGGGTATGTTGAGGGATGGAAAGACCTTACTAGACCAGTATACACATAATATGGACCAGTTTCATACATAATCAAGGAATAAGTTATGAGGTATGGGTCAGAATATTTCAAAAAACATTAAGAGTAACTATCAAGCAGACCAACAAAAGGCACTAAAATATTATATAGGGAATGTATATAAACTTTCCTCTATGGACACTCAACGATATAATAATTTTAATATTTTTTTGTCAATATTTCAAGATGTATAGAATATCCATGAATTCACCCACACAAATTAATCATATAGGTGACAATTGTACCAAATTTCATCCATCTACATGCAATTGTGGCCAAGTTCTGGCCAGAAATGAAAAAAAAAATTTTAATAAATTTTTGTCAATATTTCAAAAAGTATAGAATATCAATCAATCAGACCATAAAAAGGCACAACTAGACGATATAGGCTACATGTGTAAAAAAATTCATCCATGTACATTTAACAGGGGCTGAGTCCTTGCCCGGAAATGAAAATAATATATTCTATTTATTTTTGTCAATATTTCAAAATATTTCAAAATGTACAAAATATATATCCATGAAACCATCAAAAGGCACAACTAGACCATACAGGCTACATGTGTACCAAATTTCATCCGTGTGCAGGCAATAGGGGCTGAGTCCTAGCCCGGAAACAAAAATAATAATTTTTATATTTTTCTCAATATTTCAAAAATGAAAAAAGTTCCATCAATCTGACCATCAAAAGGCACAACTAGACCACAGAGGCTACATGTGTACCAAATTTCATCCATGTACATTCAATAGGGGCTGAGTACTGGCCCGGAAACTATTTATCCGCCCGCCGCCCGACCGCCCGTCCGCCCGATCGCCCGGACGCCCGCCCTGCGGACGGACAACTTTTGACCAAAGTGATAACAATACCTTCTTCGAACTTCGTTCGCTGAAGGTAAAAATCGTTTTAGATGCATGGGGGGGTCAAAATCGTAGGTTTTTTAATGGAATAGCCCTTAGTCTTGAAGGACGCATTGGATTAAAGGGGACGGATTTTCTTGGACCTCAATGCGTCCCAGGGACTCTTTCTTCCTTAACTCTTATGAGAACACTGCTTGGGAGCAACAAATGCCATACTTTTTGCCATGGCTTTATAATTTCTTACAAATAGAGGATTGGAATGCTATATATCTTTTTTTGCCGCTGTCGGAGAAGCAAAATTTTGCTTATAAATGAGAAAATATGTCTAAATGTCTAAATACCCTATACATAACCCAAAATACTGCTACATAAAATGATATTCAAATGACAAGATCAAGGTTCTCCGTCTAATCCACAAACCTATTTTGCTTCGGAAACAATCTGTAATCGGGCATGGAGCATTTCAGACACATATTTCTTACTTGATAGGTATGGAAAATGAGAAAAAAAACAAATCTCATTTTTGGCGAGTGTCATAAAGTCATAATTTTTGCATTTTTGGTTATAGATAACAATACTTGTTCTTTAATATCCCATACATAATCTGAAATGCTCCTACAAACTATTGTAGATATCTCCACAAATTGAAACCTGACTAACAAAAGAGAAAATGCTATTTAGATGGCAAGATTATGGAGTTCCTCCTATCCACAAAACCCATTTTTCTATTGAGACCGTCTGTAATCAGGCCTGCAGCAATAACCACCAGACGTTTCAAAGCAAAACTTGGTACATAGATTGCCCAATATGTACTCCCCGTACTTTTTTCTCATTTTTATCTATGGGGCTTAGAAAAAGCTAAATCTTATTTTTTTCACCTTCGGGAAAGTGTATCTTCGCATATTGTCGTAACAAATGTGATTTTCTTTCTCTAAATAACATATGTATGTAAAAATACTATACATGTATACATAATCAAAATGCACAACACTAGGGGTTCTCCAGTAACGGTTAATCCGACTATTATTTGATAGCAATATGAGGGTCGATCATCTAATCCACAAACCCATTGTAATGTCACAATTGACCAGTATAATGCAGTTGCGCATGCGCATCTGCATTAAAAATAATATTATTGGTTTGCTTGCTTTTTGTCAAAAATTAATCTTAAAATAAATGATTGTCCACTCCCTCTTTGTTCTCAAAAATCCATACATCAGTAATATACATGCAATCAATTTTGTGTGGCCTAATAGCAATTTCTTAGGTCATTTTCCTTGGTACTTACAGTTTCCTTCCTGTTTCACATCTTTGCTCCTTGCAGCTTCATTATGGCTCTACTGATCTAGCTCTAAAAGCAAGTGCCAAAAAACAAATTGCATATAATTAAATACATTGAGTGAAAAGAAACATATTTTCATGATTTCTCTTGGAATGTAATTATGTTCAAACAAACAGCATAATAACAAAAATGTCTAAATATTTGGTATTATCAATTATAATGGACGATGGCCGATTACATTTTTGACAGTGTAAGTGTAAATTATTTATGAGATAAAATCATCAAGATAAAAGCCCTGAATTCCAATAATTGGACTTCATGGCGTAAATTTTTTACATACGTAATTAGAGCGACTAACTTGTCCAAAAATTGCATCATGAACTGATAATAATTTCTGCAGAATTAGCATAAAAAGTACTTAGCAATTTACCTGTACAAAATAAACTGATCTTTTGAACATCGGACATCTTTGGAATAATGGTAGTGCTATAAATGGGAAAGATTTTCTTAGCAGCTGCTCAGGAAGGTAATCTCTCCTCTTTCTGGAAAAAAGAAAAGTGATCAATACTATATTACATAATAACTGATTATTTGACACTTAATGAAGATTACATTACTTTAGTTTTGTAATGATTCCTTTTTGACCAGTTTTAAAATTTAAAAAATCCCTGTTTTAAAAAAATTAAATTTTGCTTTTCATGGCTATAATAAATTATTCCAACAAAATGAGAAGTACAGAGGTCATTATTGGAAAATACATATATTGGAATTTTGAGACATTCTTGAAGATTTTTCTGGAATGTTTATTTTGGTACAAAATTACATTTTTTAAAAGAAGCTGGATCCATTCAACCTAATTTCCTGCCTTGGACCCTTGATGCTGAGGCCATCATTGCACAGATTTTGGATGTTTCCTGTGCTCAGTTCGCCTTCGGCCATTTCGCTGAGTGAATATTAATTCTTAAAACTGAGTAATATTACAGCCGTTGTAGTGTCAGGTGCGACATAAAATTGAGGCAACTTGACAGTATTTATGCTGGGAAAGTGAATTTTCCCAAGCTGTTTTAAAAGTGACCAGTGCCTTTAACATACGTATGGACACAATCTCTATCATGAAATCAATAAATCTGTGTACTTCTGATTAAAATCAATACCTAAACAAAACAATTAAACATTAATATGTGTGATTGCTAATCCAAGTCACATACAGGCTGGGGACACAAATCTTGCACCATTGGACATATTTTTATTGGGTTGAAAATGAAAGATTTAGCCAAATGCAATTGACGATGAATTAATATTAAGAGGGCTGAGAAACACGACAATAAAGAATGTTTTAATATGTTTAATGCAATTTCATTCATACTATCTGCCAGCATTAATAAATCCTACCTTGTAGGGCTTGGCGATATTGAGAAAATTTGAGATATGCGATATTACAAAAAAAATTGCGTTAACGATATATTGCGATATCGATCTTATTTGCAATATCAATATCAAACTGCAATATCTTGATATACCATTGTACTACACAAGTGAAGCTGTTCAATCTTATCAAGTCACTCAATGGCAGGCAGCACAAGCAATTTAGTAAACATCTCTGTCAACTTATGTATTGGCTATTGCATGAGTCTGACGAGAAAGGATGCACATATGTGCCAATTCCATTTGGAGCAGGGAGGCTTTCAAGGGGAGTCAGAGTCGAACTTCGATTTCCAGGTGGAGTCAAAAAATTATCTGGTGACGCCTGACTACTAAAAATTACTTAAAATAATTTACAATACATATTATAAAACTAAGTGACCTGTATTGAATTTTTAAAGACCAATCACACAAAACCTCTTGGATTACTATTAATGTATAAAATGCAAAGAAATCATTGGAGAATTCATTAATTTCTTTTTGCTTTGCTGACCATATGAAACTTGCGTGGAAACAATTCCATGTTTTGCTTCCTTGTTATCAAGAGAACCCAAAAATCCAGACTTTTTCAAGGTTTTTGGCAAAAATATTATATATTTTCCCAGCTGCATGGTCTCAATCGGGAAAAGCACAGCCCAAAATTCCCAATTTTTCAGGAGGAGTGGAACCCTGCAAATCAACCTCCCGTCCCACCCCAAGTTGTAAATTCTGAATGGTCCCAAAATACGGTTTATCGCGGTACGCAGCACTTTAAACAGGGTCCCAGATTCCCGGTCGTCCTATCGCCCGAGACGCCCAGATTTACGGAAGGACGCCCAGATTTTGAGAAGGACGACCAGATTTTGTACTATGAAACAACAAGCTGGGCTTCCACAATGTGGGGAAGGACCCCCAAGAGCTGACAACGAATCTGGGACCCTGACTTTAAATCTACAAAGTTGTAAATTACCTGCTGTTTCTTCTGATGAATCTGAGGCATTTTGGAATTAAAAACTTCAAGCACAAACAATTTTCTGTCCCATCATCCTGACTTCACATGCTGCAAAAGAAAAGTAGCCATTTTCAGAAACATTATCAAATAAATCATATCAGTACATGACCACCATGCTAGAATGATGCTGATTGGCCAAAATCAGTCACATGACGCCATCATAAAAACTCATATTGCATGGTTCGAGTGCAATATGAAATGTCTTCCAAAATTGTTTTACAATTTTTTTTTTCAGATTTTTTCATATTGCATGATTAGAGTGCAATATGAGTTTATAAAACAATAATTTCCAAAATGTAAAAAAATTACACTTTTTTTACTGAAATTTTTTTCAGATACATGATATTGGAAGCACGTAGTCATGTAATAAAACTAATACAGCACTTATTATCGTGCAATATGAACATTTATTTGCACTCGTAAATTCATTATGGCTGCACATGAATTCATTAGGGCTCCGCAATTGTTCAATATGAATTTCCTCGTGCAAATAAATTTTCATATTGCACTCATATCATCAGATCATGCCGTATTTGTATGATATATAGCAACTATAAATTAATTTTTCTCAAAATGTTGCTCTTACATTATTTGGCCAATGCGAATGAAGTTTTACAGAAAACCAAAGTAAAATCATAATATTTAGAGGTTTTCATATATATTCATTAGGGCAGCATTGATTAATACAATATTGTGATATTATTGTGTCGTTACACATGAACTAATGCCCAGCCCTAATATTCATCATCAAATCTGATACATAAGATTGAAATAAATTTTGATAATTTTCAAGCACGTCGTGCAATATGAATGTCACCAGACACAAAAATTTGTATCACGATAATTGTTGCAGTTGGTATCACTTTAGTTATCATGATAATGCATTCATTAAGGAGTGACACAGATCTTAAATTTCGGGATTTTGGTATCGCCCTACTGATGCTAAAGAAAATCTTTGATGTTATTGTGCATTTCTGTATCGTGATTATCGTATATCATGATAAGCCCATGGATGTGCATTAAACACATTAAAAATTGTGTACTCCAACAACGTATACAGCTGTATCCAAGTTTCTTGTTTGCCATCCAAAAAGTATCCGGGCCGATTCCATGATCTGAAAAAAATGAAACATCAGGTGATTAGCATCATGTCACAGTAAAATTTGAGTAATCAGAAACAAATGCTGGACATTTTTTTATGTGTAACTTAGTAAGCAGCCTTGTAGTGGGTTGGAGGGGCGGCCGCCTCCCCAAAACTATGAAAGAAGGCCCAAATCAGTCAAGGAGTCTGAAACTTTGGGCAGATTATCAAATAAATACTATGAATTAGTGGTCATTTCACATGCTATGAACTTTGGATCGTGATATTCAGGCAAAGGTCGCTCGCCTGCCCCCCAAAAATTCCGCCAACTGCACGCATGTACATGATGGATGGATGGATGATTGGGGCTGTAATTTATGCACTTGGTAGGCTAAAGGACAGGGAGAAGACACGGCAATGAGGCGAAGAATTATTGAAACATCCATCCAACATAGGCCAAGGTGACCCAGCAAGAGCTGGATTTGAACCCTGGACCAAGCGATTGGCAGCCCAGCACGCTACCACCCGACCAACCCTCCCCCTCGAAAGATTGCACCAATTGGAATTTACCGAAACCATGCACAAAGATATGACGTCCAGCGTGACTTTTTTCTCAATTTTCAGCGCAGGCTAAAATTTACAGCTTGTAGGTCAAACTCAACAGCAACTTTGATTTGAAAATTTGGCAATTACAATTTTTTTAAGCCACAGATGTTTATTATGTTTAATGTCCTAATAAGACTAAATTCTTTACAGCTCATAATCAGGGGGCAACCATTAAATGATCAGGAGTTTTCCTCGGCGTGAAAGTATTTATTTCATTGTAACAGCGGCGGGCAATCAAACAGGTGCAGACAAAAACGCCTATGATTTTTAATTCCTCATCCAAAACGCCTACAGCAAATTTTCTGCTTGCATGCCATTGCAAAAACGGCTATTGACCTGAAATAGCCGTTTTGGTAATGGTCAATTTGACCATTACCAAAACGGCTATTTTCGTAAGCCAAAACAAAACAACTAAATTCATATTGAAAAAATATTAAGTTTGTTCTAAATACATGTATTGCTAAAAAAGGATTGCTATTCACTGTAGGGATGCACCGATACCACTTTTTCACTTCCGATCCGATACCGATCTTGGTATTTTGTTGCCGATACAACCGATTTCCGATACCATTCCGATACCGATACCATCAATTTGTTAAATGGAGAATAGTGCTACCGATCCGATACGATACTGCTTTTTAGTGCTGGGTCGGCACCGATACCGATCCAGAGTATCGGATCGGTACATCCCTACTATTCAATCATCATTATTTTAAAATGGCTATTTGCAATGAACTGATAGCTAGTGATTTCATTCAGCATGTTCAATGACATGAAATGAAAAAGGATTATGCCTGTATACGTTTAAATTCAAATAGCTTCAAGTATCAAGCTGAGGAAAAAATTCACTATAGCGGGCCGTGAAAATGACCATATTTGGCAAGTGAAAACGACAGTTTTTTCAGTGGTTAACGTGGGGGCTACCGTGGATGTGAACTTTTTTGTCACTTTGTAACAAATACCAGACGTTTTTCTGTTGAAAGATACTTTCTAAGTTGATTTTTTAACTAAAATTGACATCGCCATTTTGGACTTTGATCATCGCCGTTTAGGTATTGCTTGTAAATATAGGAAATAGCCGTTCTGGTTTATCGCCGTTTTGACTGGCAGTCTGAAATTTAGCTGTAGCTAAGTCAAGATTGTAATCAGGGATGCCATCCAATTAAAATGTCTTTATTAATTGTCTTTATTAATTGCATTTAGCCCATAGATTTACCGGTAGTCTATTGATTTAGTCCACTGATTACAAGACACTGCCAATCAAATCTATACTGAAGTTTTGGTATATATTCATGTCTATAAGGGGCCGACCAGACGATAGTTGGGGGGGGGGGGCTATGGACCTTACCCCCGAGACGAACTTTTTTTTTCGTTCGCGGCACGACGAAAAACCATTTTTTTGCATGCGCACTCGCGACAAACTTTTTTAGTGGAATTTTAACATTACTGTACCCTAGCTACAGGTGGAAACAAACTTTTTTTTTATTTCCATGTGCTGAACAAACTTTTTTTTTCAGTGTCAAGTGGGAAACTATCTTTTTTTTTCACCAAATATCCATAGCCCCCCCCCCCCCCAAGATCATCTGGTCGGCCCCTAAATGTCACTAGAAATTGATGAATTGATGGCAAGTGACAACACAGTTGTTCGAATTAACAGTAGGCGTTTTTGTAAAGTGATATAGCCGTTTTGGTATAGACCTGTAGACGTTTTTGACAACTATTAGTAGGCGTTTTTGTGTTGCCGTTCTTCATGTTCTTGCATTGTCAGAAATCACAGTAGGCATTCTTGTCTGTAGGGTATCAAGACACTTCGTAGACACGCCAACTCGTAGACAAACCAACTCGTAGACAACCAACTAGTAGACAACCAACTCGTAGACACCATGTACTACCAACTGGTAGACATCAAATTGGCAGGGGTCTCCAAGTCGTAGACACAGATTTTTTGGTCAGTTTAAAATTACCAAGCCGCAGACACAGTAGTTTTTCTGCTTACCAACTCGGAGACATATTAATTTCAGAAAGTTTACTAACCTGTAGACAGACCAACTTTGGTAGGGAAAGCCAAGTCATAGACAAACATTAATTGTTGATGTTGTTTTTCACCAACTTGTTAAAAAAGAGCCTAATAAATCATAGTCAACGAGATATAGAAATGAATAATATAATAAATTGATTAATTGATTTATAAAATATTCATATATATATATATATGTTTTATTCAGCTAATTTTGGTCAAGGAGGCAATGACTATGTTGATTTTATAACGCTGTTGTCACTGCCCCTTTTGAAAATTCAACAATTATAGCAAATTAGCAATTAATAGCAAATTAGCAATTATTTTAATATGACAGAAGGGTGTACGGTCAACTAGGCGACAAACCAACTAGGCGACACCCGTCAGTACCAACTAGGTGACAAGAAATTTGGAAATTTCATACCAGTGCAAACTAGGTGACAAACAGTTCCAACTAGGTGACACAAATTTACACAGCACTTCCAACTAGGTGACACAAGTTCACAAAACACAACCAACTAGGTGACAATACATTTCCTAACTGACCACCATTGAAGGTGATCTGTCACCTGGTTGGTATCCCCAATAAAATATGTCACCTGGATGGCATCTGGGGGGTATCTGCTGTCACCTAGTTGTCCAAAAAGTGTAGCCTAGTTGGCAGTGGTATGTCACCTAGTTGGTTGTCGCCTAGTTGGTAGTGTTGTAGCCTAGTTGTCTGTCGCCTAGTTGACCGGCAATCTGACAGAAGTATTGATAGCAATCCAAGTGTCAGAAATAAAATGGTGAGAACAGAATTGCAATTAAATGCGTTGCTTCTTCTGTGTAGTGTACACACAATAGCAGCCCCAATTTTGTAATCATTAATTCAATTAACTTGTGAGTGTAATCAGTTGTTCTTGGGATACTTTGAAGATTTATTGTCATTTGTGTTTAATGCCTTTTAATTATTGTCTACGAGTTGGAAAACCTTGAAAAATATGTGCTGTCTACGAGTTGGTAGATCCTTAAAGACTGCTGTCTATGGTTTGGATGATGCAGTGTCGACGAGTTGGTTATTTAATTTTATTTTGTGTCTACGAGTGGGTTACAGCTTTTCTAAGTGAAAATGCTGTGTCTACGACTTGTTGTATAGCTATGAAATGTGTCTGCGACTTGGTGAGTCTACGACTTGGTGTGTCTACGACTTGGCGTGTCTACGACTTTACTTGTATTCGTCTGTAGGCGTTTTGACTGCTTATCTTTGACAGAAAGTTTTACCAACTTCAAGGCATGACTTGAACCCTAAAATTCACTCTAAGGAGACAATTCGCAGATTTCGAAGAACCACTAGGGTCCAATCTATAAGACTGTGAAGTATTGGTACAATTGGCCAACTGTAGACATGATTCTAAGGCATTTCAAAATGTGTTCTTCTACCGCAAATTTCGAAATCTGACGGAACAAAATGACTGTAAGTTCCCCAACTTTTGAGCCATGATTTGAACTCTTTAAATCACTCTTTGGGGACAATTCACAAATTTCGCATAAGCACTAGGGTCTAATCTGTAAGACTGTGTAGTATTGGTACATTTGGCCAACTGCAGACATGATTCTACCGCATTTTAAAAGGTGTTGTTTTAACGCAAATTTAATAAATCTGACGGAAATGATCACAGAAAGTTCCCAACTTAAGCGCTTCATTTGGAGGCTTCAAAGTACAGCTAGAGGAGAATTCACAATTTTCGAATAAGTAATAGGGTCTAATCTGTAACATACTTAAGTATCATAGAAATTGGTCAAGCAGAAGATGGTTATATGGGCATATTAAAAATTGAATTTACCGGCAATTCTCAGGTTGTCAGCCAGCGTAACTCTGTGAAATCCACGACGACTTCAGATGTATTTTATGCAACACTCGATCATCACATCAAAATTTCGATTACACCATTAGATCCGCAGTGAAATTTTACATAAGAATCAGCCAACATCTGTAATTTTCCGGTCATCAGGCTTGGTGTCAGTGGCAATGTTTGAGCACGGCTTCAAAACTTTTTCCACTTGAATCTTGATGGCCTCCTCCAAAATCCACAAATAAACCATGCTGCCTATCGAGTGACCTACTGCAACTCACGTGAGGACTATCTCACATCCATATAGATTATTAGAATCACAACAAAATGTAGCACAAAATGAATCCAGGTTTCATAGTAATCCGTCATCAGTTTGGTCTTAATCCAGCCGTGAAATCAGGAGAAACTCTCAACCTCCTTCTTGGAAATCCTCCATTTTTGAAACTGGAGCGTAAAATGGGTCACATGACAGGTACTCGGCCTGTGATTGGTTGATAGGCCTGGATCATTCTGGATCATTTGGCTCTTCCAATAAATGAACTGACGGAAAACCCCGTCGACAATAAGGCTTGTTTCCATTGAAATGGAAAGATATTTTGCAAAGAAAAAATAATAATCACCCATTTGATGTAGATAAATAATTTAGGTTGCATATGAGCAAACTTATAGGTCAGTAAATGTTGGTCTACATAGGGGCCCACCTCAAAATTTAAACATGTTCGGTTTAATCTGATTAGGGTAGAAATATTAGTTAATTATTATTTTCTTGGCCAGTAGGTTTTTGTGCTAGAGACTTGAAACTTGGTACATATATAGTCCATGGTTAGTACTTCATTTTGGGAGAAGATGGTTGACCTTGACCTTGAACTCAAGGTCACAGGTCATCTCAAAGTCGAAAATTGGAAAACTTAAAAGTGGAATAACTTTTTTAATATTACAAGAATCAATTTGAAACTTTGGAATATATATATAAACATGTATCCCAACATTTGTAACCCATAATTGTTTTTGTGCAATGAGGGTAAGGGGGTAATTACCCCAATTTGACTAAAACAGGTTTGCACAGGTTTCCAGAAAAACTAAGCAAGCTAGAAACTCAGTTCTTTCACTGATAGGTAGCCTGACTAACCATTCAAGGTAAGTGATATTTTATATTTTGATTATGTGAAGGGGTAACTATGTAATGGGGTGTTGAAAATAGGGTGTTTTGCCCCAAGAGTGAAAACATTGTAACACTTTGGTTTTAATTAAAGGATTTCAATGATAGTCTGGTAATATATTAATGGTTTCTGTATTATGTAATCCTTGTTGCCCGAAGCTTGGTAATTACCCCCCAAAAAGGGGTAAATGTCTACAACTTGTGATTGACCTGGACGATTTTCTTCAAATTTTGCACACGTTTGGGATATTGACACAGGCACATATTAAACAAATAATTTTAACAGTATTGCCAACATAGGGTATTTACCCTCGTAATCAATGCCAAAAGGGGTGAATATATATTTTGAGGAGTTATGTTGTTCAAAATGAAATATCAGCTGTATGTTTGGTCTACGGGTATCCGGTTGGATTTTACTGGATGAAAAGTTTCTGTTTTGGGTAATTACCCCCAAAAGGGGTAAATGTCTATAACTTGTGATTGACATGGACGATTTACTTCAAATTTTGCACACGTTTGGGATATTGACTCAGGCACATATTAAACAAATAATTTTAACAGTATTGCCAACATAGGGTATTTACCCTCGTAATCAATGCCAAAAGGGGTGAATATATATTTTGAGGAGTTATGTTGTTCAAAATGGAATATCAGCTGTATGTTTGGTCTACTGCTATCCGGTTGGATTTTACTGGATGAAAACTTTCTGTTTTGGGTAATTACCCCCAAAAGGGGTAAATGACTATAACTTGTGATTGACATGGACGATTTACTTCAAATTTTGCACACGTTTGTGACATTGACTCAGACACATGCTAAAAGGAAAAAATTCACAGAATAGGGTGATTTACCCTCGTAATCAAGTTCTAAGGGGGTAAATACATATTTTGAAGAACTTGGTTGTTTAAAATGGAATATTAGTTGCACGTTTGGTCTAGATTATTCGTATGGATGTTACTGGATGAAAAGTTTCGGTTTTTAATAATTACCCCCAAAAGGGGTAAATGACTATAACTTGTGACTGACATGGACGATTTACTTCAAATTTTGCACACGTATGGGATATTGACTCAGGCACATGTTAAAAGAGAAAACGTTACAGTATAGGATAATTTACCCTCGTAATCAAGGTCAAAGGGGGGTAAATACGTATTTTGAGGAATTTGGTTGTTTAAAATGGAATGTCAAGTTTATGTTGGATCTAGGCTTGTACTTAATGGATGTTACTGGATGAACAGTTTCGGTTTTAGGTAGTAACCCCCAAAAGGGGTAAATGGCTATATCTTGTGATTGACATGGACAATTTTCTTCAAATTTTGCATGGGCTAAGTGTGTCTACTTTACGACATAATATAAGTAGAAACTTCAGCTTACAGGGCTCTACCATAATAGTCCGACATAGTCTCATATAATTTGTTTTACTCATATATTTGAGGTCGAATCATTGCCTAACCTTTTTAAAGGTTGAATACTAGTTTTATTTATTTTTATTGTGAATACATTGTATATTTTACAAGGGTAAATAAAACCGGGTCAGCAGAGCTGTTTTAAAACCGGGCCCTTTTATATATCTTTGTAAGCATCATCATTGCATGGTGTCAAAAGTTCAGCTAATTGGTTTTGGCAGCTCCAGTTTTTGCTTAGTCAGTTAAAGATATGCTTGGTCATTTAAATGTAGGAAGGCATCATGCCCCAGTGTATCAAATTTTTTATCTCTATTTCAATACATGTATTCATGCGCTATACCAACCAGATTACCTATATTCGTACAGACTTGCTATAGATGCAATGGATTGAGGATTCCCCTTTGAGTTACACAGTGGAATTCTTGACATTTTGCCAAAATTGTATTAGGGGATATCCTGTAGGTGACATTTGATTACAAAGTTAAAGGTGTAATGTGATGATACTGTTCTGAAGGACACGTGTGTACTTGTGTAAATGTACTTTTAGACAAGTTTCTGCAAGAAGAATAAATAGGCCTGGGTCAAAATTTGATAGAATTGTTATCACAACTGGTATACTTTTTATGGAGAAGGATAAGGATTTCTTTATGAAATGTGCACTTTATGATTCACATAGTTAACTAATATATACTGCAATATTTCAAACATTTTTTCTTTGATAAGGATAAGTTTACATTTATCACAAACTATGGCACTTTACAAAGCATCGAAATATCAATTGAAGGGTAAAATTGTGTCTATATATGTATGTATACAATTAAACAAAGTTATTAAAAGCTTTTCAGAAAAAAAAAGTTTTAACCTTAGATCTAAAAACAGAAACCTCTTCCGCAGTTCTGATATTAATTAAATGGCAATGGGTACATTCGTTTCGCTGCTCCAAAGTGCTCCAGGAGTAGGAGTAGTTCACTCCAGACCATTCGTTTTGCACTTCCGGGAGTACTTTGAGCTACTTTGGAGTAGATTGGAGTAGACAGGAAGTACTCCAAGAAATTGGGATATCCCATGACGTATGATTGTTTACATACACTTCAGAAGCTTTGATTTAGTGCCTGATTGCTTTTTTCGAAATGAATTGCTGTAATTCAATTGACACAATTAAAGCAATCGATTGGGGGTGCCAATCACAACATAAATTGCTATTAGCAAGGGAATCCTTGTTGAAAGGGAACCCCCAAATAATGACGTTTCTAAGTACTTCTTTCCATTCGATTTGGACCAATTTTGGAGTAAACTACTCCAAGTTGGAGTAGTTTACTCTCAGAGTAGAAACGTCACTTCCTGGAGTAGTTTGGAGTAGTTTAGAGCAGGTAAATCGAATGTACCCAATGAGTTCCGAAGTGTAGTGCCACGCGCACTGAAGGAGCGATCAGCGATCTTATTTAGTCAATTGGTGAATTGAACACTGAGCTACAGATTGTTCTGGTATTGCCAAGTCAGTTAAAGATATGCTCTGTCTCTCAACTTCTCCGCCTGTGCAATCGAATTTATTTCATTTTATTGAATCCCTTCTAATTTTTTGACATGGTAAATGCCTGGTCCTGTGGCCTTTCCTGCCAGGTTGACATTTATAAACAGGTTTAATTTGTGAAAATACTGAAATTGAGTTTGATGCATTGTCCACCTCATAGTCTCAATCACAAGTAGTAGTACTAAACATTTTTGTGGAAAGTCACACATTTTATAATATGATCATTTGAAACTTTCCAATCATTGCAAGTCACAGTTGAATCTTTGGTTCGACATTCAGACACAATCTTCACAGAACATATAATTGGATAACAGTGGATCTGACACCAATTTGTCAAGGACTCATTCTTGCAAAGGCTGTATCAAAAATATACAAAAAGGTGTGCTGTGCCACAAAGATAGCTTGGATGATTGAGTCAGATATCAAAAGTGATCCATACAGAAGTGTATATAGGACACTTTAGGACCGGATGAATAAGATACGGTAACATGACTCTATCCGGTAAGTATATTTTTATGGACTATACATTTGGCTGTTACTTTGTAGATGTAGATGATTGGGGACGAAACCTCGCGGTTGTTGTCCCATCGATTGTCTCAGGTGATGATTTGTGACACGTATCCTATTGGCTGGTGATGCTTGTATCTTCTCCGATGTGTATATATGTCGGATGTTAACTGGATACTTCGTAAAATTATTACATTATTCAATGGATTTTTACAGAGGATAGTGTCCTGGATATCAAATCAACTTTATATACATGATCTATACAATAAAAATTTATTCTGTTTTACTGAAATATCTGTCTGATCTTTTTTAGCCAGGAGGGCGGGGGATTATTAAACGTTTTGATATATGTACGAAAAAACAATAATAAAAGAATCCTACCTCATATAAGGATTGGAGCATGACACAATAATGCAGTGGTGTATCCACAGGGGCAAGGGCGGGAGGGGATTGCCCGACTGTGTCCTTCCTTGCCCTTACTCTAGCCCCAACCCTTGGGAATTAATGATATTTGGCAAGTCTTATTTATTTTTCCATGTGGTGCATCAACACCCTTTCCTGAATGTTATTTTTATGTTTTCAGTCTCATACTGCTGAGAGAATCATACACACTGCTCTGCTAATACGCAAAGATGCAATTGAACACAAGATTGAAGTATTCGTAGCCCAGTTCCCAACCCACTGCAGGCAACTTTCCCATTGCTTTATTATTTACCAATGTTGACAACTCTTTTGCATCGCCTCACTAAAGCATTCTGTACTAATAACACTAAATATTGATGTTTATGTATATAAGTTATTTTATGTACAAGTTTGGGTGAAAATAAAGAATCTTTACTTACAATTTATCTATGCTGCAGATCTATATATTACCACCTGTTTTCAGCCTTGAGAGTCTCTTTCTTTGCTTGTATCTATTTGATGTTTTAATCTTCCTGCAGCCAAAACAGAAAGCATGTAATTTCCAAACGGAAACACACAAGAGCAGGGGTATCTGTGATGTAACTTCTGTACATTGAGATGAGATCCAGGTTTTCAATCAGTTTTGATGTAATGGCTGCCACAATTACCCAACAGATGCATGCAAGTGTGGGTGGTTATCAAGACATGATTACAGAACTCGTTGAAACTTGTGAGGCTCAGTCAGGTGAAATGAACTGTTAGTGCAGTGCAAAACCGGTGATGTCACCCTTTTTGAAATTATTTTACATGCTGATGCTGTCCTTTAAATAAGCTTTTTCATCTTTTTCGTCTGAACTATTTGTACCTTTCATAGGGGTATTGCGCACAATCTTGGACATGGTGGATGGGCTTGGGGGAGCAAAATTTCCCCGAATTTCAAGATCCATATTTTATTCTATTTCAAAAGGAATAACTTTGTTGAGAACTACTGATTTTTCGATATTACATTTCTCATCATCTGACCAAATATCTAGCTTATTTTGCCCGAAGTTTTGCAATTCTGCCATCAATGTCCCCTTCCCCTCTGGGTCACTGGCTTGAACATAGATATTTAGTCAAACAAAATGAATATCTTGTGTTGTGTTTTGGCAGATAATTAAACTTAATTCTGGATAGTAATATGTTGATTTTCTCTTTTTAAGCTGGAGGCTCATTCAGAAACTGATTAGACTAATCACTAATGATAATAAATGGAACATCACGCACACAACAAGCTGCAATCTTGTGTTCTGTATCTTTTCCGTTTCCTTCGAGTTTGTTCTGATATAATTGAACCGCCTCAGGCTAAATGCAAAAAAATAACTTGTAAGGACAATTTGCAGAAAGATCAATGCAAGTTAGCCTAAAGATAATTATTTGATTGAAGAAAATCAGGATGACATCAATAAAATCAAAGCTTGCTAGATAATTCGAAAGCCTGAATAACATGCTTCAACAGTCTTGCTTGCATTTTGTTAATTGCAACAAAATTGTCTTAATATCGATAGGCTAACCCTGCATCAATTATTCATGTTGAAAATCAAGAATGTTTTCACTGTGAAAAATTATACTTAAATATGAGTCATCAGGCTATGATGTATCATCATCAAAATATATCAATTCTGCATGTCGGTGACAATGGGCATAATATTATGTTCTTTCACCTCAACGTAAATATTCATCTCCACCAATTCTAATTTTATTCTGCAACAGTACAAAACGACATGGCAAAATGACTTTTCTGTCATCTAAATATTAGCGTTTCGGTTGCTTGCATCCTTCCATCATTGCCAATAACAATCTTTTACCTTGTCTAGTACACACATTTACAATGATGTATTACTGTGTATCGCTCTTATTTCTCAGATGCACGTGTATGCCTTTTAGTAAACTATCTATAACACAAATGGATTATAGAGATTGAAGTATTTTCATTCAACTCATGTCATTGAACTCGAACATGTCTTAGTAATCTCATACTTGTCTGATATCTGGGGTATATGCGTGCAGAGACAGGTTTGAAGAAGAACTGTATTGTTGATATAATGTGTACGAAACATGCATCACTTCTTACATGCAGATCAAAAACTTTCCCTCAGGGAAAATGCAGTATCTTCCTTTTCTAATGTCATAGTTGCATAAAAAACAACAATAAAACAAGATATGGAGGAAGGTCCCCATTTTTTATGTAGAGTACTGGTTTGAATCAATGCTTATTGCCGGTTATCCTAAGTATCATTTACTACAGCTGAGCAAATGCAGAACATAAGTCAGTTATAATTATTTTTGATCAACTGAGCTCTTGTGATACCATGACCAAACTATTTCGCAAGCAACTTTTTGGGAAGCTACAGTGTAAGTTATGAGAGTTAAAACCAAATACTTGTGTTACAGTGGATGAAAGACGAGTGCTTACAGAATTAGACTCAAATGTTCCTTGTGAGGTCATAGGCCTGTCCATACCATGGTTTTTAAATTTATATTGTAGGCCTATACTTGCAATGACAAAACAAGTGACCAACAGAGTATCAAAGAGGTCACAAGTTTCTCAATGAAAAGTTTACAGCATATTTAAATGTGTTTGATTGGGCCTGTTGTCAGGTCATTGATGGCCACCAACAGCTTTTCTGTATGCACTCGATTTCCATCTTCTCATTGTGGCAAAACTGGACGAGGGTAACTGAGTTACAGTGTAGCCTTAAATATTATGTAACATTGAATCTGAGCAAATTAGGAATGTTAGCAAATATGTAAGTGCTGAATGACCATTATAAGACAGCGAAAATGAACTTACAACAAGATTTGAGCACTTGTTGAGGCTGTGTGAGTCAAGAAATGGCTTAAAGCACCTCTAAAATGACGAGGGTAACTTCTTCGCGTGACGAGGGTAACTATAACCATTCACCTTGTCATGACGAGGGTAACTGCCTTATTATGACTCACAGTCATCAAGCATAATAAGAAGTAACTAGACTGTACAAATTGCTCAGATGTGCCAAACTAAAACATTTCAACTGAACAGTTTTTATAGTGTGAAATTTCTTTAAGACAAATTTTTATGTCCTTGAGACATGTTTTTCACACTATTGAGGCATATTTAATGGCATGAATAGCTATTATTGAATTACGACCATAACTACGAATCTTGGCATTACCTTTTGGTCAGGGGTCTTTACATTAATAAAATTATGAAGCAGTCCCATTGTCCCAACACTTCCTGAGATGGTTGTTACCCTAAGTCAGACAATTTTAGTTAGGTGCACATAATTGGCTAACTGAGAGCTTATCTCTAGAGTCAATGATGGTAAATCCGTCCAGGAGGGTAAATCCGTCCACACCCTACTGTGTGTATACAAATGTACCCTTTACAGTTGTTTGAGTTTTAGAAGCAAGAGAAACTCATTTTTAACTAATTTTGCTGTTTTTATTGTGAAGGCAGCATTTTAAATGATATTTCAAGTCCATTTAAAACCTGAAGACAAAATACAATGAAATCCTGTGACGTCATCACAGCCTTTTTGTCACATACAGGTAGCTGCCCTTGCTAGCTTATTTCCATGAATAAAACAATTATTAAAGGTGAAGAATTGTTGTATGAGACGAGGAATTGTATTGTTCTTATTGGATTTATTAAATAACTGAATTCCAACACTTGGAAAAAAGATACAATGGAAATAAAAGTGGACGGATTTACCATCATTATTTTAAAAACTGTTTTGATTGGGTGATTGTAAATCCGTCCACCCACTTCAAATGGTATTTAAAAGAACTTTTATTACTTTTAATATGAATAAATGGCATAACACTGATTGAAGGAATTAAATTTAGCAATTATACCACTTGATTGGGTTAAGATGGTTTTTTAATCGCGATTGAGGCAGTCAACTGAAATTCTTGATAGTTAACTTAACCTCTGTTAATTGATTCTACTATCATAAGTGTAATCATCACCCAAATGTTCTGATATCAACAGAAAATCCTTTATGAAAGTTAATAGATTGCAAAACTTGAAAAAATCATAAGATATGACAGGTATGTGCTGCACAGTGCCCTGTGGACGGATTTACCATCCTTGCTGGACGGATTTAGCAGCAACCTGGACGGATTTAGATCTCAATTCCGAAGAGCGTCCCAATCTGCCTGATCAACTGCTACCTCCCCTCTGGCGAATCCCGGACAGCTTTTGAAGAATATGCCAACACTCTTATAATGATACAAGATATCATAGAGAGTTACATGGATACACACTCCATCCTTATTACGGGCGACTTAAACGTGGACCTCCACCAAAGGGACGGGAAAAAGGAACGGATCATCAAAAAAATGATGAAGGATCTCAGCCTGAGAAACCACAATACCTCAATAATGGACTGCCCAACATATGAGCATAAGAATGGCCTAGTCAAGTCACACTTGGACTACTTTATATCAGACGGGCGGATTAAATGGAGCAACACAAGTGTCGTTAGTAAGAGTTCATATCTGGGAACATTTAACTGCTCTACACACAACCCTATTCACATATTCACTAAGGACCTACATGTAGGACACATCCAGGAGAGAAGGGAAAATAAGGTCACAAAAAGCTCCCAGGTCAGGATTAACTGGGATAAGACAGACAAAGACAGATATCAGGAAGTCCTGACAGAAGAGATTGCCAAGGTAAACTTTGAGCTGCTCGACAACACAGGAAAGACTGCTATGATGTCTAATCTGATGAACACAGCTGCCATGGCAGCCGACTCAAGCTCAAAAGGAACCCGGAAAAAGAGAAGGAAAAGTCAAAATAACAGACCATGGAGTCCTAGAATTGCAAGTGCAGCCGAGGAGGCCAAAATTGCATTCTGGAAGTGGAAAGAGTTGGGTCGACCACCAAAACCGCACCCACTGGCAAACCGGAAGCGTGAGAAAACGCAGAAGCTGAGATCGGCACAAAGACAGGAATCAGCAAGAAGAAGAAAAGATCTGTTAAAGGAAATTATGTGCGCCTCGGAAAAAGACTCTAAACTCTTCCACAAGCTGGTGAAAGCCAACAGAAGCAGATCCACCGCCAGTCCTGCACTGAAAGATGGAAACAAGCTAGTCTTCGATGAAGAAAATCAAAGACTACTGTGGGCCGACTACTTCCAGAATCTATCTTCTCAACAAGGGTACAAGGAAGAGGCTACAGACTCCAACACCATCAAACTCCTGCGTCTTGCTACTGAAAACAACAACAACGGCAACAACTCTTATGATGACTATGATGTCACCATGGCGATCCGAAGACTGAACAAGAACAAGGCTCCTGACTTGGAAGGTATAACTGCAGAGCACCTACAATATGCACCACCAGAGTGCATCTCAGTTATTACCAATATCATCAACAGCGCCCTGGACGAAGGCAAGTGCCCGGCATCTTTCAAATCAGGTTTCAAAATTCCCATAGCAAAAAAAGGAAAGGATAGCACAATTCTCAGCAACTACAGAGGGATCACAATAACAGCACTCATAGGAAAAATCCTCGAGCAGCTGATCCAAATATCAGTGGATGAAGTCCTGCACGCGAATGGCAATATGCTACAATTTGGCTTCACACAGGGCTTATCACCAGTGATGGCAACGCTCTGCCTGAATGAAGGCATCGCACATTGCAAGGAACACAAA
This sequence comes from Platynereis dumerilii, assembly GCA_026936325.1. Taxonomy (NCBI): domain Eukaryota; kingdom Metazoa; phylum Annelida; class Polychaeta; order Phyllodocida; family Nereididae; genus Platynereis; species Platynereis dumerilii. Next base: position 28,199,090 of record JAPTHN010000010.1, read on the forward strand.
AAGGAACTTTATGTGGGAGCATTGGATGCCCAAAAGGCCTTTGATGTGGTGAATCACCAGAAGCTGAAACTCAAACTCCACATGGCAGGAGTAGAGGGAAAGAAGTGGCAAATAATAGACGATCTGTACGACAACATCGAAGAAAAAGTACGCTGGAACGGTGACTACAGTCGCACATACTATGTCAAACAAGGTGTAAGGCAAGGAGCTGTGCTGTCCACCTCCCTCTACAAGCTCTACATTGATGATCTACTGAATAAGCTGAGTGTGACACAAACCGGGCTCAACATTGGGAACATCTATATTGGCATACCCACATGCGCTGATGACCAGCTCCTATTGTCAGACAAAGGCTATGAAATGAAGGCGATGGTGAAGACATGTCAACAGTATGCAGAAGAGCACCTATATACGATACATCCAACGAAGAGCACAGTCACGATAATGAATAGAACAACACCTGCTACTACATCACTACTGGAGTCAGATGACATAGGGCTACCAACAACATCATCCTTCACTCATCTGGGCCTGGAATGGAGCTCGGGATACAGACTCCAAATATCGAGCTTAAGATATCCATGGCGAGAAGAACTGCCTATGCCCTAACTAGTCTAGGACTGCACGGGGAGAATGGACTCAGCCCAGCAACATCACTGAAAATTATCAACACATATGTGATACCAAGGCTGCTGTATGGTGTTGAAGCCCTGGTCCTAAGCAAACAACAAATTAAGGACATTAGCGCCTTCCACAAAAATCTGCTCAGGAGAATCCAGGGCCTGCCAAAAAACACAGCTACGGAGGCCATCTACATCATGCTCGGAACCCTCCCAATCGAAGCCGAAATACATATTAGGGCCTTGACCCTATTTGGTGCAGTATGCAGGTCCAGGAACACCACTCTCGTGGATCTAGCAAACCGTCAGCTGGGCCTGGGAGGGAAACACAGCTGGTTTACATATATCCAGAAGCTCTGTTGCCAGTACCAGATAAATATTGAAGGAGCGACCAATGCGCCATGGAGAAAGAACCACTGGAAAGAATATGTCACAGACACAGTAAAACACTTCTGGATGAAGGAGCTGATGTTGAACAAATCAGGGAAGTCAAGCCTGCAATATCTGGAGATAGACCTTCGCCAGCCATTTAAACCTCATGCAATCTGGAGGAGCTGTACCGGCAACCCAAGACATGTCACAGCAGCTATGATACGAGCTAAGATGATCACCAATACCTACCTGACCCAAGAAAGGAAAACAAAGCTGGGAAGGATCGGAGAATCAGCGATGTGCATCCTCTGTGGAGAAGAAAATGAAACGCTACAACACCTGCTAATCAGCTGCTCATCGCTCAACCCTGGAAGAACCAACAAGCTAGATATGCTGAAAAGAAAGGGATTTAACATCGCAGAGCAACAGGAAAACCCAGTGAAAGCACTACTAAACGGTCCAGCACATGGCAGTAGCAATGATGGGGATAAGTGGGCCGAGATTCAGCTGAATATCACGATGCTCTGCCAGCAACTGACGAATACAAGGAACAAATTATTGGAACTCAAGAATAGAAAATCGTAGACATAGCAGCTGTAGCCGTAGAATAACATAGTTTTTACTGACACTTTTATCGCACGCTTCTATAAGCTTTTAAACACTTTTTAACGCTTTTAGTTGCTTTTAAATGCTCTTAAAGGATCTTAGATACTCTGGTTGATCTTTTAATTGCTTTTATATACGCACCAAGTGACAATTTTCTGAATATTAATATGAATACTTTATGAACATACCCTTTAAATAGGGGTGCTCCTGAACGAAGAGGAGGAATATCCGAAGACAAGACAAGACAAGATGCCCTAACCTTCAATTTGTGTTGCCATGGTTTCACCAAAGATTATTTGAATATTCTACTTTTTTTTTCTGCTAGTGATAGTGCGGATTATGCCCCTTCCAATGTACTGATTTTTATTTTAGCATCTTATACCATTTTCCTGAAAATACAGTTTTAGCCAAAAGTGGACGGATTTACCCTCCTTGACTCTATATCTTTATATCAAATTTTCATTCTAAACTTTCTTAACATGTTAAAAAGCACAATAATTTATATTGATGTACAGGGTGGGTAAGGGAAATCTGGAATGATCTTTAAGTTACTGTATATCGCAAACAGATTAACGGAATGTTATGAAACCAACAACACAACAAACAGTGGTTAATCAGCCACAAATCAGGTCAATTTTGCAATACTTGGACAAGAAATGGCGACCCAGAAGCAGAAAAGGAAAAGGGTTGCAGATCTCCTGTCTGCCCAAGTGAAACAAATTCTCCACAGAATGCCTTGAGCATAACCTGAAAGTTTTATTAAGTTATCTTTAAAAGGTATTGTTTTACGGACAAATTAGTCACCCAAAATTGACAAAATGTGCACATAATTTGTGACATGAGAAATTGAAGAGTGTTATTTTGGTAAAATTTTCCATCAACATGAATATTCAAAGCTGAAATTCCGATTTTACCAACCTATGGGGCCCCACAGATGAAAAGATAAGACATATGTTAGTCTAATGCCAATGAAATGTCATGTAGTTAACTTCTGAATAGGAGTCACATGTAATTTTTCCGTGTCCCGAAATGATATAGTTCTATTGTCTTTCGTGTACTCATCACATGCCATATATTTCATCTAAGTTGTTACTTTTTGTTGCCAAATAGTCCATACTAGCTGAACAGCTTGTCCAATATGAAATAGATAAAGTTATAACTAGCAGAAAAGCAAATGAAGTTACGTTTTCTTTTCGTGTCCCGTTGAAGGGTGTAAGAAACGTTAGATTCTAAGGCTCAGAAGAGCATGATACGATGGGCTGAAAGCTTCTGTCTTGCATGTGCTAACTTGTTGTTCAACAGCAAATCATTTTTTGCTGTGTTGGTTTTCTGTGCTAGTTTTTTCTGCTTAATGCTGAGAAAAATAGAAATGTGTCCCGTCCCGTAAGAAACGTCCCGTAAGAAACGTTTTTCACTATTTGGACTCCAGACTCATTCAAATGATATGCAAATGATATGTAAATGGTACATTTTGTGAAAATTGGATAATATTTTAGTTACTTATACATATAATAGACAATATGGCAAACATAATAGGTGTAACTGCAATTTTAGAGTGCATGCAGGATACTCAAGTTTGATCAAGACTGCACAGGATCCCTGCACCCCGTATGAAAAAAAAAAACAGCTGTCAGATGCTCACTGATCTTCATGAGCTTTGTATTTTAGATATCTCAGCATTTAAAGAGTTTCATTAGTTACTCCTGCTGTGTTTTCTTGGAACTCGTTCAGTGGCAATTTGCAGCCGGGACATGTGTCCCGTAAGCAACTTAATAATTTTGCTAAGCATTTACTAATGACATATTTAAAGTATTCTCACAAATTTGACTAACCAGTTTTGTTAAGGTCATTAAAAAATGGTTTTTGCCTCAATACATGTACAAGCTACTTTGTATAAATTATATATGAACTCTTGGCACACCATCATGTTACTCGAGATTTTGTATTGCAATTACGACAATTTTTTGCCATATAACTTATTCACTTTTGTGAATTTGAATCCAATACATGCGATATTGATTCCTGACATTTTAAGAACTAATTCGTCACAGCAAAATCCACAGTATTGTAGTTCTCACCTTTAACAAGTAAAATGGGACACATGTGTCGTAAGAAACCCGCCTGACTTTTAAGGTTCTACTGAGTGATAAGATATGAGAAATACTTTTGAGCCACTGTTCATGCCTTCTGGTCATTATGTACGCGTTGAAGGTTGACAAGAGTGATCTGCTATCAAATCCCATTAAATTATGTGAAATGCAATGAAACTTATATTTTGTTGATTATTTATAAGAATTATTTTTAATTTATTTTGGTTATAGATAGATCTAACAAATAGAAGCAAGACACAAATAACTGGTCTTACTAATGAGCACTAACCAATATATATTTGTTATGAGGCTTCAGGAACATTAACTTCCAGCTTATTAGTATTTTATGTTGCAAAATAGGAGAAAATATCAGAGAAAATTAATTGATATTTTCAACTGAAGACCTGTTTATAAACTGAAGGATTAAAGTGCTCATGCCTCAAGTGTTTTGATATCATAAGCCCGATAGTCATAGCATGCCAAAACAATAGAAATACGAGGGGTTTTCCATAAGTTCTGTCCAACTTGTCATAACTTTTGATATATATTACACAAACAAATGAAATTTGGGTCACTTAGTATTGATGTAATATGGAATTGATTTGCAAAATATCAGCTTTTAAAAATAAAAATACAGGGTTGGTTTGTTGCCATGGAAACCTGAAGTCATGGAATGCGGCCCAGATTTTGCAGTAATTTTTTGCAGTTAGCTTAATACCTGTCCAATGTTCTGGCTCCACTCACTGAATCGAAGCATATCAATAATTTTTTTCACATAACAAGCAATGGGCTTATTGTAAAGCACTAAATAACAATGGAAACCAGGGGTGCCGGAAGGAATCGCGGGCGGCAGGGGCGGTCGGTCAAGAAAGGGCAAATCTAATTTGCGTGACAAAAATTTACTGAGTGGCAATGATCATTTTGAAAATATACTTATAGATTTTTGCTTAAATTCACTGTAAATTAAGGCCTAATGATGTTTTTTCTTGGAGATGAAAAGGGCAACCTTGCCCCCCTTGCCCCTCCTGGCCAAGGGCAGCAGGGGCAATTGCCCCCCTTGCCCCCCCTGTTCCGGCACCCTTGATGGAAACAATGTTATTAAACATATTTTAGTCACTTAACTATTCATGATTCAGTTACGGCTGTTTTCCGTGAGATGAGTAACTTTATGATTGGGGAATGAGATCCCAGACATCAATGAAATACATATAATTTGCTTTCAAAATCTGACAGACAGAGAAAGAACCTTCTTAGATATTCATGCAAGGAAGATAGTATGAGTAATAAAACCATCTGAACTTTATATAGACATACAGACTTTTTGAAAGAATAGAAGACACATCAGGAAATCCAAGAACGAGAAAACCGTACGACCCCAAAACTGTCAGAAATCTGCAGACTAAAAGACTTGCTTTTCAAATGGATTGAATGTATGAAGAAACACATTATGTTCCAAATTAATCATTTAGAGAAGTTGTTAAAAGATGACGCACCTTTTCCACATGTTTCCAGTTGGAAAACTCTCAAAATAATTGAATGTTTTGAAAATATATTTTTGTCTCTGTCAGTTTTTATGCTCTGGGCCGCATTTCAAGATTTCTGGTTTCCATGACAACAAAATCAGCAATTATTTTCATTTCTATGACTTGATTTTTTGGGGATCAATTGCAAATTACCTCAGTTTGAACTGACCAAAATATCATGAATCTGCATAAAATATTGCTGAAATTATGACCAGTTGGACAGAACTTTTGGAAAACCCCTCGTATGTTAGAAATAAAGAATTTTATTTTTTGACCTCCATGTCACACTTTGTCCCACGACAGTGTGAAACTGGCCAATAGTAAAAGTTTTCGAAAGCGTGTTCAGGCCGTGATTGCAGAAAATTGTTGTGACATAGATTAAAATGTTGTCTAATGTCTAAACTTGCTCATTTGCAAAAATCATTGTTCTGTGTTCAGTGGAAATGGTTGGAAATAAATAAGTTCTGCATCTCTCGCAATTTTCCAGTTTTCTCTTACCCACCCTGTATGATAAACTTTTTTCTTGCCTTTAAAAATCAGACAAATTTCGTGTTTTTTACAATTGTGTATCTGTATTTTAAGAGGTAAAATTCAGCATGATTTTAGGTACAATATGATTGGCACTTGTAGAATATTGTAATGCACAATCAGCTCGAAATTAGGCATGAGTGAAGTAACTGAAGTTCTATCTTGGGTACTGGTCATGCTTATCATTAAATAGCCAGAAAGATTGATCAATTATAGCCTACCAGTTTAAAGGTCCCTGACTCCCTGCCCGACTCAAAGATAGTGTTTTTTGTAATAATTTATCGTCCATTTCTATGTGTCCTATCTACTTCTTTGAAAAACATGTTTTTGGGATTTTCATTGAATGTGTGCACTTTTAATTAAGTAATTAAGCAGTATGTGTGGTTGTAATCCCCATGTCACAGTTGAGGTCAGATGTTTGCATATAGTTTGTTACCTTCTATGGGATCCATGTTAAACACATTCCAAGTAAATGCTTGTTTAGAGTTTTAAAATTCAGTTTTTTCAAAAATTGAGTTGCACGCTGTTAAGATTATTCATAAAACTAGCTTTGTATATATAATATTAGTGACAGTTTGTTTGTATGACTCCATGCAGGAGTCCACGGACTTATTTTGGAGAGCAGTTTCAATCATCATTGCCTCATTACTGTCATCCCCAGGTCCTGATTAGGATACCATGTGAATACATGGAATTAGTTATTTATTATACCTTGATTGCCTGGGATATAATATATCTTGAGTGGACTATATCTCACTGCAATATGGCCAGCTGACATCAATTTGATTGTTAATCATTTGAAATTTTGTGAGCCAGATAATATTATATACTCCAATTGACCCACTGTCCCACCCATAAAATTTATTGTCAACTCCATTGAACAGGACCCATTCTACAGAGACAGGACCCAATGTACAGTGATGGAGCATGGTCTACAGGACTACAAATTGCAAACAAGTTCGGACTTCAGTGGGAAAATGTGATTTTTTTCAAATTGGCACAACTGAATATCTTTGAATTCAATGACCTTCAATATGAAATGCTTCACTGGCGCTGTTGTAACAAATAACTATATACCTCCCATATTCGAATATTGAAAAATGTTTTTTTTTTCCCTAAATGCATACACTTCTGGAAGTCTGGAAATAATGAATTTTGATGGATAAAAGTTGCCCAGTGGGATTAGGTCGGCTTAGGAGTAGGATTTAAGGTAATATGGGTTTAGAGGAAAAAACGTATAAATGAGTGGGATGGTGCACCTGCTATGCCTATTATTATGGTTAGGCTACCTTTGATTGAAATGAACTAAACATGCTCAATCTTCATAATTTCATGTAGGCCTACAATTTGATACAACTCAGTATCCAGATGTTACTCTCATAAAATAACCTGGTAAAAATCTCACTGGTGGATGAATCTGAAATTAACACAAAGCACATGAAGTTAGGTAATGGTAAGACTCATCCCACAGAATTGATTTGCCAGTTCCAAGAAATTTAGGACGAAAATTATGATTAACCCAACAGGCTCAGTATTTCAACTTACTTTAAAGTGTTCAATCCAGAAGAGTGGATGCATTGTCACCCAGTGTTCCTGGTATATTATCAGGCCTAAAATACATCTAATTTAATTGTATTCATGCGTACAAACTCAATAAATGTCACCCAAAAGCATGAAACATACATTTAAACAAATAAAATACATATTATATGAAATAATACAATAAACCATACAGCTGTCGATAGTTCCATCCAATCCAAATTAGATTGGATTATCTAATAATTATCTTTTGGTCCATAATTATTAGTAAGCTATATGATTTACATGCAGTTAGTTAGTTAGTCATCACTCACAGTTACCCTCGTCATTCAATAGACAGAAAAGCTGTTACCCTCGTCCCCTTTTAACATGGGATCCAATGGGATGACCTAGTTTTTTCAATAAAATTTGACAAACTGAGACGAGGGTAACTCAGTTACCATCGTCCAGTTTTGCCACAGTGCTTCTGCAAGCATTCATACAATGAAGACAGTCAAGTTTGCCATTTGAATCGAATTTGATGATGTATAATAATGAAATTAATTTAGGTTTTGATTTGAAAATGATTGAAGAGTCATTCAGCACATCGAAAATGCATAATCTCAATTAATGACGCCCTATATATTCATAGCTGTTGTTAATTTGACATGCATAATATGATAGCAATAAAAGCATTCCATTTGTGTGCCAAATTATGCAACAAGAAGGCATAAACCACCACATGCAACCTTGTATATGCCTAGTACATATTTGGATTTAATAGGAAAAATACTTGCAGGGGCACCCCTGTATCTAGAAATGGCCTGAAGGGGGGGGGGGCATTACATGGGGTGAATATGGGGCGCTCCACGGTTTTCCTATCTCTTCCATGTTAATTTTTGGCCTGAGGGGGGCCATGGCCCAATGGCCCCCCCCCGAAATACGCGACTGCCTACTTGTCAGCAACCATTGAGCTGCCATGAAATTCACAGTGAGCCTCCTACCAGATACAGCCCAGGGCAGCCATAGAATGGCTCTCGGAACAGAGACTGATAAACACTGTCTTGTGGTTTTGACCTTTTCTTATGGTTAAAAAAAAGAGAGTAGTGATTTGAGCCATCCACTCCAATGAATGCTACAGTAAGTACAGTGATATGCTCAAATCACTGAGAATGCCTTACAATATAAAAAAAACTTGGTTTGACCTCTCAGAAAAGGTCAAAACTTACAACATTGTAAACACGTATTGATAAGAGAACATCGCCTAAAATTCCGATTCTATTCGACAAATATTATCATTCGCATATATCCAAACCATATATGTGCAAAGACAAAAAATTGAAATACTTTTTCCCTTTTGACACTTGTGAGGGCATTAATTTTCCAAGGGTTTGATAAGGATTTAAATCTTTGAGCTGAAGGGGGGGGGGGTAATGGCTCGAATTAATTCCTCCTCAGTCCCGACTTACTTAGAACCAAGCTACATTCCAAATAGGCACATGCACGCGGAGACAAATTATTACTAGGATACATCTGCCAACAACGTTTGTCATAACCCTCAGGCAGTGTATCGCTTTCCCCCTTTTAAGGTATCTTTCCGTTATGATGTGAAACCATGAACGATACAAGTAAATAATCTTTTCAAAGATTGTGAATTGGTTTGTCCTACACTGCTAAAAAATAAAGGAACAGCTCTTTCAAGTCAAATTTTAGGAAATTGGAAAAAAGCAAATGAATTTCAATGCACAGTTGATCTTCTTTATCATTTTGAAGGGTTCATCAAATCAAGGCTGAATGGATTGAATGAATATTGTCTGTACAGGGACACTGAAACTTTGGCGACCCCCAAACTGATCTGAAAACACGATATGACCAAATCCAAAATTTTGTAAAATTCACTCTCTGTTGCAGCCAAATGTTTCCCAATACTGTGTTAGGCCAAGATGAGCATGAACACACTGTTTGAATGAGATTGCAATGCTTTTGATGAACCTGCGAGTGGCCAATTGTGGGATCCTTGGCAACTCTCAAATGTTTTGGTTTTTATCTTCCGATATGGTCCATGGAGGCTGTGGCTGTCAGGAAACACACTGTAAAGGATGTCCTACACATGTTCTATGGAATTGAGGTCTGATGACCTTTCTGGACAGACCATCATTGCAATACCTTCCAACTTGAGATATATATATAAAATAAGTGACATTCACTGATGTTGGAAGCCGGCCCAAAATAAACTAATGTTGAGAGTGAGTGAAACGATAGTGGAAAAAGCAAGCATCTGGTCACTCCCATTTCATTTCTTAGATTTCAATTTGGCTGTGAGATGCTTCAGCAAGTGCATGCACTGTTACATAGCTAAGTATTGTAAAAAACACATGTACATCCCCTACCATTATGACCGTCTCATGTTTGGATACTTGGTTGGGTGGTGAGATCAGTTACAGCAAACTCCTTTAATCCAGCAGAGAAAATTCGAATTACAGGGCTGTGTTAACTAACAATAAGCAGTTTATTCAAGCTGAAACAGCTCGAAATACTTTATATAAATTTGGTTGCCAATCTGTCGGTAGACCTTTTCACTTTTTTTAAAATAAAAGCTCCTTTAACAACATGATCAGAGGTAGGATTTAAATTTCCCTTTCATCCATGTTTATATATATATTACTTCAAGAAATAAAGCATCTATCGAGAATAATTTCTGATAGCTGCAGAGATTAAATTCAGTTTGTAATATGATCTTGAGAGGTTTCTATTTTTCTAAAATAAAATCTACACGCCGTGGTTCCATAACCATAAAAGGAAACATTTATCAATATTTATTTATTATGATTGGAATTGTAAAAAATGCTACATGGCAGCATCCATTTAGCTGTCACCACATTGCCTTACTAAATAACGGAATAATACCCTCAACATATAACAGACATAAGACTTTTGTGACTAATAAATTTCATTTCTATTGTTTATCTTAGATCACCAATGAAAATCAAACACAATTTTCTCATATGAAACTTATTTCATACAATGATACGTTGATCCAGGACTTGTTTTCTTTCATTAAATAGCTGCCGTACACTTCCTTCTTTATTTTTAATAGTTCATGCATAATTAGTTGAACAAGTCATAATTGAAACTGAAAATGGTACCACCCTGCTCCCTTATATAATGTGATCAGTGTGTATTTGGTGAATCAACATAGTGACAATGTCATTTTTACCATGTGCAATTCTATGTAGTTTACACCAACATTGTGACGTTGCCACAATGTTGTCACAACGCTGCTCCAGTGTAACATAGAAGTGCTCATTGGGGTGACCTGTTTTTATGCTTTTATTTTTAATGAATAAAAAAGAAATTTTTAATTCACTGTTACCTTGGGTAGAAGGCATTCTTATCTTACACCTTTCAATATATAAGAGTAGCCATGAGCAATTGCTGTTATGATAATCATTGCCACTCAACCGTTGAGCACTCTATATCTGAAATATTCATATCTTTCATTATCATATCCATAATCACAAAACTGCTCAGTTAAAACATCTTTTCAGTTGTGTTCTGTGTGACTATTCTCAAATTACAAAAGTTAAAACAGCCTCATGGAAATCGAATATTACTATCAATTTCTGCAGTAGCTGCAAACTTCTGAGCAATTGATTGGGGTGCATAACAGTTTCTGATACATCCACAGGCTTTTTCCTCTCAACTCTCAAATTTGAATTAAAGGAACTATTCTCTTGCAATATGAAACTATTCTTCTTGGAAATACCTTTGTGTAATCAGCTTTATAAAGAGGGAACTTCAGTGACAATCAATTACTCAAATGCAGCTTATATATAGATGTAATTTCGGATGGGGCTAAGTATGGACCTCGCCATCATATAGTAAATTTATATGCTTTCACCATCACATTGCAAAGTGCTAGTATGCCAGAATTTTATTTCAGAAAATGTCGTAATATTGTCATTTTTAGTATGCAGTATGCCCTATACACATAAAGCCATGCTGTTTGCATCTGGAATGATTATGGATAAATGAATGACTTTATCTCATAAAATTTCTTTGTATGTATATATAGATCTATTCAGTCGAATGAGCATGAAAGTAATTATTGAATATAAGGTCACGTTTCCAGGTCAAGTGAGCATGCAGAGCTTTGTTCTGCATGCGACGTTAAATCAAAATACAATCAAATTTCAAAGCAAAACAACGATTACACATACATTTTAAAATACAATGTAATTTCAACTTAAAAAATTGGACGATATCCGTTTTTTCAAATACTGAATGGCTTTTAAAATTTAGTTTGGTTTTTATAAAAACCTAATGCATTCATGACAATACAACTTAACTGTATTTCACAAACCTTAATTGAAATGATATGGAGGAAAACCCAATAATGCATGTATAAACAAGCTACATTTCGCGAAATGTTGTATCAGGCAGGTGTTGCTAACAGGAAGGTTGTACGAAAGACTGCATTGAGTACCGGGCAGAAGCTTTACAGCCTGTCACTTTAATATAGAAAAAGAGTGAACTCTTGCACTATGAAAATGGCACTTCGTGTGTCATCATACTGATGATTTGTCGTGATCATGCTCAATACTGCAATGTTAATTTGATTTAAGGAGAGTGATCGCGCTTGTTGGTGACAGCCAAACAAAAGGATTATGCATCAGATTTTCACTCTAAAACCAGTTATGACAAGTCAAAAGGCCTTCTCTTGGTCATGACTAACCAAACAGCCTCTCTCTATGTTTCCCATGCTGAAAGTGGAGATTATGACACTTCATCGGCTATCATGATTGATTCACAAAGTGCATTTTTCACAGGAACTGGTCGATCCTCATTTTTTTTATATCAAAGTGACAGACTGTAATTCATAGGGGAATATAGCTTCTGATATGTAGATTCAGCTCTTTCTTGCCAACAAACTTTCCTCCAAACACACATGTACAACTGAGTTACGTAACACACAAATCAGCTGTCAGAGGATACAACCAACTGTTTGATGCCATTATGTCACTGGTATGTACTGGCGAATTTATATGTATCCATCCAGACAGAAATGTATGCTGTACCATGCAGATACAGTGCCGCCTGTAAGTAAGTGAAACGCATGACATTGTACCATTGCATCAATGCTAAACATCCTCAGCCAAACTGCTTGTGGAGGCATGAATTCTCATCGGATGAAAGGGAAACAAAGTGGGTCATAAAGGCCGATGTGTGAGGCAAGTGGGATAAAAACAACAGCCCATTTTCTTCGCTGTAGTTGGAGTTAGGTATGGGTCAAAGTCTTTGATAAGTAAGTGAACCACCCTTCCCTATGTTTTAACATTGGGCCTGTGTTTCACTTACTTATCAAAGACTTTGACCCATACCTAACTCCAACTACAGCGAAGAAAATGGGCTGTTATTTTTATCCCACTTGCCTCACATATCGGCCTTTATGACCCAAAATGTTTTCCTCTCATCGGATGAGAATTCGTCCTTCCAGAAGCATTTTGGTTAAGGATGTTTAACATTGATGCAATGGCCCAATATCATGCGTTTCACTTACTTACAGGCGGCACTGTATTATGGGTGATTGTCACTCATATCAGAAAGGCCAATTTCTGAAACTCTGTGGAGTCCTACATCAGACTGCCTTTATCAGTAATCTGCAGATACGAGTTTAAGTATCTCGCCATAATGTGGTTTATAATATAGCCATTGCCCAAAGACCATGCTGATTGGCCAGAATAAGTCTCATAATGACGTCTTTAATGCTCAACTTGTCCTGGGGGAGCTTGACATTAGGTTTCACTGCTCCAGGTGGCAGGTGGTCCAAAAATGTAAATTTTGGCCATTTCGGAATTCGGAGTTGTTTTGTCTGCCTAAAATTTGTTTTTGTATGGAAAATCAAGCAGAATTGATAGTTTGATTATGACAAATTATCAGTATGATGACTCATAAAGAAAAATTTTTGCTGTGAAACTGTCCTTGATTTCCACCTAAATCGTTGATATGATGTATTTCTAACGTCAAGTTTGTTGCAATTATCAAAATGCAAACAAGAAGCTAGCACAAAGAATGTCATTCTGGCTATTCAAGTTATCCAGAAAGCTTCGATTGTATTGATGTCATCCAGATTTGCGTCAATCACATAATTATCTTTCGGCTGACTTGCATTGGCCTTTTCTAAACTTGTTTTCACTTCATATTTGCTGTTTTTTGCACTTACCCTATAAGGAGCTTCATTAAATGACAAACTCCAAGGACACAGAAATAAAATAGACAAGCAAAATTACTACTTGTTGTGCATATGATGTTTCGTTTATTTATCATGAGTCTAACCAGATTCTGAATGAGTCAGTCGTTTAAAAGAAGAAAAATATATATATATCAATGTTTTATACATGGTGACAATAAATTCTTACATGATACAAGATACTCCAACTTGCTTTTTATTTATTGCGGACATTATCAGTATCGACTAGAGAGCTATGCATGAGATATGAATAAGTTAGGTGAATAAAAATACTCATAGAATAATATTGCAAAACTATCAATACCATTCAAATAGGCATATCAAATCAACAGTTTTTTATGATGCTTCTACGTCTATAAAGAAAGATTGACAGGTCCAGGACAACATGAACACACTCTAAAAAATGTCGGGACAAACTTGGTTTTTTAGATTCAAAATGGTTTTTTGAAAAACCAAATTTCAATTTAAAAAATCCATGTTGGTTTTTTGCATTGAAATTTGGTTTTTCAAAAAACCGTTTTGAATCTAAAAAACCAAGATTGTCCCGACATTTTTTAGAGTGCATGCAAACAAAAAGGTGAACGTCATAGATTTGACATCACATAGTTAATGTTGAAATATGAACAAACAGTTAATTTCAGCTGAAAAAGCCTCACAGGTTTCAACGAGTTCTGTAATTATGTCTTAATAACCATCCACACTTGGGTCTGTTGGGTTATTGTGGCAACTACAACATCAAAGCTGGTTGAAAACCTGGATCTCTCATCTCAATGTTTCTAAACAAGAGTTACATCGCAGAAACCTATGCTCCTGTGTGTTTCCGATTGGAAATTACATGTTTTGTGTTTTGGCTGCAGGAAATAAAAAATTTGGATAGATGAACAGGGAAAAAATAGATTTTCAAGACGTACATGGCGTGGGTAACATACAGTGCCGCCTGTAAGTAAGTGAAACGCATGATATTGTGCCATTGCATCAATGTTAAACATCCTTAATCAAAATGCTTCTGGAAGGACGAATTCTCATCCGATGAGAGGAAAACATTTTGGGTCATAAAGGCCGATATGTGAGGCATGCGGGATAAAAATAGCAGCCAATTTTCTTTGCTGTAGTTGGAGTTAGGTATGGGTCAATGTCTTTGATAAGTAAGTGAAACGCAGGCCCAATGTTAAAAGATAGGGAAGGGTGGTTCACTTACTTATCAAAGACTTTGACCCATACCTAACTCCGACTACAGCGAAGAAAATGGGCTGCTATTTTTATCCCACTTGCCTCACACATCGGCCTTTATGACCCACTTTGTTTCCCTTTCATCCGATGAAAATTCATGCCTCCACAAGCAGTTAGGCTGAGGATGTTTAGCATTGATGCAATGGCACAATGTCATGCGTTTCACATACTTACAGGCGGCACTGTATATCTGCGACATCACAATACCTTATAGGCCTAGGAGTGTCATTGTAAATGTTTTTGTTGTTATTTTGTTTAGGGGGGCCACATTGTGGGGTTGGAGGGAGGGATGGCCCATAGGCCCTTTGGCAAAAGAAAGCAATGGGGCGCAAGTCATTGCCATTGGCATTATGTTAAAAAAATATAATCAAATGTATGTATAATATCAACAGATTGACGATTCATGTAATGTAAAGTGCAATACATAGCAATTTTTAAGAGAGTGAAGGTCAAAGGAATGATTAATTGGTAATTCTGAGATTGAGGTGTGATTTAATTGTGTATTGACAGGTGTGAAGATAAATTGCACTTGAGAGAGTGCCACAGTAAGTGCCAGTCAATATAATATAGCCTAATATCAATGAGCATAATAGCAATCTGTTAGGGAGTGTCAAAAACAGTTGTCTTTGAAGTATGCAATAGTGAAAGAATAGGGCAGCACACATACAATGGTTTTATGCAGTTGAATTGCCGTGAATGAAATACGTGAAAGGGCGCGAAAATGCTGGATCGTCCTGGATCACAACAAAGCAGACGAAACGGAAGTAAGCTGCTGACGAATGGATGGGAGCAGCAGCAAGGGGAAAAAAGAAAATAATGGGAATCGAAGAGGAAGGGGAAACAGGAATTTATTCACATGTGCGTTCATCAGAAAGGTATGTCAGAATAAGGAACAAATGTGCTTAAGAGTCATTGTCAGAGAAAACTGCACATTTGGTGGCGCGGGGGGGGTCAGCGGATCTTGATGAAATTCGGTGGACTGAATACTTATATTGAAAAAATAAATTACCCAAAAGGATTTTTTTCCAGATGCATTTCCCTCTGAGCTGGAGCTATTTGAATAAATTGAGCAAATGACGGCCAATCGACAAAATTCAACTTTTTAGCATCCTGAAATTTAGACATTTCTGCTCTTCAATTTTTCTCAAATTATCTAAGTTATGGCAATAATGTTTTACCCGTGGCAAGACTAACACTTGGAGATACTTCAGTATAAATTTCATCTCATTTGGGTTTTTCACTGAAGTTGCAGCGGACGCTGAAACGGGGTCCTTTTCTCAAAATTGCCAATTTGCTGCATGCTCGGAAATAGGCAAAATATAACTGCATATTGCTAACTTGAGCATCCGTCCCTGGGTAATCTGGTATAACTGTGGTAACCAATTTCCAAAAATAAAACCGTGGTGCACTCTGAGATTTTTTTTTACACCATCTTGAAAATGGGGTGTTTCCAAATTTTCCAAAAAACATGAAATTTTAAAATTTAGTCCATTTCTGCTGTCCATTTTTTCTCAAAGTAAAAAATCTATGTTATTCATTTTTTGCACATGGCATGACGTGTGCTTTGGGATACCCTAACAAACAATTCAGCCTATTTAATGTTTCAGTTAAAGTTGCAGTAGCCACTGAGCAGTGTTACTTTTCTCAAAATTGTCAAATTTCCAAATGTCTGCAAATTGGCAAAATATAACTGCATATAGCTCACTTGAGCCTGCTTTCATGGATAATCTAGTATAACTGTGTTGATATATAAGATGTATCAACCAATTTCCAAAAATAAAACAATGGTGCACTGTGTTAAATTTTTATTCACACCATCTTGAATATTGGGTGTTTCCGCATTTTCAAAAAAATATTAAATTTTAGCATTTGGCCATTTCAGCAAAATATAACAGCATATAGCTGACTTGAACATCCCTTCATGGCTAATCTGGTATAACTATGTTGAAATATAAGATGTATCAACCAATATCCAAAATAAAACAGTGGTGCACTGTGTAAACTTTTTATTCACATCATCTTGAATATTGGGTGTTTCAGCATTTTCAATAAAACGTTAAATTTCAATATTTGGTCATTTCAGCTAAACATAAACTGCATACTTCTAACTTGAGCATCCATTCATGGGTTATCTAGTATAACTGTGTTGAAATAAAAGATGTATCAACCAATTACCAAAAATAAAACAATGGTGCACTGTGTTAAATTTTTATTCACACCATCTTGAATATTGGGTGTTTCCGCATTTTCAAAAAAATATTATATTTTAGCATTTGGCCATTTCAGCAAAATATAACAGCATATAGCTGACTTGAACATCCCTTCATGGCTAATCTGGTATAACTATGTTGAAATATAAGATGTATCAACCAATTTCCAAAAATAAAACAGTGGTGCACATTGTAAACTTTTTATTCACACCATCTTGAATATTGGGTGTTTCCGCATTTTTAAAAAGACGTTAGATTTCAATATTTGGCCATTTCACCGAAATATAACTGCATACAGCTAACATTGAGCATCCATTCATGGGTTATCTATTATAAGTGTGTTGAAATAAAAGATGTATCAACCAATTTCCACAAATAAAACAATGGTGCACTCTGTAAATTTTGTATGCACGGTGCCCTTGGAAATAGTGTGTTTCGGCATTTTTAAAAAAAGCACAAAATGTCTTCAAAATTTTTTCTATACATTTTTGTAGTTCACTATTTTCAAAGTAACTAAAACCTGTGTTATGTGTTTTTCCCAATTGCAAGACTTACATTTATTGTGACATCTGCAGCAGGTACTGAATACTCGTATAGACAGCTAAAGTGCCAGTCATGTCATCCATGTCCAAGTGTAATCACATCAAAGCAGAATTGAACACATTCACTGGGTAATCCAGGGAATCCGTGTTAAATTATAAATATAATAAAGACATCATATTATAAATATATGAAGTCATATCAACTATTTTGAAATTGGAAGCTGTAGTGCACTCACTATACACAATTTTGAAACTGGGTTGGTCACAGATTTTTTAACATCACATGAAATTTCATGTTTTTGCCCATTTTTCGTTTGCTGACATTCCTCAGGACAAAAACGATCCCGGCGACATACAATGTTTATAAAACCATTACATAATTAATTAAAAGCATATCACGGCGGGGTTCTTTTTGTTCACTGCAGGGAAGAAAAGTTGTACGCCGTCCCCAAAAGTTCGCCGGGGGAAAGGAATTTCCTCCTCCTGAGGGATACTTTTATATCGCCCCGAGATATAAAAAGTACCCCTCAGGGAACCTATAACTGCCCCTCAGGGAACCTATTTCACCGCGGCGGGATGTCAAAAACTGCCGGCGAGGCTTCAAATGTCCCCCCAGGGGCAGGAAAGGTCCCCGCGGGGGCAGGAGAGGTCCCCTCAGGGGCAGGGGATGTCCTAATATCCCGCCGGAGATGTTTTTGAGACGATCTCACTGAAAAATTCCACGCCGGACATCCAAAAATCAAGAAAATTTTGGGCTCTGTTCCGCTGTCATGAAAAAAAAGTTTGTACCTGTTGAATCTTTTTTGACATCCACGGCGCAGTTTTTCAATTTCTAGGAACCCCTGAGGGGAACAAAAACTTCCCCTGGGGGGATGTGAAAAGTCGACGGCGGATCACCAAAATTCATCCAAATTACCAGGAAATACTTCGACGCCGATTTAAATAGTTCTCCGTAACGTGCCGTGAGACTGGGGCATTAGGGGTCACCAATATTATGACAGTCGGACAAGGCTCTGGATTTTACTCCCTGGAACAAACTGGTTTTTCTCACAAAAAGTGACGACAAACTTTTTTTTTTATAACCCAGTGACAAACATTTTAATCGTAATTGTTACATTACAGTTCCCCAGCTACAGATTGAAGCTTATATTTTCTTTTTTTCATGTGCAAAACAAACTTTTTTTTTTCAGTCAAGCTTATAAATATACAAAGCATTTGGCATTTTTCGTATTTTCTTTATTAAAAGCACGCCACTTGATAAAATTTTAATCAAAATTCCATCATCAAAAATTGGACTTACCTGAAGTTTTTAATGCAAAAAACTATAATTCGCCACCAGGCATGTAATGCTAAGAATAGGGTACCTAAGTAAAACGTTTTGACTTCTTACGGAGTCAAGTATGATAAATCCTAACAGGACGGCTTTACCAGAAGGGTTGACAGATTTAGGTGCACTAACCTTCAATTTTTGTTCATGGTTTCCGCAACACCGTATGAATAGTTTTCTTTTTGGCATGAAATTACAGAAGGAATGTGCCCATCCAATGAACTAAATAATATTTTTGTACCTATTCCAATTTTCCAGGAAATACAGCTTTATTCAAAATTGGATGGATTTACCCTCCTTTGCTCTAGTATTGTCAGGCCGATTTATGCAGAAAAACATTGACTTCACATGTGTCAGATGCTGTTTCCCATGGAAATAGTTGTCCTACAGGGCGAAACATATATCAACTTGTACGAAATTGAATTTACAACATTATTGCATTACTTAAAAGTTGCTGCACTCTAAATTTATCGTGCTGCTGTGGTAGTACTACATGCGTTATATTTTCAAGCAATTATGTAGAAATAGGATGGCATGGAAATTCAACCCTACTCTGCTCATACCTTGTCACCAATGCCTAAGAATGATATTTCATTTACTTATAAATAGTTAGACATGGTCTTATTTTTACACCTGAGTGCTTTCATATATAGCTTTGTATACAGAGCTAATCCTGGATTCAGAAATTGAGCTCTAACCACAACATGATACATGATAATTATATTTGTGCATTTTCACTCATTTTTCCGACTTTTGTTCACAAAAACCTCCTTCAAATCGGATTTATTACTCAGAAAATTATGCCATATTAAGACAAATATCCAGAATATTGTTTTCAACAACATCTGAAACTTTGAAAATGATCAGATAATTGAGAGCTGAATTATTAAGCTAAAACAGACTCCATTTTGTTATAGTTACTCTCATAATCTCTGCCCAGCAGGATGACATCACATTTCAGCAGCATCTTAAAATTGTGATGCAGGGCCAACTTTGAGGGTTCTGTAAGACCATTTATATTCCCTCAATTGGCTCCTATATACCCTCATTGTAAAGGCGATGTTTTCTAGTATTTTCCAGGACTATAGACTTTCATTTCAAATCATTTTCCATGTATTGGTACTTTGTTAAAGTTATGGTACTTTTGCATTTCATGAAAACAAGGTTTACTTATTCACATCTCACAAATTAGTTTATGAATTGCACCACAATTTTATTTTTGCTTTTTGATGTACTAAAGTAACTCTATTCACCAGTATATCCACTTTTTTATGAGAGGGATGCTCAAGCCAGTAATATTGAATCAAAAGTGAGCTATTTTCCTTTTTTACCACAAAACTAAAACAACGGGATTTTAGCATATTTCAAAGTGGAATAAAATGAAACCTGCAAGAGATATAGCAAAAGTGAAAAACTGTACGTAAAGTGCAACTCCTAAATGTAATTTACCTTAAATTTCAACCTTCTATGTTTAATAGCTTGGCTGCTGGGAA
The DNA here is from genome assembly GCA_026936325.1 of Platynereis dumerilii. NCBI lineage: Eukaryota > Metazoa > Annelida > Polychaeta > Phyllodocida > Nereididae > Platynereis > Platynereis dumerilii. The sequence goes on from JAPTHN010000010.1 coordinate 28,219,399, forward strand.
TTTTCAAACATTACCTAAATTTCAAAGCTGAAAAGTGCAAATCGGCCAGAATCGGTCCAAATCGTCAATCTGGGTTGCCATGGCAACCAGGCGATATATTAAGAAAATGACCATACCATGGAATTTAGTTACCTATAGGGGTAAAATGAGCCAAGTATCGCGGAATTTGGTCGATCACCCCGTGCCACTTTTTTCTCAAAATCTGCAGTTTTCTCTGACAATGACTCTTAATTGATGGGGGAAGGGTTGGCAGGACTTCAGAAAGTATAAAGGCATGTTGGCCTAGAAACCTTATCTGTGGGCTTCAAATATATAGGTATATCCGATATGTGATTCTATATTTTATTTGGCACCATAAACTCATATTGGACAGCAGTTTCTGTCATCAATCACCAGATAGTGCACTATCCACCTATCATTGATACCGTTTTATTCATTGTTTCTGCAAATGCAAAATACAAAAAGCATACCAAACGCAGCAGTACTTTGTCGCTTCTGTGTTCCACTTTTCTGCTTGATTTATCGTTTCTGATGTCTGTCTTTCACAAGAATGAATCTGTGACAAATTGATGTCATATCTTCTGCTATCCCACCGACTTGCATGTGGACATATTCTTACTGCAAGTACTGCTATCTAAATTTGGTTCTTGTTACTTGTGAGGTGAGATAGATTGATAGATAGACATAGAAATATGGCAAGTGCAGCCCTTTAAGCCCAGTTCTGGGCAATCACGAGGGTTGATTGATTGATTGGAACAGGGAAGGGAGTCCTCAACATGTTACACGCTTACCATGAGAGGGATCTTTAACCTGCCTAGCACAGACACTGATGCAAGTAGGCAAAAACCTTCAGCGTTGATGAGGTGAGAGAGGGAGAGCGGGAATATAAAGGTCATAAAAAAAGATGAAAACTTGAAGAATGACATGAATGTCTTGCCAACATAATGATTTACCTTTTTCGTTACTGATATTTCAAGAAGTATGAGTTTCTGTAGTAGGATAGGAAAACGTAGCAAATATGGCTGATATGCTTGGTTCAGGCACTGAATTACATGGCATAAACTTATTTGAATAGTACAAAAAAACATATCCGAAGGCCAGTGACACGTAATTTATCCAGGATAGGAAAATGTAGCAAATGTGGTTGATGTGATTGGTTCAGGCACTGAATTACATGGCATAAACTTATTTGAATAGTACAAAAATACGTATCCAAAGGCCAGTGAAACGTCTGGTGATGGCAGTTACAGGCCCAGTGCTTATTTGCCAATCTGATCAAATTGTAAAATTTCCTGCTTACTGAAGCAGATTATTACACTTTCACAGCTTCTTATACATCCAACTTGTGGGTTTGAAGGACGTTTTTTTGCTCACAAACCAATCAGGTGAGCCTCAAATGATACGTTGATAGTCAGAAAACTTGCCAGAGAAACTCATACTAATTGAATTTGCAGTAACACAACTGTGAGCATAACAAATGAGTATACACTGTCCATACAGCCAATCAACTTTCGGTTATGTTACAGAGCTCCGGGAGAAATGTACCTTTCCAATAGAATAAAACTACTTATTCCGGCCAAGATTTAAAGACACAGACACTGATGCAAGTAGGCAAAAACCTTCAGCGTTGATGAGCTGAGAGAGGGAGAGCGGGAATCTCCAACATGTTAGATCTTTTATTAACCACACATACACACTTCAGCAGAACTGGCCTGGTTCTGAACCATTCACTGGCTACAAGTAGCTGGCACACTGCTCTGATGTAGCAAAATAAATTACCAGGTAAACCAAACAGGATTATCTTACTGAAAATGACTTAAGGTGTGTAGACCAAGTCAAGGAAAGGCTTTATACATGAAAATGCACTTAAATCGAAGAGTTTTCAAAGGTTACAAGATAACAAATAACATACATTGAGGAGGCATGCATTGTTTGGAGTGCCGTCTATCTGAATATTAAATATCCGTAAATATAACTAATGGCTTCTAACCCAATCATGCTGCTTCGCCTCATACCTTTGGGTAAATTACTTGTGAACACATTGATTACAAAATGTATCTGATGCTACTCCTTCCCTTGAAATTAGATAATATTTTGCAATGCCTATGATCTCATGCTTTTCTGATATAAATAATAAGCTTTGTCAATGAAAGAAAGATTTTAACAAGAAATTCCTTGGGCTTGTCAATGACAAAATACATCTCTAAGCCAGAAAACCATGTTCAGAAAATAAACTATAAAGGTCATAAAAAAAGATGAAAACTTGAAGAATGACATGAATGTCTTGCCAACATAATGATTTACCTTTTTCGTTACTGATATTTCAAGAAGAATGAGTTTCTGTAGTAGGATAGGAAAACGTACGTAACAAATGTGGATGATATGATTGGTTCAGGCACAGAATTACACGGCATTAACTTATTTGAATAGTACAAAAAAATTTATCCAAAAGCCAGTGACATGTAATTTACCCAGGATAGGAAAACGTAGCAAATGTGGTTGATGTGATTGGTTCAGGCACTGAATTACATGGCATAAAGTTATCTGAATAGTACAAAAAAACGTATCCGAAGGCCAGCGACATGTCTGGTGATGGCAGTTACAGGCCCAGTGCTTACTTGCCAATCTGATCAAATTCTAAACTTTCCTGCTTACTGAAGCAGATTATAACACTTTCACAGCTTCTTATACATCCAACTTGTGGGTTTGAAGGACGTTCTATTGCTCACAAACCAATCAGGTGAGCCTCAAATGATACGTTGATAGCCAGAAAACTTGCCAGAGAAACACTTACTAATTGAATATGTAGTAACACAACTGTGAGCATAACAAATGAGTTCACACTGTCCATACAGCCAATCAATTTTTGGTTATGTTACAGAGCTCCGGGAGAAATGTACCTTTCCAATAGAATAAAACTACTTATTCCAGCAAAGATTTAAAGACAAAAATGAACAATATAACTCTGGCTGTCTGTTATTTTTATGTGAAATTTCGAAAAACTGTTTACAGATGATTTCATATTTGTAGACACAAGGACTGAATGAGAATTTCTCTAGGGAAAAGTGACATAAAAAAATTATGACATCACTTTTTCCTATAGGACAACATGACCCAGAAAAAAATTCACGTTCAGTCCTTGTGTCTACAAATATTAAATCATCTGTAATTAGCCCCTTCCTGAATTATGTGTATTAATTTTATTTATTCATTTATACAATATATTTATACAGGATAAACTATTCAGTAAAAAGCATATATAGTTTTATAATATTGCCCTGTTTATGTAAGCTGCTGTAGAGTAATTGATTGTCACTGAAGATTTCTCTCCTTATATAAAGCTGATTGCAAAGGTATTTCCTAGAAGAATTCTTTGATATAGCTCTGGAATGGTTGCTTCAATTCAATTTTGAGGGAAAAACAGGTGGTGAATACATGTGTTTTTCACTTGTATAATCAATTGTTGAGAAACTTTGCAGCTATGGAGGAAATTGACAGATGTATTCAGTTTCCCTCACAGTATGCTAACTTTTGTATTTTGAGCAATGAGCATATTCGTAATTCTTCTGATTGCCTGCATGTAGAACGAACACAGAGCATTTTTTAAGGATTGTCGACTAGGAGACCAACGGAACTTCGCAGCGCGTGATTCGCGCGATCTACTGATCCACTAAGATGGATTAGATTTATATGAAGATTGGCTTGGGAGTTTGAAATTTGGAAGTGGCTGCTACTTCAGGACTTTGTCCCATTTCCACCTCAACGAGTTTGAAAAATTATAAATTTCTGAAAATTGAAAATCAGAAAGATGAGATAAAGTTGAAGTTTTGTTATAAAGAGCACGAAGAATTATTTTACATATGGAAAGAAGGAGCCTCACTTTCAGATGCACTCAGGAAATACACATGATGACAACCAAAAGCGAAATTAATTAAGAGTCTGTAGGAAAATTGGTCTCCCAGTGATACTAATTTGGCAATGACTGGGAGACCAAATCTGTTCACTGGGAGACCATTTGGTCTCCCAGTTACTATGTTAAAAATGCACTGAACGAACATCAAAAGTGAGTCTTTTTCGTCTTTATGAAAATTATTGAAAATATATTTCTGCAGGCATTTTTGAAAACAACAAGATGATGATTGCAGAATTAATATTGTTTAATGTAAAAGCCTAAATATACCGATAATCATACATAGTTTGGTGAATGTTCCAGATGTAAAATCTCCTCACCTGATGAGTGCCAATGACAATTATAATAGCAATAGCTTGTGGCTTGGATTGTATTTTGAAAAATAAGATAAAAATGCTTTTTTTTCACACACTGTCATGGTGAATTGAAAACTTTTTTATCGATAAAATAATTACAAAACATGTCATCTCAATGAGCATATTTGTGTTGCAGCAACGTTATGACAATAATTTGTTTCAATTATGTAGAATTGTGTGGTAAAAATGACATAGAAATACCGTTTGAAGCAAGGTCAAGGTATGACATTAGCATGTGAGAACACAATCACAATTAACATTGTCACAACGTTAAAAAGAAATTACAATATTTATTTATCCTTTTCTCATTGTGGCGACAAAATTGCTGTCAAACATTTCTGCATATAATAAAATGACAACAGGCAAGCCCTTCGCCAATTAACAACATTCATTACAATGTCTTTACGTTGTGTTTCCCTTAGGATGTTGATTTTACATTTCTCACAGTGTGTAAAGATGGCAGCACTGTCAATGCAAAATTTGGCTGTCTGCTTGTGTGAGGGTTCCACAAAAAATCACTTTTTGACATTTTAACAAAGTGCCATCCACTTCTTGCTTGACAAATAAATAGTATGAGACTTATTTGACTTATCTAGCATGCATGGTTGACATATTAAAATATCATTATTAAGGCAGTAGTAATCCTATTTAGCTTCTTGTTTACTGCAGCTGGCTGTTCCAAAACTCGGCTTGCCTCCCTGTGTGCTTAATTTCCATGGGTTTCAAACTGCTTTAAACCCTTCAAATGCCATGGTACAATTCACCATTAGTTCTCTAAATTAGTCATCTTGAATGCTTTGCGGCAAAATTTTCTGCACAAAGCTTGAGAAATAAATCTATAAAGATGTTTTATCACTTCCTGTGGACTGATTGTCAGCAAAATTTAAGAGCAATGAGGTCCAGCAATACATGGGTTGCAACTGATTACAGGTGTGATATCTATTCTATTTAATGATCCTCTTGCTTGTGTATCATGACACTGAGGAAAATAACTATAACAGCTTAAAACAAGACTTCAAACTGCGAGAAACATAACTTTAATACACATTCTGTTTGAGACAATTGTTGATATTTTCAAAAGACAATGAGTTAATACATTGATAATCCTACATGGTTTGCTAAACGATGCCAACTTGGTTCGGAGTTGTCTTGTGTTACGTAATTGATTGTTTCAGTTTGCCAGACTGAACTGGTAAGGAACTTTAAGTGACAAATCCCAATAGAACCTCCCAGGAGTTCATGTCAATGCCTTTGAATATTTATATAACAGTCGGTAATCCCTAGCTTTGTAGGCATGATTTCTCTTCTCATGCCCCACCTCTGTCCTGCACCCCTGGTAATGATCTCATGCCTCAATGATATCAGTAATAATTTTCATATGACACAAAGTCAGATTTATAAAAAAAAGTCCTTGGATAAGTTTCGTATGACTGTGAAGGAATATTCTATTCTGAAAATATTCTATATAGAATTAAAGATGTCACCAAAAGTTTAATTGTAATATAGTCATGCAAGCATATATTTTCTAGAATGACATGGATATCGTGAAATGAGATAAAATGTCAATGTCTGCCATGGCCAACCTCAGAAACTTAAAATGGAAAATACAAAGACTCCAAGAATATGTTCCTGAAACGCTGATTTCGTTTAAAATGAAAGGAGATATGCAATTTTTGTCAGAGGAATGAGGCTATGGCTCCATAAATGTTGAGTAGAACTAAATTCAATATGGAATGACTATGGATGGAGATATCTCTGTAATCAGCTTAATGTCAAGAAGAAGAATTAGGCGACAAGCAATTATACCCCAGAGGAAGAACCTTATTTGGTCAAACATTTAATTTTAGTTTTTCAGATTGACCGACATAACAGATTTTCTGTCAGTGAAAAAAAAGGTTAATTATACACCCATGATTATGTAGACATAATAATAAATTGATATTATAACTTTCATTATATTGACCGAACCTTGAAAAAGTGCTGCAAGAAGATAAATAATTTATCCTATTGGTTATATCTCACCTTATGTCCATTAATTCCATGTCTAGGTATTCTATTTTTTTCTGATATATTTATCCATTATTGCTGAAAAGTAGATAGAGGAAGTTTTAGAATACAAGGAGAAAAATATATATAAATGTATATTTAGCAAGTCTGAGGAAACAGTGTTTGATTGTATTTTCTGCTGGTTTAAAATGAACCTTAAAAATAAAATTGATTAGCCATACATGTCTATAGTCTGTTAAATATTCATGATATAAAGGCATTATTTAGAGCAATGTTCCAAGAGTGAAAGGGATGCTCCCATGCATCATTTTAATCATTCCAATAATAACATATTGATATTTGTTAATGTCTCCCATTATGGTTTTTGAGCGGAGGCGTTAAGATTTTATTTTTGAAGAACAGAAACCTCTCAAGATTTTATTACGAACTGAATTTAATCTCTGTAGCTGTCAGCAATTATTTTGTCAGATATTTTATGTCTTGAAGGACTATGTATAAACATGGAAGAAGGGGTAATTGAGTCATATCTAGGTTATCATGTTGTTGACATAGCTTTTACATAACAAACCGTGAATTTTTCTACTCAAAGCTAAGGCAACCATAATTTCAGAATTTGGAGTATGTTTAAATACAATATACAGCAATTCAAGACAGCTTGAGGATGAAAAAAAACCACTAGTCTGCAGTGCATTTTTTAACATAATAACTGGGAGACCAAACGGTCTCCCAGTGCAGATTTGGTCTCCCAGTCATTTTCTAGAGACTGTCATCAATTATTCATTTGGGTGTCTCAGTTTTGTAGTTCTTGGGCACATTTGAAACCAAGGCTTCAGCTTCTCATATGAAAAATATTCTTCACTATCTCTAAAAATATACTTCTGTGTATGTCATCTTTCTGGTTTCCAATTTTAAAAAAATTGTCAAGACTCTTTTTTGTTGCAACTCCCAAAATAACAGCCAGCTCGACAGTTCAAAATCTTTTAGCAGGCTAATCATCAATGTAATGGATGCACATCATTAACATTAACAGCTGTTGATCTATAAATGTCGCACATCATGACGCTACAAAATTACATTGGTCTGTCTCCCAGTCGAAAATTCTTAAAAAATGCTCTGCTAGTCTGATAATAAGGCCAACTTCATTCAAATAATATTCTTCATTTTCCTTTTTGGGCTATGGCTTATGTTTGAGAATGTGCCACAAGGCAAGCCTGTCATTTGGAGATTATATGACATTGTGTAAGAATTGAAAGTCGAGCAATGACAAGTGCTTATTCTATACTAGCCTAATACCTGTGAAATGGTGGTGGGGAGGGGCAAAATATTAAATATAAATTTTAAACCCACTCAGCCTGTGTCCTTCTAGTGGGTGAGAAAAGGTGGCTTACAAGTTTTTGTGGATGACCACATGAAGATGGGGTCCATGAATTTATCGTAGGATGACCCAAAAGTGGTTGAAAAGGACACTTTTGAACCACTCTCCACGTTATTCCGTGTATTTGATATTTTTCCAAATTGCAACATCAGTAAATATCTGAAAATCATTAAAATGGATAGGCATTCCAGCACCAGGTGCAGCATGCATACATCTCTTTTTATATTATATTGGTGTCTTTGCCTTAAATATAGAATCATGTCAACTTGTTGTTTCATTCATGTATGCAGCTGTCTCTGTTCGGGACTGTCAAGTGGCAGCAGAATGCTGACAGTCCCTGGAAAATCGAATTGGGTCAACAATAATTTGATCTGTTTTGGACAGATCACCAGATCAGGTCGAACGACAGCTGTCCATATTACTACGCCAAACTACTTTCACAAAGCATGGTTGCTGGAAAATATCCAGTCCACTGCTTTGAATGAAAATGTTTGGAAATCATGAGACAAAAAGAAAGTTTTGAAACTTTAGCATACACTTTGCCTATGAAAGGGATGATTTTATTCATCAGAAGTTAGATGGTATTCAATCTACTTATGCAATTTAGTGCAGGTTAAATTGTGGTCAGAAAAGGGTCCAAAAAGAATGCATTCTCACTTATTCACGTGTCCTTACAAATCATATTTGCTTTGTGATATCAAAAATGCTCAACATGCTCAATTGAATTTATTCTGTTACTTTATGGAGATTTATGAACTAGGACAACAACATAATTCACAATTCATAAAAGCTGTGTTACACTCAGCAAAATGTCTTGTCCATGCCACAAGTAGCCCCCTCTATACTGGCCACAGCGAGCTTGAACAAACTTTGGGGTTAAAAAAATTGACCAAGAAAACGATTAGCGCAGTGATGTAGGGAAAGGTCAGACGAACATTTTGATGTATCAAACGAAAAAATCTGTTGGGAATTTTTGGAGATATTTGAGTTTTAGATTTTTTATTTATCACACCCCATTCTTAGCATGTAATCTCCATGAAAAAGTGATCAAAACTGTCAATTGTTCCTGTTAGGTAATATCTAAGATACAAGTCATTATTCAGAAGTAAAAATATGCAGTCATTGTCTCTGCAGAAAGTATGTACCACTTCATCCAAACTGACAGGGTGTGATAAACCTATAACAGCTAACATTTCTTCCTAAAGGCCTGAAAAAATGTTTGAAATAGGAGGTTGTGTTAGTTACATAATTCTTGTAAATAATTTTAGCAAATTTGGTCTCATCATCTCATTGTAGCAGGCTTTGTTGAGTTTTTTGTGCATTTTATCACAAATTTTGCGACTGTGAAACAAGCATTTCATAACAATGTAAAAGGATAGACAAAGTTGAGTAAATTATCAGACAATGCATGCATAGAATGTTTGTAAGTATCTGCTTCACTATGAAGTTGAATCCCCTGATTATACATGAAAAGTATTTGCAATTGGACAAAAAGACAAAAATAAGATTAAAAGCTATAAATAAACAGTAATATTCATGCTTAATGTATTTTGAGTACTTAAAATGGATGTTGGGTGTTTAATGTTGATGTAGGTTATCTGGCATCCAAAATCAACCAATCTTTAATCGTATATAAGAAAAAAAATAGCATAAATTCAGTCAATTATGTGAAAACGTAGTTGGGTCATTCTCAAATTTCGGGACAATTTGCGTCACTCTAGCTCCCTGACATTAATATGAATGCGATAAATATCTGAAGCGTCACTCTGCATCTGTTATTCATATTTCTACTTAGAACCACTGCATTTGGAGCCAAAAGTCATTCATTAGATTTTTTTTAATGCATTATGTCCAGAAATCCGTGCAAAATCAATGGTTTTTCCCTGTCACTGGACCTGACATGACAAAATCAAGTGTTCATTTTCCTCCTAATATACCATTAATTTCGAAGTTTCTTTACACGATTCATGGGAATATAGACTTGAATTTATATTTAGTTCATCTTCAATTTTTTTTGGGTATAATTTCATTGATTAAATTGATACAATAGTCGTGTCACTAATTTATGTCAATTTTTTTGTCCCCTCCGTCACTTGCCATAGCTCTGTTCGTTATTGTTTTTTATGAGCTATTTTCACTGAATATCATCAGACGCATGTGCGCCATAGTACCACTGCCTTGCAGACTTCATAAAACATGTATTCAATAAATTATGACATAATGTTCATAAGAAATGTTTTTGGTCCCACTAAAATGTCCCCTCCGTTTCCTTCATTTCCAAGCTTACCAATGATAATTTTACAGAGCGATTTCATGTATATGTTGCTGAGGGTGGCAGAGTTTAATATTCTGCAATTATTTTGTCTAATCTCCAAAATAAAAAGCAGTAATGAGCGAAAAGCAAAAAATTGTTCCCCTCCGTTAACGTCCACTCCGTTACCAGATCATGAGCAAGAAATTGACATTTGGACCAAAAAATCTACTGATACGAGATGAAGTACTTCTGAAAATAATAGTTACATCAATCTTTTATCATTTTTCCTTTTGTTGCTGTTCCTACAGTTGGTTTTTTACATCAAAATTCCCCTCCGTTACCACATTGTCCCCTCCGTTACAGGACAATTTCCTATACCCGTTGTCCCGAAATTTGAGAATGGCCCAGTTAATACAAACATGTACAACTATTGCACATTAAGACTGCAATGTCAAAGTATTTTACTCCATACTTAACTAAATGCTTCCAAACATTCTATCTACGCGTTTTCTGATGATTCATTCAACATTGGCTACACTTTACATGGTTGCAAAAGTACTTGTTTCACAGTGGTAAAATTTCTTAGAAAACACATAAAAACCTCAATAATACACCATAGTTCAAAAGGGAGGTAGATTCTACTACAATTATTCACCAGAATGATGAAACTGAGGACAAGCTGGCAAATAAACATATTTTATAAATTTTCTGAGAAATGTTTACTGTTATAGGTTTATCACACTCTGTCAGTCTGACTGGGGTGGTATGTACTTGCTCTTGTTGCAATGACTGCATATTCTTATTTCTGAATAATGACTTTTATCTTAGATATTACCTAACAGGAAAAATGGGCAGTTTTGATCATTTTTAGATGGAGATTCCATGCTAACAATAGGGTGTGATAAATAAAAAGTTTAAAACTTCAATATCTCAACAAATTCCCAACAGATTTTTTCATTTGATACATCAAAATGTTCGCCTGATCTTCCTCTACATCACTGCGCTAATCATTTTCTTGGTCAATTTTTTTAACCCAAAGTTTGTTCAAGCTCGCTGTGTGGCAATATATATGAGCTACAATGTATACATCCTCCATATCAAAAAATAGTTCCAACTTATTTTGGTATTTACAAGCTGTCTGCTTAAAATTGAAGCCAACCAAAGTCAGATTAGACACTTGCAGAGTTTTTGGAAATAAACTAGACCATCACTAAATGATGAAACTGTCCTGGTTTCTTCCACACTGTCCTGGTTTCTTCCAGAGATCGAAATTCTGTTGACCGCTCACAAGAGCTCGCGAATTTTGCACCCTAGGTGGCAGCAAATAGCGGTCAACTTGTAGACAGTATATGCAGCATATGTCTCAATCAAATACCCTCCAGCGTTTTATTGGACAGACCAATTCATTATATTTCCATTTCCAACCGATTTCAATCCTGAGTTCATCTCATCACCCTGTTATACACAGAAACCAGGGGAACATCATTTGTTTATGCAACATGAGACAAAACCTTTTGAACAAAACATAAACAAAGACATTGTTATTTGACAAACGTTTACTCCTGAACGATTTCACGTCATGATGAAAAGAGACATTAAAATGAGGAAACCGATACATTGCATGAGGATTATGACAAAATCATCTGCAGCAGATGCTGAGGCATGTACAGTGCCGCCTGTAAGTAAGTGAAACGCATGATATTGTGCCATTGCATCAATGTTAAACATCCTTAATCAAAATGCTTCTGGAAGGACGAATTCTCATCCGATGAGAGGAAAACATTTTGGGTCATAAAGGCCGATATGTGAGGCATGCGGGATAAAAATAGCAGCCAATTTTCTTTACTGTAGTTGGAGTTAGGTATGGGTCAAAGTCTTTGATAAGTAAGTGAAACGCCGGCCCAATGTTAAAAGATAGGGAAGGGTGCTTCACTTACTTATCAAAGACTTTGACTCATACCTAACTCCAACTACAGCGAAGAAAATGGGCTGCTATTTTTATCCCACTTGCCTCATACATCGGCCTTTATGACCCACTTTGTTTCCCTTTCATCCGATGAAAATTCATGCCTCCACAAGTAGTTAGGCTGAGGATGTTTAGCATTGATGCAATGGCACAATGTCATGCGTTTCACATACTTACAGGCGGCACTGTATCCTTGTAATAATTATTTGTCTTCGTTTGAGCTTATCTGCAATGTACTCAGAACCCCCTGTCCTTCGGCCTGACGATTCTAACTTTTACCAAATATTTGAAAAAGTTATAAACGTCCCTCACATGTGCCCAAAGGACATGAATATGATTGCAATTTTTTAACCTACAATGTTGACTTGGATACTGCAAATAACAATGACTGCTGTACTGTGTCTAGCTCACTGTAAATTTCATGGCAGCTCGATGGTACATGACAAATAGATATCTAATTAAATCCAAATCTGTACTTGGCATACACATGGTTGCATGTACATGTATTGGATAATTTCCCTTCTTGTTGCATTTGGCAGACAAGCAGAATGTTGTTATTGCTATCATATGCATGTGAAATTAACCATAGCTATGAATATATAGTGTGTCATTAATTAAGATTAATCATAATCAATGTGATCAGTAACAAATACTGTTCAAGGCATGCATTTTCAATTCGAAACCAAATTTTATTTAATTAATGCAACCATCAATTTCTTTTTGCAACTTGACCATGCATGCACAAATGTTTATACTTCTTTTCTTATGTCATGTTAGAAATGGACGATGATGCTTTGGGTCGTAGGGAATGTTTTTGACCGCATACAAATCCAACAATACAATACATGTCTTATAGCGAAGATTTTAAGATGGGAGATTAAGTTAGAACAGCTCTTTGTCAATGGCATGCCTTAGGTCTTCCAGGCATTAATATTAGGAATATCAGACATGTATCAGATTAGCCTATGCAAGACATGTTTCCACTCAATGACATGCATTGAATGAAAGTCCTACAATCTCGTTAATTTGTTCATGTTACAAACGTAATTTACTAAAAGGCGTGCATCTAAGAAATAAGAGATATACAAAACAATAACTTAATGTAATCTTGAAATATTTGTGAGAAGAGTATCATATCATACAAGGTTCAGGATTACGATTGTAAAGTGTGATGACACAAACAACAGTAACTAAATCGGAGCAATATAGAGTGAGCAAAAATCTTTGTCCCGTGTAAATTTACAAAATCATCTAGATATATAGTATCTATCTGTCCTAACTCCTTCTCGATCATGTGACATCTTTCAATTGATGCATTTTGGGATAGAATTGGGAAAAGATGATATATGTTATATAGGTTTATATGTAGGCCTATATGTTATACAAGAAGTATATAATCATTGTCTTCTTCTCCCCTTCCCCTATCTCAGTATTCTTCTTCTTCGAGGAGCTTTATTTTACCTCTTCATCTTCTACTCTCATCTTCATACATAATTATATTCTTCTGCATCACAGCTTTTTCTTCCCTAACATTTTAATCCCCCCCTTCATAATATTCATATCATTTTACACCTCTCTGAATATCTTCCGTCCTCTTCTTCCATCTTCACCTTCTTCTCTATCTCTTCAGCCATTCTCCAGTTTTCCCCATCTTCTCTCCATCTACTTCCATCACTTCACCGCTTCTTTAATCTCTATAAATCACATGATTATTTAAACAGTAAGATCATTATCAATAATTTAGCATAATCGAATTTGATCTGTTAACAATCATCAAAACTCCTCTTACAAGTCTCCTCTTGCCAGTCTCCTCTTGTCTGATCTCATCTCATCTCATCTCATCTCATCTCATCTCATCTCATCTGAGGTGCCCAATAAAACATATTTTCTAGTTTCTCCGGGTGCCCCTCCAATAAGCTACATAATTGTATCTCATACAATATTAGTTACCTATCTTCAATATTCCTCTCCTCCGTATCAGCCTCTTACTCACCTTCTCACTTTTTTACCCACATTCTTCTTTCTGTTATCTGCTCCATCATCCTACCATCTACCCCCCCCATTTACACTGTACATGTTCCCCTTTGCTCCCCATTTTTTAACTTCTTCCCTCATTCACTTCTTCCTGTCTGCCCCCCACCATTGTGTTCCTCTTCTTCCATTTTATTTGCCTTTCCTTTTTATCACTTCTCTCCAGAAATTATCCTATTGTTCTTAACAGGGACGGACGCATGGGGGGGGATGGGGGGGATGCATCCCCCCCACCGGACCAAAATTTATATATTTTTACATGCTAATTTTATCTGCGCGGTCGCGTTATGTCGCGAATTATGCGTTCCGCGATGCGACAGCCCAATAGACTCCCCCACAAGAATTTTCTGGATCCTCCCCTGGCTCTTAACATTCTTAACATGCTGCTCTTCTATCATCTTTTTCCTCTTTTGACCCCTCTTCCTCTTTTTTACCTATTGTATATATATTCTTCTCTTTCAATTAGGTTTTCCTCTTCATCTCCTTCTCCCACTTCTGCTTCCCATCTTCTTTCAACTTTATGACATGATGTTGCTGACTCTGCTGACAATAATGATCCACACAAAGATTGACATCACACTCTGGCACTCAGAATACTTAGCATATATTGTGGTTTTTCTACTCACTACCTTTAAAACTGACCAATAGTCACCTTGTCTCAGCATGACATCATGCTCTCGGGTCTATGAACAACAAATAAAAGATACATAGTATAATAATAAGGGTTTCAAATGACAAGCTATACCTTCTCAAGTTACATTCTATTTCCATTAGAACATTAGAAACATGAGTTAAGGAATTTATGGCAAAAATTCAGAAAAATATCCACTTATTGATATTGATCTACTGATATTGTGTAGACATGATTTTGTAAGTTAATCCTCCCAAATAAAAAATTGCATTATGAAGAGCATTTCAAAAAATATTGGCTTACTAATTCAATTAGGAAGCACATATATAAAACATAAAAAACCTCATGGATAAAACCCTGCCACTCTGAAATGTTGAAGACTGCACAGAATATTCAATGCACCCTTTTCTATGTTACACGATTATTGCTTCAGGGACTTCAAGTGACACATTTGAGAGAACAGAATGATCCGAATCTGTCTATCTGAACTTTTCATGTTATTGTTAAATGGAAAGAATCATAAGTTTTCATTTCAAGAGGAAAATTATGTATTAAGTTTAAGTTGGCAATTTGGAGAAGTGGCCCATGCAATATACCTAATTATATCAAAGAAAATGGTTATTCACTTTAAACCAAGATCATGCACAGGCAGCACAACACATTGCATAACATTTAAAAGGTTCAGTAAACAATAAAATGACATGATATCAAGTACAGACCACAGCTGGTTGACATTAGGTACTAGAATAACTGTAATTATATAAAAAGCAATGTACTTTTATCGTTTTTAACTTTGCCTTAATTTCAGTCAAATGATCAATTGTTTAAAACTGTTTTTCAGCAAAGCCCTTAATCTACACACCTCAAAATCATATCTGAAGGCAATTATTTAGAAACAAACTTGTTTGGAATGGAAAATAAACATTTGTTTAGCTTCTTTACTCCTGAAGTTAATCCTGCAACTGTGTCATGTAGATATTCATGAATGCAAGCATCTTCGTTCAACTTTGTTTCACATGCAACAGGTTTCCTTCTCTTCATTTAGTAAATATTGCTTGGGGGCGTTTAAATAGCAGAATTTGAGAAAACAGAAACTTCTGAAATCAAAAGTTTAATCTGAACATTTAATTTTGTGAGCCAGAAAAGAATAGTGCCAATATGCTGCACAGTTCAAGTTATAAATCCGAGAACCGAAGCATTAAATTTGTCTGACACTTGGGTTGAAACTCATAAAATGTTTTGGTCTAGGGCACCTGGACTAATAAAAAAAACAACTAATTCTTTTATATTGCATAAAATTACAGTCAGACCAACAATTATTCAGACACTTGCTGTTTTCTTTTATTTTGAAGCGATCAAACAGTAAGTGGTGAAACATGCAATCAAAATCATCCTTGGTATTAAATTTAACCGGTCCAAAACAAATTCATTGCAAATTGACACAAAATCTAATAAAAAGAGCTACTTTTGTTGATTTCAGAAACCGTAAATTATTCACTCTTTCACAAAGTGACAGACCTCAGAGCCTCACTCTTCTCACCTCTTGCCTCTCACAGACCTGAGAGACTCGCTGCTTTTGCCTCTAAACTCTGACAGACCTCAGAGTCTCACTTTTCTCACCTCTTGCCTCTCACAGACCTGAGAGACTCGCTGCTTTTGCCTCTAAACTCTGACAGACCTCAGAGCCTCACTCTTCTCACCTCTTGCCTCTCACAGACCTGAGAGACTCGCTGCTTTTGCCTCTAAACTCTGACAGACCTCAGAGCCTCACTCTTCTCACCTCTTGAATCTCACAGACCTGAGAGACTCGCTGCTTTTGCCTCTAAACTCTGACAGACCTCAGAGCCTCACTCTTCTCGACGCTTGCCTCTCACAGACCTGAGAGACTCTTTACTTTTGCCTCTAAACTCTGACAGACCTCAGAGCCTCACTCTTCTCGACCTCTTGCCTCTCACAGACCTGAGAGACTCTTTACTTTTGCCTCTAAACTCTGACAGACCTCAGAGCCTCACTCTTCTGACCTCTTGCCTCTCACAGACCTGAGAGACTCGCTGCTTTTGCCTCTAAACTCTGACAGACCTCAGAGCCTCACTCTTCTCGACGCTTGCCTCTCACAGACCTGAGAGACTCTTTACTTTTGCCTCAAAACTCTGACAGACCTCAGAGCCTCACTCTTCTCACCTCTTGCCTCTCACAGACCTGAGAGACTCTTTACTTTTGCCTCTAAACTCTGACAGATCTCAGAGCCTCACTCTTCTCGACGCTTGCCTCTCACAGACCTGAGAGACTCGCTGCTTGCCTCTAAACTTTGACAGACCTCAGAGCCTCACTCTTCTCGACGCTTGCCTCTCACAGACCTGAGAGGCTCACAACTACAGCGAGTGTTTCACAAAGACCTGTGAAGCATAATAGCAACCGTTGTTCACTAAGACCTCTGACTCATCATAGTCG
Organism: Platynereis dumerilii; assembly: GCA_026936325.1. Lineage (NCBI taxonomy): Eukaryota > Metazoa > Annelida > Polychaeta > Phyllodocida > Nereididae > Platynereis > Platynereis dumerilii. The sequence continues at coordinate 28,236,380 of JAPTHN010000010.1, forward strand.
CATCATAATGTCAAATAAAGCAAAGTTATACTCTCATGTCCTGCGTATTGGGTTAAAAGAATCAAGTAAGACACTCCCACTGGCAAGGTTTCAGAACCGAAATAGCTCTAGTAGCAATAACTCAATCAAACTTGCAAACAGATTTGACATCCTTTCAGAATCTGTGGAACTTGCCAATTCGTCGAACAATCATCCGTCAAACAATGTTTTAAGAGCCTGCGTGTGGAATGCCCAAAGTCTTAGACAAAAAACCCAACCAGTAAATGATTTCAGAAATGAATTTAACTTGGATATTTTCCTCTTCACTGAAACATGGCTGAAAGCTGATGATAAAGTTGAAATTGGTGAACTAGAAAGAAATGGTCAATGCTACTTTCTGAGCTCACCCCGAGAAAGCAGACAAGGTGGTGGAGTTGGCTGCATTGTCAAATCTGGCCTGCACGCAATTAAAATGGAAAGTGTGAAGACAAGGACTTTTGAACATATGGTAGTCCAAGTAAAATTGAGTGGAAAAATTCTGACAATTCTTCTGGTATATTGCCCCGAACCCTCAAACCAAAATAAGTACAGCTTGACCGAGTTCTACAAAGAATTCACAAATTTTATCGCAAGTTATCAGACATGTCACAATGAACTCATCATAACAGGTGACTTCAACTTTCACATGAATAAACAAGATGATAGCAGAGCTACTCAATTTGCGAATATCTTAGAAATGTTCAACCTTGAACAACATGTTACATCTCCAACTCACAAAAGTGGAAACACTCTGGACCTGGTTATAACCCGTAAAAATTCCAGTCTCAAAGATTGTGTTGTGAGCGACCTGCTTTCAGATCACAATTGCATCCTTTTCGACATAGAATTGGCCAAAGGCAAAAATCCAAAAAAGAAAATAGCATTTCGAAAAACGAAGGACATCAATATATCTCAATTTAAGAATGATATCCGTCTTCATCTTGCTCAGAATGGTCCACAACAACAAATGTCTGATGATTTGAGCAGTCTTGTGTCCCTGTACAACTCAACCAAAAAAGGTCCTGGACAAACATGCACCAACAAAGATCAAACAAGTAACACTTCGGAAACCAACACCTTTCACAAATGCTGATATCAAGAATCTCAAGACCAGCAAAAGAAAGGCAGAAAGAAAATCGAGACATACTCGACTTCAGGCACACTGGGATATGTTCAAGGATAAAAGAAATGAGCTAAATGAGAGGCTCAATCAACTAAAAACAGATGAGCTTAAGACAAAGATTGAAAAAACAAAGGGCAACTCAAAGGCTATGTTTAAGATCCTCAATTCTAGTCTAAACAGAAAACAAGATTTACCACTGCCGCATCATGTCAATGAAGCAGATCTAGCAGACGATTTCAACAAATTCTTTGATGACAAAATCAAGAAAATAAGATCAAAATTAGACACAAACAACAACAGTGCTGAAAATGATGTTGAGACTTATTCCGGTCAAAAACTAAGTCAATTCAAAACACTCTCGGAGACTGAGATTAAAAAAATCATCACTGATATGCCTGTCAAGCACTGTAACCTAGACCCGATACCAACATGGCTAATGCTGGAATGCATCGATGAGTTTCTCCCTATCATGACTAAAATAGTCAATATATCACTCAGACAAGGGGAAATGCCTAGTGACCTGAAACATGCTCTGGTAAAACCGCTCCTGAAGAAAAATGGCCTTGATCTTATTAAGAAAAATTACAGACCAGTTTCAAACCTATCCTTTCTGAGTAAAGTCATTGAGGGTGCCGTCATCAAACAATTCACTAATCACCTCACACTAAACAACCTGGATGATGAAAAACAGTCTGCATACAAGCAAAATTTCAGTACTGAAACTCTATTGACAAAGATTCACAATGATGTCATCTTGAACATGAGCCGCGGTGAAGTTACGATGCTGGTACTATTAGACTTATCTGCAGCATTTGATACAATTGATCATCGCATCCTTCTGAAAAGGTTGAGAAACAAATACGGCATTGACGGCTTTGCATTAAATTGGTTCAAATCATACATCACCAACAGATCTCAGTCTGTACAAATAAATGACACAGAATCAAACAAACTGCCTCTAAAATATGGTGTCCCTCAAGGATCAAAACTTGGCCCGATCTTATTCAATTCCTACATTGCCCCAATAAGTAAAGTAGCAGAACGAAATGAAGTTGATGATCAAAAGTATGCTGATGATGAACAACTTTTCTTCTCCTTCAAGCCGAATTTTCTTGATGAGGAAAATGCAACAAAGAAAATGGAAAAGTGCATCACAGAAATATGAAATTTTCTTCACGAAAACAAGCTCTGTAACAATGGCGAAAAGACAGAGTTACTTCTGATTGGCTCACCATTTCAACTCAAGAAACTTAACGTGTCATCAATCAGTGTGGATAATGTTGAAATCAAGGCGACAGACTATGCCAGAAATTTAGGTGTATTCTTTGATAAACACATGTCAATGCACAAGCAAGTAAACAAAATGTGTCAGAATGCTTATTATAACCTTCGAAACATCTCAAAACTCCGTAAGTCACTTAGCAAAGAGTCAATCAAAACAGCTGTCAATGCATTGGTCACTCCTCATTTAGACTATGGCAATGGGTTGCTCTATGGTCCATCCAAACAAGTGATAAATAAACTCCAGGTGGCTCAAAACTCTGCTGTGCGTCTAATTGAAGGACTAAAAAGTCAAGAAAAAGTTAGTCATTTTAGGAAAGAGTTACATTGGCTTCCAATCCCTGCAAGGATCCAATTCAAACTTATGACATCCACATGGAAAGTGGTGAATAATCAAGCACCTCAATATCTCAAAAGTCTTGTTCGGCTCAAACCTGAAAATGAAGTGAACCTCCGCAGCAATGGCAAACTGCTCTTAGAGGTACCTGCCATACGAAATCAAAACAAGTTTGAAGATAGAGCCTTCTCCTATTCATCGCCAACACTTTGGAATGGTCTACCAGAAAATGTACCCAAATCAAAAACACTAGATAACTTCAAGAAGCGATTAAAAACATATCTTTTTGAAAAATACTACAGAAATATTGGCTAATCTGACCAAGCGCCAATGAGCAGTTTACTGGAATTGGCGCTATATAAATACTTAATATTATTATTATTATTATTAAAGTTGTTGAAAGTGAACTATTTACTAATATTTATCTCAAATACTGCTAACAAACTACCATGTAATCATTGTGAATACATTGGATGACAGGTGTGATCATCAGTCAATATGTATATTAAATGGAAATATTTTATAATATCATAAAATGACAGTTGTTAACTGTTCTATAAAAAATAAAACTGAAGGACCAGCTTACCTGAAAAATTGTAGGCACTTTTAAGTATTTCCCTTAGTTTTTTTTTTACCTCAACTGCTCTCTGAATGCTTGCCGATTGTGCCACTGAACTTTATTGCATATACAAGAAAGCCAGTTTACACCACTAGTTTACAAATGAAATGCTACATTAAAACTATAGTGCTGTCATGGAGCAATCTCCATTGGAATAGCATTGAGGCCAAAGAACCACATTTTTGCACCCTTCCCTAATGAAGTCAAAAGTGTCCCATCCAGTTGACATTCGCCCATGCATGTAATATAACTTGAAATAGATAATGAATACTGCTGTACGAAAATGTGTTAGATTTTGGTGCCACATGGACATGTTTTTTTGTTTTGGTAAGGAGTGCAAATAAATACAGAAGTGCCCTGAAATGTGGCCCCCAATGTTTCATACTCTTACTCAAATTTTAAAAAATACGAAAAACTGAATCAATTTGAATCAATGTGATGCATGTTTGATATAAAACAGTGCATGAAAATGTGATTAACTGGTTAGAATATTTATCTCACATATTCATCCGAATTTTCTTGACTGTTGATTACACCTGTCATCCAACATATTCACAATGATCCCGTGGTAGTTTGTTTACAGTATCTGAGATAGATATCAGTAAATAGTTCACTTATCACAACTTTGTGAAAGCGCCTGAATAATTTTTAGTAGGTTACATTTAATACCAAGGATGATTTTGATTGCATGTTTTACTACAGTAACTTGCTTTTTAATTGCTTCAAAATAAAAAGAAAACTGCAAGTGTCTTAATAATTATTTTTGGTCTGACTGTATGAAGTTAGGAACTTGTCAGATTCTAAGAAACGGTTAGTCAAGCATATTCGATCAGATTTAAGTCAAATACAATACAAAAGAATAGAAAAGTAAAGGGGAGTTCAGAATTTCCTTTGAAAAAAAAGACGAAAAGCTTTAGAATTGAATTAGTTATTCTTTTTAACCCAATTTACAAACAAAGAACATTATTCAGTCTATTTTATTAAAATCTTTGTCTGAGGTTCAACAGGTGAACTGAGTGGGGTTTATTCTGAGGCTTCTCAGTAGTGTAATATGAATAGATTGCTTTTAAGTTCTTGGATTTTTTTCTTCTCAGCTTAGACTGGCGGAAAGAATTAAACCAGATCTTTTGTTACACAGTCTGGAATCCAATTTCAATGAGGCAAACTTCTTGATAAATCTGTCATATAAAATAACCGTTCTGTCAGTAATTTCCAGCAGATTACGTATGAACAAAAATTAAAGGAAGCACAGGATAATAAGGGTTTCAGATAACAAGATAATACTTGATCAAGTTGCATTATGTTTCAGCTTGAATATTCAGAAATATGAGGGAAGGAACTTACAGACAAAAATTCTGAAAAATATCAACGTAATGATACTGATACTCATGGATGAGCAGACACGATTTCGTAAGTTAATCCTTGTAAACTAAAATAGGTATGTATTAAAAGCATGGCCCGAAATGTTGGTTTACTATTTCAATCTGGAATTAAACCCAAAAAACCTCTTGGAAAAAAGTCTTGCCACTCTGAAATATGTCTTCCTTTTCTATATTCCACAATCATTGATTCAAGGCTTCCAAGTAGCAACATTTGAGATAACAGAATGTTCTGAATCTATTAACCATTATCCTGAACTTTTCGTGTTACTGATAGATGGAGAGGATCTTAAGTTTCCGTTTCAAGAGGAAAATTGTGCATTTGGTTTAAGTTGGCAATTCGAAGAAGAAGTGGCCCATGCAATATCTGGAAATATATCAGAGAAAATGGTTATTCACTAAAAACCATGATCATGCACAGGCAGCACAGCCCATTGCATAACATGAAGGTTCAGTAAACAATAACATGTCAAAATATAAGTACGGACAACAGCTGGTTGACATATGGTACTAGAACAACTGCAAATCAATATAAAAAGCAATACACCTTTCTCATTTTTAATTTCTCCTCAGTTTCATTCCAATGTTCAATTGCACAGGTATGTCTTGTTTCTGACATGTGACACTCCTGAAAATAACATCTCCAGAAAAACTTTACAGACACAAACTGGTTTTGAATGGAAAATAAACATTTTTTTGGCTTCTTTAGTCCTGAAGTTAATCCTGCACCTGTATAATGTACATGAATGCACGCATCTTCGTTCAACTTTGTTTCACATGCAACATGTTTCTTTGGGTTTCATAATTATTGCTTGGGGGCGTTCAAATAGCAGTATTTGAGAAAACAGAAACTTCTCAAATCTTACTTCGATTTGAACATTTCATTTTGTGAGTTAGAAAAGAAAAGTACCAATATGCTATACATCTCAAGTTATAAATCCAAGAACCAATGCATTACATTTTTCTGGCTCCTGTTTTGAACATCCTCACATTTTTTCAGCTAGGCTCCTCGACAAATGAACAATCTATTAATTTTTTAGTCATCATGCAGAAAAATATAACACGAGGAACTTGCCGGATTTTGTGAAAGAGTGACTTACATAGACACTCAGGCATAGATGTCAAAAGTCATTTTATTGAGTTTTCAAAAGTAGGGGGAACCGGGGCACATTGGGATGCTTTTAACGTCTACTAAATTTCCTCGTAAAAATGACTGTACCAATGTGCCCCAGCGTGGCACAGCCGGGGCACATTGGGACATCAATTAAAAAATCATTTTAACACTCAATGTTCAATAGATATCACATATAAGGGCCATTCTCAAATTTCAGGACAATTTGCGTCACTCTAGCTCCCTGACATTAATATGAATGCGATAAATATCTGAAGCGTCACTCTGCATCTGTTATACATATTTCTACTTAGAACCACTGCATTTGGAGCAAAAAGTCATTCATTAGATTTTTTATAATGCATTATGTCCAGAAATCCGTGCAAAATCAATGGTTTTTCCATGTCACTGGATCTGACATGACAAAACAAAGTGTTCATTATTACCATTATTTTCAAAGTTTCTTTGCACGATTCATGGGAATATAGACTTGAATTTATATTTAGTTCATATTCAATTTTTTTTGGGTATAATTTCATTGATTAAATTGATACAATAGTTGTGTCACTAATTTATGTCAATTTTTTTGTTCCCTCCGTTACTTGCCATAGCTCTGTTCGTTATTGTTTTTTATGAGCTATTTTCACTGAATATCATCAGACGCATGTGCGCCGTAGTACCACTGCCTTGCAGACTTCATAAAACATGTATTCAATAAATTATGACATAATGTTCATAAAAATTGTTTTTGGTCCCACTAAAATGTCCCCTCCGTTTCCTTCATTTCCAAGCTTACCAATGATAATTTTACAGAGCGATTTCATGTATATGTTGCTGAGGGTGGCAGGTTTTAATATTCTGCAATTATTTTGTCTAATCTCCAAAACAAAAAGCAGTAATGAGCGAAAAGCAAAAAATTGTTCCCCTCCGTTGCCGTCCACTCCGTTACCAGATCATGAGCAAGAAATTGACATTTGGACCAAAAAATCTACTGATACGAGATGAAGTACTTCTGAAAATAATAGTTACATCAATCTTTTATCATTTTTCCTTTTGTTGCTGTACCTTCAGTTGGTTTTTTACGTCAAAATTCCCCTCCGTTACCACATTGTCCCCTCCGTTACAGGACAATTTCCCTATACCCGTTGTCCCGAAATTTGAGAATGGCCCATAAGTAGTTTGTAAGATAACATACAGTGCATTACTGCAGATTCATTTAGTATGAGTTTCAACAGCCAGTTTTCTCACTATCCACGTAGTATTTTAAACTTGTCTGATTGGTCTAGGAGGAATCAAATGTCCTCCAAGTGAGCAGCTGAGTTTGATCAGTTGATGATAGTGTCATTTTGGGCCGAAGGCCCAAGGCCAATATGGGCATGAAGCCCCTGTGGCCTTGAATTGTCATTATTTAGTACCCAGGTGGCCTTGTTTTTCTTCTCCGAAGATCAGATTTATGGGCCACCTGGGTGAGTTCATAGTCTTTTTGGGGGGGGGGGCACTTGGGAAGGGATCCAACGGGTCGCCAGCTTTTTCGGGTCTTTTTCTTCTTTCGTCTGTGTGCGGGGTCCGGAGGGAGGCTGTGATGCTCTTGTGATGGTGTTCTTCTTGTTTTTCCTGAAAAGAGAATGAAAAGAGAGAGCAGTATCTGGGCTTTTGAGTGGGACGAGCATTTAAGACAGAGGTGTTTTCGCATTGTTTTGTAGGAATTGAGTATAAGAATGAGAGTCTGGTACAAGCCCTATTAATTCAGGGATGTCCAGGGTCTTTCAGTTGCCCCGGCATAGAATACCGGATACAACCCGCCTCCATTTAAAGTCCCATGGGCTCGGACTGGATGTGTTGTACACAGTGGCTGCGGTGACGCAGGTGAGCTGTGTATGTGGAAGCAAAGGAGTTTGATCAGTTGATAGGATTATCAGTTTAAATACCAACAATCACTATCCATTCCAGACACCAGTGAGACACGTCACTGGCTTTGTGATACGTTTAATAGTATTTAAATGAGAATTTTGCTGTGTAATTCTATTCCTCAACCAAACATATGCCCTGTATTTGCTACGTTTCACTATCTTTTAGCAGAAACTCATACTTATTGAAACTGCAGTAACACCTTGTAGTGCCAATAGTTCATAATTTTAAACAGTTTTAAACATTTAACATAAACTGTCCTGGGTGCGGACATCTATGTAAGTAACACACAGTGCTATGCGAAAAATTTGTTCACAGAGTATGGCAATCCACTATACCTCTATTCACTGTGGCCTGAATACCTGTTGTGTGCTGTCTCAGGTCATTCAGTTGCCTTGGACACTTAAATTCTGCCATATTAAGTGCGTCCCAATGTGCCCCGAATTCACTGTCCCAATGAGCCCCGATATGACTTTTGCACCAGAATACTAATTTCTCGGACACCAGTGAGTGTGTTTATCACGATAGCAATTCATATCTATTCGTTACGATGTATAAAATTCATACAAGCACTGAGAAAGCCTCATTGTTCATGGTTTGTCCACAGAATGGTTCGAATTGAACCAGTCCATATCTACTTTGGTAGTAGGAAAACAAACTTTTTCTCGCCATACTTCTGCATGTGGCTGTAATTTGTCTATAAAACCATGGAAACATCAGAATGTGAAATTACAAGATATGGTGGCACTACCATATCATATACCTTGCCAGGATCCAAGAAAACCCCACCGTCTCACAGTGCCCCGCATCCCAATGTGCCCCGGTTCCTCCTAAGGTTTGTATACAAGTTGAAAAATCAAACACATTCTGTCAGATTTTATTTAAATAGAGTAGCAAAAGAATATAGAAATAAAGGAGTTCTGAATTTCTCTTGAAAAAAAGTCAATTATAAAGCATTAAAATTGAATTTCTGGCAATTGTACAGACAAAGAACATTTCATTCTATTTTATTAAACTCTTTGTCTGAGGTTCAACAAGTGAACTTGGTGGTTTCTGAGACTTCTCAGCAGTGTAATATGAATAGATGGCTTTTAAGTTCTAGGATTTTTTTTTCTCTCAGCTAAGACAAGCTAGAAAAGACCAAGATCTTTTTCACACCATCTGGAATCTAATTTCAATTTAGTGAACTTTTTGATAAGTCTGGTATAAAAATAACCATTCTGTCAGAAATGTCCAGCAGATTCCGGCAATAGCAGTTTGGTTGCATGGTGGCTTAAAGAAAGCCAAATTTTTTTTATATTTGCGAGTCACCGATGCAAATTTATGTTAATGTAATACTTTTTTTATCAGTAGTTTGTATGCTTTTCATTACAATAAGATATGATAACAAGAAAATTTTTTCAAAAAAAATAGAGGCGATTTTTAAAGCAAATTCAGCTTGTTCCACATATTTCATCCCATCTACATTTAATTTCGGCCCGATCCCGCAAAAGCGTCCTGTTCCGCAACTGCGTATCCGCGTTTGACTACGAAATCCCGCAGCCCGCCGTTCCGTGAATTAGGCCCGTCCGCATTTTACTACGACGCTGGCCACCCGTTCTGATGACGAAGTTTCACAGACTGAAATTCAGAATCTTGGAAAAGCCTCCTGTCGGGAGGCCTGTGGCCATCTATACAGAGGCGAGTGGCTATATATAGAATCACTAAGACTATATCAGCGATAGGCTGATGCATCGCCTCTAAAAAATGTACAATATATGTCATCTAACGGAGTTATATGGCATACGATAGTTTGCAAATGTGGTTATGATGATAAATTAGTCTTCTTTCAAAATTGTAGATGACTCTTGACTAGTTTCGCAACAATGAATGTGGCCAACTATGCAGATTGCAAATGCTACTGCATCATGGGCTATCGTGCTGGCTGGTGAAATGTAGGAGTACATTTCATCAAAAAGTTGATAGATAATACCACGTAACATGCAAGAAAATGACATTTATATAATGCTGATACATATATATCAAGGCAGCACCTTCTCAGATTTCATAGAAATGGGCAAACTTCAAGCAACAAGCTTATTATTACTTTCATTAATATAAAGATCAGGATGCAGTTATTGACATAAAGTTGGATTTTTTTAACTCACTGCCTTAAATGACCAATAGTCTCCTAGTCTCAACATGACGTCATGCTCAGCCTAATACCAAAAAATAAAGAATACATGAGCAAATTTTCCAGAAAGCATGTATGAACAATGATGCTCCATCATACTAAAATTCATAAGATTTGCCATAATATACTTATATACTGTGCAAATTTAGAGGAGCATGTGAACATTATGTATCATCACTCTCTGTTATGAATAATCAAAGTTTACTGTTTCATCTCAATTGGAATTTGTATCCAAAAGAAAGTGAAGACACAATGCAGTAGTTGAGCAGTATAGATTATAGAATCTCAAATATCTTCTCATCCGCTTGAGTGTCTATAAACAGACAAGATAAAACACCTTAGCCAGATTTTGCCAACGGTGAGAAACATCAGACTTGTCTTATGTTCAATTTCATACCAGTACAATAATCAGGCTCATTTTTTGTTATCTTACTTTATTCATAGCTTTAGACTCGCTTTCTATCCAGGCTTTTTGAGCTGTTTGAAACATTTTTGTCAAGCCAACTTTTTACATTTGTGTTCCACCTGAACATAAAAGGAGAGAAATGCTGAAATTTGTGATATATACAAAAGGTAAGCGATTGGATTAATGGCACAAAAGAGAAATTTTTCTTCTAGTATGGCTGTATTTTGAATAAAACGCATTTGCATGCAGAACTCTACGCTGTATGAATTATAACGTCCGCAACTGTGAAGGGGATACCTTAACGCATAAGTTTTCATACGTGCAAATTGGAAAATTGTATCTAAAAATAATATTTTTCATATTGGGGATTTTCCTCATTTGGGCATATATAGTCTAAAAACGAGGTAGGTGAAATCGGGCCTTCTTTTGTTTCAAATCCATTGCAATCATCGCTGATAAAGAAGAACATATCTGCAAACAACCTGAAATGAAACATTTGGCTAATTTTGTCAACTACAGCAAAACAAAAACAGATAGGTTTAGAGCTCATTCAATTTCATGCTAATTCATTAAAAATGAATGATGACTGAATTATGCAAAGAGAACAAGTGACAATTCATTCATATTACAGTCAGAAATTCTTTGCAGCAACTGTTTACCTCATGGTGATGTGTTATAATTTTCAAAGGAGAAATGCTTGATAACTTTACATCACTGGAAATATTAAATGTTTCCCTCTCAACATTTCATAATTATATTGCTTGGGGGCGTTTAGACAGCAACATTTGAGAAAACAGAAACCTCTGAAATCCTACTTTGATCTGAACATTTCATTTTGTGAGTCAGAAAAGAATAATTCTAATATGCGACAGAGTTCAAGTTGTGAATTACATTTTTCCAGCCCCAGGGTTGAACCTCCATACATTTCTTGATCTTTCGTTCATGTACCATTATGATGCATTGTTTTTGTTTGCATTATTTTGCTTAAAATTATAATTTGAGGAACTTGCCTGATATTTACGAGGCGTGAATTACATCCAGTTTTCCAAAGTTTCAAGGTTTTTATTAACTCAGCCAGCATCGTACGCTGTACAGAGCAAAACAAATATAATACATATATATACAACAAACAATTCGTAAATACTATTTTTAAAACTGTAACATCAACAAAATATATCAAAAATGTCACAAAAATACTAAACTAAATATAATATAGGCCCACATAAAATACAGATCTATAGAGCCACCAAAGAGGGCTCTGATGATTGACATTCAAGCATCAGTATGAATAAAGATTTAGTTAAGTTGTCTAAAGAAAGGTTTGTTGATAGGTGCTAAAATCAAGCAAATTCAAATTATTCAATCAAATGATATTTAATATGGTCACAGTAGCAAAATAATAGAAACCTGTATCAGTTCAGATCGTCTTTCTGACAAATGACCAAAAACAGCATTAAAATTTAATAAGTATTCTCTTTTTAACCCAATTTCCAGCATATATAAAGGCAAACATTATAACATTTCATTCTGGTAATTGAAATAATCTTTGTCAGAAGTTCAACAAGTGAACTGAAGGTTTTTTTCCTGGTTCGTCTCAGTATGTAATACGAACAGATTGCTTTAAAGTTCATGGCGTTTCTTCCTCTCTTTTACTGTAAATGAATGACGAGTACTTACATACAGCTGCTTTTGGCCATCAGTGACCTCACAAAAAGCCCTGTGAAATGCATTGAAATGAAGTGTAAATTTCGTCATTGGCTAACTTGTTACCTCACTGATGAGGGTAATGGACTAGTAAGTGACTCGTTCCGATAGCATCGCAAGTATAAGGTATGATGTCATTATCTGCATATGTGTAATGAAGAATAACATGGACTAGATAGGGCTATGACTTCACAGGGAACATTTCAGTCCAGTTCTGTAAGCACTTGAAGTTCGTCTACTGTACGATCAGTAAGAAAACAAAGAAGATTTCTCGTGTCCGCATGCGAAATCTAATTTCAATGTGATGAACTTTTTAAATCTGGCATTCCCTAAATGCATGAAAATTCTCTGCTCCTTAATAAATGAACCTAACCATTTACATTCAGTTAAAATTCCAAGAGACAAAGTTTGGCAAGACCTACAGATGGTTGTATGATGTAGGTCTCTCGAAAGCAGAAATTTGTTACGTAAAAATGTGAGTTCTGCGATGCAAGTTCATGTTAATGCAACTAATTTTTGTCTGTGGTTTGTAAGCTTTCAGAACAATAAAAAAGTGATTATGCATTATCTATCACAGTAGAGTATCACTTCTTTTTTTATGCGGCATTCAACAGTTTGCAAATTTGTCATGGTAATAAATCGATGTCTTTTTTTCAAAACAATGCATGTATGTATGACTCCTAACTAGCTTGGCAACAATGAATGTGGTGTAGGCTACTATGCAGATTGCAAATGATCATGCATCATTCCGATGACATGAAGAAGTCAATCTCTCAAAACATTGGTATATGATACAGGGTAACATACTACAAAAATGGCATTTCTTAAAATGTTGATGCATATCATGGTAGCAAATTCAACAACGTCGCCGGGGGTCAACATCTTCAATCAATAAACATAATATGTATTTCCATTAATATAAAAAAAGGGATGCCGTTTTTGCTTTGAGAAGAAATATTGAATCTGAACAGTTTTTCTTACCCATCATTTATGCCATCAAAAACATTTCTTTCTTGTGTTATTACGCTCTTTGTTGCTCTTTCGACCAATGAACTGACCAGAGTTTTTTTTTCTCAGTATGTAATATGAATAGATTGCTTTTAAGTTCTTGGCGTCCTTTTTCTTGCTGCTAAGACAACCAAAAGATGCAGATATTTTGTTTCACGAACTGGTATGGGATTTCAATGCTGTGAACTTCCTGATATATCTGGTATTTGTTGAATGCGTAGGACCATTTCTTTTCTATTTTGCGCATAAATACAAACAACCATTCAGTTGAATAAAATTCTAGCAGACCTAACAAAAGTAGTTTGATAGGATCTCAGCAGCATCCCTATGGCGGGGGCACGGGGGGCACAGGCCCCCCATATTGGACCTGTGTGCCCCCAGGTGCCCCCCCATATGAACTTTCCAAATCTAGCTAAAATATACAATTAGTATAGAGGGTGCCCCCCTATAGAATCGCGTGCCCCCCAGGTGCCCCCCCCCCCTCTCGAGACTCCCCAGTTACGCCACGGTAGGATCTTTCAAATAGGTTGTAGGATGGGGGCCCCTCAAAAAGCAGTATATCTTTTTTATATTTTTGGGGTCATTGATGCCAGGGCATATGTAGCACCCAGTTGGTCCTCTGGTCAATTTGATCAGAGAAAACCCAAATCTTCCTCATGATTGTGGGTTCACTCAGCCATGAGGATTATTACTAACATTTTACTTTGTTTTCTATACTAATCTCTTGGAAGTTTTCATTCCACTGCAAGAGTTCAGAGAGAACACACACTGTTATATGCTTGCTATCTGTGACCAAATTAGCCCAATCAGGGTAAGTTGTAAACTTCATGTATATTCTTTATAAACTTACTATTAATTCATTGTGAATTTATTGTATGTTACATTAGAAGTAATACTATGTACATACTCATATAATTCATTTGTACATATAACCATGTTTCATATGTGTCATATTCTTACAAGTATTGTTTTATTTTATTTGTAGGCTAAATGGTTTAAATCATCTAAATGGTTTGAATGGTCGAAATGGTTGGTTCGAATGGTATATTGAATAAAGCCATTTTAAAGAAAAGAGAAGTATTTGTCCATGTATACACGGGTTACATGGTAGCAGAGCGTGGTTGGACTTCAGCATCACAGAAGAACCACAGATAGACAGTTGCACAGACCATGAGAGGAACCAGTCCTTGAGAGACCAGAAAGAAATGCAGCTGCTGGAGACCTGGCTGGAGAAGATATTTCTGCCAAGGTGTGAATGAGGGCCCGAGAAGCTGGTCTGGAGCTATTTGGCCACAGGAGTTGGTTGGAACCTGCAGAACCCAAGGGACTCGAGAAGCGTACCTATGCTGGGGCAAGGGACCGGACCATTGGTTGGCAAGGCTCAAGGAACGAGGACAGACACGTGACGGCATCATTGTCCATCCGGAGGACTATCGAAACGTGGACGGAACCCGTACGGTCGGAGGGCTGCACTGTGATTCGTGGGACTTTCGTGAACAGTCCAATCTGCACAAAACGTGACATGGAGAAAAAAGACTCTAAAGTGTGAGATCTATGAACTGTAATGAACTCTGTCACCTAAGGTGAAAATTTCGATTTCTGAGTGAATTTCATCACCAAAGGTATGTCATTTATATAATTTAAAGTTTATTCCTAGAAAATTATTGACTTAAATTCTTTTTGCTAATTCTATAAGTTGAGCTGTTTTTGACACTTAAGTTTTGACACTTAATTTAAGCTGCTCATGTTTGATACTGATCTGTTGTTGATTGTTGTTTGATGTTTACCGGATTATATGCTTGTCTAATCTTTTGGAAGTGAACTGATTATTAGGTCATCTAGGTGTGACAGGTAGATCTAGGTTAGGTCAGGTTACAGGTCAGGTCATTGGAAAGGTCATTTCCTGTGACATCACTTCCTAGTTTTTGTTTACATTTTTGTGTTTACATTTTGAAGTGTTGACATTTTGGTGTGTTTACATTTAGACAGTATATTATCAGGTCAATGACCATCACAATATCAAGTCAATGACCATCACAATATCAGTGTCATAGGTCAGGTCAAATCTCAGATCAGCTGAGAATCTTCAATTGGTAAAAGCAATTAGAATTTTACAATTATTATCAACTTTATCAAACTGACTTTGACAATTTATTGAATTATTTACATTCATTCAGTTTTGGTTAGTTGACACATTGTTGATGTTGACTTAGAATAATTTTACAATTTGAAATTAAATTAACTTTGTTATTTTTGTGATAAAAAATTTAATTATGAGTTACTTTAGCATTTAATTGCTGAACTTAGCTTTTTAAATTATCACAAGCCTATAGCATACAGGTTATAGATTTGTTCTATTGATAGTTATTAACTTAGCATAACTTAATCATTATTCAGTATTTTAAGTTAGCATAGTTAGTACAACTTTATCACTGTTTAGTTTTGATTTTGTGAGATAGTTAAATTTAGTCTCTTAAATATTAAATTACATATCTAGGTTATAGTAGATAATAACTTAGGTGTGTTCTCTCACAATTAACTATTCCAAATTTAATTTTCCAAATTTAAATTTAGGGTGTCCAACTGAGGAGTTATTTAACTTTAACTTTCTACTTGGTTGGAAGTTGTCTTTTACTAGTTTAGTTATATTCCAAATTTAACTTAAACATTTTCTATAAATTTTGGGAAAATACTTAGTGGGTTATTCCAATTTTAAGTCATATTCCAAATTTATTATTTTTTTCAATTTCAATTAAAACTTATTTATTTATAATTTTATTTTAACAATTTTGGGATTTTCCAAATTTTAGTACTTCATTCACTTATCATTTCGCTTCATTTCATCCATCCATTCTTGTGTATATTGATTATTGTTGTGTACTTGCTACATCACCATGTCTGGTGAAGAGAATGGAGGAGCATATGGAGGGGATCCACACAAGAGGACTCCTGGCAAGCCACCAAAGGAATTTGCGACACAGCAAGAAGAGATTGAGTATTGGAAGAAAAAGGCTCTTGATTACAAGACTGTGAATAAGACTTTGTCAAATCAATACAGTGGTGACATTGCTGATTTGAAGAATGAAGTTGGCCAGTTGAAGAAGAGACGTGAGTCCCGTGACACTTCATCATTTGATGCTTCAAATCCAAGATCTCCATTGCCTTCAGTTGACGTCATCCCCAAGCTCACTGTGTTCACTGGTGGTGAAGGGAAGAGCGACTACCTTTACAGCACTTGGCGATTTGATGTTCAACAGTTGGTAAAGTCTGGATTTTCTGAAAGAGTCTGCAGGTTGGCAGTTCTGAGGAGCTGCAGGGGAACTCCAGCAACAGTTCTTCAGTCACTTGGAGATGAATTTTCAGTTAGTGACGTGATCACTGCTTTTGACAAGCGGTTTTCTTCTGTTGCAACAGCGCAAACCTTGTTGGCTGAATTCTATTCCGCAACTCAGAAGGGAAATGAGAACATCAGTGCCTGGGGTTGCCGACTGGAAAGTCTTTTGTCAAAGCCCCAACTGGACTACTTCCCTTCCAGAGAAAGAGAATCCATGCTTCGTGAAAGGTTTTGGAGGGGCATCAAGTCATCATCCATACGCAGCGCTCTTCGACACAAGAAGGATGGTGGTGCCACCTATGATGAACTACTTGTTTCTGCAAGAGAAGTTGAGTCTGAGAATCGGGAGCCATCTGAGAAGACCGATGATAAGCCAAAGTCAACCAAGAAGGCTCAGGTTTCGGTTGCCCAAACTTCTGATTCTGAGATCAGCAGTCAACTTGCCAGCATTCTCAGTCGATTGTCTGCCTTGGAGAAGCGGATGTCCAGCAGTTCTCAGAAAAGTAGTGGACGCAACTACAAGTCCGGAGGGCGTAGAGGACAACGCAAGGATGGGAATGAGTCATCACCCAAGGATTCTTCCAAGATCACATGCTTCAAGTGCGGCAAGGAAGGTCACTACAGGAACAAGTGCCCGGAGTTAAAAGACAAGTGATGTGTGCTGAGGGTCAATCGCACATCAATACACAGGATGGACCCATTAGTAGTCAGGCTGCTAAATGTTTTGTTGGTCCACGTTGTGAATCAGTTTTGGATGTGCATGGCATATCAACTCTTTGTCTGTTAGACACTGGTTCACAAGTGAGTACCATCAGTTGTAGCTTCTACAAGGAGAATTTAATTGGTTTAGTTCCACTTCAAAGTGTTGATAGAATCATCAACATTGAAGTGGCAGGTGGTCATGAACTTCCGTATTCAGGGTTTATTGAAGTTCCTATCAAACTTCATAAGTCAGTTACGGGTTCGACCGAGCCAATTGATGTTGTGTTTTTGGTTGTTGAGGATACCAACTTCAACTCAAAGATACCTGTTCTCCTTGGGACAAATGTGCTGAAACATTGTTTGTGGCTGCTGAAAGAATCATCACAAGGTAAGCCTGGTTCTTTAATTTGAATACTTGTAAAATTTCTAGGCCATTGAAATTAGTTTATCAATGTTTATCGTCTCAAATTGTAAATAATGATTGTGATTTTGTACATTTAGTTAATCCAGACAGCGTTACTGTTTGTGCTGGATCTGAATTGTTTATTTATTGTGATACTAATGTTGATTTTGTGTTTTCAGGTTCTCATGTGCTATTATCTAGCGATGGAGTGAATTTGCCTGGAGGATTGATCGTGACTCTGACTGTTGTTGAAGGTCAACAGGAACGATGGCATGTGAAGGTGGACAACCTCTCACAAGTGGATGTTACCATCCCAGCAAGGACTGCCATTTGTCAGGTGGAGGAAGTCAGCCTTGTCAGTATGTCTGCTCAGACGGCAACAAGCAACGCTGAGCAGCAGGATGTTTCAACGTTTTTTAAGCTGGATCATCTGGATGACTATGGCATCAGTCCGGAGCAGGTAGAGACCATTGTAAGACTTCTGAATTCCAACAAAGAAGCAGTGGCACTCCATGACTTCGATCTTGGATTGGCTAAGGGACATCAGCACATCATAGAGTTGGAAGAGGGTACCAAACCTTTCAGGATGCCTTATCGCCGCATTCCACCTCATATGTGGGACGAAGTGAGGGATCACCTTCAAAAAATGCTGGCGACAGGGGTGATCGAGCCATCAACATCACCATTTGCATCACCCATTGTCCTAGTTAGGAAGAAATGTGGATCTCTTCGCTTCTGCGTGGACTATCGCAAGCTCAACAACGTCACCAAGAAATGTGCATATGGAATTCCCAGGCCCCAAGACATCTTTGATCGATTGTCAAACGCTAAGTGGTTCTCCAGTCTCGACCTCAAGAGTGGGTATTGGCAGTTGGAGGTTGACCCAGACAGCAGGCAGTATACCAGTTTCACGGCAGGACCCCTCGGTTTCTTCCAGTTCGTAAAAATGCCGTTCGGCTTATGCAATGCCGGAGCGAGTTTTCAACGCATGATGGAGAGCTGCATGGGTGCTGAGAACTTATCCTGTTGTTTACTGTATTTAGATGATATTGTTGTATTCAGTGAGACTATCGAAGAGCACATCGAGAGATTGGGTCGCGTATTTGATCGCTTACGCGAATGTGGACTGAAAGTCAATCCAAACAAATGTCATCTCTTCAAACAGAAAATACAGTATTTGGGCCACTGGATCACAAGTGAAGGAATTTCAACTGATGAGGACAAAGTTGCTGCTGTCAAGAACTGGCCTATTCCTAAGTCAAGAGAGGAATTGAAGCGTTTCATCGGCTTTGCCAGCTTCTATCGTCGCTTCATCCACCGTTTTGCCCACATCAGTGAGCCACTCCATCTGCTCCTTCGTGGACAAAAGAAGAAGAAGAAAGGCAGCAAAGGGAAAATTCCGTCAGAGAACCCGCCTCCACCTTACATCTGGGGAGATGAGCAACAGCAGAGCTTTGATCAGTTGAGAGATGCCCTTACTTCAGCTCCAGTGCTAGCCTATGCAGACTTCAAGAAGCCCTTTGAGCTGCATACAGACGCTGCATCATCAGCAGGGCTAGGGGCAATTCTGTATCAGAGAGATGACGAAAACAGGTTGAGGGTGATTGCGTATGCCAGCCGTACCCTATCAGAAGCCGAGAGGAGATATCCAGCTCACAAACTCGAGTTTCTCACCTTGAAGTGGGCAGTCACCGAGAAGTTCGCGGACTACTTACGTGGCGCAACCTTTACCTGTCGGACTGATAACAACCCGTTGACCTACATTCTGTCTTCTGCAAAGTTGGATGCTTGTTGACAGCGCTGGGTTGCAGAGCTGAGCAATTACAATTTTGACATATTGTACCAGCCTGGAAAGCAGAACACAGATGCAGACGCACTGTCTCGCATACCTGCAGATGACTGGAAGCAGTTATCTCCACCTACAGTGCAGGCAGTATGTGAGTCTTCTCAAATTTCAGACCTCATCAGTAGCGTTTGCTTGTCATCTGAGTGTCCTGGTCTATTCCAGCAGTCTAGCTATGGTTGGTGGGACAAGGAAACCTGGATTGACGAACAGGAAAGTGAAGATCTCCAACAAGTCATCAGAGTCATCAACGGAGAGAGCCATGCTGTGGACTCAGCTGAGGCCAAGCTACTGTTACGTCAACGGAAGAAGTTGTTCGTGAGTGATGGATTGCTCTGGCGCAAGGTCACTGTGGAAGATGAAGAAGTAAGTCAAGTTGTGGTACCGACAGCTCTTCAAAAAGAAGTTTTGTACCAGCTCCACAATAAGATGGGTCACTTGGGAGTAGACCGCACCACAGATCTGGTGAAGAGCAGATTTTACTTCCCTAGGATGAGCACCTACATCTCAGACTACATTTCATCTTGTGACCGTTGCGTGAGGAGGAAGTCACAAGTTCAACGTGCTCCTATAGCTAGCTTGCAGTCTGCAGGACCCATGGATCTCCTCTGCATCGACTTCTTGTCATTGGAGACGGCCAAAGGAGGATTCAGTAGCATCTTGGTCATGACTGATCATTTCACCCGGTATAGTCAGGCAGTGGCAACAAGAGACCAGACAGCCCGAACTACTGCTAAGGCAATTGTGGACTCCTTTGTCAACCACTACGACATGCCAGTGAGATTGCACTCGGACCAGGGAGCCAATTTTGAGTCTCGTACTATCCAGCAACTATGTGATATCTTGGGCATCAAGAAGACTCACACCACTCCATACCATCCACAAGGCAACTCCCAGTGTGAGAGATTCAACTCTACTCTATTGTCCATGCTTGCTTGTTTGACAGAAGAGGAGAAAGTGAGATGGAAAGACCACCTACAGTATGTTGTGCATGCATACAACTGCACCAAGAACGATGCTACTGGCTACTCACCATTTCATCTGATGTTCGGCAGAAAACCTCGCCTCCCAGTTGACATCGTCAGGGGATTAGAAGAACCATCAGAGGAAGTAGACTACAACCAGTACGTCCAAGGCATCAAGGATGGTCTTACCGCTGCTTATGAGAAAGCCAGCAAGTTCGCTTCAGAGCAACAGCTGAAGAACAAGCAGTACTATGACAAGAGGGCTAGAGCTACAGTACTGGAGGTTGGAGATAGGGTCTTGGTTCGACGTGTGGCATTCAAGGAAGGCGGACCCCACAAGTTGGCAGACAGATGGGACGATGGTGTCTACAAGGTCATTGGTATCCCTGAAGACAAGGTCGGTGTCTACGACGTCCAGCTGGAAGACGACGCCAAGGCCAGGATTCGACGTCTTCACAGGAATCTACTGCTGCCTTTAGGTCACATCTCTGCAGTGCCACCCAGACCAGTTCCCAAGCCAAGAATGTCCAGACCAACACAAGTTACCATAGACCATGATTCCACATCATCAGACGAGGATGAAGTTCTAGTTTCAAGACCGCACACCAGATCCAGACCAGCACCTCTGCGCACTGTGTCAACCAACTCGGAGGAACAGCAGGGCAGTAAAGCTGAGGAATCTGAAGCTGAGGTTGAATCAGACAGCGAGCCTGCAGCTGAGGAGCATCCAGCGGAAATGGCCAGACAACCACAGGAACCTCAAGTGCCAAACGCTGAGGCCGCACCTGAACAGCCAGCTATAGTGCGCAGGTCGACTCGAGTGAGGACTCGTCCCAAGTGGCAGACATCTGGTGATTACGTTATGGACTACACCCAACAAGCTCGTCTTGATATATTGTCTCAGGTGTTACCGCAATTAGAAAATTTTAAATAAACTTGTTACCACAATTCATGGTGTTTGTTTTATTTTCAAATTTATAACGATGAATGGTCCATCGTCAAATCTTCAATTGTATTGTTATAAATTTTGTATGTTTTGAATTTTGAAATAAATCGGATTAATTTAATTTGTCAATTGATTCATGTCATATCATTTCATCATCATTCACTTTCACCTTTTTTGGGTTTGTACATAGTGTGGGATATAAATAGTTTTGTTGAGGACAACTTTCTCCAAGAGGGGGAGTGTGTAGCACCCAGTTGGTCCTCTGGTCAATTTGATCAGAGAAAACCCAAATCTTCCTCATGATTGTGGGTTCACTCAGCCATGAGGATTTTTACTAACAGTTTAACTTTGTTTTCTATACTAATCTCTGGGAAGTTTTCATTCCACTGCAAGAGTTCAGAGAGAACACACACTGTTATATGCTTGCTATTTGTGACCAAATTAGCCCAATCAGGGTAAGTTGTAAACTTCATGTATATTCTTTATAAACTTACTTTTACTTCATTGTGAATTTATTGTATGTTACATTAGAAGTAATACTATGTACATACTCATATCATTCATTTGTACATATAACCATGTTTCATATGTGTCATATTCTTACAAGCATTGTTTTATTTTATTTGTAGGCTAAATGGTTTAAATCATCTAAATGGTTTGAATGGTCGAAATGGTTGGTTCGAATGGTATATTGAATAAAGCCATTTTAAAGAAAAGAGAAGTCTTTGTCCATGTATACACGGGTTACACATACAACACCCGATTAATTACAAGTGCTCACAGAATTGCACTGACATGTTCCTTGTTATTAAATTAACAATGTCATCATATTCTCTATGACAATAATCAGGTGATAATAAATCTTTGCCATCTTTAAAATAATAGCTTGCAATTCATCCACCATGTCCTCGAGCAATCTAATAACTCCTTATAACTCAATTGGATATGATAATTACATTGACGCATCTAATAAATTGTGAAAAGAGTGCTATTCTATTTATCTATCGATCTATCGATCTAGCTTTAGTAATTGGCTAAAGCATAAAACTTCCAATTGCTTCCTTGTGATCATACGGATGCTTGTCAATCCATTTTAGGCTTAAAATAGACATATTTTGCAGGTTGTGGTGCGCCACGCTTTGTCTCAGGATAAAAAGACCTAACAGAAGAAGAAGAAGA
Organism: Platynereis dumerilii; assembly: GCA_026936325.1. NCBI lineage: Eukaryota > Metazoa > Annelida > Polychaeta > Phyllodocida > Nereididae > Platynereis > Platynereis dumerilii. The sequence continues at coordinate 28,258,819 of JAPTHN010000010.1, forward strand.
TGCTTCACTGAAGCCTTCTTAGAAATTTTCTGCTCAGCGACAAGGTATTTTGGAGATTAAAGGTGAATATTCAAATCCATACATAAGACAAAAGATTAAAGCCAGGCCATCTTTGGCAGTAGTCTAAACCCTGGTTATCATAACTTTGGGTGGTTCTTGCATCGGTGAGATGCATTATGATCCACACCAACTTTGGCATGACAATGCCATTGATGACGAAAAAGGACATGAGGCCGTGCTCTCGGACGCAAAAACTGTAAATGACTCCTGACCAGTTTTGCAACAATGAACATACAGTGCCACCTGAATGTAAGTGAAACTTTTTAAATTGCGTACCTTGGACAATAGAAAGGGTGTCGATTTTACGCTGATTCATATTACATATTATGTTGATGAATTCTTTGATTCTAGAGGGGGCACCATCTAAAAAAATAATAAAAAGAGTAAAAATTTAATCAGAATACATTAATTTTCTGGGATATCACTACAATGACACCAGTTCTGGAAATACGTTTTAGCACACATCTCTTCTCACATTGCACTGCATTCAACAGTTTGCAACTTTGTTATGATATTCAGTAAATAACTAATCTTTGTCATCGTCCAATACTGCAGGTGACTCCAGACGTGTCTTGCAAGAAGAATGTTGGGCATTATGCAGATTACAAATGCCCATGCATCATTCAGGTGACATGAAGCAATCCAATTCATCAAAAAGTTGGTATACCAGGTTACTGGCAGGTACATAAAACTAGGTCATATACAACAAAAAAGGGCACACAATTAATGCTGGTATATACACTGTATTACGGTAGTAAATGCTCAAATTTCATGATGGAAAGGAAGTATCTTGAAAAAATATATAATTTCCATTTGATTACTTTGAGCAAATAGGGGAAGTAAATTGGCAATATAACATATTAAAAATAAGGGAAAAAGTACTAATGTAGGCTGGAGCAAGGTCTGTTAACTCTGCAGAGCTAAACAGTCATCTCCAGAGTTCATTCAACTTCATTCAAGTTATTCAAAAAAGAAGTAGCCCTTCAGATATCAGGCAAGATATCAGAGAAAATTATTTTTTCTCTTAACCAGAGAACATGCACAGCACATACCATAACATGAAGGTTTGATGAACAACAGCATGAAGTGGCATCAAGAATATAGAAAGACCACAGGTGGTTGATATACTAGAATTACTTAAACTTATCCAAGAGAGACTTACTTTTCATATTTTAAAACTTTCCCTTCATTTCAAAATTAATGTGCAATCATGCAGCTATGAATCGTTTCTGGTAGATGGCTGTTCTCAGATGTGGTTTTCCAAAGAATATTTTTCTCTTTAAGATTTCCAGAGCATTACAGAAACGCAAAATTGGTTTGGAATGGAAAATAAACATTTGTTCAGCACAGAAGTTAATCCTGCAGCTGTGTAATATGGAGGAAGAGAGCGTCTCTGATAAACTTTGATTCAAATATAAAATGTTGGCCGATCCAAGCCACTTGAAGCAAGTGACACTGTTTGGGTGCTATTACAGCCCAGTGATGTAGTCGAGGCCGGGACATCCGAGGCCGAGACCGAGACCAAGGCATGAGCCTCCGAGACCGAGGCCGAGGCCGAGGCAATCAAAATGTGGCCTCGAGGCCGGCCTCGAGGACGAGGCCGGTCCCGAGGCCTCCATCACTTAACCAAAGACACCCGAGACCGAGGCAAGGCCAAGGATTTGGCATCCGAGACCGAGCCAAGGCCGAGGCCATCAAAATATGGCCCCGAGGCCGGCCTCGAGGATGAGGCCGGCCTCGAGACCTCCAACACTGTTACAGCCTATCCATTAGTTATGAAAAAAGAGAGGACCAATCCACAGTGCAAAATGCACTCTGTGACTCATAATAGCTGATGAAGTGTCATCTTCTCTACATTCAACATGGGAAACATAGATGCTGTTTGATAATCATGACCAAGAGACGGCCTTTTGAATTGTCATAACTGATGTTGGAGTAAAAGTCAGATGCTTAATCCTTCCGTTTGCCCATCACCAACAAGCGGCATTAGTTTTTCTTAAATCAAATTAACATTAAATGTATTGGCTATGATCATTAGGGTGGGACTGGCAATCTGGTACCCTAATTTTTACGGATCAAACCTGACTTTTTTTTGCAACTGAGGTTGGAGTATGAGAGCATGTGTGTAAAATTTCAGTTCATTCTATTCATATTTAGAGGTAGCACATTTCACTTGAAGTTTATAATGTAAATCCCCATTCGCGAGACCTGAAAAAAACCTACAAAAAATTTCGACCATTCAAAAACTATGGAAGAGGGTTTTGGGAGGGAAGTTCATAACCGCTATAATTGTGCATTTAACGCTCTTCATCTCTGCACAATGTAATGTCCAATTATTATAGCAGATGTATATGATGAAAATGACTCAAAAATGCTTAAATTTCGAGATTTTAGCTCCTCATAGTGGCCAGACAATATATGTTATACCAAAATGGACGCCTGTTCTGAAGCACCCTCCTAAAACCCTCCCCGATAGTCTTTGAATGGTCGAAAAATATTTATTCTACACTGTAAAAACAGTGTTTAGGTTGTAAACACATGTAAACATGTAAATGCACTAAACATGTTTCAGTTTGTGTTTATTTCCTCAACATGTAGAAAACTCAATGTGTTCAGATGCTCTGCATGTCAAGCATTGTGTGCTATTCCTAGACATGTTTAGAATAATGCCTTCTATGGGGTCAACATGTTTAGCTTCTGAACATGATCAGGCTTCAACATACAGGCCTATAGATAAACGATAAAGAAAGGTTGGATCCATCATTTATTTTTGATAAATAATTTAATAAGCTTTCATTTAATTAAAATCAACTGTGGGTGCATTTTTGAAATAGGGGTGTCAAAATAATTTTATAATCACCAATTTACTTATTTAATCATTTATCATGCTCTTGATTATTTGAATCATGCCAGATAAGTTTCTACAAAGTGATATTATTTAAATAATTCTTAATTAAAGCTTCCATTCAATTAAATTATTTGTATAGTGATATCATTTTAATTGAGCCGTACCATTGTACCATAGATGCATATGCCATATGTTAAATATCAAGTGGACATGCCTAGCACAGTAGCATAAATATTATTCAATAATTTAGCATAACATGGCAAATTGAATTTGTTACGGATAATTAGAAGGTTTTTCTCTGAAAAATTATATCATGCTTATCATGTGGTATTTATCTGATTAAACAGTTTCACAGATTGTCCTCGGTTACTTGAACATCTTACATAAGATGTTAATTATTCAATGAACTTAGAAAATTGATTTGAAAAGAAAAGAAATTGCCTTATGATTTTAGATCACTGATAGATACATGTAGATGCATTTGTTGTGAAACTGCTAATGAATGAGCACTAGCTTTATTATCTTTTATTTTATAATGTGTATCTTTTCTCCCTTTTTGGAAGTCAAATTATATATTATAAAACCCCAAATAAATTGATAGATAGAGATCGATAGAAATAGGTATGTAAATTGGTATATAGTTAGGTCGATTGTTAAACAGAACAATAGAACAACATATGGCAAGATAGCTAGTTTAATAACTAGATAGCTAGATAGATAGGAAGTAAGGTAGATAAATGGGAAGGTAGATAGATAGACAAAAAGATAGGAAGAAGGAGAGCGAGATAGGCAGACAGATAGCTTGGTAGTTATCTAGATAGCTAGATAATAAGCAGGATAACTATGTAGACAGATGAATAGTAAGAGGAACGGTACCTGTACACAAAAAGTTAGAAACATAGATAGCAAATCAGCTAGATAGATAACTAGATACACAGCTAGATATCCATATACATGAAGATATCTACATAGAAAGCAAGAGAAAAAGACTGATAGATCGGAACGTAAAATGGTAGATAGGTAGACAAAAAGATAA